>JAHRHZ010000091.1:13036453-13047886 GCA_024137785.1 Ginglymostoma cirratum | reverse complement strand
GTCAAGTTTTCCTGCTCCTATGATGCTGCTTGACCTGCTGTGTTCATCCAGCCCCATGCTTGTTATCTGCAGTACAGTATTTCAGCTTCGGCATTTTTTTTCTGGTTGAGAAACGTCCAAGTGAACCTAACTCTAATTTAACATTGATTCCTATGGGAAACGATTCATTTAATTGCTGCACTATTTAAAGTTGCAATTTTCCTGAAAGCAACCATAATGTTAAATGAGGACATGCTGTGCTGAGATGAAAGATTTCTTCTATTAGAAGATTGTAAGACTATGGAATCTTCTCTTCCAGAGGGCTGCAGATGATCAGATATAAATGCATTCAAGACTGAGATTGAGACATTTGTGGCTACTGAGTGAATAAAAGTATATAGGAATAGGTGGGAGAGTGGAGTTAATGTCAAATTTATTAATGATCTTATTGAATGGCTGAGCAAGCTTGAAAGGGTATATGGCCTGCTTTTGTTTCTCTTTCCTTCTGTTCTTAATTGCTTGTGTCCTAATTACCATATGCATATGAATTAAGAGCTGGAATAGGCTATTCAACCCCTCTAGACTGCTCTGCCACTCAATAAGGTCAGGGCTGATTTGAATGAAGCCTCAACTGCGCATGTCCTCAATAGCCCTTGATCCCTTATTTGTTGAGAATCTATCTACCTTTCCCTTGAAAGTTTTCAATGACTGTGTGTCCACTGATCTCTGGGGAAGCATGTTCCAAAGACACTCGGAACATAACTGCGCAGTACAGGCCCTTCGGCCCTCGATGTTGCGCGGACCTGTGAAACCAATCTGAAGCCCATCTAACCTACACTATTCCATTATCATCCATATGTTTATCCAACGACCATCTAAATGCCCTTAAAGTTGGCGAGTCTACAATTGCTGCAGGCAAGGCATTCCACGCCCTTACTACTCTCTGAGTAAAGAACTCAACAATCTGGGAGAAAAGAAAGCTTCTTCTCCCAGTTTTTAACAGGAGATCTCTTATTTTTAGACTGTCCTCCAGTTCTAGTCTCTAGTTTCAACTACCTCGTCAAATCTCCTCAGGATTTTATATTTTTTCAGTAAGACCACCTCTCATTTTTCCGACTGGATATGAGGCCCAGCTGGCCCAATCTTTTCTCATAAGGTAAGGTCCCCATCCCAGTATCAGTCAAGTAAATCTTTTTGAACTGATTCAAATGCATTTGCACAAATGAAACAAAAGCCTTACACAGTACTCCAAATGTGGCCTCACCAATGCTCGCTACAACTGTAGCAAAACATCTCTGCTATTGACTATTAAGGCATGTTCTTTCTCGCTTGCCATTTTGAGTTATAGTTATGTTGGAATTGTTTTCAGGCTTTAATGATGTTTGTCATTTTTTTGAGAAAGGAAGGATGGGGAGGAAGTAAAATGAAGGCAGCAATTCTTGTCCAGCTGCCATTGATTACAGGCTGTTCGGAGTGCCATGAATGAAGACCCTCTCCAGCTCTGCTAGTACAGCTGCTTTCATTCTAACGCACAAACATTAGTGATTGAATGTCAGAGGTTTAAGCGACTGAACAGGAAAACATTTGTATTTTTAGGTAATTGCACATGAGATTTCCCACAGTTGGACAGGAAACCTAGTCACCAACAAAACCTGGGAGGATTTCTGGTATGTACATGCATAATGTCTGGAATTCCAGTAACTACTATTCTCTTGTTTCATCTTGATTCATTATCGCACAAGTTAAATGTTTGCAGAAATGATGCAGTTTCTTAAATTTTCAAAATTCACCAACATGGGAAGTGATTACTAAATTTACAATTTGAGGTAGATTGTCTTGCCATTGATATTAAAGGAATAAATGTTAGGTATTTTTAACTGAGGTCAGGCTCTGCCAACTTACTTCCTTGATCTGCGCAGAGGGAACAATGACTTGACTTTAGAACTAAATGCAACTTGATCATACATGTAAATACCACCAAAATAGCAAGAGTGAATGAAGTTCAGAAAAAATTGAAATGCTACATACATGTGAACAGGAAACTTGTAGATGAATTTTAATGCTGACAAATGTGAAGTACAGCAAGGAAAGAAAAACTAGTATTTTTATAATTAGGTTGTTGGAATAAGTAAGAGTGAACATGTTATCATTTTCCAAATCTGTATCTGTCTTTCCTGTAACACCGTGCTTGATTCTTCCCAATCAGATTTCCATCTTGCCGCAGTACTGAAACAGATCTTAGTAAAATCTTAACTAACATCCCATTGAACTATTCATCCTAAATATTCTTGACTTGCCTTCAATATTTCATGCTGTTGATCACACCATTCTCCGCAGTCCCCTCTCTTCTATTGCCCAGTAGGGTGGACTGTGCTCACCTGATTTTGTTCTTGCTCATCTAGTGGTAACCAGAACATTAACTACAATGGTTTCTTCCTTGTTTACTGTTACTGGTAGAGGCCCTGAGGCTTTAACTAGGTCCCCTCCTATTTCAGGAATACAAGCATGTGGCAACATCAGCTAAAACTAAACTGTCAGGTTCCACATTCCTGATGCTGTACGTTGCCATCAACCCTCGTCGACCACTTTACTGTCAGATTTATGACACAGCTTGTCCAACATCCAGTACTGGATGAGCAGAAATATTGGAAAAATCAAGTCCATTATCTTTGGTCCCTGATATTAACTCTGTTCCTGCAGCTACCAGTTTATATCCCTCTTCCCTTACGAGTGTCTCAGGGTGAACCAAGTTACTTCAACCTTGATGCTTCATATCTAATCCATAGAGGACTTCTAATTGAATATCTGCTCCAGGAACTAACTTACTGACTTACACCCCTGCAATATTCCCTGACTTTGCTTCACCCCAGCTCATTAGCTGCTGAAACCCTTACTCATGCCTTTGTTATTTCTACATGTGACTATTCAAATCCTGGTTGGTCTCCTATCTTCCACCTTTGTAAACTTGGCTGCCAGTCTGCCAATATCTCAACTGTAAATAAATAAGTCATCCTTTTTATCCAAAGCCTTCTGATGTTTCATCCATCCCTTTTTATGTGACTTTTATATGGCTGCACATCTCCAAGATCTCTACTCTCTTCCGGTGCTAGCTCCTGCACATCATAAACTTGAATCCTTCCACTATTGACACCATGCCTTCAGTTGCCTTGCCCCTAAGCTCTGCAATACACTCCCTATGCCCCCTAACCATCTTTCGTGTTTAACATGCTCTTTAAATCCTACCTCATTGATCTAATATTCTTACATGGCTCAATCTCATTTTGTTCGAGATCTATCTCGTGAAGCATCCTGGAATCTTTTACTATGTTAAAAGAACAATGAATTCAGAAGCTGGTCAGACCCTGGAAGCTTAGTACATTCCATGCCTAGCGTGCTAATTCAATGAAAAGCCGCAATCAACAAAACCAACTGAACCTAGAGCCAAAACAATATACTGCAAACCGAAAAAAATTGGAGTTTTGTTGATTGCTGCTTTGCTCTGGTAGAGCATAAATGTACAGTCTGTTCCAATTTCTGGTCTCTTCAACTTTCCTTCCAAGCAATTTTAACACAATTTTTGAGGCCCTTCACTTTTTACTGTAGTACTTCATATTAGCTTTAATGTCATCTGCCAGTTTTCCATCGACCTGCATAATTTATCCAACACTCTGGGTTGCCTGCTTAGATTGCACCATCTCTTTTAACATAAGTGCAACTTACATTGAATTAAATTTGGTTTGAATTTCTAAACCCTGTCATTAATATAAATTTGGAAGCAGCAGTGATCCCAATTTTGGGTATTATTACCAAACTTAGAAATTGCTGGAGAAACTCAGCAGGTCTGGCAGCATCTGTGGAGACAAAGCAGAGTTAACGTTTTGAGTCCAGTGACTCTTCATCAGAACTGTTCTGACGAAAAGTCAGTTAACTCTGCTTTGTCTCCACATATGCTGCCAGACCTGCTGAGTTTCTCCATTAATTTCTGAATTTGTTTCAGATTTTCAGCATCTGGAGCTCTTTATAGAGTCATAAAATCATGCAGCAGGGAAACAGCCCAACTCGTCCAAGCAGACCAGGTCTCCTAAACTGAACTGAACCCTATTTGCCTGCTTTGGCTCATATCCCTCTAAATCTTTCCAAACATGTACTTGACCAAACGTATTTTAGATGTTGAAATTGTGCCCCACCTTTACCACTTCCTCTGGCAGCTTGTTCCATATACGCACCACCCTCTGTGTGAAAAAGTTGTCCCTCAAGTCCCTTTTAAATTTTTCCTCTCTCACCTTAAACCTATGCCCTATAGATTTGTGCTCCCCTACCCTAGGGAAAAGACCTTGGCTGTTCACCTTATCTATGCCGTCATGATTTTATAAACCTCTACAAGGTCACCTGGTGGCCTCCTAAGCTCCAGCAAACAAGTCGTGGCCTATCCAACCACACCTTAACTCAAACCCGACAGTCTCAGTAATGTCCTTGTAAATCTTTTTTGCACTCTTTCCAGTTTAATAACATCCTTCCTGTAGCAGGGCGACCAGACCTGTATGCAGTACTTCAAATGTGCCCTTACCAATGTCTTGTACAACTGTAATGTGATGTCCCAACTTCTGTACTCCATGCTGTGACCAATGAAGGCAAGCATACCAAAAGCCGCCTTCACTGTCTGTGACGCCACTTTCAAGGAGCTGTATACCTGCACCCCTAGGTCTGTCTGTTTGACAGCCTCCCCAGGGGCCTACCATTAACGGTGTAAGCTCTGCAGTAGTTTGTCTTGCCAAAATGCAACACCTTTTATTTATCTGCATTAAACTCCAACCATTCCTTATCCCCACTGGCCCAGTTGACAGAGATCCCATTGTACTCTTTGATAGCCGCCTTCACTGTCCACTATACCACCAATTTTGGTGTCATCCACAAACTTACTAACCATGCCTTCTATATTCTCATCCATATCATTTATATAAATTATGAGCAACAGTGGACCCAGCACTGATCCTTGCAGCGCACTACTTGTCACAAGCCTTCAGTCTGAACAACAACACTCCACCACCACCCACTGTCTCCTACCATCAAGCCAATTTTATATCCAGTTGGCTAGTTCTTCCTCGACCCCTTGTGATCTAACCTTACTAACTACCATATGGAATCTTGTTGAATACCTTGCAAAAGTCCGTGTTGACAATATTTACTGCTCTGCCTTGATCTATCTTCTTGGTCACCTTTTCAAAAAACTCAATCAAGTTTGTGAGAAACAATTTCTCACGCACAAAGCTATTCTGACCATCCCTAATCAGTCCTTGCCTTTCCAAAATGCATGTAGATCCTGTCTCTCAGAATATCCTCCCAACAACTTACCCACCACTGATGTTATGCTCAATGGTCTGTGTGTTCCCTGGCTTTTCCTTGCAGCCCTTCTTAAATAATGGCACAACATTTGTCACCCTCCAGTCTTCTGGCATCTCACCCATGGCTGTCGATGATACAAATAATTCTGCTTGGCGCCTGCAATTTCTTCCATAGCTTCTCACAATGTTCTGGGATGCACTTGATCAAGTCCCAGGGATTTAACTACCTTTTATGCATTTTAAGACCTCCAGCACAACCTCTTCTATAATTTGGTCTCTTTTCAAGACATCACTACTTATTGCCCTACCTTGTATAGCTTTTTCCATGGTAAATACTGATGCGAAAACTGCTTGCAGGATCTCATCCATGTCCTGTGGTTCCACACATAGATGACGTCTTTGATCTTCAAAGGACCCAGTTTTCTCCCTAGTTACTCCTTCCCCTAATATACTTGTAGAATCTCTTTAGATTCTCCTTTACTCTATCTACCGAAGCTATCTCATGTCCTCTTTTTGCCTTCCTGATTTTCCTCTTACGTGTACTCCTGCACGCTCTATTCTATTTAAAGGGATTCACTTGATCACAGCTTGTCTATACCTGACATATGCCTCCTTTTTTTTTGACCAGAGCCTCAACATCTCTAATCATCCAGTCTTCCCTGCTCCTGCCAACTTTGCTCTTCACACTGACAGGAACATGCTGGCCTGAACTCTCATCTTGCTTTTGAAAGCCTCCCACTTGCCAGATGTCTCTTTACCTGCAAACAGCATCCTTCAATCAAATTTTGAAAGTTCTTGCCTAATACCATCAAATTTGGCCTTGCCCCAATTTAGGTCTTTAACTTGTGTATCAGATCTATCCTTTTCTATAACTATTCTAAAATTAATAGAATTATAGTCAGTGGTGCCAAAGTGCTTCCTGACTAAACATGTCAGTTACTTGCCCTGCCTTATTTTCCAAGACGAGGTCAAATTTTGCCCCTTCTCCATTAGGGCCTTCTATATATTGATTGAGAAAGTTTACTTGAAGACCCTTCACAAATTCCTCCCCATCCAAGCCCCTAACACTTTGTTTGGAAAGTTAAAATCCTCTACTATTACAACCCTATTATTCTTACAGCTACCTGTGATCTCCCCACATATTGAAGGGAAGGTACTAAATCGGAGGAGGGCAAAATACATCAGAATTAGGCTAGGGAGATGTTAATTGGGAGGAGCAGTTAACGGTCAAGTCCACATTTGACATATTTGAGTTGTTTAAATACCTACTGATCAAGAGGTCAGGACTGACGTGTTCCAGTAAAGAGGAAGGACAAGGCTGGCAAGGTAAGGGGCTCTTGGATTATGAGGGAGGATGTGAATTTAGTCAAGAGAGAAAAAGCATATGTAAAGTTTAGGAAGCTAAAATCAGACAAGGGCCCGTGAGGAATATAAAGGAGGAAAGAACTCCAACAGCCAATTAGGAGAGCAAGAACAGACAATGAAATGACCTTGGCAAGTAGGTTTAAAGAGCACCCCTAGGCATTCTATAGATATATTAAAAACAAGAGGATAAGTAGGGAGCAGGTATGACCACTCGAGGATAAAGGAGGGAACTTGTGCTTGGAGGCAGAAGATGTGGCTAAGATCCTAAATAAGTACTTTGTATCAGTATTCATTCACGAGAGGGATATGGGGATAGTGAAATTAGTGAGGATCATGCTTGTATTTTAGATAGGGAAGGAAGTGTTGTTGGGTCTCTTGAGCATTAAGGGCCCAATGATATCTACCACAGTTTATTGAGAGAGATAATAGAGGAGATTATTGGGGCCTTGGCTAAGATCTTTGTTTCCTCACTAGCCACTGGAGAGGTCCTGGAGGACTAGCGAGTAGCTAATGTTTCTCTGTGCAAGAAGGGGAACAGGGATAATCCAGGGAATTATAGACTGGTAACTCACATCAGTAGTTGGGAAGCTCTTGGAGAGAATTCTTAGGGATAGGATTTATGCACATTTGGAAAAGCATGGCCTAATTAGGGACAGTCAGCATGGCTTTGTGCTGGGCAGGTCATGTCTTACTAACTTGATTGAATTTTTCGAGGAGGTGATGAGGGTAGAGCAATGGATTTTAATAAGGCTTTTGACAAGGTCCCTTATGGTAGGCTCATCCAAAAAATTAAGATGCATGGGATCCACGGTGACTTGGATCAGAATTGCCTTGCCCATAGAAGGCAAACGGTGGTGGTGGAAGGGTGTTTTCTGGCTGGAAGTCCGTAACCAGAGGGACCTCTGTTGTTTGTGATATATATGTATATATATGACTTGGATGAAAATGTAGATGGATAGGTTAGTAAGTTTGCAGACGATACAAAGGTCGGTGGAGTTGTGGATAATGTAGAAGGTTGTCAAAGGATACAGCAGAATATAGATCAGTTGCAGATATGGGCGGAGAAATGGCAGATGGAGTTTAATCCAAGTAAGTGTGAGGTGGAAGATCAATATTAAGGAAAAGTATACAGTTAATGGCAAGACTGTGAACAGCATTGATATACAGGGGGATCTTGGGGTTTAAGTCCATAGCTCCCTGAAAGTGGCCACACAGGTAGCTGGGGAATAAAGAAGTATATGGCATGCTTGCCTTTATTGGTCGAGGAATTGAGTAAAAGAGTCAGGATGTCATGTTGCAGCTTTATGAGACTTTGGTTAGGCCACTCGGAAGTGTATGGTGTTCAGTTCTGGTCACCACATTACTGAAAGGATGTAGAGGCTTTGGAGAGGGTGCAGAAGATGTTGTTGCCTGGATTAGAGGATATGAGCTATAAGGAGAGGCTAGAAAAACTTGGGTTTCTTCTCTGGAGCAGCGAAGGCTGAGGGGAGATTTGATGAAAGTATAAAATTGGTTTGATTTTATGAGGGAAAGAGTGGAGAGGAGCAATGTAAATTAATAAATAATATCACAATTCAAAATCAGAAAAAGGCAAATACATTGAATCATAACTTTATCAGTATTTACAATAGAGAGAAAGGATAATATACTAGAAATCTCAAGGTAGCCAATATTGCGTCCAGAATGAGACTCTGTGACATTAACGCAAGCAAAATCCAGTGATGAAAAATCTTCTCTTTGCTTTTTAAAAGGAGTTGATTGAAGATATCCTAATTATAATCATCAAAAGTTGTCTTGATTCAGCAACTGTATTTTTATGTTGAAAAATATATGTGTCACCCTGCTTAGGAAAAGTGAGAGGTGTAAACCTAGGAATTTAGACACCAATTAATCTCTAATAATTGTTGTTAGGCTAAGTTAATAATAACACAACTGAACACCTTGAAAAGTCTAGGCTAATCACAGAGCCGACGTGGCTTTGTGAAGGGATGTAATACCTAACAGATTGAAGTTCTTGAAGAGGTACTTTTGTTTTCATTCATAGGTTTTACTGCCCAGCATCTATTGCCCATTCTGAATTGCTGTTGAGAAGATGTTCTTTTCAACATCTTAAACTGATTTTAAATCACCCCTTAACCTTCTAAATTCTAGAAATCTCTAGCATTTTAAATCTCTTTTTGTAATTTAACTCATTGATTCTACATGTCGTTCCAATACTTCATGCTACACTTCCACAAGACCGGTTTTCCCTTCTTAAGGTATAAGCTGCTCACTATAACTCCAGATGTAGTCTAAACGAGACTTTTTACAGTGTTCCATTAGTCTTGATTTAATTTCCGTATTGTCCATGACAATTTAATGGACCATCCCCAGATATTTTGAACTGCCGCTGTTACTAGCTATTCACCGTATAGAAAGGACTCAGCTCAACAGATCCTGAGTCCAAAGGAGCTTTATTAATATTTTCAATTACATGAGCTTCAACTTTAGGTGACATTCCCTTCTGAGAGACTTTATCTAATGTCTTCTGGTAGCCCATACAAATAACACTGTAGACATTATTTCCATTCTTTACTTCAGTATAACAAAAACACTCGAAGCTTGATGCCATCCAGGACAAGCATCACCTCCATAAATATTCATTCCCTCACCACCAATGTAGTAGTAGCATTTGTACTATCTACAATTTGCACTGTGGAAATTAAGCAACGTTCCATAAACAGCACCTTCCAAACCTGCAACAGCTGCCGTCTAGAGGGACAAGGGCAGCAAATGCATGGGATCGTTGCCACTTACAAGCTCCCTTTTAAGCCATTCAGCGTTCTGACTTGTAACTATGATACCATTCATTCACTGTCACTAGGTCAAAATCTGGAGCCCCTTCCTGAACAACACTGTGCATGTGCTTACAGTGAATGGATTGTAGCAGTTCAAGAAGACAGCTCACCTCCATTCATAAAACAATTTGTTGACATTTGCTAAAAAATGGATGGTAAGCACAGCTTTTGAACACACTTGTGGTAAATGAAGATGTATTTCTACTAGGTTAAATGAAGGTCATACAGTGTACTTGGAGCGTATGATCGCCCGTTCCATGTTTGGTGAAAAACACAGGCAATTTGCAGCCATCGGAGGCTGGAAAGATCTGCTTGAAGCGGTGAGTTAGTTAATTGCTGAAGTAACCCATCCAATAATTACAGGATGCTATTGGTGTCATGGTTAATGCTGCTTCTGATTATAATATGATTTGTACTTTTAAAAATAGAGATCTTTGGGTTCTTGGTACAATGTTGTACCCTGCTGACCAGAACACCTTAGTTGCCTCCTCCTTTCTGCCCGTCTCTAGCCTCTGGTCTCCTTTGTATCTGTGATTACAACGTCTTTCCTACTTTGTGATTTATTACGGATTTAGCAGGAGCCGGAGCTAGGGTTGAGACTCGGGCTAACCATTAAGTTGTCTGTGCTTGGCCTGATATTGGCAGCAGCTGATGAGGATGACATCAAGCATTCCCCATTACATAAACAGCAGTGGCAATGATCATAGCTGCAGCTTGCATTTCTATAGCATATGGGCTGTTTCAGAAATGTCACAGGGAGCTTCACGGGTTTGTAGGGACAGGACTGAAAAGATTAAGAAACAAGGCCTTGTGTCTTAATGTATGGACAATTAGCAATAAAGTGGGTGAAGTAGTTGCAGAAAGAGATATAAAAATAGTTTATATATAGTTTAATATAGTTGAATTGTGGAGAAATAGCTGCAGGGTGACTCAGGGTGGGAACTGAAAACCAGTGTTTAGGTAGAACAGATGATGAGGAAGAGGAGGTAGGGTAGCATTGCTGTTTGAAGAGCACATTAACACAATAGTGAGGAAAAATATTACCTCTGATGGAGTGAAACCTGGGTAGAAACTTAGAAACACCAATGAGCCGAAAACTATAGTAAGATCACATAGAAACCTTTGATATTCTAACAGGACTTAGAGAATGTAACTTCAGGAAGGGTGTTCTTGATGACTGAGGAGTCCAGACTAGATGTCCCTCTAAGGATATGAGTATAACATTTAAGACTGAGGTGATTTCTTTACCCAGAGAGTGATGAGCTGTTGGATTCTCTACCACAGAAAGCGGTTGAGGCCAAAATATTGAATGTTTTCAGTAAGGAGTTAGATATAGTTCCTAACCCTAAAGGAACAAAGGATATGGGATAAAAGCATGAACAGGGGACTGAGTTGGATGATCATAGTGAATGGCGGAGCAGGCTCAAAGTACTGAATGGCCTATTCCTGTTCCTATTTTCTATGTTTGTGTAGTTGAATGAAATTGATGCCAAGCAAAAGAAATAGCCTTTTAGGAAAGGTGCCCAAAAGCTTTGCTAAAGTGTAACGTTTTAAGTAGTGTCTTGAAGGCAACAAGGGAGAGAAAGAGGCTAAAACATTTAGACTTCCACAGCTCTATAACAATGGTCTGACATGCACAAAAGAATGGATGTCAATTGCCAAGCATCCATTGTAACCTGGATCAGCATCTTATGTTAATGTTCAAAATCTCTTATTTTGTTTCTTCAGGTACACCTTTCTTCCAATGGATGGTGCTATTGCCTTATTTAAATGTTTCGGACTTTAAGTTGGTGTAGAATTCTTAAAATTGTCCAATTTTAAACAGAACTAAAAACTTGTATAACAAGGTGTAGAGCTGGGTGAACACAGCAGGCCAAGCAGCATCAGAGGAGCAGGAAGGCTGACGTTTC
>JAHRHZ010000091.1:13012214-13036053 GCA_024137785.1 Ginglymostoma cirratum | reverse complement strand
TGGCTTGCTGTGTTCATCCAGCTGTACACCTTGTTATCTCAGATTCTCCAGCATCTGCAGTTCCTACTATCTCTAAAAACTTGTATTCTTGCTTTGCTTGTGTGCACGTTTTTTTTTAATAATTTCCACTTTCTAAATGGTATAGAAGTTTGTGATTATATCTCCAAATATAAAAGAACGAGTTACTACAGGGGACGGAAAGGGAACAGGCAGACAGTGCGGGGATCCCCTGCGGCCGTTCCCCTCAATAACAGGTATACCGTTTTGGATTCCGTTGAGGGGGACGACTTACCAGGGGTAAGCCATGGGGTACAGGTCTCTGGCGCAGAGTCTGTCCCTGTTGCTCAGAAGGGAAGGGGGAAGAGGAGGAGAGCATTAGTCATTGGGGACTCCATAGTTAGGGGGACAGATTGGAGATTCTGCAGGATCGAGAGAGACTCACGGTTGGTGTGTTGCCTCCCAGGTGCCAGGGTCCGTGATGTACCGGATCGTGTCTTTGGGGTCCTGAAGGGAGAGGGTGACCAGCCCCAAGTCGTGGTCCACATAGGTACCAATGACATAGTTAGAAAGAGGAATAGGGATATAAGGCAGGATTTCAGGGAGCTAGGGTGGAAGCGGAGAGGTAGAACAAACAGAGTTGTTATCTCTGGTTTGTTACCCGTGCCACGTGATGGCGAGGCAAAGAACAGGGAGAGATATCAGCTGAACACGTGGCTGCAAAGATGGTGCAGGAGGGAGGGTTTCAGGTATATGGATAACTGGGGCTCATTCTGGGGAAGGTGGGACCTCTAAAAACAGGACGGCCTTCACTTGAACCAGAGGGGTACTAATATCCTGGGTGGGAAATTTGCTAGTGCTATTCGGGTGGATTTAAACTAGCTCAACAGGGGCATGGGAACCTGTGGTGTAGTTCCAGTACACAGGAGGGTGAGAGTAGGGAGGACGTGGACAGGATTTCACCGTCACAGGAGTGTGCTGGCAGACAGCAAGCTGGTTTGAAGTGTGTCTACTTCAACGCCAGGAGTATCCGGAACAAGGTAGGTGAGCTTGCAGCATGGATAGGAACTTGGGACTTCAGTGTTGTGGCCATTTCGGAAACGTGGATAGAGCAGGGTCAGGAATGGATGTTGCAGGTTCCAGGGTTTAGATCTTTCATAAAGATCAGGGAAGGTGGTAAAAGAGGGGGAGGTGTGGTTTTGTTAGTCAAGGACAGTATAACGGTGGCTGAAAGAACTTTTGACAAGGACTCGTCTACTGAGGTGGTATGGGCTGAGGTCAGAAACAGGAGAGGAGAGGTCACACTGCTGGGAGTTTTTTATAGGCCTCCACAAAGTTCCAGGGATGTGGAGGAGAGGATCAGCAAAACGATTCTGGGCAGGAGTGAAAGGAACAAGGTGGTCATTATGGAAGACTTTAACTTCCCCAACATTGACTGGAAAGGCTATAACTCTAGTACGTCGGATGGATCGGTTTTTGTCCAACGTGTGCAGGAGGGTTTCCTGACACAGTATGTCGAAGGGCCGACGAGGGGAGGCCACACTGGATCTGGTACTTGGTAACGAACCAGGCCAGGTGTTTGATTTAGTGGTAGGTGAGCACTTTGGAGAGAGTGACCATAATTCGGTTACGTTTAGTTTAGCGATGGAAAGGGATAGGAACATGCCACTGGGCAAGAGTTATAGATGGGGGAAGGGCAATTATAATGCGATTAGGCAAGACTTAGGAGGGATAGAATGGGGTAGCAAAATGCAGGGGATGGGGACAATCGAAATGTGGAGCTGGTTTAAGGAACAGATATTGCGTGTCCTTGATAGGTATGTCCCTGTCAGGCAGGGAGGAAGTGATAAGGTAAGGGAACCTTGGTTTACAAAAGAAATTGTATCTCTTGTTAAGCGGAAGAGGGAGGCTTATGTGACATTGAGACGAGATGGTTCAGATGAGGCGATGGAGAGTTACAGATTAGCTAGGAAGGATTTAAAGAGAGAGTTAAGAAGAGCAAGGAGGGGACATGAGCAGTCATTAGCAGGTAGAATTAAGGAGAACCCTAAAGCTTTTTACAGGTATGTGGGGAATAAAAGGATGACTAGGGTAAGAATAGGGCCAGTCAAAGACAGAAGTGGGAAGTTGTGTGTGGACCCTGTGGAGATCGGAGAGGTGCTAAACAAATATTTCTCATCTGTTTTCACTCAGGAAAAGGAGAATATTGTAGAGGAGAAGACTGAGATACAGGTTATTAGACTTGAAAGGATTGAGGCTAGTAAGGAGGAGGTGTTATCAATCCTAGAAGGTGTGAAGGTAGATAAATCCCCTGGGCCGGATGGGATTTTTCCGAGGATTCTCTGGGAAGCTAGGGAGGAGATGGCGGAGCCTTTGGCCTTGATCTTTGAGTCGTCATTGTCTACAGGTTTAGTACCAGAGGACTGGAGGATTGCAAATGTTGTGCCCTTGTTCAAGAAAGGCAGTAGAGATGACCCCGGTAATTATAGACCAGTGAGCCTTACATCTGTTGTAGGAAAAGTTTTGGAAAGGATTATAAGAGATAGGATTTATAATCATCTCGCAAGCAACAATTTGATAGTCCACATGGATTCGTCAAGGGCAGGTCGTGTCTCACAAACCTCGTTGAGTTTTTTGAGAAGGTGACCGAACACTTGGATGAGGGTAGGGCAGTTGACGTGGTGTACATGGACTTCAGTAAAGCCTTTGATAAGGTTCCACATGGTAGGCTATTGGAGAAAATGCAGAGGCATGGGATTGAGGGAGATTTAGCAGTTTGGATTAGAAACTGGCTTTCTGAAAGAAGGCAAAGAGTGGTGGTTGATGGAAAATATTCAGCCTGGAGTCCGGTTACTAGTGGTGTGCCACAAGGATCTGTTTTGGGACCACTGCTGTCTGTCATTTTTATAAATGACTTGGACGCAGACATAGGTGGATGGGTTAGTAAGTTTGCAGATGACACTAAAGTCGGTGGAGTGGTGGACAGTGTGGAAGAATGTTGCAAGTTGCAGGGAGACTTGGATAAACTGCAGAATTGGGCTGAAAGGTGGCAAATGGAGTTCAATGCAGATAAATGTGAGGTGATTCACTTTGGGAAGAATAATAGGAAGGCAGAATACTGGGTCAATGGAAAGATTCTTGGTAGTGTGGATGTGCAGAGGGATCTTAGTGTCCAGGTACATAGATCCCTGAAAGTTGCCACCCGGGTTGATAGTGCTGTTAAGAAGGCATACGGTGTGTTAGGTTTCATTGGTAGAGGGATTGAGTTGCGGAGCCGTGATGTCATGCTGCAACTGTACAAAACGCTCGTGCGGCCTCACTTGGAATATTGCGTACAGTTCTGGTCGCCCCATTACAGGAAGGATGTGGAAGCATTGGAAAAGGTGCAGAGGAGATTTACCAGGATGTTGCCTGGTCTGGAGCGAAGGTCTTATGAGGAAAGGCTGAGGGACTTGGGTCTGTTCTCATTGGAGAGAAGAAGGCTAAGAGGGGATTTAATAGAGACATACAAAATGATCAGAGGATTAGATAGGGTGGACAGTGAGAGTCTTTTTCCTAGGATGATGACGTCGGCTAGTACGAGGGGGCATAGCTGCAAATTGAGGGGTGATAGATTTAAGACAGATGTCAGAGGCAGGTTCTTTACTCAGAGAGTGGTAAGGGCGTGGAATTCCCTGCCTGCCAATGTAGTTAACTCAGCCACATTAGGGGCATTTAAACAGTCCTTGGATAAGCATATGGATGATGATGGGGGATGGGCTTAGATTAGTTCACAGGTCGGCGCAACATCGAGGGCCGAAGGGCCTGTTCTGCGCTGTATTGTTCTATGTTCTATGTTCTATGTTCTAGTCATTTAATGGTTAATTGAGTTCCAATACCTTAAATATGCAGTTGTAACTTCAACATACGCAACTTGTGCTTGGATATTTTAAAATTGGATTTATTTAAATCCTTTAATGGCATTTGGCCTATCTTCCAAGCTGAATTAACTGGTAAATTTTCTGGCTTTGAAAATATAAAGCAAGGCAGGAACACGCACACATGCACACAGATCAGTTCAAATGAGAATCGCAGATACATTACTGCACAGAAAGAGACCATAAGGCACATTGTGTTTGCACCAGCTCTCTAAATGAGCATTATGACTAGGTAATATTCTCTTGCGTGTTTCCTGAACATCTGAATGCTGGATGATTATTTGCAAAGAAACAATGCCCTCTTGCCTGCTTCAATTGAACCTGCTTCTACCAGACTCCCAGGTACTGTGTTGAGACCTGAACCACTTCTTTTATGAATAAGTTCTTTCTTCATCACATTTTCTACTTTTGAAAAATCTTTGTCTGTGCCCTCTCGTTCATGATCATTTTAAGAGCAGGAATTCATGTATTCTATCCAGACTTCTCATAATTTTGAAAACTTCTACCAGATCTCCTCTTAGCCTCCATCTCTCCAAGGAGGACAGCCCCATTCCCTCCATTCTACCTTCATAACTGGAATTTTTCAACACCAGAATCATTCTTGTAAACGCCGTCTGCACAGTCTCTGATAGGTTCACATCCTTCCAGCCCAGAACTTTGCACAATCCTCTAGCTTGTGATCTAGAAACTACCTTGTGTAAGTTCAGCATCACCTTCTTACTCTTGTACTCTGTGCATCTATTAATAAAGCCCAGGACACTATGCTTTATTAACTGCTCTCCACCTGCCTTACCATATTCAGTGGTCTATGCAGGTATTTATCGTGGTTCCTCTGCTCTTGCTTTAGTACTTCAGTATTGTACCCTTTATGTTGTCTGATAATGTTCTTCCTACCAAAATGCTTTGCGTAGTACTTTGCATTAAGCTCTACCTCGTATCCCTCTGTCACTCCACCAACTTGCTTAAGTAACATAATGCAATATAATGTGGACAAATGTTAGGTTATCCATTCTGATCGCAAAAGAAAGGAAGGCAGATTATTATCTGAATGGTGGCAGTTTAGGAAAAGATGAAGTGCAACAAGACCTAAGTGTCATGGTGGAAAGTCGCTGAAGGTTGCTGTGCAGGTGCAGCAGGTGGTGAGGAAAGTTAATGGCATGTTGGCCTTCACAGTGAGAAGATTTAAGTATAGAAGTAGGGATGTCTTGCTGCAGTTGTACAGGGCCTTGGTTAGGCTGCACCTGGAGTTTTGTGTGCAGTTTTGGTCTTCTAGTCTAAGGAAGGACACTCTTCCTATTGAGCACGTCCAGTGAAGTTTCACCAGAATGATTCTTGGGGTGGTAGGACTCACATATGTAAAAAAAAAACTGGATTGACTGGACTTGTACTCACTGGAATTTAGAAGAGTGAAGGGGGGATCTTATCGAAATCTATAAAATCCAGATGGGACAGGCTAGGTGTGGGGAAAAATGTTCCTGATGTATGGATGATAGTATAAGGTAGGGATGGAGGTTAGATAGACCTTAGGATTAGGGTAAAAGCTCGGCACAACATTGTGGGCCGACGGGCCTGTACTGTGCTGTACTGTTCTATGTTCTATGGGTCACAGTGTGAAAATAAGGGGTAAGCCATTCAGGACTGAGACGAGGAAGAATTTCTTCACTCACAGTTGTGAATCTGTGGAATTGTCTACCACAGAAAGCTGTGGAGGCCGGTTCATTGGATATATATTCATATATATTCATCATTCATATATTCAAGAGGGAGATGGACATGCCCGTTTGGGTAAAGAGATCAAGGTGTGTGGAGAGAAAGTGGGAGTGAGATACTGAAATTGAATGATCAGCTGTGATAATATGATGGTGCAGGCTCAAAGGGCTAAATGGCCTACTCCACCTATTTTCTTTGTTTACTTTTTAAGTTCTATGTTGTTCCTCACAGTTTGTAATGCTTCCACGTAGTGTTATCAGCAAACATGGAAATTGTCATGCCGAGATCTAGATCGTTAACATATATCAGGAAAAGCAAGTGTCCCTAACCTCTGGGTAACTCAAATACAAATGTTCCTCCAGTGTGGTCAGAAATAAGGTTGTGTACTTTGGCAAGAAGAATAGAGGATCTGACTATTACTTAAATGGGAAAGAGTACAGAAATCTGCAACACAGATTTGGCAGACCTTATACATAAATCACAGAAAGCTGTCATCCAAGTTCTGCAGGTCGTATGGAAGGCAATTCGAATAAAATACAGAAATTGCTGGAGAAACTCAGCAGGTCTGGAAGCATCTGTTGGGAGAAAGTCCAGTGACCCTCCTTCAGAGCTGCTGTCAATCCATCAACAATTCTCCTTGTCAATTTTGAATGTTCCTTGTGACATTGTTTCTTCCTTTGTCACAGTGTAACATTCACATAGGTAGGCAATGGCCTAGTGGTCTTATCACTGGACTATTAATTCAGAGACCCAGGTAATGTTCTGGGGACCTGGCTTCAAATCCCACCATGGCAGATGGTGAAATTTGAATTAAGAGTCCAACGGTGACCCTGAAACCATTGCTAATTGTCAGAAAAACCCATCTGGTTCACTAATATCCTTTAGGGAGGGCAATCTGCCATCCTTACCTGGCCTCACCCATGCGTGACTCCAGACCCACAGCAATGTGGTTGACTCTCGACTGACCTCTGCGATGGGCAATAAATGCTAGCCATGCCAGTGATGCCCAAGTCCCATGAATTAATTTAAAAAAAGAACTCCTCTGTATACATTCCCTTTTATAATCTCTAGTTATCACAACTTCTCCTTTTTACTATTTATGTCCAAGGAAGACTTTGGGATGCCGTTTATGTTGACCAGCCTTTTTACATTACTGTTCTCTAATGTACTTTTTTACTTCTCTTCTGAACCTTCCTGTGGTTCTCAGTTGCATTTCTTTATTGATACTTGTGATAAGCACACTTTTCTACGTTATTTTAACTTCTTTCTCTTTTTTCAGCCAGGAAGCCTGGGGCTTTAGTAAGGCATTTGATAAGGTTCCCCATCATAAACTAATGGAGAAAGTGAAGTCACATGGTGTGCAGGGTGTTCTAGCTAGGTGGATAAAGAACTGGTTGAGCAACAGGAGACAGAGAGTAGTAGCTGAAGGGAGTTTCTCGAAATGGAGAAAGGTGACCAGTGGTGTTCCACAGGGATCAGTGCTGGGGCCACTGTTGTTTGTGATATACATAAATGATCTGGAAGAGGGCATAAGTGGTCTGATCAGTAAATTTGCAGATGACACGAAGATTGGGGGAGTAGCAGAAAGCATAGGGGATTGTCAAAGAATACAGGAGAATATAGATAGACTGGAGAGTTGGGCAGAGAAGTGGCAGATGGAGTTCAATCCGGGCAAGTGTGAGGTGACGCATTTTGGGAGGTCTAATTCTAGAGCAAACTATACTGTAAACGGAAGAGCCTTGGGAAAAGTTGATGAGCAGAGAGATTTGGGAGTTCAGGTCCATTGTACCCTGAAGGTGGCTGCACAGGTGGATAGAGTGGTCAAGAAGGCATATGGTATGCTTGCCTTCATCGGACGGGGTATTGAGTATAAGAGCTGGCAGGTCATGTTAAAATTGTACAAGACTTTGGTTCGGCTGCATTTAGAATACTGTGTACAGTTCTGGTCGCCACATTACCAAAAGGATGTGGAAGCTTTGGAGAGGGTACAGAGAAGGTTTACGAGGATGTTGCCTGGTATGGAAGGTGCTAGCTATGAAGAGAGGTTGAGTAGGTTAGGATTGTTTTCATTAGAAAAAAGGAGATTGAGGGGTGTCCTGATTGAGGTCTTCAAAATCATGAAGGGTGTAGACAGGGTTGATAGAGATAAGCTTTTTCCCAGGGTGAGGGATTCAATAACGAGGGGTCACGCGTTCAAGGTGAGAGGAGAAAAGTTTAAGGGGGATACACGCGGAAAGTACTTTACACAGAGCGTGGTAGGTGCTTGGAACGCGTTGCCAGCAGAGGTAGTAGAGGCAGGCACGGTAGATTCATTTAAGGTGTGTCTGGACAGATGCATGAGTAGGTGGGGAGCAGAGGGATACAGATCCTTAGGAATTGGGCGATAGGTTGAGACAGTGGATTTGGATCGGCACAGGCTTGGAGGGCCGAAGGGCCTGTTCCTGGGCTGTAAGTTTTCTTTGTTCTTTGTTCTTAAGCCCTGGATTTGTTTGCCCTAACTTTTATTTTTGAGGAAATACACCTTGACTGTGCTTGAACTGTTTTCTTTTAGGGTAGCTTATTCGTCAGCCGCAGATTTTCCCTTTAATCCTTTGTTCCGTTCTTGCCTCATTGAAGTTAGTTCTCCCCAGGCTAACAATTCTTACTCTGGATTACCTAGATTGTCCTTTTCTACTGTTATCTTAAACCTTACAACATAATAATCATTGTCTCCTAAATGTTCCCCCATTGACATTTGATCCATTTGGTCCATCTCGTTTCCAAGAGCCAGGTCCAATATGCGTTCTTTCTTCTTGGACTGGACATATACAGCTGCAGAAAGTTTTCCTGAACACACTGTAGGAATGTTTGTCCTTTAAGCTACCACAATTCAGTCTACATTTGGGTAAAGCTCTCCAGTACAACTAATATAAGCTACCACAATTCAGTCTACATTTGGGTAAAGCTCTCCAATACAACTAATATAATGTTTGCATCTCTGTCATTTCACTGCACATTTGACCTCTACGTACTTTCTGTCAATTGATGGTCTGCCACTACATCTTGCAATATAATTGTACCTTTCTTTTCTCAGCTCTGTCCAAATTGCTTCTGTCCATGAACTCTCTGGGACATCCTTATTCTCCAGCACCAGAATGCTATCCTTCACCGTTACCACCACCCCTCCTTTCCTTCCTTTCCCATCTTACCTAAATACCTTGTATCAGGAATATTTAACACCTACTCCCGCCCTTCCTTGATCCAGCACTCTTGTGTCACTACAATATCATATTTCAACATGGCAATCTGTGCTTGTTATTCCCAAATTTTGTTTACTGTGTCAATTCACATATATGCACAGTAACGCTGATTTAGACTTCATCATTTCGCCTCCTTGCTCCAACTCCACCAGTTGGCTATACTAGAGCTATGTGTGTCTCCAAATATTTAGTGCACCCTGAGATTCTACTCTAATATTGTCTTTTGATCCCACACCCTTGCTGATTTAGTTTAAAGCCTTCTGAACAGCATCAGCAAAATGCCCCACAAGGAATTCAGTCCAGAGTATGTCTGGGATATTCTATCTCCTACTTCACTGAAAAGCTAAAATTGAGGAAGGTACCTTGTTAAAATATTAATGGAGGTTGAAAGATTAGTCTAGAAAGTAGTCATGACATGGAGACTTTATTTCTCTTGCTTATAGATTCTCAAATCAGTGTGTGTGAGCACCTGCTTGCTATTAAATGGGTTGGTTTTACACCTTGTATTTTTAATTAGATAGGATGCGTAGTTAAACCTTTCACTAATTACATACCAGGAAGTTATTCGTCTTTACTTCTGCTAGAGATCTAAATTCTGGAGACCCGCTGAGAGTTGCATCTTTGACATTTGCTACCAAAGGATCCATTCTCAGCCTCCTACTGTACTCCCTGTACACCTACGACTGTGTTGCCAAATACCAAACGAACGCCATCTACAAGTTTGCTGGTGACACCACCGTTGTGGGACAGATATCTAACAATGACAAGTCAAACTACAGAAGGGAGATAGAGGGCATGGTGACGTGGTGCAGTGAAAATAATCTGTGTCTCAATGTCGGCAAGCTAAAGAACTGATCATCAACTTCAGAAAGAAAGAAGAACTCGCCCCCATCTACATCAATAGAACTAAGGTTGAGAGTGAAGAGGATCAAGTTCTTCAGTGTGATGATAATCGACTCCCAGTCCTGGACTCCCCGCATAAATGTAACAATCAAGAAGGCACAACAATGCCTCTTCTTCCTCAGGCGGCTCAGGAAATTTGGAATGTCCATAAGGTCCCTCACTAACTTCTACAGACGCGCCATTGAAAGCATACTGTCCGGATGCAGGACCGTAAGAAACTGCAGAAGGTGGTGTGTGCAACCCAGACCATCACGGAAGCCAGCTTCCCATCAATGGACTCTATTTATGTAGCTCACTGCCACAGAAAAGAGGCCAACGTCATCAAAGACCCATTGAACCTTGGTAATGACCTCCTACAACCTCTTCCATCAGGCAGAAGATGCAGAACAAAAACAAAGTTGCTGGAGAAGCTCAGCAGGTCTGGCAGCATCTGTGAAGGAGAAAACAGAGTTAACATTTCAGGTTCGGTGACCCTTCCTCAGAACTGATGGTGGCTAGGAAAACGTCAGTTTATAAGCAGAAAATAGGGAGATAGGTGGGGTAGGGAGTAAACAATAGGATAGAACCCAAAGAGAGAGAAAGACAGTTGGACAGACAAAGGAGTTGCTAACCATCAGGCTGGGAGGGTGAATAGTTGTTAATGGGGACTGTTAGTGACTAACAACTGGCGGTGTGTAATTGCAGGCTATGTGGTAACAAGGCATGGTGTGTGGGGTAGGGGACATGGGAGAGTTTAGGCCCTAAAATTATTGAAGTCAGTATTGAGTTTTGGGGCTGTAGGGTCCCCAAGTGGAAAATGAGGTGTTGTTCTTCCAGCTTGTGTTGGGCTTTGCTGGAACACTGTAGCAAGCCAGAGACACAGATGTTGGCCAGGGAGCGGGGTGGTGCGTTGAAGTGGCGGGCAACAAGTAGTTCAGGGTCTTTTTTTTGCGAGCAGAACATAGATGGTCTGCAAAGCAGTCGCCAAGTCTATGCTTCGTTTCCCCAAGGTAGAGGAGACCACATTGTGAGCAGTGAATGCAGTCGACTAGATTCTGGAAAGTGCAGGTGAAGTGTTGCTTCACCTGGAAGATGCAGAAGCCTGAGTACACGCACAAGCACCTTCAGGAACAGCTTCTTTCCAGCTGCTATCAGACTGTTGAATGGACTCTAGCCTCAAATGGTGTAACCTATATGCCTCAAAGCCTGTTTAATCTGTACATCCTTTGCTTACGGTGATCTGCCTGTACCACTTGTAAACAAAGCTTTTCACTGTATTTCGGTATGTGACAATAAATCAATCAATCAGTCAAACTGTGCAGATCTATAAAGGATTATTCTATCCAGAAATCCACATGCTAATAAAGCTGTGAAGGAATGGCCACAAAGGATTTTTTGATCCAGTGAAAACTACTTTCATATACATGTTTTTAAAGTACATTTACTTTATGTTTCACAGCTTCTATGCGTTCATCCTGTGTACCTAGAATTAATGCTGATTGTAAGTCAATAACCCAGATTTAGTCTTCTGACCTTTATTTCCTGTATGTTCAGAAATATTTAGCAGAATTTAATCGGTATCCCACCTGGTCTCCAGAAGTGCTGAAATTTGTGGAGTTGAATGTTAACTCTGGGCAGATTATCAATTACATGGAAGACCACTGTTTTATTTACAGATTCCATCTTTTAATCAAAGCAATCGTTTTGCCTTGAAGGCAAGGCAAATTTGTTGACCCGAAGCCTGAATTGTAACAAATATATCTTGGGAAGATGGTTGCTCCACCAGCAGCAATGTTAGAGGAAAGCTGTTGGTTTGAATAATGTTTGGATGGAATGTGACTATCTTTGATCTTATGCAGCAGCCTTTGAGACCTACATCAAAAAAGCACCTTTTCTCAATGTAGCAGTAGGATCACTTGCTCTAGGAGACTGCAGTTGAAGATTAAAACTGTATGTCAGAAAGGGTTTTCTTTAATATGTAATTACGTACTTTTTACTTGGAAAAATTTGCATTTTAATAACTATCTTAAACACATTCATAAACCAACAGAGAGGGAAGTGATATCACAAATTCTCTCGTGAAAAAGACTTTCACCCTGACCTCGGAGTTGACTTTTGTTTCTCTCTGCAGATGCTGCTTGGTTTGCCATTTCTATTATTTTCTTTTTATTTCTGATCTCATTAATAGGTAGTTTCTTTTCAGAAACATATCTAATTTAAATTCATGCTTTTTGTTAGATTGAGACATTTGGTGCTACTAATCTCCTGACCAGTCTGGTCCCCAGGCTGTGTGATACTGACCCTGATGATGCATTTTCATCTGTTCCATATGAAAAGGGATTCGCTTTACTTTATCATTTGGAGGAACAGCTTGGAGGACCAGGTAAATGCTACATTTTGATTTGGTTTATTATTGCCACATGTATCGTGATATAGTAATAAGTATTGTTTTGCGTTCTAACCAGAGAAATCATTCCTTACATAAGTATATCAGGGTAATAGAACAGAATGCAGAAAATAGTGTTAACCTACAGAGATGGTGCAGAGAAAGATAAACTCAAATATGAGACCTCCATTCATAAAGTCTGATAACAGTGAGGAAGAATCTGTTCTTAAATCCGTTAGTATGGGTTTTCAAACTTATGTATCTTCTGCCTGATGGAAGAGGGTGGAAGAGAGTATAACCAGGGTGGGAGGGGTCCTTGATTATATCGGGTGTTTTCCCAAGGCAGCAGAAAGTATAGACAGTGTCAATGGAGGGAAGGCTGGTTTTTGTCATTGACTGGGCTGCGTTCACAACTCTCTATAATTTCCTGTGGTCTTGAGCAAAACAGTTTCCAAACGAAGCTGTGACACATCCAGATTGGTTGCTTTCTGTGATGCAGCTAAAAAAATTGGTAAGAGTCATTGTGGACATGCTGAATTTCCTTAGCCTTCTGAGGACTAGAGTGGTGGTGTGCTTTCTCAACCGTGGTGTCAGTGTGAATGTACCAGGATAGATTGTTGGTGATATTTACTGCTAGGAGCTTGAAGTTCTCAACCACCACCACCTCAGCACCATCGATACAAACGGGTGCGTCCTCCACCCCACTTCCTAAAGTCGATGGCCAGCCAAGAGATTGTTGACTTTACACCATGCCACTAAGCTGTCTGTCTCATTATTGTTTGAGATGCAAGCTACTACGCTTCACAGATTTCTTTTTTTCTGGTGTGACATCATTTCCGTACCTCAGAATTTGTGAGACCCCCCATTTCTACACCTCACAGTTTATTTGACCCAGGCTGAAAACTTATGGAACCCTGGTGTTGTTGAAGGGGTATCTTGGACTGTTAAATTGAATTGGGCAGTACTTCTGAAGCAGCAGAGGTGAAAAATGTTGAGTGTGCCTCCTCCCGTCACATCCTCCCTTCACCAAATGCCTCCCACCTCCTTCTCCCTCCTTTCACCAAAATCCTCCATTGACCCCTTCAGCACCTTACTTTACCAACCTCCCACATTATTCCTTTCCCTTTACCAGCACCCTCCTTCACCCCCCACATCCTTTTCCCATCTCCCTCATGGGGCAGTTGATGAAAAGGCAGGAAAAATGAGCACGTACCTTTTCATGCAGCATTTCGAAAAAAGAGTGAGCTTTTTATAGGAGCAACAGAGCTGTTAGGATCAGCCCAAGTTCCACTGCAGTCAGTGCTGCTTCAGAGCTTGCAATCCCAAATTCTTGCCCTCCAACTCGACTAGGAGTCATGACCTGCAATTTGGGAAGCCCTGTATAACATATTGCAAAACCATTATTCAGATTTATAAGTTTTGCTTTGAAAGCCTGTGGATTTGTTAAACTGAAGAATTTTTTTTTTGATCTTAATGCTAGATATCTTCATGGGGTTCCTCAAAGCTTATATTCAAACATTTGCCTACAGCAGTGTAACCACGGAGGACTGGAAGAACTGCCTGTATACATATTTTAGTGATAAAGTGAGTGCATTTAGATCAATAATGTAATAATATTTGATTTAGTCACTGTTTTAATTTAGGCCTTCTTGCATCTCATCAATAATCCCAGTAAAATATGTATCTGAATTATAGATGCAAGTCTTGAGATTTGTTTTGTAGTTTTCGCTGTTAATTTCATATATATATACACACGTGGTTAAAAGAAAACAGTGGTGCCTCAGGTAATATGTTGGGTTCCATTTGTCCCTCTTCTGCAAAGTAACTTTGTACCATGGAATGGTCCAAGCTACGTCATAATGACAGAATAACCTACCCAAGTTTAACTTAACAAAATTGCCGTCATAGAAACTACCTGACCATCTTAAATGCAGCATCTCTAGCTAATATTTTTAAATGTAGAAAATAAAGCAGGAGTAGACTTTGAAGTCCTTGAGCTTGCTCTGCCATTCACTCTGATCATGGATGATCATCCAGCTCAGTCCCTTGTTCCTGCTTTCTTCTCATTCACTTTAATTCCTTTAACCCTAAAAACTATATGTAATTTCTCCTTGAAGCATTCAATGTTTTGGCCTCAACCACTATGTGACAGAGAATTCGATAGCCTCACCACTGGCTGGGTGTTGAAATTTCTCCTCATCCCAGTTTGAAATGGCCTATCCTGTACCCTTGGACTGAGATCCCTGGTTCTGAACACCCCAGTCGTTGGGAACATACTTCCTGCGTTTACTCTGTCTTGTCCTCTTAAAATTTTCATAGGTTTCTACGTGATCCCCCCCTCATTCTTCTAAACTCCAGATTATAGTCTTTACAGATCCAGTTTCTCTTCATGGTCAATCCTGCTATCCCAGGAAGCAGTCTGGTTAAAAACTTTTGTGCTCTTCATCCAATCGCTAGAACATCCATCCTCGGATCAGGAAACCAAAACTGCACACAGTACTGTAGGTGTCGCCTGACCATAGTCCTGTACAAGATATCCCTGTAACAGTACTGGAATTCTCTCACTATGAAGGCCAACATAGTTATCTTCACTGCTTGCTGCACCTGCATGCTTACTTTCAGCAACTGGTGTAGAAAGGACACCCAGGTCTTGTTGAACCCCTCGCAATCTGTTGTAATTCAGATAATAATCCACCTTCCTGTTTTTGCTACCAAAATGGATAACCTCACATTTTATCAACATTACACTTCATTTGCCTTGCATTTGCATCCTCCTCTCAGCTCACCCTCCCACCCAGCTTTGGAGTAAACATTTAAGAAAATATTTCGTGACTTACAGCAAACCTACAAGTGAGAAAGAAGGATTTTAGGAAGAGGATAAGCCAACCATGTTTAACTGGGGAAGTTAAGGCTAACATTAGATTACCACATTGTATCTGTTTCTTTCAATTTGGTGTTAGCCTTAAGTCTTCACAGTAGAAGGTATGCACAGCATTCCAAAATTACTAAACAATCAAGGGACAAAAGGAGAAGGAATAAATACCTCTACTGTCGCTAGGGAACTACTGGGGTTCAAAGTGGGTGCACTGACACTTATCTTCCAAGAATACTTGGATTCTGTAAAAGTCCCACAGGACTAGGAAAACTGTCAGTGTAACAACTTTGTTTAGAAAGGGAAGGAGACTGAGATGGGTGTCTATAGGTCAGTTAGCTTAGTATCTGTTATCGGGAAAATGTTAGAGTCTTTCATAAAGGATGTTCTCGCAGAGCATTTAGAAATACTTAATACAATCAAGAAGGCTTCGCGAAGGGGAACTCATGCCTGACAAATTATTAGAATTCTCTGAAGAAGTAACAAGCAGGGTAGATAAAGGGAAAGTAGTAGGTATAATATATTTAGATTGTTAGAAAGCGTTTGATAAGCTACTACACGTTAAGCTGCTGAAGATAAGAGCCCATGAATGTTGTGTCTTAGCTTAGATAGAGGATTGCTAACTAATCGAAGACAGAGTTGGGATAAGGGAACCATTTTCAGGATTGGAACCTGTAACTAGTGGAATGCTACAGAATTTGTGCTGGGGCTACGATCATTTACAATATATATTGAGGACTTGGATGAGGAAAGTTAATGGAATAAAGGCAAATTTGCAAATGATGCAAAAATGGGTGGGAAAGCAAGTAGTGAGGACATCATCTACAGAGGGATTTTGACAGGTTAAGTGAGTGGCAGATGGAATATTATGTGGAAAATGTGAGGTTATGCACTTTGTCAGGAAGAATAGAAGAATGTTATTGAAATGGAGAGAGACTGTAGAAAGCCATAGCAGAGGTATTTGGCAGTTCTTGACCACAAACCTCAAAACGTTAGTATACATTTCAGTAGTTAACAGGGAAGGCAAATTGAGTGCTGGCCTTTGTTTCAAAGGGAATGGCATATAAAAATAGGGGAGGCCTTACTAAAAAGGGGATTTTATCTTTAACATGTGCTTGGGAGTTCAGCACCTTCAGAAGTCTAACAAGTGGAAAATGAGAAGAGCTGGATCCACTAGTTAAGTGCCTTTACAGCACAACTTATGGGCCAGGAGGAGGGATTGTTTTCTTACTGCCAAACAACATAACACGTGAACGTGCCCCAACTTCTCGAACCTTCCATAACATACTGCCAAGCACTGTTCTCTCTTGAACCCTTCAGCCACCATCCCTAACTCTCACATCAAATCCTTCCCACTCCAATCCTGAAAGAGAAGCAGGTGGATATTTGTTTTACATTGAACAATAAACATGTTTTGCAGCACTATTTCATTGAAATATTTACTTTTCACTAGACTGAGATTTTGAATAAAGTTGACTGGAACACCTGGTTCCATTCTCCTGGAATTCCACCGTTCACACCACAGTGAGTCTCTTCTTTCTTATTTCAATATGATTTCTAAAACTGAGTGGAATTTCAGCATTTAATCACAACTATATTCACTTAATATTATAGAACATATGTGAATAATCATGGAAAAAGGCTAGCACTTTGTTTACAAAATGGAAAGATGGTTCATACCAAAAACAATTCAAAATTCTATAATTTGTCAAATTTTAAAATTTCCTACGTTAAATTGAAAACCTTTGATCACTGAATTTAAGAAATCATTTTAGAAATGAGTGAGCCAATTTAAACAAATATACTCTTGCATGTTGAATTTTACGCAGTAAAATGGTGCATGCTGCTGAGGTCCTCTCTACCTGAGGGTGAAACTTCCATTTTATATGATTTGCAGGTTCATTTGTCACTTCATTTTGGTTATGGCCATCTTGATCAAAAGTAGCTTGGTGTTCTCTTCTGAGGAAGGAAACTCAAAACATAATTTGACTTGTCTTCGATCCCCCACTAACCCACAGTTCCTTTTGAGATGTGTGTTGTGAGTATGGTGTAATCAGCAGCATGTCACCTCAACAATTTTAAACTGAAGTTTGGGGTGATTTTTCACTAAATTTCACTAATAATTTCTACTGTAATTTTTGGCAATAAGGACAATTGCATATCCTTCATCGCCAACTATCTTGCTTATCTTTTATTTAAATTGATCAGATTTTATGGAGTTGGGGTGCTGGACTGCTTTCTTGGGAATCCCTGTCCTGAAAATATCAAACAAACTGAAACCATATTTGCACGTGCTTGTGTTGCTAGTATAGACATAGAATCTCTATAGTGTGGAAACAGGCCATTCGGTCCAATGAGCCCACACCGAACCTCCAAAGAGCATCCCACCCAGACTCATCCCCCTACCCTTTCCCTGTAACCCTGCATTTCCCAAGGCCAACACACCTAACCTACTCATCCCTGAACACTATGGGCAATTTAGCATGGCCAGCCCACCTAACCTGCACATCTTTGGACTATGGGAGGAAACCGGAGTACCTGGCGGAAACCCACAAGACACTGGGAGAACGTGGAAACTCCACACAGACAGTTGCCTGAGGATGGAATCGAATCTGGGTCCATGGTTCTATGAGGCTGCAGCAATGCTAACCACTGAGCCACCATGCTGCCAATTTAAATGGCTTTTGGCAAAAAAAAGTTCTGTTCACCTTTATAAACTAAATCTGTGTTCTGTCCTCCAAATTACTTCAAAATTAAACATTATCTAATTATCAGTTCCCTCAAATTCATTCGCTTCTCAAGACGTGGTCCTCGTGTAAAATGCGCAGCTAAAAAGCTCTGCTGTTTGCTTACTTTGGAAAATTTCTGCATATTGTCTCTGAGATCTGAAAATCAGAATTATTCAAAGACCAGAACGACTTCTGTTGACATTGTTACTGATGGAACCTATCACCATAGGTGCAAAATTACACAATTCAAATTTCATTTAAACAAATATACTCTTGCATGTTGAAGTGTACTGAGTAAAATGGTGCATGCTGCTGAGATCCCCTCTACCTGAGGGGTGAAACTTCCATTTTCTATGATTTGCAGGTTCATTTGTCATTTTCACTTCATTTTGATTATGGCCATCTTGATCAGAGGTAGCTTGGCGATCTCAGGGTGGAATTTGTCTAATGTGTTGAAGAAAGTTTCCTAAATAAATATGTAGAGGGCCCTACTCGGGAGGGTGTAACACTGGACCTCTTCTTCAGAAACGAGGTCGGGCAAGTGACTGAAGTGTCATTTGGAGAGCATTTTGAGTCTAGTGACCGTAACACACTTAACGTTAACATAGTTACGTGAAAAGATAGGACAGACCTACAGGTTAAGATGCTAAACTGGAGCAGGGCCAATTTTGGGGCCATTAGGCAGGATCTAGCAGAGGTCGATTGACTGAGTCTATTTGAAGAAAAAGGAACAACTGGCAAATGGGAGGCTTTTATAAGTGTGATATCAAGAGTCCAGGGTCAGTATGTCCCCGTTAGGGTAAAGGGAAAAGCTGGCAGGTTTAGGGATCCCTGGCTGACGAGGGGTATTGAGGCTTAAAAGAAGAATGCATACATTGGGTTTAAGCTATTGGGCTCAAGTGAATCCCTGGATGACTATAAAAATATAGGAGCACCCTCAAGAGGGAAATCAGAAGAGCAAAAAGAGGGTATGAGGTTGATCTGGTAGATAAGGTTAAAGATAATCCCAAGAGATTTTATAGCTATGTTAAGAGTAAACGGATGGCTAAGGAGAAAATAGGTCCCCTTAAAGATGAGCATGTATAGAGCCACAGGAGATGGAGGAGATTTTTAATGAATATTTCTCCTTAGTGTTTACTATAGAAAGAATCATGGATGCTAAGCAAATAAGGGAAACAAGTGGGGATGTTTTGGACTGCATACACATTACCAGAGAGGAGGTGTTTGCAGCCTTAAAGTGTATTAAGGTGGATAAATCTCCTGGGCCTGATCAAGTGCATCCTCGGATGTTGTGGGAAGCTAGGGAAGAAATTGCAGAGGTTTTTGCTTCATCTTTACCCACTGGTGAAGTTCCGGAAGACTGGAAGGTGGCTAATGTTGTTCCATTGTTTAAGAAAGGTAGCAAAGACAAGCCAGGGAACTACAGGCCAGTGAGCCTGACATCAGTGGTAGGCAAGTTATTACAGAGGATACTAAGGGACAGGATCAACCAATATTTGAATAGTCAAGGTCTGATTAGGGATAGCAGCATGGATTTATGCTTGGGAAGTCATGTCTGAAAAATCTTTGAGTTTTTCAAAGAGGTAACCAAGAGGGTGGATGAGAGTAGGGCAGTGGATGTTGTCTATATGGACTTTAGTAAGGCCTTTGACAAGATCCCACACGACAGGCTAGTCATGAAAATTTGGCCCCATGGGATCCAGGGAAAGCTAGCTAATTGGATTCAAAATTGGCTCGACGGTAGGAAGCAGAGGGTGATGGCTGAAAGTTGTTTCTCAGACTGGAGGCCTGTGACTAGTGGTGCGCCACAGGGGTCGGTGCTGGGACCTTTGTTATTTGTTATTTACATAAATGATCTGGATGTGAATGTACAATGCATGATTATTAAGTTTGCGGATGAAACAAAATTAGGTGGTATCGTTGATAGCGAGGAAGGCTATCAAAGATTAGAGGGATCTTGATCAGATGGGGAATTGGGCTGAGGATTGGCAAATGCAATTCAATACAGATAAGGTGTATTGAATACCTTGTATTTTGGAAAGTCAAACCAAGGCAGGACTTACACATTATATTTATACTTCGATTCCAGCCTTGGGCGACTGTCTGTGTGGAGTTTGCACATTCTCCCTGTGTCTGCGTGGGTTTCCTCCCATAGTCCAAAGATGTACAGTGTAGGTGGATTGATCATGCCAACTTGCCCATAGTGTCCAGGGATGTTTAGGTTAGGTGGGTTAGACATGTGAAATTAGGGGAATGGGTCTGTGTGGGGTGCTCTTTGGAGAGACGGTGTGGACTTGTTGGGCCAAATGGCCTGTTTCCACATTGTAGGGATTCTATAATCTATGATATACAGTAAATGGTGAAGTCCTGAGGAGTGTTGTGGAACGGAGGGACCTAGGAGTACAAGTACATAGTTCGTTGAAAGTGGCGTCCCAGGTGGACCGGGTGGTGAAGAAGGCATTTAGCATGCTGGCCTTCATCGGTCAAGGCATTGAGTATATGAGTTGGGGCGTTATATTACAGTTGAATTAGTTGTTGGTGAAGCTGCACTTGGAGTATTGTGTACAGTTTTGGTCATCCTGTTATAGGAAAAGCATAGTTAAACTGGAAAGTGTGCAAAGAAGATTTACAAGGATGTTGCCAGGACTAGTAGGCCTGAGTTATAGGGAGAGGTTGGCCACGATAGGACTTTATTCATTGGAACGTTGGAGAATGAGGGTTGACCTTATTGAGGTGTATAAAATCATGAGGGGCCTAGATAGGCTGAATGCATATAGTCTTTTTCCCAGGGATGGGGAATTGAAAATTAGAGGTCATTGGTTTAAGGTGAGAGAGGATAGATTTAAGAAGGACCTGAGGGGTAACGCCTTCACGCAGAGAGTGGTGCATATATGGAATGAGCTGCATGAGAAAGTGGTTGAGGCAGGTACAGTGGCAACATTTATATAACATTTGGATAGGTAGATGGATGAAAGGGTTTAGAGGAATATGGACCAAATGTGGACAATTGGAACAAGCTGAATGGGCACCATTGCCAGCATGATCAGTTTGGTCCAAAGGGCCTGTTTCCATGCAGTATTACTCTATGACTTTAAGCACTACTTATAAACTCGTATTATGAAAGGTGCCCAAAGTTGAGCTGATGATAACATTCAAGGAGCAGGAAGGTCAATGTTTCAGGCCGAAACGCTTAGTCAGAAGTGGAGAGGGGGAAGAGAGCCCAGATGTAAATAGAGCAAGGGGGGTGGGGCTGGGGGAAGGGAAAGGGGTCATTGTGATAGGAATATGGACAGGTTAGGTCAAGTCAGGGAGGCAAGGAGGAAGGGGTGGTCTGGACATGGGATAAGTGAAGGTCAAAGATGGACATGTCGCCGGGGGAGTGGGAGGAGGAAGTAAAGTGGATGGCAACCGGAAGGTCAGGTTTGTTGGCTCTTGCAGAGTGCGGTCTCCCTGATATAGAGGAGACCACATCGGAAGCAACAGATACAATAGATCAGGTTGGATGAAGTGCAGGTGAATCTCTGGTTCTGGCAGGATTGTTTGGGCCCTGGACGGAGGTGAGAGGGGACGTGTAAGGGCAGGTATTGCACCTCTGGTGGTTGCAGGGAAAGGTACTGGGTGCAGTGGAGGGGTTGGTAGGAAGTGTTGAACTGACGAGGGAGTCACGGAACGAACGGTCCCTGCGGAAAGCGGACAGGGGTAGGGAAGGAAACATCTTTTTGGTGGTGGGGTTTGATTGTAGGTGTTGGAAATATCAGAGGCTGATGCGTTGGATTTGGAATTTGGTGGGGTAGTACGTGAGGACTGAGGGGATTCTATCCTTATTGTTGATGGGGGTGGGATTTGAGGGTAGACGCAGATTCGGGGACTGGTTCGCGGAACATCTGCGCTCTGCACGTGCTGACCAACCCGACCTTCCTGTTGCCACCCACTTGAATTCTCCCTCCCACTCCCCTGATGACATGTCCATCTTTGACCACCTCCACCTCCAAAGTAAGGCCAAATGTAAACTGGAGGAACAACACCAACACCTGATATTTTGCCTTGGGAATTTACAGCCCAGTGGCCTCAATATTGACTTCACCAGCATCAAAATCCCTCCACCCCCAGCCTTATCCCATGTCCAGTTCTCCCCCTTCCTCCTCACCTCCCTGACCTCCTCTAACCTGTCCATCTTCCTACTCACCTATCTGCTCCACCCTTCCCGCTGACCGGTCACAATAACCCCCTACCTGCCTCCACCTATCACCATCCCACCTACCCTTCCCTCAGCCCCCACCCCTCTCCCTCTATTTACTTCTGGGCTCCTCTTGTCAGACCTGCTGTGCTTTTCCAGCTTCACATCTATTGACTATGGCTTCCAGAATCTGCAGTGCTCACTGTCTCCATGAGCTAAAGGTAGTTATTTTCTGTGCTTCTGTCACATACAGTTTGTTGAACCAATTTGCTTTGCTCTTTTGGGGTCAACTCTAAGGATACAAGCTAATGAGTATCATATATTTATTTTGTAGCTATGACACCTCTATGGATGATGTTTGCATATCTCTCTGTAAGCGATGGAGCATAGTGAGTAAATTGTTCTGTTTAAGTGAAAACAAACCTATAAATGCTGGAAATACACATCAGTAAGCCTTCAGTTATTATAGCATTAAAGCATTTGGTTCCAATGATGGCTGAACATCCAAAAATCAATGTCTTGTCGTTGGCCTTCACAACTACTGGCTGAGCAGTCTATTTCATAAATTCTGGCATTAATGCTTCTGTGAACCCTGTTGCTAAACATACTGGCATGATCTACCTCTGCCTATGTATTTTTCATCTCCTCACATTGTCCACTGCACAATTGCTGACATACATCTTATTGGAAATTAGCATTGTTTTTTGATCCAAAGAAGCTTAAATGTAAGCTTAAGAGCAAAAATTGTACAAATTGAAAACCTATTGCTTTCATAATTCACCACCCACTGAGGGTTCTGTTTTCAATGACAAATGACATTTTTTGTGATTGGACTTGCTAAACTACATGCAGTATTTAAGACAGTGTCCGATCTCCCATCATACTTCTAATTAGGAAAATGAGGTATTGTGTTGCCTTGCTTTCACTGCAGGCAAGAACCGGGTTGCTAGTTTGAAATTATATCTGAAATCTTCGATCTCTTTTCCACCTGCACACTGTGGCACTAATCAATTTAGCAGATAAACTGATGAGTGAAAGGTTTTGTATTTTTAAAAAATAAGTTTTGTATCCAATATTTTCTTTAAAGTAAAAAAGTGACTTTGATTTTTTTAAAAATAGAGTCTGTTTTCAACTTGTTTTATGTGCAACCGAACCTGTTGCCCCATTGCCTCAGTCACATTGCTTTTGCCTTATAATTTTAAATCTGTAAACTATTATTTTATTGACAACTGTCTTGTTAGATTTGTTACCAGTTTTGATACTGTTTTGTAAATGTGAAGTTTGTTCTTTCAAAATACAATGAATAGAAATTGAACAGAACCATTGTTTTCAGGCCACCGATGTTGAGTTGGACTGCTTTACTGACACTGATCTAAAGGAAATGACATCACAGCAAAAGATTGAATTCCTTGCTCTTTTACTGTTGGAGGTAGGATCTGGATTTGTGTGGGATAAAATGCAGGATGTCAAGAAAATGACTACCTGGATTGACTCACTGAAGTGGAGATAAATGTTTACTCAGTTCTGAATCTTGTGAAGAATTATGTGTAATCTTTGTAAGGCTAAGTATGGATTTAGATTCAAGATAACAAGGTGTAGAGCTGGATGAACACAGCACGCCAAGCAGCATCAGAGGAGCAGGAAAGCTGACGTTTCGGGTCTGGACCCTTCTTCAGAAAGGCTCTACACCCAGCTCGACAACTTGTTATCTCAGTTCCTACTATCAGTGATACATGATGCATGTTTTCAAGGCAGTTAATATATTTATAAGGTGATTGATTAGCTTGCTACCATACTGTCCCTCTAGTCAACCATCTCACTGTCCCTCTCTTTATCTTCACTGCCTCACCCACAGCCCCACGTGCCTGGGGAAAGGTTGGAATGGTCAGAGTCACTTAACATCCTGTTCCAGTGTGCCAGTAGGGGGTAC
>JAHRHZ010000091.1:12998148-13011814 GCA_024137785.1 Ginglymostoma cirratum | reverse complement strand
TTTCGTTACCGTGCTTGGTAACATCCTCGGTGCAGCCTCTGATGAAGCTTCGGTGTGTTTTACTGCCTGGCTTTTAAACTCTGGGGTCCGTTGCAATGGATTGCCTCACTTCCGGGTTTCCTCTGCAGTGGAGGTGAGGCAATCCATCACAATGGACCCCAGAGTTTAAAAAGCCAGGCGGTAAAACACACCGACGCTTCAGCAGAGGCTGCACCGAGGATGTTACCAAGCACGGTAACGAAACATCTACGGAACAACAAACCACCTCGGCGAGCCAACCAACCTCAAAATCTGCATTCCAACCTATCCCAATAACCTGTTCTACCTATCCTGATAACCTGTCCAACTTCTTCCCCCTCCACCAGCCCCCCCAACCTTGCTTAACCAGGACATATCCACCTCTGCCTTAAAAATATTCTAGGACTCTGCATAAAACAACCTTTTTAAAGAGGCAAAAAAATCACCTAAGCACTGTATTAAATAGGAATCTCCGATTTTAGACAGTGACACCTAGTTCTGGACATTCCTGTAGGAGGAAACATGTTCTCCACATGTCCCCTGTCAAGACCCCACCCCACCCCCCGCTGGATGTTACGTTTCAGTCAAGTTGTTGTTCTTCTAAATCCCAACTGATACAAATGTAAGGCAACCTCCCCATTCCAAGTACTGGTCTGCTAAACTTTCTCTGAACTTGTTTACTTCATTTATACCCTCCCTTAAATAAGGTGGCCAATACTATGTGCACTATTCTAGTGCACATTCTCACCAGTGCCCTGTATAACTGAAGCATAATCTTCCCGCTTTTGTATCGAATTCCCTCATGATAAATGATAACATTCTACTGATTTTCCTAATTACTTGCTTTACCTGCATACTAAGCATTTGTGATTCATGCATGAAGGCACCTAGATCTCTCTGTATCTGCGCTCTGCAGTCTCTCAATTTTTAGTTAATGTGCTTTTTTTATTCTTCCTGTCAAACTAGACATTCACGTTTCCCCACATTATACCCCAGTTGCTGCATTTTTGCCCACTCACTTAACCTGTTAGTACCTTTTCACGGCTACCTTATGTCCTCTTTATAACTTAATCATTAGAATCCCTACAGTGTGGAAACAGGCCCTTTGGCCCAACAAGTCCACACCGACCCTTGGAGCATCCCACCCAGACCCATCCCCGTATAACCCACACACCCCTGAACACTATGGGCAATTTAGCACGGCCAATCCACCTAGCCTGCACATTTTTGGACTGTGGGAGGAAACACACGCAGACACGGGGAGAATGTGCAAACTCCGCATAGCCAGTCACCTGGGGCTGGAATCGAACCCAGGACCCTGGCGCTGTGAGGCTGCAGTGCTAACGGCACTGAGCCACCGTGCACTTACTTTCTTACCTGCCATTGTATCATCAGCAAATTTGGCAACCATACCAAAGTATATATACATCATAAACAATTGAGCTTCCAGTACCAATCTATGTGACACTAGCTATATCTTTCCAACCTAAAAGACCCATTTACACCTCTCTGATTTACTTTTGCCAGCCGATATTCTATCTGTGTCAACACAATGTTTTTGTTTTTATTTTCTGCATCACCCTTTGGTGTTTCAACCTAACAACTGCCTTCAAGGTATCTTAAGTACAGTAAATCCACTGATCGCTGTTGAACTTATTCAAATACATTGGTATAACTTCTTTAATACATCATAATGATTTCTCTGTGACAGATGTTAAGCTAACTAGCCCGTAGTTCACTCAGATAGTAAGAACTGCCAATACTGGAGTCAGAGGTAACACCATGTGGAGCTGGAGGAACACAGCAGGCCAGTCAGCATCAGAGGAGTAGGAAAGTTGACGTTTCGGGTTGGGACCCTTCCCAACCTGAAACGTCAAAAACTTTCCTACTTCTCTGCTGCCTGGCCTGCTGTGTTCCTCCAGCTCCACGCTGTGTTATCTCCTAGCCTGTAGTTTCCTGCTTTTAGGAAAAAAAGGAATTACATTAGCTATTTTCCAATCTAAATGAACCATTGCTAAATCAAGGGAGTTTTGGCAAATTACAACAAATATGTCAAACATCTCATTAGACAATTGTTTAAGAACCCTTCATTTAAACAGTGTGCCTTTTCCCCAAAACATCATTTAAATTCAGCTCAGCATTTATAGAATCTTTGATTATAAATTGATTTTGTTCCTTGAGGGGTTATAAAGTGCTACATTCATGATATATTGATAAATGCTGTGCAGTGATTAGAATTTTTAGGCACATCATTAACACTTGCTATTAGACATTCTATTGCATAATTACTATTTAGGAGCAATTAGAAAAGATGAAATACATTATTTTAAGGTAACTGATTTTAAGAGGAATTTTGTTTCATAATTCTCCCACCAAAAAAAACGTGTGGACATGCAAGACTAAGAGAATGATTTCCACCTGGCCCAGTAGTTCAGTTAATGCTTAAGAAATGTGCAGTGCTGTTAATCATTCCTGTAACCTCTTCCCTTTCGGTCTTTAGCCTCCACTGCGTCTCAACAATGTGAAACGAATGCAGGATCTTTATAAATTCAACAGTGTCAAGAATGCAGAGATAAAATTCAGGTACAATTTTGTGAAAGCTATGAACTGGTAGAGTGTTGCTGACAGCTTGTGTCCGCGCAGTATTAAGGAATAAACCAGAGGTTCAAACCATTCTAACTATTCAATTGAACCCCTTGCTGAGAAGACTGTGGAGTTTACCCATGTTAGGTAGGGTAGGAAGGGTAGATCCACTTTCCCAGCTTCAAATAGCCTGCCAACACCAGCTACAGAACCTTGCATGTGAGGAGTGATCACATGAATGGGGTACTGGAGGGTTAATACTGCCTGGAGAAAGACACCCCAGTATGAGTCAGCACCTTCAGAGGACTTAGTGGAGAGAAGAGTAGCGATGTCCTCAAACAATTATGGTTCTGTTATTTTGAAGAGGGCAAATAGAGATGATTTATAAATTAAGGACATTATACATGGAGTATAAAATCTAACCCTAGTAATTCAAAATGTTGTGCTTAAAATATGAATGATCCAATAATTTTAAGTTAAAGACTAACAGCAAGATCTGTGTTAAGAGCTACTGAATTAAATTATATCAATATCAATAGCAAATTACATCAATAGCAAAAATTAACCGCAGAGAGGCAGTTTACTTCATTGAATTTGTGTTCAACAGCCCAAACTAATCCCATTGCACTGCAGTCTCCCCATCGCCCACTAGATTATACTGTGAACTATATCCCTTGATATTATTTAATCATTGTCTTTGAGTCTAATGATAGAAATTTAAATAAAACTACTTCAGTTTTTGTTTGTAAACTTTGGATTTGTTCCTTCCACTTAAGATGGCTGCGTTTGTGCCTCCGAGCTCAGTGGGAAAAGGCCATTCCACTTGCTTTGGAAATGGTCACTGTGCAGGGTAGAATGAAGTTCACTCGTCCTCTTTACGGGTAGGTTTTCAATTTAACATTAAATAGTTGCTGAGTCATGTTCATTATAGAGAACAGGCTGATCCTTGATTTTGTTATTTATTACCTTGAAGGAGAGGTACAGGTTGGAAAGGCAAAGAAGTAAGCTAGAAGACCACTTAAACTTTTAAATATTAAAAACATAGCTGATTTTAATTCTGCAACACATTAATAAAAGTAGTTAAATCAAATAGTGTTGGTTGTTGAAGTTTAGCAATATTTTAAACCAACAACTTCTACTGCGCTTTCATGTGAGGGCAAATGACCATGAGGTATGGTCTAAAAGACAAGTTTTAACCAGTATTTAGAATAAAGTGAGAGGCTGAGGGGAGACGTTTAGAAGGATATTCCAGAACCTGGAGTTTGGACAGCTTTCTGGAGTTACTAAACTCCAGGATGATAAGAGAGACCAGAATTAGAGGACGTTATTGATCTCTGAGGTTTTGGTTTAGAAGGACATGAAAACAAGGATAAGAGTTTAAAACCAAGATGTTACTTAATCAGTAGGTCAGTGACCACGGGTGGTGAGACTGGTTGCAAGTTAGGATACAAGCAGCAGAGCTTTGGATAACCTCAAGTCTGTGGGAAGCTGGCCTGGACTTCATTTGAACAGACAGAACAAGATGTGCCAAAGACTTAAATGACCAAAATAAAACAAAAACTGCAGACTGTGGAAATCTAAACAAAAACTGAAATTGTTGGAGAAACTCAGCAGGTGTGGCAACATCCATGGAGAGAAAGCAGAGTTAACGTTTTGGGTTCACTGCCCCTTCTTCAGAACCCAGTTCTGGACTCAGAATGATGACTGCTTTTTTTCCACAGAGCTTCTCTGCCAATTTCTGTTTTTGACTGAAATGATCACGATCGGTTATGTTCAAAAAGGAAAAATATTTAACTCTGAAGTTTCACATGTTGATTTTCCACAATGTAAAGAACAAACTGAGTTACTGAGAGATGAAGCAATGACTTAAGAAAAATGACTTCAACAACTTTGTGTTGTGACTTTAACACATTAAAAGTTCCCAAAGCTCTTCACAGGAGCATTTTAACACAACATATGACACCAAGCCATGGGAGGAGATTAGTCAAATGCCTAAAAGCATGGTCAAAGAGATAGGAGCTAAGGAGCGCTCTCGAGAAGGAAAGTATGGTAGAGAGAGGTGTAAAAAGGGTATTACAAAGCATTGGACCTGAACGCAATTGAAGGTATGACCACCAAAGGTGAGAAGATCTATAATCAAAATGCATAAGAGGAAATGAATGGTGGGAAGTGTGAGGCCCTGGAGGATTTGATGTACTAAAAGATAGCTTGCAAGATTGCATTAACTTTGACCAGTGTCTTAGCTGACTATTTAGCTGTTTACTCTGGGATGAGAAAGGGGAGTTCATCAATGCAATCAAGCAAGTTGCGCATGCTACTTTGTTGATGCCTGCTATATCACTCTTTTACTCACAACACTGATTTTCTACGAATGGTTTCGGCAGCAGCTTTCCATACAATATGACATTCCTTGTGTGTGTATGTTATAATTATGAATACACTACAGAAAAGTTCCAACATCAAAATACAGATGTCTTAATTCATGATTATAATATTGTTTCAGTTGCTCATTGCTCCATGAATGTTGCTTATGTTTACCACCTCTCCTTAATCTTGGTATTGTAACTAAAAGTAGTCAGTACCGTGCAGCAGTACATTAGGAGGAGAAAGGGGGTCACTTGTTTTCCCTCTTAACGTTATATAGGTTGCAAACATGAGCAAATATGTATGTGGAAACAGATGCTTTATTCCAAACATGTTATAAATACAGTAATGTTCCAATGTCTAGACAGTCTGTTAGTATTATGCATATAATTACTGACTTTATGTTTGCTCTGAATGAATGTTACAGAGATTTGTACAACTTCGAACAAGCACGAGAGCAAACAATTGAAACCTTTAAGAAGAACAAGCCCTGTATGCACCCAATCACAGCTGCATTGGTAACTAAGGACCTCCACCTTGTTTAATAATTGACCATTACGGCAGTAGCACTCTCTTTTCAGATTTCATTACAAAATAAAGAACTTACTTTCTCTACAGACTATGAAAAAGCTATTTGTTGATTCCAATCATTTTTTCAGCGGTTTTCAGGTAAAATAGAATTGTTCTAATAGAAATGTTGAATTTAGAAGCTATTGCATTGTTCCATGGAATCAGTAAGTGCATTGTTTCAAATAAAATTTTTGATCTCTACTTGTTTCTCTTCGTTTGTCTTTTCTAAAGTCCAAAGGATGCAGGCTTGAATGGTGACAACTGACAAATTGTACAAAGCTTTGTGAAGCCTGCTTTAATGTGTACAATACATCTCACTTCCAGGATCATCCTAGAATGCAAAGATATCTGTGGCTTTTATGTACCATACAAACACTTAAATCTCTCTCCCTATCTCATTCATCTGGATCTCCAACAAGTACGGTCACTTTCCCTAACGTGGGCCAAACTTTCTGTAAAGCTCTATGTTGCCTTTGCTCTAAATTTATTTCCTTGTCTCGTTTCTCTCCTATTTTTTCCTCATGCTCTTTCCAAGGTCAATTGTGTACAACATTCTGATTCTGACCATCTAACTTCACCTCCTGGCTCTCACGCTAGCTGATGTTAAGATTTTTTTCTTGCATGCTGATTTGCTGTTCTTCAGATCCGCTGTCACCACCCATCTGCTCAAAAAACCAAACTTCGGCCCCTCTGTCCTTACTACTGTGCCATCTCTGACCTCTCTTCCTCTCAAACCTTTGAATATGTTGCCTCTCAAATTCATACCCATTTTTCCTGCTTTCCATATTTCACTACTTCCAATCTGAATTCTACCCTTCCCACAGTACTAAAACAGTTCCTGATGAAATCAAAAATGACAACTGGAATGACTGACAAAACTGTTGCTCGTACTCATTCTTGACTTTTTTCTAATCACTCGTGGGACATGGGCATCACTGGCTGGACCAGTATTTATGGCCCGTTCGTAGTTGCCCTTGAGAAGGTGATGGTGAGCTGTCTTCTTAAACCAACACAGTCCACATGTTGTAGATTGACCTACTATGCCCTTGGGGAGGGAATTCCAGGATTTGATTCAGTGTCAGTGAACGACGGGCGATATATTTCCAAATCGGGATGGTGAGTGGCTTAGAGGGGAACTTGCATGGGTTGGTGTTCCTATTGTATCTGCTGATCTTTTCCTTCTGGATGAAAATGGTAGTGAGTATGGAAAGTGCTGTCTACGGTGAATTTCTGCAATGCATCTTGTAGATAATACACTCTGCTGTTAACAGAGCATTAGTGGTGGAGGGAGTGGATGTGGTGCTAGTCAAGCAGGCTGCTTTGTCCTGGATGGTGTCAAGCGTCTTGAGTGTTGTTGAATCTGCACCCATCCAGGCAAATGGAAAGTATTGCATCACACTCCTGACTTGTGCATTGTAGATGCTGGATAGGCTTTAGGAGTCAGGAGGTGAGTTACTCACTGCCGTATTCCTAGCCTCTGACCTACTGTTGTAGCCATTATATTTATGTAATGAGTCCAGTTGTGTTTCTCATCAATGGTAACCCTAGGGATGTTAATTGTGGAGGATTCAGTGATGGTAACACTATTAAATGTCAGGGGGTGGTGATTGGGTTCTCATTGCCCGGCTTTTGTGTGGTCCTAATGTTACTCAGCACTTGTCAGCCCAAGCCTGGATATTGTCCGGATCTTGGTGCATTTGAACATGGATCGCTTCAGAATCTGAGGAGTTGTGAATGGGGCAGAATATTCTACAATCATTAGCAAAATTCCCTACTTCTGACCTTAAGATAGAGGGAAGGTAATTGATGAAGCAGCTGAAGATGATTGGGGCTAAGACGCTACCCTCAGGAACTCCTGCAGAGATGTCCTGGAGCTGGGATGACTGACTTCCAACAACAACAACCATCTTCCTACCTGTCAGGTATGACTTTAACCAGCAGAGATTTTGTCCCCTGGTATCCATTGATTCCAGATTTGGCGACTTGATGCCTCATTTGGTTAAATATAACCTTGATGTCAAGGGCTGTCTCTCTCACCTCACCTCTGGAAATCAGCTGTTTTGCCCATGTTTGAACCAAGGCTGTAATGAAGTCAGGAGCTGAGTGGCCCTGGTTAATTTTGAGCTGTACCCATATTGCCTCAGTGGATGAGCCCTCCAGTAGTTCTTCTCTGTGTGCAGATGTAGCATTTTTCCTGATAAGTTATGCTACTTCTCCACCTCTTTGACCTTCCTCTCTATCTCATCTAAAACAACAAAACCCTGGAACGTCAAGCAACCAGTCCTTCTACTCTCAACCAAATCTCTGTAACAACATCATAGTCCTATGCATAGATCCAGGCTCTAAGCTCATCTACCTTACCTATAATATTCCTTGTGTTGAAATAAACACACTTCAGCCCATTAGTACGATCATGTTCATTCACCTGTTTCTGCCTGTCCTTTCTTTCTGACTTACTGGTGTTAACATCTACTTTCCCCTCCATCTGTCTACTTGCTGACCTGCTGCTCTCGTACCCAGCCCCCTGCCACTTTAGATTAAACCCTCCAGAGTAACACTAGTGAACATCCCTGCAAGGATATTCGTTTCCCTCCAGTTTAGATACAACCCATCCCTCTTGTACAGATTGCTCCTGCCCAAGAAGAGGCCCCAATGATCGAAGAACCTGAAACCCTGCCCCCTGCACCAGCTCCTTAGCCACATATTCATCTGTCCTATCCTTCTATTCGTTGCCTCACTAGCATGTGGCACTGGCAGTAACTCAGAGATTACTACCTTCAAGGTCCTGCTTTTCAGCCTCCTTCCTTAACTCCCTGTACTCACTACGAAGGACCTCATCCCTCTTTCTACCTATGTCATTGGTACCAATGTGCACCATGATCTTTGTCTGCTGTCCCTCCCCCTTAAGAAATTCATCTGTGGCTCTTCCATCATTGAGGATGGACATATTTGTGAAGCCTTCTCCAGTGAGTTGTTTAATCAGCCATCACCATTCATGACTGGATGTAGCAGAACTGCAGAGCTTAGATCTGATCCATTGGTTGTGGGATCGCTTAGCTCTGTCTATCATTTGCTGCTTATGCTGATGGGAAGTAGTCCTGTTTGGTGGCTTCACCAGGTTGACACGTTATCTTCAGGTATGCCTGGTACTGTTCCTGGCATGACCTCCTGCACTCTCCATTGAACCAGGATTGATTCCTGGCTTGGTAGCAATAGTTGAGTGGGGTATATGCCAGGCCATGGGTTACAGATTGTGCTGGAGCACAATTCTCCTGTTGTTGATGGCTCACCGCACCTCATGTCTTGAGTTGATAGATCTATTCGAAGTCTGTGCTGTTTAGCATGGTGGTAGTGCTACACAATATAATGAAGAATATCCTTAACGTGAAGGCGGAACTTCGTCTCCACAAGGACTGTGCGATGATCACTCTTACCAATACTATCATGGACATTTGCAACTGCAGCTGGCAGATTGGTACGGATGAAGTCAAGTATGATTTTCCCTCACCACCTGCCACAGACCCAATCTAGCAGCTACGTCTTTTAGGACCAGACCAGGTCGATCAGTTGTACTGCTGCTGAGCCACTTTTGGTGGTGGACATTGAAATCCCCTATCCAGGGTACATTTTGTGCCCTTGCCATCCTCAGTGCTTCCTCCAAGTATTGCTCAACATGGAGGACCACAGATTCATCAACTGAGGGAGGATCGTACATAGTAATCAGCAGGAGGTTTGCTTGCCCATGAGACTTCATGGGGTTCAGAGTCAACATTGAGGACTCTCAGGGCAACTCCGTCCTGACTATATACCACTGTGCCGCCACCTCTGCTGGGTCTAACTTGCCGGTGGGAGAGGGCATATCCAGGGATGGTGATGGTGGTGTCCGGGACATTGTTTGTAAGGTATGACCTGTTGTAGTCTTTAACACAGTTGATCACACCATCTTCCTCCAATGTCTTTCCACCCATCATCAACTTGGCTGGGGATAACATTCTCCTGTTTCCAAGCTTATTTATCTAATCAGAGCCAGAGAAACCTGAAATGCCTTCTCCTTTTGCTTCTTGGATTGTTCCCTAAGGATCTATCTTCATTCCATGCGGATTTCAAATATGCGTTCTCCTGGGTGACTTTGTCCAAAAACAAAACAAATATTTTCCATGTGTACACTGACAATCTCTAGCACAAGCTTGTAAGCTCCTTTCTCTCTCAGCTCCTCCAATCTCTAAATCATGAGTTTGCTTGCCCACCATTCAGTAGTAGATTAGTAGAAATCTCAAAGCCAGTATTGGAAAAGTCAAATGCAATCTGTTCCCTAGCCACCCACCCTCTCTGCTGCACACCACCTTGGTGGCATGTTTGACTCCAAGATGAGCCTCTGACTATATTAACACAATTACTAGGATTATCTATTTTCAATAAAAAACAAAAGAACTGCAGGTGCTGTAAATCAGAAGCAAAAACAGAAGTTGCTGGAAAAGCTCAGCAGATCTGGCAGCATCTGTGAAGAGAAATCTGAGTGTTCTGAGGAAGCGTCGCTGGACCCGAAATGTTAACTCTGATTTCTCTTCACAGTTGCTGCCAGGTGAGCTGAGCTTTTCCAGCAACTTCTGTTTTTGTAATCTATTTTCACCTCTAATGCATTTCCCAACTCTACTCATCTTAGTTGAACTGTCAATGAAATCCATCTTCCCTTTATACCTTCAGACTTGATCATTTTTGGCTAGCATTTCACATTCTTCTTCATGAATTTGAGTTCATCCAAAACTCTGCTGGCTTTGTTCAAACTTGCACCAAGTTCTGTTCACCCATCCTTTCTGTTCTTGCTGACTAACACTGATACGTGGTTTGTAATATCTTTGTTTTCTTTTATCATCTTCAACTCCCACCATGGTGTTCCTCCTCCCCATCTGTGATTTCCTCCAGCTTCACAATCTTGAGAGGTACCTGCATTCTAATTCTGATCCCTCGAGTGACCTTCAATTTCTTGCACAGTTGGTCATTGTGCTTTCTGTTGCTTAGCAGCTAAGCTTTAGAATTTCCTCTTTGCATTCCTCTGCCTTCCTGTATGAACATATGAAATAGGAGCAGGAGTGGGCCACTCGGCCAATTGAGCCTATTCCATCATTTACTAACCTGAAGATCCTTTCCTGCCTACCTCGCTAACCTTTCACCTTCTAGCTTCTTTCTTCCCTTAAAATATTCCTTAACACCTTACCCCTAACCAGGTTTTTGGCCATCTATCCTAGCATCTCCTTAGGTGCCTGTCATATTTTATAATGCCTCTGTGAGACACCTTGCAAAGTTTTAATATTGAAAGTAACTATTATGTCCTTTAAGGATGTTGACTATCTCCATAATCACCCTGTTTCCTTTTGTTCCAAATTTAATTGTGGAACCTCCTGTACTTAATATTATCTGATATTTTTCTCCCTGGTGCTCCATTGTGCCAATGGTATGAAAGCCAGCAGAAAGTCAATCTAAACGCACCGTCAGTTTTAAGATCATTTGAAAAACATAATTTAAGTTCTGATGAAGGGTCACTGGACTCAATGTTAACTGTCTTTCTCTCCACAGATGCTGCCAGACATGCTGAGTTTCTCCAGCAATTTGTGTTAGATTTTCAGCATTCATTGTTCTTTGTTTAATTTGAATAATTTACATTCCTGATGCACAACAAAGGTTAGTTAGGCAGCATTCGTGAAGGTCTCAGTATATGTAATTCTGCAATCTGTTCAGGATATTCAGGAAGACAGTGGTACTGTCACTCGTTATCTAGTGACTAGTAATGCAGGGACCCAGACATAATTCTATGGGGTCTGGATCTGAGGAAGGATCACTTGAGTTGAAATCAGGATCATTAATGTCCCTTAGAGAAGGAAATTCTGTCTTTCCTTGCTCAGGCCTGCATATGACTCCAGATCCATGGCAATGTGGTTAACTTTTAATTGCCCTCTGAATTGTTGTGTAAGCCACTCAGTTCAAGAGTAAGTTCAGGAGTAATTACATAGACAGCAAATGCTGGCTTTGGCAATGACGTCTGCATCCATTAAAGAAAAATGAAAGTGAATTTTAATATGTTGAGATTTGTTGGTGATAGCAAGGTTCAATGGCCTAGTGGTATTATCGCTGGACTGCTAATCCAGAGACCCAGATAATGTTCTGGAGACCCAGGTTCGAATCCCGCCACGGCAGATGGTGGAATTTGAATAAAATTTCTGGAATCAAGAATCTAATGATGACCATGAACCCATTGTCGATTGTTGGAAAAACCCATCTGGTTCACTAATGTCCTTTAGGGAAGGAAACCGCCATCCTTACCCGGTCTGGCCTACATGTGACTCCAGACCCACAGCAATGTGGTTGACTCTTAAAAAAATAAACCCCTCAGGGCAATTAGGGATGGGCAATAAATGCTGCCTGGTCAGTGATGCACTCTGTGAATGAATAAAAAAAGGATACAGCATTGGAACAGACCATCCGGTCTGACTCATCCATGTCAAACTGTTCTCCCAAGCTAAACAATTCCCTTTGCCTGCATTTAGCCCATATGCCTCTAAACACTTACAATTCATGTACCTGTCCAAATGTCTTTTACATGTTGTAACTGTACCTGCATCTACCACTCCCTCTGGCAGTTCATTCCACAGATGCGCCACACTCTGTGTGAAAAAGTTACCCCTTAGGTCCCTTTCTAAATCTTTCCTCTCTCACATTAAACTATGGTCTGTGGTTTTGAATTCGTCTACCCTGGGTAAAAGACCTTTGCTATTCATCATATCTATGCCCCTCATGATTTTAAAAACCTCTGGAAAGTCACCCCTCAACCTCCTCTGCTCCAGGGCAAAAAATGTCACAGCCAATCCAGCCTCTCCTTATAACTCAAAACTCTCTAGTCCTGGTAACATCCTTGTAATTTTTTTCTGCACCCTCTCCAATGTACTAATATCCTTCTTATGGCAGAGCAGCCAGACCTGTATGCAGTCCTCCAAAAGTGGCCTTACCAATGTCCTGTACAGCGGAAACATGACATCCCAAATCCAATACTCGCTTGCCTTCGTTGATGAGAGCAGTATGCCAAATGCCTTCTTGACAACCCTGTCTACCTATGATGCCACTTTCAAGGAACTATATACCTGCACCCGTAGGTGTCTCTGTTCAACAACACTCCACAGGGCCACACCATTAACTGTGTAAATCCTGTCCTGGTTTATCTTACAAAATGCAACACCTCACATTTGTCCAAATTAAATTCCATTTACTACTCATCAGCCCATTGACCCAGTTTATCAAATCTCGTTGTAATCTTAGTATAACCTTCTTCACAGTTGACTACACCACCAATGTTGGTGTCATCTCCAAACTTATTAACCATTCCTCCTAAATTCTCATCCAAATCATTTATATAAATGACAAACAACAGTGGACTCGGCACCAATTCCTACAGCACAACACTGGTCACGAGCCTCCAATCTGAAAAACAACCCTCCACCACCACTCTCTGTCTCCTACCTTGAAGCCAATTTTGTATCTAATTGGCTAGCCCTCCCTGGATCCCATGTGATCTAACCTTACTAAACAGTCTACCACGCGGAACTTTGTCAAAGGCCTCGCTGAAGTCCTTGTAGACAATGTCTATCGCTGTGCCCTTATCAATCTTGATGAAATTTTCTAGGTCCAGAGGAGGAAATAACACAGGCACAGTCATCAAGGTGAGGAAGAGGGGGCAGAGCAGCACTGGATCAAAGGTTTGCATACTACAAAATAGCACTGATAGCCAGGATTTGTGCAAGTGCCCATAGCAGCACCTTCCCTCGACAAGAAGTGAGTAGCGTTAGAGGTTATGTTTAATATAAAACCAAGTTCAGCCAATGGAGGAGGATGCCGGTGGATGGTGACTGAGTTACCCTTGTTCAATGAAGGAGGGTAGAGCTCTCAGAATTTCATGGAGTAAAGAGTGTCTTCAAGGAAATGAACACCATAGTAAAGAAGAGATGGTTAGGGCTAGAAAACTAGAAACTGTTAGTGGTGTTAAAATTGTTTCAGATATAGTAAGAACTGCAGCTGCTGGAGAATCTGAGATAACAAGGTGTAGAGCTGGATGAACACAGCAGGCCAAGCAGCATCAGAGGAG
>JAHRHZ010000091.1:12931258-12997748 GCA_024137785.1 Ginglymostoma cirratum | reverse complement strand
CTCCTCTGATGCTGCTTGGCCTGCTGTGTTCATCCAGCTCTACACCTTGTTAACTGTTAGTGGTGATGGGCAGTGGAAAAGTTACAGATGTAGGTGGGAAGACACTGGGAAAGGGGAGAAACTGAGAGTTAGAAATAGAAAGAAATCCATTCAGTTAGGCAGAAACAGAATGATGGGATATTCTTGTACCTCTACCTAATAACCTGAACTTCCCCCAACCGCATCCCAAAACCAGCCCAGCTCATCTCCACCTCCCTAACCTGTTTTTCCTCTCACCCCAAGCCACACCCCCATCTCCTATCTACTAACATCATCCCGCCCCCTTGACCTGTCCGTCCTCCCTGGACTGACCTATCTCCTCCCTACCCCCCCACCTACACTCACCTTTACTGGCTCCATCCCCGCCTCTTCGACTTGTCTGCCTCCTCTCCACCTATCCTCTCCTCTATCCATCCTCTATCCGCCTCCCCCTCTCTCCCTATTTATTTCAGAACCCTCTTCCCCTCCCCCATTTCTGATGAAGGGTTTAGGCCCGAAGCGTCAAGTTTTCCTGCTCCTATGATGCTGCTTGACCTGCTGTGTTCATCCAGCCTCATGCTTGTTATCTCGGATTCTCCAGCATCTGCAGTACCTTTTAAACCTGAACTAGGCATTCCTGTTTCTGGGTGTTCAGATGGAGGTATAAGAGGGTTGTCGGAGGTTGGAGGAAGATCTCCAGAGGAGTCATCATCGGTGATAGTCCTGGAAACAAGAGCTTGATTGGTGGGATCACAGGCCAGTGGGAGGTAGGAAGAAATACCTTCAACCAATTGGACAGCAGTGGTTCAAGAAACTGACCCATCACTTTCAGGAGGGCAGCCACATGGATGGGCAATAAAGCAAGGCTTGTCAGACATACCAAGAATGAATAAGAAGCCATTAGTAGGTGGAGTTTTGAGTTGATGATCCCCATTGACAATTGGACTGTTATGCATCAATCTGATTCCCCAGTTCTTCCACATGTGCCATTGTTTACTTTCACTCACATTCCTCAATCCCTCACACTTCAGTGACATGTATCTTATACTTATATCAGGATGGTAGAGCCATTTAGTTTGAATGATTTAATTGCCTACTCTGGCCTGAATGTAGTTGTGCTGAAATACCTCTCTATATTTGTGAAAATGAAACAATCATTTTGTGACAAATAAACAGGAGCTACACCTAGTGTAGAAGAGAATCTGGAGGACGAGGAGAGTCTATTTCTTGCTCTTAACATTACTGAAATCTCTATCTCCAAAAAGAAGCTGCTTACGTTCAATTGACCAATTTGAGTGATTACAAGTGCTTTATCTCTTCCGATGTCAGTCAATTCAGAAAAGCGTGGCGGTCCTTGGAATCCATTTGAGTTATTTGTCCATGGGCTATCTGAGGCTGCGAGTCTATTTTCATTTCCAACTCATTAATCATCCCCCCATCCAATATGCTGAATAAAGCATCTCCAAGAACTCTGTTATCACAACCCTGGTCTCTTGTACATTGCCTGCTCCCTATAATCCAAAGCTGGTTGTACAGGTAAAGATAAAGTTGCCATAGTCCTGCCTGATCACAGGGCTGCTCTCTCAAAGGGGAGAGAGAGAGAGAGACAATAGGTGGTGGATTAAACTAAGGGTCACCATGCCTCAGGCAAGAGATTGAGAAGGAGAGTCTTCCATTGTAACCTCAGCAAGGGCAGGAATTGAACCCATGCTATTGGCATCACTCTGTATCATAAACCAGCCACCCAAGCTAACTGACAGAGATCCTATCCCTAAACCTATCTGTCTCTCTATTGCACTTTCTTCTTTAAGATAATTTTAAATACCACCTGTACAAAAGAAAAAAATACTTCAGAAAGTGCAAATCTGAAATGAAAATAGAAAATGTCAGAAATGTGAATAGAGAAACCTCTCCTTTCCAACAGGACAGATTGCAGACCTTCCATTTCGTTCTTCCCACCCTCCCCCATCTCCTCTATTTCCTCAAAACCTGTTCCATCTCTAACCTCTCCCAGTCCTGTTGAAAGGCTTAATCTCTTGCTCTATGTTTCCAACATTAACTGTTTTCTGGTGCTTAAGTTTTATCTCTTTGGTCAAGATTTTTGCAGTGGTCTTAGCTTAGTCAGTGTTAGCCTCTGTGGAGTACTTTGAGACATTTTCCTTTATTAAGATGATATAAAGACAGGCTATTGTGATTTTTTTAGATGATTTCACCAACAGATTTAATCCTTCAGAACTCACTGTTATGATTGTAATTTAAAAATGGACACTTAATATTCACTTTCCATCACCTAATTATTGTGCCTTAGACCTTTCATGGACTAAAATAGTTTGAGAAAGGACAAATACTGACCCGAAATAGCTGCTGTGATCACCTGACCACAGATCAAGGAAAGTCCAAGGAACCCATATGGAATAAACCAAACCAGCTGCACTGAGGTCATCATCTTGCTTAATGACGGACAACAGGTAACTGAATCAGCGCCCAGAAATGTGCTTCTCTTGTTTAATTAACATTTGCATGATAAATTCATATATTGACAGAAAGAAAGCTTGTCTGCAGATTATACCTGCAGATTGGAAAGACAGGAGCAAGATTATATAATTTAAGCAGCAAAGCAGAGAGAGGAGGAAATATGTACTGATAACAGCCAAGACACTCTGAGCTTCTGTCAAGTCAGAGTCTGCTAAAAAGGCAACTTGGAACAACAACCATTCAGGAAGAAGTCAAAATCTACAGATGTCAGCACTGTTACAGAATACAAGTCGACAAGCACCAGGTTTAAAATCTAACAGAGCAAAGACTTTTTATAAACTGCGTAGACTCTTTCTCCTACCTGTAGAAGTCACATTCTTGTTTTTAAACTTAGTGCCTGTATTTACATGTGAATGTGTTTAATGTTGTGTTTTTAGGTTTTTGTAGGGTTACTGAATTATAAAATTCCTCCACGCAAGTAAACCTCATACTTTTCTCTTTCATTTTTATCTTGTTAATTATATTTTAATTGAAATGATAGCTGTGTGCTGGCAAGTTTTTTTTGTACAACTGACGAAGAGATGGTTAAAAAGACGGGAGCATATTGGCCCTCCTCACCTGGTTGTTGCATTCATATACCACATATTATAGCCTCTCATTGGATAACCATGGAACAGAAGCAACCAAAAGACATTTGCTTGTGTCATTTTAAGCTATGTCCCAGTCACTCTGTCAATGATAACACCCATAATATAATAAATTAGGTTTTAATCCAATTCAGAATAAATTAAAGCCAAACTAGTTCTTTCACTGATTCTGTCCAACACTTATTGACAGGTTAAACGAGAATTAGTATTTGAAGTCGTTCGTAAAGTTTTAGATTTTACAGCAAAGACTGATCATTTTTAAGATATTTATTCATTGACAGAAGCCTTTATAAATTATAATTGGGATATATTTGAAAATCCTGCCCAGGAACTCTGACAATCGTTGTAGAAATGCTTTGTTTCACTGTCCGTGTGAGGCAGGAGTGGATGATCATTCCCTGTAAAGACCCTTCCCTTAATATTCACTGGTTGGGACAAGAGGCTCTGACACGCTACAGAGAGAAGGAAGTGCACTGTGGTGACCTGCACTGCATAGATGATGTGAAGTTCTCAGTGAGACGCTGTCAGGGACTGGGTCTGCTGGATCCTGGGGACACTATCAGGGATGTCCTAGAAAACAACGATTTCATCCAGATTGGTAAGTAATTCCATGACACAACAAACGTTAAGGTTCTCCTTTCAGTCACCACTTCAGAATAACTGAGGTTGGACATTTGGTAATTCCATGTACTTTCTCAGATTAAAAGAAATTGTTGTAGCATTTTACGCATTCGCCTCCATGGAGTTTACTGATACCATGGATACAAGCCCATGTCTTGAGCCTTCGCTCATTGTGCCCACCCTGAGGTCCTGATATCTGGGTTCAGCCCCACACTGCTCAGTCCTGTCTTTTTCTGCACTGGCCCTACACCAATTCTGCTGCATCTGTGTCCCTGCCTTATAAAAGAATAACTATTCCCTGACTACCAGGAGTTCCTGCAAACCCTTTTATTTACAAACTAAACGTCAGCTTTCCTGCTCCTCTGATGCTGCCTGGCCTGCTGTGTTCCTCCAGCTCCACACTGTGTTATCTCTGACTCCAGCATCTACAGTTCTTGCTATCATAGTGAAGACTGTGTTTTCCAGCTCTCCACCACAGTTCCATTTCTCTTAGAGTATCAATAGCATGTGACTGTATAATGTCAGAATACATCATCATATCATTAGCATATGCACATGGCAACAGTCAAACAGGTTTTACCATCATTAATTGTGTATTCTAAACTTCCCCATCACAGTTATCCAAGGGGACACTGATCAACCTGATCCACTGACGTCTGACATGGCCGCTCAGTATCCTTTCCATTGGCTTTCTTTCAAACATTTAGGGAAACTCCCTCCAGATGTTTCACTGTGGGGTTTGGCTTGCTTTTCTTTGCTCCTGTTTTTCTTAGAAGTTGCACTTGACAGTAATTAATATAAAAGTCTGTTTCATTCAGTGTCTTCATTTTTAAGGAGTTTGTCTGATGTTATTTCGATTCTTGCAATCATATAAATCATCAGATTATCGAAAAGTGGAAGGCCACTGGGCCCATCTGGAAAGCGCCCCCAAGTCTCTCATTTTAACATCTCATTGCTTCATTTAAGTAACTACTATTCTATCCAAGTATCAGTTCCATACATTGAACACGCCTTGTGTGACAAATGTAATTTTCATGCATGTATCACCTCATGGAATCATTGAATGATTCAGCAGAGAATGAATCTGTTCAGCTCATTGCATCTTTAAAGTATCTATCCAATTAAACTAGTGCACAGTCCAGTTAATTGTGTAATGTTACATAGGGGTCGTTCCCAATGCAACAGCATGTGGAACAGATTGGTTAAAATGTTAGGGAGCATAAATCCATCTGCATTAGACTTAAGGATGACAAGACGTTGATGTTCCAAAAAAAGGATTGCTGATTCCATGGAAAGTAGGTGATGTGAGCTAGTAATTAGTACTGAATAGAGTCTCCAGGAAGACACCCTCGCTGCTGATCAAGCTCCCATGAAAAAGGGCTCAAATGAAACTGGATATGGAACATCTGTCCAGGTGTGGTCTCACCAATGTCCTGTACAGTTGTAGTAAAACCTCTTCATTCTTGCACTCCAATCCCTTCATAATAAATGGGCAAACATGATATTTGTCTTCCTTACTGCTTTACTATATCTGGAAGCTTTTATGAGTTCACCCAAGTTTCTCTGAACATCACCATTTGCAGGTTTTACATTTTTTAAAAAATTCTCCTTTTCTAAACTTAACACCAAAGTTAGTTGCTTCATATTTCCCCAAATTTCCCCACTCCATCTGCCAATTTTCTGTCCACTCATCTATATTTCTATCTATATTTATATTTCTTATATTTCTATGTCACTATCTATATTTCTTTGTAGCCTCTCTATTTCATCCTCAAAAGCCTTGTTTCAGTCAACTTAGATACATTACTCTTGTTATAGAGTCATAGAGTCATACAGCACGGAAACAGACCCTTTAGTCCAACCAGTCCATGCTGACCATAATCCCAAACTACCTGCATGTGCATGCCCAGATTCATATTTATATAAAATGTTCTCTTTGTCTAAGTCATGAGTATAGATTGTAAATAGCGAGACTGATGATTTGATGTGTATATTCTTAACAACTAAATACAGACAACATCAAGAGACTCAGCAGGTGAGTGAGGGCAGGTCTGGCATTTGAATTCCACCTTTAAACATGTGCCTGTTTGAGATTGTGGTGTAAACAGTAACATATAATAATGGTGTTATAATTCATTCGTTGAACGTGGGCGTTACTGGCTGAGCCAGCATTTGTTGCTCATCCCTAAGTGCCCTATGATTTGAATAGCTTAATATTTCGGAGAGCAGTTAAGAGCGAATCACATTGCTGTTGGTCTGGAGTCACATATAGACCAGTCTGTGTAAGGATGGCCAATGTCCTTTAGGGAAGGAAATCTGTGATCTATGTCAGTTTTTACAACAATTGACAGTAACGTACCATTAGGTTAGCTTTTTAATTCCAGATTTTTAAATTGAATTCAAATTTCTCCATCTGCTATAGTGGGATTCACATCCACAGAGCATTAGCCTGGTGTTGCATGATTACTAGTCCAGTGTTGCTGTCACAACAATATGGTAAATGACTCTGTAAGCGTAGAATCATAGACTCACACAGCACGGAAACAGGCCCTATGGTGCCGACCAAGTTTCCCAAACAAAACTAGTTCCATTTGCCTGCATTTGGCCCATATCTCTCTTAAACCTTCCCTATTCATGTACCTGTCCAAATGTCTTTTAAACATTGTAACTGTACCTGCATCTACCACGTCCACTGGTAGGTCATTCCACATACGGACCACTCCCTGTGTGAAAACGTCTCTCGGGTCCCTTTTAAATCTTCCTCCTCCACCTTAAACCATATACTCCATAGTTTTGGACTCCCCTACCCTGGGGAAAAGACCTTGGCTATTCACCTTATCTATGTCTGTCATGATTTTCTAAACCTCTGTGAGATCACCCCTCAACCTCCTACGCTCCAGTGAAAAAAAATCCCAGCCTATCCAGTCTCTCCTTATAACTCAAAATCAGTTTATATGAAGTAACTGCGAGAGGATAATTCTGATGAAGTCAAATCCAGAACGATAATAACTTGTCTCGAACAGCAGATTCCAGTTCCTCTTTTGACTGATCTTTCCCTCCTTTGTATGTAGTACATTTACTTCGATGGAAATAGCTTAACGACAGAACAGCTTGTTCAGCTTGGTGAAGGATGCTACAAAATCAAGGTGTGTTAGAAATCCACTCCTGTTTCAAGTGGTGTACAAAACACAGCATGTCATTATACAAGTGCCTGTATCTTTTAGCTTACCTCAGAAGCAGAAAGGAGGGTCAATGAATCGAGGGACCTTGTGGAAAAAATCATCAATAAAGAACAAGGTGACATATTACTTCACTTAAAAAACTTTGTGTAACAAATTGACATGAATTTTGATGCACGTCCTGCCATCCAATGTATGAGATAATCAACTTATGAAGCAACTTAACCTGTGTTCATTATGGATGCCATTAGTCATAGTGTTTTAATTTACAGTGGAGTATGGAATAAACACAGGTTTCGGGAAATTTGCCAGGACTGTTATCCCCCGTGAGAAATTCAAGTGAGTATATTCTAAAGTGATGCTACTTTTGATTGTATCCCATTGCTCTCTTCATTATTACAGCTTTTTATTTTCGCAGAGAGCTACAGGAGAATGTTATCGTCTCTGCAGCAGTAGGTAAGAAATATTTGATTTGATTTATTTTTGTCATCTGGGTACAGTGAAAAGTTTGTTTCGCGTGCAGTACAGGTTGATCATACCATACAATGGGTAATTGATTGCCATTCTGTTTATTCCACATTTTGCTAAGACTGTAAACTTGCAAATGGCTCTTTTCTCTCTTTCCTGATGTTGCTCAGCCTTCACTGCTTTAGAATATTATCAATGAAGCATAACTTAAATTTATTGGGTGATATGGTGAACCTTTGTTAAAGTAGTTTTGTTGAAAGCAAAATCTGTTCACGCTGTTTCATTGGAGGGATGAAAGCAACTGCAAAATTCCCACACAGGAATTTCTAAATGAGTAAAACCAAGCTCCATCGAGTTCATCTATTACCAACTTGGTAGTCGCCTAATGGAATAAGAATGGAAAAAAATCAACCGAAATTGCGGGAGAAACTCAGCATCTGTGGTGAGAGAAATAAAGTTAATGATTTGAGTTTGGTATGGCTCTTCTTCAGAACCCTGAATAACACAGGGCTCAGATGAACAATGGAGGTGTTGACTAATCATTCCAATCTCTTGCTATCAATTTGTCTGCAACACATCAAGACATGACTTGTCAACTGTAGATTCAAAATCACAAGTTCCTCTACAGCCTGCCACATTTACCCCAAGTCTGTCTCAAATTACTCGCTTTCCATCTCGGAAAAGGCTATTTTCTGAATTCAATCTATTTAATTTGCTTTTTAATTTGCCCCTGGGTGAGGAGGGATGAGCCTGTTCCCCTTTTTAACTCAACCTCCTCCCTTTGTTGGACGCAACAAGGTTAATTTAGAAAAGATCCATTTCCTTGTGGATTAAAATCCCCAGCCCAAATATATTTATGTGTTAAATTAATTAAAATAAAACTAGATTCATGTAAATTTATCTGGGTTTTTTTGAGCTATAGAAAGAATGAGTTTATTGGCTACTTAAATGTGAAAAAAGATAACAAAGTGAGACACATGTACCTGAAGGAAATCCATGCAGACGCAGGAAGAACATGCAAACATCATACAGACTGTTGCCCGAGGGCAGAATCAAACTTGAGTCCCTGCCACAATGAGGCAGCAGTGCTAACCACTGAGACACATAGATTCAATTCTAACATTTATCTTTTTGGAATTATCTCTCATTTCTAACTCTGTTTTACAACACTACCTAAGGCCCTGCCATTAACTATACATCTTTGTGGTTAGCTTACAGTGAGGCCAGCAGCTTTTCAGCTGAGTGTGCAATTGGAGTTAATGTTTCTGTCAATATACCTGTGTGAAGCCGTGTCCTCCAGTCTGTTGTTCTGCACAAGATGAAACAGCTTGTTGTTATCCATAGCATCTAGTCATTTTAATTGACCAATAATATCACCGAAACAATCTTGTCTTTTGATGCCAATTTATTATTGGTCAATCCTCCATCCCCTCAGTCATTCTTGTTTATCTTGCTGTGTCCTTTCAAAAGCTGTGGAACTTGATTTGTAATTTGGTGACCTGAACCACGCATTGTGTTCTATGTATGGTCACACCGATAATTTAAACAGTGGCAAAAATTTTAAATTTTGAAATCGCTATTTCAGCTCAAAATAGGCCTTTGAAAATGTCCCAGTCTCTGCTTTACTTTCCTCACTGCCCTGAGCGTTGATGTGACAGATTCAATCAAGACAGCCAGGTTTCTTTCATGCCCCCTACATGTTACAAGGAGCCTTAACCATTTTAGTTGTTTGAGAGATGGAAGATAAATCTCTGCTTCTTCCTCAGGTGTCGGGGATCCCTTGTCCCCAAAGAGGACCCGGATGCTGCTGGCTCTCCGAATCAATGTCCTTGCTAAGGGTTACAGTGGAATCTCTTTAGAGACCCTCAATCAAGTAATCCAGGCATTTAATGGTAATGCTTTGTATGTTACTAAATTCTGCCTGCAAGGCATTTTTTCATATTCTGATGAAGGAGAGCAGCTGCTTTTTCCACACTGCAGAGTCAAACAGAGGACAGGGACTCTGGAGACTTGGCTGTATGTTAAGAAAGACTGCAGAAAGCTATAAACAGAGGGAGTCCTCATCCATGAATGACAAAAAGAAAGCATCCAAATTTAACAAGTAATAGGGAAGGCAAATGGCGTTTGGCCTCTATTTCAAAGCGAATGGAGCATAACAGTTGGGAAGATTTGCTAAAACTATTCAAGGCACTACTCAGACCACAGCTGGAATACTGTGAAAAGATTTGAGCTCCCTATCTAAGGAAAAATATCCACTGGCATTGGAGGCAGTCCAGAGAAGGTTCACTAGGCTGATACCAGTTATGAAGGGACTGTCTTATGAGGAGAGATTGAGTGGATTGGGATAGAAGAATGAGAGGCGACCTTATTGAAACATAAAAGATTCTTAAGCGACATGACAAGGTAGATATGGGGAGGTTGTTTTGCCTTGTGGGAGAGTCTAGGGCATCATCTCAGAACAAGGGGTCACATATTGAAGACAGAGATGAGGAATTTCTCTTCACAGAGGGTAGTGAATCTGTGGAATTCTTTATCACAGATGGCTGTTGAGGCTGGGTCAATAATACATTCAAGTCTGAGATAGGCAGATTTCAATGAGGAAGGGAATCAAGGATTACAGGGGACAAGGCAGGAAAGTGGAGCTGAGAATTATTACATCATTCATGATCTCATTGAATGGCGGAGCAGACTTGATGGGCCAAAGGCCTACTTCCGCTCCTATGTCTTATGGTCTGCCATTTCATCAAGAGGAGGTAATGCCTGACAAATCTGCTAGAATTCTTTGAGGAAGTAATGAGCAGGGTAGTCCAAGGAGAGCCAATGGATGTTATCTACCTGGACTTCAAGAAGGCCTTTGACAAGGTGCCGCACAGGAGGCTGCTGAGTAAGATAGGGGCCCATGGTGTTAGAAGCAAGGTGCTAGCATGGGTAGAAGATTGGCTGTCTAGCAGAAAGCAGAGAGTGGGGATAAAAGGGCCCTTCTCAGGATGGCAGCCGGTGACAGGTGGTGTTCCGCACGGGTCAGTGTTGGGACCACAACTTTTCACTTTGTACATTAACGATCTTGATGAAGGAACTGTGGGCATTCTGGCTAAGTCTGCAGACAATACCAAGATAGATGGAGGGACAGGTAGTATTGAGGAGGTGGGGAGGCTGCAGAAAGACTTGGACAGGTTAGGAGAGTGGGCACAGAAGTGGCAGATGGACTACAACGTGGCAAAGTGTGAGGTCATGCACTTTGGTAAGAAGAACAAAAGCATGGACTATTTTCTAAATGGGGAGAAAATTCAGAAGTCTGAAGTGCAAAGAGACTTGGGAGCACTAATCCAGGATTCTCTCAAGGTAAACTTGCAGGCTGAATCAGTAGTCAGGAAGGCAAATGCAATGTTGGTGTTTACTTTAAGAGGACTTGAATATAAAAGCAAGGATGTACTGAGGCTTTATAAGGCTCTGGTCAGGCCACATTTGGAGTACTGTGTGCAGTTTTGGGTCTCATATCTCAGGAAGGATGTATGGGCCCTGGAGTGGGTTCAGAGGAGGTTCATGAGAATGGTCCCAGGAATGAAAAGCTTAACGTATGAGGAATGTTTGAGCACTCTGGGACCATACTCATTGCAATTTAGAAGGATGAGGGGGTAATCTAATTGAAACTTTCAAAATACTGAATGGCCTGGACAAAGTGGATGTTGGGAAGATGCTTCCATTGGTAGGAGAGTCTAGGACCCGAGGGCACAGCCTTAGAGTAAAGGGAAGACCTTTTAGAACGGAGATAAGGAGAAACTTCTTTAGCCAGAGAGTGATGAATCTATGGAATTCACTGCCACAGAAGGCTGTGGAGGCCAGGTCATTGAGTACGTTTAAGACTGAGATAGACAGGTTCTTGATTATCAAGGGTTACGGGGAGCAAGCAGGAGAATGGGGTCGAGGAACTTATCAGCCATGATTGAATGGCGGAGCAGACTCGATGGGCTGAATAGCCTAATTTCTGCTCCTATGTCTTATGGCCTTATGTAGGTGTTGCTCAGGGCAGTGAGGAGATTATGGGGGTCCCTTTGAGTGAACAACAAATAAATCTTTGACAGCCAATCCAGCAACATATGGAGATCCAAGGGGAATCACTCCAGTGCAGTGTGAGAGCTGCAGGGTCATCCTTACTGCTGGGGACCTCCTCCCTATGCCAGGAACCATTGACTCTAATACACAACCCCTTCTCCCCTCACCTTCCCCCAGGAAAATTGCTGGAAAGCTTGGTCCGAAGAGCCAGTGGCCTTTTCATTTGATGAATGGATCAAGCCGCTGTAAAATGTCAATGGCCCAGAAAAATCATCCTGGATTGGCCCATTAAATAATCAGATCACTGCCAGCTTCTGTTAACAGGCGGTCAAGCCAACATGGCTATGGGATCGCATTTTGGAGCCATTCCAACATGATTCCCCAGCCTTTCACTCCCTGTCTCCATTTTCATCATGCTGGGTGAGGGGATTGAAACCCTGCCACATATTTTTCTCATCGGTGATCCAGCTGATTTTTCCCTGTCCCCTTTCCTTCCCTCCTGTAGCTTCCTGCCTCTCCTACGTCCCAGAGAAGGGGACGGTCGGTGCCAGTGGCGATCTCGCTCCCCTTGCCCATCTTGCTCTGGGGCTGATGAGTGAAGGCAAAATGTGGTCGCCCAAAAGTGGCTGGGCAGATGCCAAATACGTGAGTTCTCTAGTATTTTCACTATTTTTGAAGATTTCAGAAAATTAACAACTGTCATTTAGGTAGAATGGAACCTTCTGTGCTGATCTGCAATCATACTTGACCAATGATTGTATGTGATCTGTGATCTTCTATCATCTGTAAGCCTAAATAATGTATGATTCCTAATGATCTATGATTCTACGTCATTCATGATCCATGATCCTAAACAACCTATATGATCCTATGTGATTAATCAGAAAAAAGCCAACCCTTGAACCCTCAAGTTTATCAATTACTGCCTCATCTCCAACCTTCCTTTCCGCGCCAAAATCATTGGACATATTGTCTCCTCCAAAGTCCATGTCCATCTTTCCTTGAAATCCATGTTGAAATCCTTCCAGTCCGTTTTCTTCCCCATTACAGTGCACAAACTCTTACCGAAGTCACAAATGATTGATAAATATAAACTAATCTCTTTGTGTGTGTTGTGATGCCATCCTGAGGCTGGACTAGTCTGTTGCTAACATCCTCTTTCCTAGACTGGGTCTAAAGGCCTGTTTGGTTTGCAGTGGTCGAGCAACAATAATTAGTGAGTCATAAAGAAATTCTTAACTTAAACACAGTGTAGTTTATTGCATGATGGCAATTAAATGCATGTTAGATGAGTAGTTTGACATTGTTACCGAGACCACTGAGAGACCTGGAGCTAAAGGTCTTCACTCTAGAAGCTCCGGATCTTTCCCCACTCAAGTCCTTGTGACATGGGTGGGACATAATGCAGTCTTCAACATTAACGTTTGAGAACCATTATCAAATGGAATACATCTCTCATCATCCTTCTGGAACTCTCTGCAGCCCTTAGTTGACCACACCCTCCTCCTCCAGCACCTTTTCAGTGTTGTCCAGCTGGCTGAGACTACACTCGCCTTTGGTCTGGTCTCTTCTGTCAAATCAGAGTGGGACAATCATCTACACTGGCCTCTCTTCCTGTTCCTGCATCATTACCTCAGGTTCTCCCAAGGACTGACCCTTGCTGCTCTCCAATTTCCCATCCTCCTGCCACCATTCATGACATCAGCCTCCACATGTACACTGTCAAACCCGGCTCTATCTCACAGCCATCTCTCTCAACTAGCCCTACTCCAACACAGTCTCTAAATTGTCCCACTGCTGATCTGACATCCAGAACAGAAAACTCCCCTAATTAACGCTGGGAAGGCTGGAACCAATGCCTATAGTCTCTCCACCAACCGAGTCCATCAGTCTCCCTGGAAACTCTGAATCTGTGTATAACTTGTGCGCCGTCTTTAATCTCACATGAACTTCCAACCACATCTCCACGCTCTTTCATGGCCTAGCTGCTGCTGAAACCTTCATTGGCATCCTCTTTATCCCCATTAACTAGACCTAATGCACTCCTGCCTGGTCTGCCACATTCTACCTTCCATAATCTTGAGGTCATCCAAACCTCTTTGTGCTCTCACTTACATCAACTGCTGTTTGCCCATTCACATTGGTTCATTGACCTGCACCAACTCCCAGTTAAACAATGCCTAAGCTTTAAAATTCACTGCCTTGTCTCAAATCCGTGTCTGCCCTGGCCCCTCTTTATCTCTAAGCTCCTCCAGCCCTACAACCCTCCGAGATATTTGAGTTCTTCTGATTCTGTATTCTCGAGCCACCCTTTTTGGAATAAACTGGACTTCAGTAAAGGTAGCAACGTCTTCAGTTGCCTTGGCCTTAAGCTCTAGATTTCTCATTTCCTTAAACTCACTGTCTCTTTCCCCCTTTTAAGACATCCCATAAACATGACGTCTTTAACTAAACTCGTGTTCATCTCCCCCAATATCTGTTTACGTGGCTCAGTGTGACATTCTGTTTATAGTGCCTTGATGAATGACTGTGATATTTTGTTACCTTGAAGGTGCTATACAAATGCAAGGCTCTGTTGTTATGTAATTAGATGTGAATTGAGAGAATTCCCTGATTCTGGGTGATCTGATGATAAACTGGTCCTGACTCTACCCTCTTTCCATCAGGTTTTGCAAGCTCATGGTCTCAGGCCAATTTCACTGAAAGCGAAAGAGGTAAGAAAACGTTCTGATATTTTCTTATCGAGAAAACAGGATTTAAAGGACATTTGAATAAAAATCTATAAGCATTACCAAATCCTATATCATTGTGTAAAACATATCTAATTGCTGCTCTTACAAGACTTCTCTTTTTTTCCTACTGGCTGTTTATTCATTGAATTTGGCAAGGAAGGTTTCACTGGATTTAGTCCCACATCCTGCAGATCTATAAGACTTCCCTTCCTTTGAAGAGATGCATTTACTTGCCAAATTATTTGGTGTTTGTTCAAAGTTTGAAACCATAAAACTGTTTCAGTAATATTTATTTCTGTTCGAGAAACAGCCGATTACCATAGCTGCAGTCACTGTATTTACTAAATTAAACAATGATTTATCGATAATTTATGCCACTGAGTCAATTTAGCTGGTCAAATTTAAACAAAGCTTGACGGTTAACTGTCAAACATTATCTAACCAGTCCATTCTCCATGGCAATGCCTCTACCAATCTGAACACGCTTGACAACCGATCAGCACTCTCTTCTCATACAGCATAAATATTGCTTTTCCTTTACTTTGATATTGTTAGGAATTATCCTGGTGAAATAAAACTTCTCTTTTTCAGTAACATTCAAATTCTGTATCCCCAAATGACAACTCCATTTAGTTTATATCGAAATGATTTTCAGTTCAATTGGCTGTTTGTCCTTAGGGACTGGCCCTGATCAATGGCACTCAGATGATCACATCACTCGGTGCGGAGGCAGTGGAGAGAGCAACAGCAATAGCCAGACAGGCAGATATCATAGCAGCTCTCACTCTGGAAGTTCTGAAAGGCACCACCAGAGCCTTCGATAGTGGTGAGTGATCTTCATTCTCCTTCTCCTCTGCCCAGTGGCTGATCTGACCCACTGCATTGTAGTCTCTACAATGGACAGGACAAGGAGGCAGCTTCTGAATCCAGGCCCAGCCACAACAGGGATCTATCCCTATTGCGCAAGCACCAACCTTGGCCATACTGGCTGCCCAGCCACTCCCTCATGTCTGTTGTATGTTGTAGCCTGGAGCTGTGTGTAGTGATGCTGAAAGCTGCAGTTTTGTACCATCACAACATCCCATTGCAGACCGGGAGTCTCCCTGACACACAGCCTGCCAGTGGCACCCATCGAAGGGTTCACAGTTTGCTCCAGAGCCTGTCCTACCACATTAGAAACACACTGTCCTTGGTCATCAGCTTCTGGAGTGGGACTCAAACCTAGAACTGCTGGGTCAGAGACAGGGACTCTATCCACAAGACGTTCAATTGAACCATTAGGCAGACTTTATATTGACTGATCGACTGAAATAATGAACTCCTTGCTGCTGGTGCTTTCAATGATCAACTCAAGGGCTTGAACCTTTGACCTTTGGCTAACACAGTGCTGTCACCTTGTACATTAAACAGACGTCCATGACCTCCGACCTCACCCAGGCCAGATAGAAGTAGCTGCTCGGTTCCGGTCAGTCTTGCATTCCGACGTTCATCCATCTGAAATTGCAGGTAAAGCATTGGTTTTGTTGTAGGAATGACTTCACCGGCCATTTGAAAGGTCTGTGGAATTATAACTGTGTAATGTTGTGGAACTTTGACAGAAAGCCACCGGTTCTGTGGCCATGTCCAGGATGCCTATACCCTTCGCTGCTGCCCGCAGGTAGATATTACAGATTCTTGCTTTATTCGACTTTTAACTAAGTGTCCAAGTGAGCGCAGGTTTCTCCTGATCAGGGCATTCTGTTTTCCAGGTCCATGGGGTGGCCAATGATACGATCAGATTTGTGAAATCGATTCTGGTGACTGAAATGAACAGTGTCACTGATAACCCAGTATCCTTTCATGAAGCCAAACTCACACGGGGCACAGGCCTGCTCTTACTTACAGAGTGATTTCAGTGTAATCAGCAATCAAGTGAATGAAGACTACTCAAAAGGCAGCAAGTGGATCAGTTTTGTCATCAGTGTTTATTTAGGTGTTAGCTCCGACGGCCAGTGGCATTTTTCCTTCTCACTCAAGTTGAGTGAGTGGGCAAATGCAATGGCAGATGAAGTATACTGTGGATAAGTATCAAAAACAAGAAGACAGATAATTATCTCAATGGCAATAGATTGGGGTAAGGAGGAGGTGCAACAAGACCTGGGTCCTTGTACACCAATTATTGAAAGTAAGCAGCAGGTGGTGAAAAAGAAAAATGGTACATTGGTCTTCCTAGCGAGGGATGCCTTGCTACAATTGTACTGGGCCTTGGTGAGAACACATTTGGAGTATTGTGTGCAGTTTTGGTCTCTTTATCTGAGGAAGGATGTTCTGATGATGGAGGGAGTGTAGTGAAGGTTTACCAGACTGATTCCTGGGATGGCAGGACTGACATATGAAGAGAGACCGGATCAGTTAGGATTATATTCACCGGAGTTTAGAAGAATGAAGGAGATCCCACAGAAACCTATAACATTCTGACAGGACTAGACAGACTAAAATGGATTGAGGTATTCCATGATGGGGGAATCCAGAACCAAGGGTCACAGTCCAAGGACATCAGGATAGGCTATTTCAGACTGAGATGAGGAGAAATGTCTTCACCCAGACACTGACGACCCTGTGGAATTCTCTGCCCCGAGAGTGGTTAAAGCCAAATCATTGAATATTTTCAAGAAGGAGTTAGATATAATTGTTAAGGAATCAACCGGAGAAAGTGGGAACAGGCTACTGAGTTGGATGATCATATTGAATGGTGTACAGGCTTGAAGGGCCAAATGGCCTACCCTTGCTCCTGTTTTCTATGTTTCTATATGTTTCACTGAAGGTTGGTTTTTCAAAACCCACTCTAGGGTGTTGAGGGCAGAATCCCAGGCCAACAGCGCAGTATGCCGCTGAGGGAGTTTGGCATTGTCAGACATCCCAGATGTCAGATGAAACTTTTAAGGGAGCTCTCTAAGATGGTAAAAAGGATTCCATGGCACTATTGGAAGAAGACTGGATAAATACATGAATAGGAAATGTTTGGACGGATATGGGCCAGGCACGGGCAGGTGGGACTAGTTTAATTTGGAATTATGTTCGGCATGGACTGGTTGGAATGAAGGGCCTGTTTACTTGCTGTATGACTCAATGACTCTATAAGAGAAGGGCCATTTTAAACATTGTTATTCTAACCTAGCTTTACTTCTAGTGTGAAACCTCTTGTGTATCCTTCAAAATCAGAACACTTTCTTCCCTTAACCAGTTTCCAGATTGTGCTTGTGGACAGAGGTGAAATTATTTCATGTGGGAATTTCCATGGTGAATATCCTGCCAAAGTAAGTGTCAGGCAATTGAGGCCATTTCATGGTTTTGTCCAGTATCAGAGTTTACAGAATTCTAAGTGAACGAAAATACCACTACTGGAAGATACAAATAACAGAGTCACTAAAATATGTAGCTCAATAAAATGAATTAACTATCTTCAGTCATTTATAATTTATTACTGAGGGGTTCTTTTTATTTCTTCATGGGTATGAGGGTCAATGTTTGGACCAGAGTTTATTATCCGTTCCTCGTTGCCCTTGAGAAGGTGGTGATGAGCTGTTTTCTTGAACCACTGTAGTCCATGTGCTGTAGCTAGACCCACGATGCCCTTGGGGAGGGAATTCCAGGATTTTGACCCAGTGACAGTGAAGGAACCGCGATACATTTACAAGACAGGATGGTAGTGGCTTGGAAGGGAATTTGCAGGGGGTGGTGTTCCTATTAATCTGCCCTTGTCCTTCTAGATGGTAGAGATCATTTGCTTGGAAAATGCTCTCAAAAGAGGGTTTGTGAGATAGTACGTACCGTTGCTACTCTTCTTTGGTGTTAGAATGAGAGCAGATTTGAGGTGGTGCGTGTGATGCCAACCAAGTGAGCTGCTTTCTCCTGGATGGTGCCTAGATTCTTGAGTGTTGTTGGAACTGCACCCATCCAGGCAATCGGGGAGTATTCCATCACACTCCTGACTTGTGCCTTGTAGATGGTGGACAGGCTTTGGGTGATTATTACACTCTCTCTCGTTGGAGATGGTCATTGCCTGACATTTGTGTGGCACAAGTATTACTTGTTACTCATCAATCTACGTGTGGATGCCCAGGTCTTGCCACCTTTAGGGATGGACTGCTGCAGTATCTGATGAGTCCTGCGTGGTGCTGAGCATTGTGCAATCATCCACAAATGCCCCCACTTCTGACCTTATGATGGAGGAAAGGTGAAGATGGTTGAGCCTAGGGCACTATCCTGAGGAAACCATTTCAGTCATGGGATTCAGGTGATTAACCTTAAATAAAAATCACAACCATCTTCTTAAAGTGGAAGGATTTGAAGATTTCAAAATTGAGGACCTAAAAATTATTGTAGTAATATCCAAGCATTTAACTCACTCAGGTGGCATTGTCACAGGAATATAAGGCTGTATTAAAGTAGCTTGAGAGAGTGCAATTCAGAAAGTGCATTAAGAGGCGTTTTTATTGTATCACATCCTCAGTGAACCTGTCAGATTGAGCATTGTAATTGAAGGGGACTGTTCCGCTGTTTATTTCTGATGGCTGACCTGTCTCAGGAAGCAGCCTCACCTATGTCATATACTCAGTGATGTACAGAGGACCCCACTCTCCGAGGATGCACTGAGCAGGGGAACCACAGCCGGTTCCCAATTCTGTAATGACCCTCAAGAGTGGAGGAGAGGGAGTCCTCGATTGGTCAGTGTCAGTGGGAGTCCGGTTCTTTGTCTGTAAACAGCACTGGCAGTCAGCTGGCAGATGGGCTGGGAGTGAGGCCTGACAGTTTGTATCAGACACTGTGACACAGAGACCCCTGGGCAAGCACATTGTACATTGCCCAGAGTTCCTGCTCACGAGCCTACAACCTGCCCACCCTCCCCATATAACATCCAACAATGTCATTGGCAGTCATTTGGATGCCAATGCTCTAGGGGTGATTTAATCAGCTAAAGAGCTGGCCATTAGTATCTTTTTGAAAGCAGTTATGATGTAATGGTGATCACCCGTACAATGAACAGACTGACCTTTGTCTCCTTGGAACAGGCCCTTGACTACCTGGCGATTGGTGTCCACGAGTTGGCATCAATTAGCGAGAGGAGGATCGAGAGACTGTGTAACCCATCCTTGAGTGAACTGCCTGCCTTCCTGGTTAGTGATGGGGGTCTGAACTCAGGCTTCATGATGCCTCACTGTACAGCGGCCGCATTAGGTATGAACACTTACTGACTGTCAGAGTTTGACAGGTACCCTTTTGAAAACATTGGAATAAAGGCAAAAATGCTGTGAATGCTGGAAATCGAAAACAAACACAAAGAATGCGGGAGTAAGATAAAAACATAAGAGCTAGGAGCAGGAGTTCAGTCCCTTGAGACCGCTCTGCCATTTAACATGGCGTCAACTCCATTTTCCTGCCACTCTCCATGACCCTTCAACCTATTACTAATTAAAAATCTGTCTCCTCCTTAAATTTATTCAGTATCCCAGCAACCCCTGCACTGTGGGGGAATGAATTCCACAGATTCGTTATGAGAGAAATAACTTCTCCTCGTTTCTGTTTTAAAACTGTTAGTCCTAATCCTAAAGCCTCTTCTTCTAGATTGCCCCACATAAGGGAACATCTTGTCTACACAATAGATTTGGCAGCATCTGTATAGAGAGTGGTGGGGGGGTGGGGGGGGCGGGGAGAGAGAGAGTTGGAGTTAATATTTTGAGTCCAGTACGAGTCTTCTTCAGAACCAATTCTAAACCATCTCATCTCTCAAATAGAGCAAATACATAGTGGATTTTGCAAGACACAGAATAATGTTTGAATTTCTTTAACTGAACACCATAGTTTGAGAGTTACAGAAGCAGAATTTCTCATGTTTTTCAGGAACTTGATGTTGGGATCAAATGAGGTCACACTTGCTGGGCCAGCTCTTTGCTCAGAAGCACTGACTTGCAGCTGGTGTCCAGTACACAGGCAGGCAGCCAAGGTATGGGACCATGTCGCTGGCCCCCACTTAAAGGGCAGACAGTGTTGGAAGCTGGACAGCTACTCTTGAGAGAGCTGGGTGCTGCTGAAGAGAGCAGGAGAATGTGAGGGTGCCTCAAAGTCAATGTGACTGGAGAGGGGGAGGTCATTAATACTCCATTTCAAGGGAAAACCAATAGCTCGGCAGCAATTTAGCCCCTGCTGCTGCCTTTAATGGCTGATACCCCAGGATAGGTCACCTGTGTAATGATGGCACTGTGCTGCACAACAGTCTAAATGTTTAGAAATTGAGGATTAAATATACATACTGCATATCGGACACCCCAACCCCAATCTTATTCCCATCAACCCCAGAAAGATATCCCTAAAGTGAGAATGTGTCATTGAACTGCTCCTGTTGTGAATCCCTGTTATTTGCCCGGCTGTCCAACCCATCTCACTGAGATTAGGAAAATCCTCCCTTGCCAATCATTATGGCTCAAATAGAAGCCATTCAGCTCAATAGTTCCATTCTGTCTCTCCATACAGTGGTTCAGTCAGTCCCATTCCCCTGCTCCGTCCCCACCATTCTCCCCAAAGTGCTATCATCAATTGTCTCTGTTTCTGCAGTGACTTCCAGTCATTACCCTTCGATAATTCCTGCTTACGTTTCTCCCCACATCATCAGCCCTCTGCACCTCAAACTGCAAGATCCTGTCCAAGCCATTCACCATCCTGACTTGGAAATTTATTGCCGTTCCTTCACTGTCGCTGGGTCAAAATGCTGGAATTTCCTCCCTTAGTGTATTGTGGGTCTACCGACAGCACACGGACAGCAGCAGTTCAAGGAGGCAGCTCCCCACTCACCTTCTCAAGGGCAACTGGGGATGGGCAATAAATGCTCAATGCCCACATTGCACAAACTAATTCTTCAAAAACTCACCTTCGAACCTTCAAAAGATGTCCTTTAGTCCTTGTACCATTAGCTGATGGACACAAGGAAAATGTACAACAGAAAGGGATGAATTGTATAAAGATGCAAACAGAAAGTACTAGAAGCTTCAAGCAGGTCAGCCAGTACCTGGGGATAAGATGAAAAGGTTACCATTTCTCATCATCGACCTTTTACCAGAAGCACTAACTCCCTTCATCAATGCCGTTTGGTTTCTAAGTGTGTCCAGAATCAGCAATTTGCAACCGTCTGCGTAACATTTTGTTTATTCCAGTGAACACAGATTTAACGCAGACTGACATTTCCTCAAAGTACTGCACTGTCAGAGGTGTCATCTTTTCAAGGACATGTTTAACCAAGGTCCTGCCTGCCCCCTCAGGTTGGTGTAAAGGATTCCACTGTTTTCAAGAAGAGTACGGCTGAGGCAGGTCATGGAGAAGGGGCCCCACCAATTGTCTTGGCCAACATTTATTCATTAACCAACAAATGACCTGCTCAATATCACATTGCTGTGTCTAGGATCTTCCTGTGTGCAAATTGGCCATTGATTTTACTACATTACAAAGCTGACTACACTTCAACACAGTGGCTGTGAAATGCATTAGGAAGTCTGGAGTTCATGTGAAAAAAAACAAGCAGGCAGGAGCGGGAGTAGGCCATTTGGTCCTTCAAGCCTGCTCTGCCATTTAATAAGATCATACCTGGTTAGATTGTGGCCTCAACTCCACTCTTCTGTCTGTCCCTCCCAAAATCCTTGAGCTCTTCTGCTCAGAAATCGGTTTAAGCTAGATTTGAATATATTCAGTGATCCAGCCTCCACTGCTCTCTGGGGAAGAGAATTCCTTAAGCGAACATTCATGGAAGTAAATCGAGTCAGGAAATTCCTCCTCATCTCTCTCTTAAATGGGAGACCCTTTATTTCAAAATCAGTGTCCCCAGTACTGCATCCAACCCATCAAACCCTTTCAAACTCTCATATAGGTTTTAATAGGATCACCTCTCATTCCTCTAAACTCCCATGAGTATAGATCCAACTTCTTCAAGAAATACCTCATCCCAGGAATCTGTCTAATGACTTCTCTCTGAATTGTTTCAAATGTACACTGCATACAGTACTCTCAGTGTGGTCTTATCATTGGTCAGCAATGAAAAGTGCTACAGCAATACTACTTTTCATTTTCCTTTTGAACAAGTTACAAGATTTCTTCATTAACAATGGAATGATGAGTTGTTCAGTACTTACACACCAACATTGAAACACTGAGAACATCCAGTCACCAGGCAATAACTTCTCATCTCCCTAGTGTCCGAGAACAAAGTGCTGTGTCATCCATCCTCTGTTGACTCTCTGTCCACCAGCGCTGCCACTGAGGACCATGTCTCCATGGGCGGATGGGCTGCCAGAAAAGCATTGAGAGTTATTGAGCATGTCGAGCAAGGTAAGACTCTGTCTCGAGGGCTGTCATGTCAAACAATGAAACTAGGAGGAAGAGTGGGCCATTCAGCCCTTCAAGCCTGCTGCACCATTCAATAGAATCATGACTAATCCTCAAGCACAGTGTCATATTCCCATATCCTTTCCACGCTCCTTGATGTCTTTAATATCTAGATATTTGTCTTTCTTGAATATATCCAGTGACTTGGCCTTCTGTGGTAGAGAGTTCCACAGGTTCTGTACCCTTTGACTGAATAAATCCTTTGTCATCTCAGTCCAAAGTAGTCTACTCCATGTGGCAAAGTGGTTTGGTGTTAGTACTGCTGCCTTATGGCACCAGAGACCAGGGTTTAATTCCAACCTCAGGTGACTATCTGTGTGGAGTTTGCACGTTCTCCCTGTGTCTGCATGGGTTTCCGCTGGGTGCTTCAGTTTCCTCCACAGTCCAAAGATGTGCAGGTAGGTTGGATTGGCCATGCTAAATTGCCCATTGTGTTCAGGTCAGATGGATTAGCCATGGGAAGTGCAGGGTTACAGGGATAGGGTAGGGGGTGGGTCTGGGTGGGATGCTGTTTGGAGGGTCGATGTGGACTCAACGGGCCGAATGACCTGCTTCCATGCTGTAGGGATTCTATGGTTCTATATCCTGAGACTGTGTCCCCTGGTTCTTGACTTCCCAACCAGGGGAAACATCCTCCCTTCATCTAACCTGTGCAATTGAGTTTGAATTTTATACATTTCAATCAGATCCTCTCTCATTCTTCTAAACTCGAGTGAATATAGGCCCAGTCAAACCAATCTCTCCTAGGACAGTCCTGCCATCCTGCCAGTGAACCTTTGCTGCATTCCCTCTATGGAAAGTATATCCTTTCTCATGTAGAGAGACCAAAGATACACACAATACCCCAGGTCTAGTCTCATCAAGGCCCAATATAACTGTTGTAAGCTATCCCTTCTTCTGAACTCCAATCCTCTTACAGTGAAGGGCAACATACCATTTACCTTCCTAATTGCTTGCTGCACCCACTTGTCTATGTTCATTGATTGGTGTACAAGGATGCTCAGATCACTTTGTACATCCACACTTCCCAGTATCTCAGTATCTTAAATGATAGGACTCAGTACAATGATGGCGAACAAGCTAAGCTTGAGGAGAGGGTGTAATATTAGACCATGTTATGTGAAAAAAGGAGAAAAGCTCACTTGGTCTAGTTTCAATCCATTACCCAGTTCTACTGGAGCCCCAGTCCCAACACTAACCTTAACCAAGTGTGATGGGTACATTTGTCTAGTACTTTAACCAATCATTTCATATCTGCATGTTTTAGGTAACGAGGCTTCTGCCAATTAAAATACTTTCTTCTCACTTACTCTAAAAATACCTTTCCTAATGTTGATTACCTTGATTAAGTTCTCCTTAACCCTCTGTACTCCAAAAAGACCAATTCTAGCTTCTTGAAACCCTGAAGATAATTGACATTCATTACAGCCCCCTATCATATTGCTCAGAGACTCTTGAGTTGTTATGGTTACATACACTTTTACAAGTGATGAAATTTTTGATATTATTTGAAAACTCAGGTTTGAAAGTGGACTGAAGCAAGTATAGCTTTAGGTTTGAGTTGTATTTCCATATTGTAGGGGACTACAAGAATGGTTTCAGGTTCTGTTTTTCATCTTAGTGGCTGGAGACTGTTTATATGCATTTAATTGAAGTCTTTAAAAAGCCTTTGAGGTGAATAGTTTAGTGCTTTTGGAAACAAGGGTAGAAGAGAGAAAAAAGGACTCAGATCACAACAAGGTGTTATATGACACAAGGAGAATGAGCCAGAAACAAATTTCCTTTGAAGCAGGGAAAACGATCTGAAGGGTAATGAGTCTGAAGGTTTCTTTCATAGAGAGAAGCAGGTCATTCAGAGAGAAAAACTTCTAAGAGCAGCTGTGCTGATTAGCAGTCTCCAGAATCGTCAAGGCAGAAGAAAATAACTCCTAAATGGCTTCAAAGTTAATAAGAAAAAAGCTCCAGAAACAGAGCTTAAAAGTGTCAGAGAAAAGATTGATGAATGTACACATTTTATGAGCAGGAATAGCTTCTCCCTAGCTACTCTGTCCAACCCACTCATGATTTTCAAAACCTCTATCACATCTCCTCTCAGTCTTCTTCTCTCTAAGGAGCACATTCCCAACTTCTCCAATCTATCCTTATAACTGATGTTTCTCATTCCTGGAACATTCTTGTAAATCGCGCTGCACACACTCCAATACGTTCACATTTTCCTCTAATGTGGGGCTCACTGTCTTATACAGCTCAGATATTGGCCCAAGCCTGGACATTGTCCAGATCTTGTTACATTTGAACATGAAATGCTTCAGTATCTGAGGAGTTGTGAATGGTGCTGAACATTGTTGATGATTGCACAAACATCCCCACTTTGAACCTTATGATGGAGGGAAGGTCATTGATGGTAGTGTTATTATCTTCATCCTAAATTTCCATTTTGGTGTCAGAGTTCTCTAATTGTGTCTCTAATCCCCTCTGCCTTTCTGCAGTTTTTTCCTCATTTAAACCCACCCAAACCATTGGTGAGCTGCCGTGGTGGAACCTTACATGATTTTATGTCAGATTCTGCTCTAAAATCACTCATGTAATGCCTTGTGGAGTTTCCTTAAGTTATAGGTGTTGTATAAATAAAAGTTGCTCTTGCTGTCACTTCAATTGTTTAAATTATTGAATAATCTAGATTTGAAATGGCAAGCTCTAGACTATGTCTTTGCCCTGTGTGTGTAATGGATAGTGCCCAGCTTGTGATGTGGGAGACCGGGACTGATGGCAAGGTGGTAATTTTGTGTCTTAGTGGCTGGCACAACCCAGCCTGAGTCAGGAGATTGAGAGTTCAAGTCCCCCTCTCGCTGTCAGAGCCTGATTTATAACAATTACAGGAATTAGTGACTTCATTCACACTGAATTAAAGTGTTGATCCCTCCCATCATCTCAAACCACTTGAAAAATTGCTCTTTACACAAAGGCCCATTCCATAACCTTGCTTACAGACTGGTGAGCAAGTCAATTACTCATTATCCATGATCTCTTCTCAAGGGCAATGTGTATAAAGGGGAGAGAGGGGTGTCAATTGGGGGAAAACTCTCTGCTGGTTAGAATCGTACCTGGTGCAAAGGAAGATGGTTGTGGTTGTTAAAGGTCAGTCATCGTAGCTCCAGGGAAGATGTGAATATATTTGAGAGAATGCGGGAGTGATTTACAGGAATAGTTTCAGGTCTAGCAAGTGTCTTATACAACAATGATGCCTTACCATAATGACTCCTTCTTTGGCACAGTGCCAATACGTTGTTGATAACATTCCTCAGAAACTTAAAGGCACTCTATAAATATAAATTTTGTAAGTTGCCACCAGACTGAATTGGCTAAAGGTTAGATTGACAATTCTAAATTTAACTCCTCTGTGAGATCAATTTTCTTCCAGTTCTTGCTATCGAGCTCCTTGCAGCATGTCAGGGCCTTGAGTTTCTGCGCCCACTGCACACAACGGAGCCATTGGAGAGGGTCTACAAGCTGGTTCGCTCAGTGGTGAAGTAAGTTACAAGTTCAATTTAAACATTGAGGAATCAAGAATCAGTACTGTTTGTGTGTCCAAAAATGAAGCATTTCTGTCATTAATGGTCCCTGATCTGCTGCTCAAGTAGACTTCCAGAATGAAAGCAGCAAATAGAAAAGAGAATGAGCTAATATATGAAACATGTGGACCCCGAAGTGTTTACAACCTGTGTTCACAATGGAAATGGATAACCAGATCGATACACTTCAATTCAGAAATTCACCAAAAATCCTCAGACAGCACTTTCCAAAACCGCGACCACTTTCATCAAGAAGCACAAGAAGACATATGGGAACACGACCACCTCCAAGTTCCCCTCCAAGTCACTCACCATCCTGATTTGGAAATATATGGCCATTCCTTCACTGTAGCTGGGTCAGAATCCTGGAATTCGCTCCCTAATAGTGTTGTGGGTCACCCCACAGCAGGAGAACTGCAGCAGTTCAAGAAGGCAGCTCATCACCACCTTATCAAGGGCAGCTAGGGATGGGCAAGAAATGCTGGTCAGCCAGTGACGCCCACATCCCACAAATGAATAGAAAAAAAAGTTTCCAGCCCAAAGAATGATGCTGTGTGGCTTAGTGAGGACATATGGGATATATGCCTCAAATTTCCTCTAATTAAACAGAGGGAAGTCTGCAACCATTGTTTTCAGTCCCCATTCAAGTCCCTAGCCTCAAACTCCAGCCCTTCTCCTGGGCTACAGAATGGGTTGAAGCCAATCTGTTTACAACCACAATTGGAGCATCTGACCCACTGGGGCTTTCTCTAAGACCACTGTGACATTGCCTGACTGCACCCCTGGACTCAGCTCATTCGCTGCTGAAAACCACTTCTATGTTCTCTCTGAGAGTGATTATCCCAGCACGTTCCTGGCTAGTCTCCCACATTCTATCCTGCACAAACTTCTAAGTGTTCCATATGTTGTTTTGAACCAAGGATAGGAAATGACTCTTTGGATCAAACATGTTCAGCTCAGATTTTGTTGATCTCACGCCCATGAAGCTGTCTAACCTTGACCAGGCAGATACCAGAGGCCCAGACTGACATAACCAGCCTCCACTCAACACTGCTCTTCAGCCTCTCAGAAGTAATTGAAAACAACTCAGATCCTATATTAGACTCTGAAATTTATATCTTGCTTGTTGTCTTTCTGCTTCCGTTTTGCAGGCCTTTAGTTAAGGATCGATTTATGGCCCCTGATTTTGAAATTGCTCGCAAGCTGCTGATTGAGGAAAAGGCGAGTTTTTTTTCCCTTCTTATTTCCTTCATCTGGTCTGGGTCAGTGGCATTTGTTGCCCACTCCTAATTGTCCTTGGACTGAGTGGCTTTCTAGAGCATTTCAGAGGGCAGTCAAGGATCAACCACATTGCTGTGGGTCTGGAGTCACATGTAGGCCAAACCAGGTACGGACAGAAGATTTCCTTCCTTAAAAGGACATCAGTAAACCAGACGAACTTTCAATCAGGAAGGGAATCGAGGGTTACGGGGAAAAGGCAGGAAAGTCGAGTTAAGGATGATCAGATCAGCCACAATCCCATTGAATGGTGGAGCAAACTCAATGGGCTGAATGGCCTACTCCAGTTCTGCCCCATTCTGAAGAAGGATCAGGTAATTCAAAACGTTAACTCTTTTTCTCTCTCCACACATGCTGCCAGATCTGCTGAGTTTCTCCAGCGATTACTGTTTTTGCAACTAACAAAACATTTGTTTGCTTTTTCAATTCAGATGTGGTGCTAGAGAGAAATGAAAGATTAAGCCTAAGCCCTAATCACTGAGGAATGGGGTTGAGCCCCAGGCCTGAGCTGGCCTGTTAGGTGTAACTCACACTGACCTTCGTTCGCTTCTGAACTCTGAGTTGGCCCAGTGAAATTCACATGAATGTGACAAGTTGGGACTGGCTTGTATGGCTTTCAGACTGGGATAGGGTTTGGGGAAGGCAGGGAGGAGGAGGTGAAGTGTGGCTATCTGAACAGCTCAGGCTCACACACTCATTAACATACATTCCCTCTCTCACATTCATTTGCACACCCTCTCACACATTCTCTCTCTTGTACAATTTCCCTCTTGCACGCACTTTCTCACACTCACACACATTCTCTTAGACACTTTCTCTCACACGTGGTCTCTGATACACACACTCTCTCTCTCAAATTCACTCACTCTCACACACCCTCACTATCACACACTCACTCTTCCTTCCCCTCACACATAGTCACACGTGCACTCGGACATGTGCATGCACCTGTTTGTTCTCTCCCATTCATATACGTACACAGACCCACACACTCACATATGCATGAACACACACACGCACACTCTCACACACACGCGCACATACTCACACATGCGTGCACACACAATCACACGCGCACACATACATGCGCGTGCACACAGATTATCCAGTCATTTTCTCATTGATCTTGTGGAATTTATAGTGTGTGAAAATTAGCTGCTATGATTCCTACAACAGTGTTGACACCAATCCATTAACACTAATGAACTTTAGGATCTGATGATGATGTGAAAGGTGCTTTTGAAATACTGTCCTTTGCTGATAAACACGATGAATTTAGCATCTGTATGTCTGAGCTTGTCTGTATTTCTGTGTTTGTGTGTTTCAGTGTGTCTTTCCATATTTATTTCAGTGTGTGTGTTTCAATATGTGTTTGTGTTTGTTTCAGTGAGTGTATGTTTCAGTGTAAGTGGGTTTCAGTGTACACATTATTGTTTTTTGTTTCTATTTTCACTGCCCATTAGTCTGCTATTAATGCCCTGATTGTGAGTTTTGCTGTTTAAGTATGAATGCAAGGTTTATCTAGAATCAACAACAGGAGTTAAAATCCCCCCTTAAATCTGCTTTCCACTGTATCTGTGGATCCTGGAGTTGGGATTTGCACTGTGGTAGGGAGTTTACAATTTACATTGAAAGAATGGATAGGTCAGTGAGCAAGATAAAACACAACAACTGACTATGACACTTCAGCATTGAGTGATTTCTGGCTGGACAGTTTGGTGGCTGTGTTACATTATCTCTTAGATATACAGCAATGTCCCAGTAACTTGCTGAGGGATTGGGTTCAGCTCCAACCCAGCAGCAGGAAGCTTGTGCAGTGATTCTTAACAAGTTTGTGAATGTTGGTCTAACTGTTATATCCACAATGGTCTCTGTTGACAGGTTTGGAAAACAGTACAACCCTACATTGAACACAGTGGGTCACCTCAAGCTGCTGAATAGAGTGAGTACAGAGTCCATCTGTTCCATCGATAGGTGTGAGCCCCTATGATAACTACAACATGGTCCGAAAAATCAACAAACAGTGACAGACGATTGCAGCATCTAAAAAGGACAAGTGAAGGGAAGCTGGACACCACGTTTAGTTTGAAGTAAAAGAGACTGTTAGTCTCCCGTCACAGCAACAGAATGATGATTCCTGAGATTTTGCTTCTGATTCCAGACTCTGTTCCAAGTATTAATGTTGTTAAAAATTCACTCGCATTGAACATAGAACATAGAACAATACAGCACAGGAACAGGCCCTTTGGCCCATCTTGTCTATTCTGACCATATGCTATTCAAAACTAATCCCATCTGCCTGCTGTCTCTTTTCTCCCCCAAGGAACTTCTGTTCGCTTGAAGATCCAAAGGGAGAACATTTGGAACCAGGCAACTGACTAAGCCGGCATTTTGTCCATCACTAGACCTCTGTGAAGGTGGTGGTGGACCATTTGCTTGACATGTTGCAGTGTGTGTGGTCTTGGCCCACCCACTCATTCCTGATCTTCTCTCTTCCCTGTTTGCACAGGCAGACCCCAGGTTACAAACAACACTCTGTTTTTGAGTAGGATGATAGATCAGTTTCTATGCAAGTCAAAACACAATACAGCACGATATAAAACAGCAGTTCACAAGTACAAACAAATGTTCACATGTCAAATCCTTAAAATTAATATGGAATCTCGTTCATAAGGACAAGTGTACAAACATTGACAAACTGGCGACTCCTTGTACTGATGTTCACTTTTCTATAATTGCAGGTTAAATTAAATCATAATTCAGATTTACCTTGTTTCTATCCACTTGAATATCTCATATTTCCAGAAGGCCAGACTCTGTAACTAATCTTTCAACAATGAAGACCCTTGAGATTTTAACCTTTCCTCTTCACTGTGACGTCTGACATTGGGGCTATCTCAGCCATTTTCTGCAACAGTCTTTCCCTTTGTCTTCCCTGATACTCCCGTTGGCACTCTACAACATCAGTCTTACACTTATTAATCTGTCATTACTAAGACCTATTTCTACCTCCCTAACATTGTCTGACTCTGTGTCTGTCTCAGCCAATCTATCAAAACCCTTATCCAGCTTTTCTTACCTCTCGTCTTGACCTTTCCAACACTCCCTGATCCATACTTCCATCTCTGTGTCTATAAACTTCAGCACATCCAAAACACTGCTGCCCATATCCTAACAAATCCCTGTCCTTATAGACGTATATTGACTCCTGTTGAAAAAGAATTTGCATGTTAAAATTCTTTGTATTGAAATCCCTGCATGACTCCCTCATCCCTCTCCAGGTATGTCATTTCATCTATCACATAAAAACCTGAGATATCGGCACTCTTCCAATTTGCTCATCCCTGATTTTCATTGCTGCATCATTATTTGCCGTACCTTCAGCTGCCGGTACCCTAAGTTCCAGAACCTCTTTTCCCAATCTCTTCATCTCTCTATCCCTATCCTTTTTAAAAATTCTTAAAATCTACATCTTTGACCACAATTTTGATTTGATTTATTATTGTCACATGTACCTAGGTACAGTGAAAGTTTTGTTTTGTGTCAAGTACAGGTAGGTCATTACCATACAAAGTGTATTAGGGTAGTTGAACTGAATGAAAAATTCAATCTTACAGCTGCAGCGAAGGCGCACAAAGAACGAGATCAACATTAAATTTAAAATTTGAGAAGTGTACTCAGAAGTCTATTAATGAATCTATTGATATGTATTTAAGTTTTTGTATCTTCTGCCCGATGGATGAGGTTGGAAGACAGTACAACCGGGGTGGGAGGGGTCTTCGATTATGTTTGTTGCCTTCCCAAGGCAGCAAGAAGTATAGATGGAGTCAATAGATGGAAGGCTAGCTTGTGTAATGCACTGGGCTATGTTCGCAACTCTGTAGATCTATCCTAATGTCTCCATTTGTTTAATAATCATTCCTGCAAACTGGCTTGAGTTGTTTACTGTGTGGAGGTACTTTATATGGATAAAATGTAGGGCTCTGACACCAGTTTCTAATGAACTAACACAGTGCCTGCCCCCAGACCAGCATTTGAGGCTGGAGCTTCCTCACTTTGAAACACTTTTTTCCAAATCTCTCGCTGAACTGGCTTACTCAAAACCTTCAGTAGTCAAAACAGCCTTTAGTGTTCAACTTCCTGAACAACTTTCTGGAAATCTAGAAACAATGCAATGTGGCACTCTCAATGTTTGCACAGCATGCAAACGTAGGAATGTTGGTCAGAATTTTTATTGTTCACGCAGACACATTGTCAGTTGGACTTGCTCAGTTTTTCAATATTTTTTGTTTGATTGCAGCATATGCCATTTTTCTTTCTTTGTCTCAATAATATGTTGACAAAATTGCCGATATTCTTTTGTGTGTCAATATTGGAGTGACAGGTATATAAATAAAAAAGTAAAATGTTGTCCGTTTGTGCCCATAACTCAATCAGCCTGCACGATTTAATTAACATGTCAATATTAATATAGATTTCTTCAATCAGTCTGTCTGGACAGGAAATAGAATGAACTTGAAGCCTGACCTTCGAGCTCAAGTCGCACTTCAACCACACCATGAGTTCCTTGTCAATGTTTCTCTGCCTAAATAAGTTAAATAACAGCTTAATGCCTTAAGAAGGCAGATAAAATTCCACTATTTCCTTCAAGCTCTCAGGTCCGTACTCTGAATTCACTTGGTGAACATTAGTGACAAAAGCAGAAGTTGCTAGAAAAGCTCAGCAGATCTGGCAGCATCTGTGAAGAAAAAAAAATTAGAGTTAATGTTTCCGGTCCGGTGACCCTTCCTTAGAACTTGGACCCGAAACGTTAACTCTGATTTTTTTCTTCACAGATGCTGCCAGACCTGCTGTGCTTTTCTAGCAACTTCTGTTTTTGTTCCTGATTTACAGCATCTGCAGTTCTTTCGGTATTTGTCTGCTGACTATTAGTCCTGTTTTAAAGCTTGGGGAGTAATCACTTGCATCCTGAGAGATTGAGTGTTAGTTTGGACTGTGCAACAAATTCCTGGTGATGTAATTGTGACTCGGAGAACCAGTTTGCTTTGTTGCATTGACCATTATATCCCAGTCACATTTACAAAACCAAAATCAATCGATTCCCAGTGACTTCATCGATTTTTAAATAACATTTTGATTTGGGAGGGGGATAAAATGTACGACAGCCTCCAGTTTTGCTCCTGGCATGCCCTCCTGTACTCTTCATTGAACCAAGGTTGATGCCCTGGCTTCGTGGTAATGGTCGAGTGGGAGATTAGCCGGGCCATGAGATTGCAGATTCTGCTGGAGTACAATTCTGCTGCTGTAGATGGCCGATAGCACCTCATGGATTCCCAAGCTTGAGTCATTAGATCTGTTCATAGTCTGTCCCATTTAACATGGTAATAGTGCCACACAACACGATGGAAAGTATTCTCAATGTGAAGGCAGAACTTAAATCTCCACAAAAACTGTGCAGTAGTCCCTTTTACCAATACTTTTATGGACAGATGCATCTGCAGTCAGCAGATTGGTGAGGATGAGTTCAGATATATTTTTCCCTTGTTTGTTCCCTCACCATTCACCACAGACCCAGTCCAGCAGCTATGTCTCTTAGGACCCGACCAGCTTGATCAGCAGTACTGCTGCTGAGCCACTCTTGGTGGTGGACGTTGCAGGCTGCTAAAACATAAATAGATTGCTAACTTGGCCAAAAAGCAAGGGATGCTGGGTACGTTAGACAAGCAAAACTCTGAAATCACAAAACTCACACTAGATACAGCAGCCAGGTGCTAATGACATTAGCATAATGTAAAAGGCAAGTTATCCTGGACGGACACCCCCAACAACTTATCCACCAAACAAAGGAGGACCCAGACAGATGGGCACCAGGTCCTGCTACACAAAGAAACTAACAGTAGCAAGCCATCCAAATGACTGACAATGTTTCAAACTATTATATGTGTCTAGAGACAAAAAACCTGCAAATGCTGGAATCCTAGCTAGACAAACAGGAGACTGGAAGAGTACAGCAAACCAGGCAGCATCTGGAGGAAAGGAGTAGTCAACATTTCAGGTATTACTCTTCTTCAGGACTGCCTGTAGGGGTCGGGGGAGCTGCAGATAAACGTGGTGGTGGGGGTGGAGAGGTGGAGGCGGAATGGTGGTGATAGATGGGCATTGGTAGTAGGTACAGCCTGGTTGGCCAATGGGAGGGATGATCTGGTTGGTGGCTGGAAGGGAGGGTCAGAAGATGGAATGGAAGGGAGGAGGTGGGGCTGGAAAGGGATCCGGGGGATGGGTGGGAGGGTTATTTGAAATTAGAGAATTCAATGTTGAGTCTTCCCGGCTGTTGGAAGCCCTGGAGGAAGATAAGGTGTTGTTCCTCAAGTTTGCATTCTGAGTCACTACAACACTGGAGGATGCCAAGGACATACATGTTGGAGGGGGAGTGGGGCGTAGAGTTGACATGGGGAGGTTACTAAGGTTTTGGAGTAGATTTGTAGCTTGGGTTGTGGGTGTTGAGGTTGGTTGGCTTGCCGAGCTGGTTTGTTGCTCCGCAGATGTTTCGTTACCATGCTGGGTAAGATCATCAGTGCAGCCTCCGATGAAGCTTCAGGCTTTGATGAAGCATTATAGGCCAGACAAAGATGCTTGGCGAGACGGTCACCTAGTCTACGTTTGGTCTCACCGATGTAGAGAAGACCACATCGGAAGCACTGGATGCAGTAGACTAGGTTGGAGGAGATACGGGTAAAGCTCTGTCTCACTTGGAAGGGCTATTTAGGCCCTGAATGGAGGTGAGGGAGGTGGTGTGTGGGCAGGTGATGCATCTTTTATGGTTACAGGGGAAGGTACCGGGCGGGTTGAAATGGTTGGTGCGGAGTGGGGCGCAAACTCTTCCAGCCCCACCTCCTCCCTTCCATTCCATCTTCTGACCCTCCCTTAGTAATACCTGAAACATTGACTGCTCCTTTCCTCCAGATGCTGCCTGGCTTGCTGTGTTCTTCCAGCCTCCTGTTTGTCTATATTATATGTCTCCCTGAATGCCCAGAACTATAGGAAATTCCAGAACATCATCCAAAAAGGTACAAAAACAGGGTTCACCTGCAGACAAATCTCTTGGACTGCTGGGGAGACCAGCATAGCAAAAGGCAGAGAGAAAATGGCTTCAAAGTCCCACAGACAGAGAGCACAACTGCACAAATCTACAAGAGTCTTGGGAAGTATTGTAAACTTAAGGGGCTGAATAGGATTAGAGATAATATTGTTTTGGAGTCGAAGTTGCTGTAACTTGTTTCATAATAAAGTTGGGACTGTTTTGCATTGGTACCAGCTTGTGTTTGTAGTGATTTGACTACTACAGCATTGTGGGACATCTGGGCAAATTCATTCATAAGATTCTGGTTCGAGTTGTCTAACACGTTTAACGAGGAACTGCACAACAGACCTGTGTTTCATTTAAGTGTTGTTCAACATGGAGATATATAGATTCATCAGCAAGGGAGGAGTCAGCAGAATTGTCTATGCTTAACCTAGTGCCATGGGTGTTCAGGGTGTCTAGAGGACTTCCAGCACAGCTCCCGTTGAACTGTGTAGCACTATGTTCACAGGATAGTGATGTCTGGGACATTGTCATACCTTACAGACAATATCAGGCCGTTACGACAACTCTCCCAATTTTGGGACTACACCCCAGACGTTGATAAGGAGCGCTTGGAAGGATCAACACATTTACCATTGTGCCAGGCTTGGCTGGCTCTGAGAGAAGGACTGGATCTTTTATGCTTGAAGGAGGGAAGGGAGAGGGGCTGGTTCTGGAGGGGGTCGGGGGAAAGGTGGGGCTAGAGCCTGGATGGTGGTGTGTGTGTGTGTGTGTATGGAGGGGGGTAGGGGGAAGAGGGCGGCTGACCCAGGATTGGGGCGGGGGCGGGTCTGGTGGGGGCCAGCGTAGAGGGGTGGGGTGGGTCTTGGGTTTGGCTGTGGCTGGCCCAATGGGGCGGGGACATAGGGGCGTTGCCAGGCTGCGGCTTGCCCAATCGGGCAGGCCTGGGGGGCTGGGGCGTGGCCCACCTGCGGTGCGCCAATGGGGGCGGGACCGGGGCGTAGGGGGCGTGGCCCGTCTGGGGCTTGCCCAATGGAGCGGGGCGGGGGCGGTGCAGTATGGGGCGTGGCCCGCCTGGGGCTTACCCGTGGGGGGCGGGGAGCGGTCTCCGAGTGGGTCTAAAACCTGGTAGTGGGGGTCAGTGTCGGCTCAGTCCTGAGGGCGGATTGGGGGAGCCCGTGGAGAATGGCCCGGTTCACGGTGCATGTCCGGGGTGAGTGGCTGACCGTGCCCTGTAAGGACACCTCAGTCAATGTGGCGTGGCTGGCCGCAGAGGCGATCCGCCGCTATGTGAAGAACAAGCCGGACAGCGGCGGCATGAAGGCCGGCTCCAGCCCCCGGTTTGTGGTCCGCCGCTGTCAGGGACTCGGCTCGTTAGACCCGGACGATGTAGTTCACGATGTGCTGGAGGATAACGAGTTTATCGAGATCGGTAAGAAAACGGGCAGAGCTGGTTCGAGCTTCGCTGCCCGGAACCCATCAACCCATTGACTCGGTAATCAATCAGCTCACTGATGATTCAATTAACTCTAATTGACAGATCAACTTGTAATACAATCAGTTCAGTAATTAATTAAATCACTAATTCACTAATGAACCCACTTTATAATTGATTCACTTGATTAAATAAATCAACTTACCAATGGATGAGTTCTGAGGAAGGGTCACCGGACCCGAAACATTAACTCTGAATTTTTTTTCTCCACAGATGCTGCCAGACCTGCTGAGCTTTTCCAGCGACTTCTGTTTTTGTTCCTGACCTAACAGCACCCGCAGTTCTTTTGGGGTTTTCTTTTGTTACCAAAGAATTAACAAGTCAGCTCACTAATTCAATTTAACATTCATCAATTCATTGACAACATCAATTCATTGTTGCACTCAGTAATGAATTGATTGATGAAGCAACTAATCTTAGTTTCTCTCTCTAATCCAGTGCTGGAGGAAGATGTGATGTCTCCAGAGTTTATCCCTTCTCAGCCTGAGAGGATTCACCAGTATCCTTGCATTGAAAACAATGATATGCATTTATATAGTGCTTTTTGGAAGCTTAGGACACCCTCCCAGAAGGTGCCCTTTTACTGCCACCAAGAGAGCAGATGGGGTGGGTGGGCAGTAAGGGTGCTGGTGTCAGCATCTCCTCGGAGCTGGTCCCACTGCTAGCTTGGTGGGAATGTAACTCGCATTTGAATATTTTCCATAAATGTTTCCAGTGCTTCAGCTGGAAGAATGAAAGACTTCAACAGGGGTTGAAAGCCTTAACCAGTCACTTGCCCAGATACAGCAAGTACCAGGAGCCAACTGAAGTAAATGTGTTTTGCTCATCACAGCTTTAAATTCATTGATGCTTCTCAGTCCCTTTCAGCAGATAGGAGAGATGAGTTAACTTTCAGACAAACTCTGAGAATGCTGGAGAAACTCAGCAGGGCTGGCCCTGTCTGTGCAGAGATATAGAATCTGCTCTGACTTCAGCATCTGCCCAGATGAGTTCCTCCAGCATTCGCTGTGTTTGTTATAGATTTCCAGCATCTGCAGTAGTTTTTTTATCTTTATTCTAACCAGCTTTCAATTTGCATTTTCTATTATAGATTCTAAATTGTATTATAGAAACAGCAACTTGTATCTATGTGGTATGTAGCAAGGCAAGGTGTTTCTTAGGGGAGCATTATAAAGGAAAATGCATCATTGGCTCACGTGCAATATTAGGGTTGACCAAACACTGTCATATAGGTTTTAATGAGCATTTTAAAGGAGGAAAGAGAGGTGTTTAGGGGGAAATTTCAGAACTTTGAATCTAGTCAGCTGAAGACATGACTACTGATGGTGGGATGCTCAAGGTGCTAGATTCAGAGTGGTGCAGATATCTGAGGGTTTTAAAGCTGGAGGAATTTACAGACAGGTAGGAAGAGTCCCAGAGCCAGAAGTTGAGGGATATCTTAAGCCAGGAGACAGTGTAGGCCAGCATTTGGGGAAAGGGAGTGAGGAATGAATTGATCTTTGTATAATTTAGGAACAGGACAGCAGATTGGATGTCCTTGGATTGACTGAAATTAGAATGTGGAAGCTTGGCCAAGAATGCCTACATTGTTCCAACTGGATCATTCGATCAGTGACCAATTGTCTTAGCTCTGATTCACTCCTTATTAAACTGCACCCCCATCTCCTTCCCACTGTACTTTTCTATGCAAATGCAGTAACTCTCCTCACTCATTCTGGGTGAGGCAGAAATGCTTCTTTCAATCTGCTCTGGTGTATTCCCTGCTGCCAATGTGGTCTCTGTTACACTGGAAAGGGAGGCTGAATATTGGTGACACCTCTGTTCTGTCCACAAACTTGCCCCTGGCTTCCAGCAGCCTGTTGGTTTCATTATAAACATGTGAATAGGAACAGAAGTTGGCCATTTGGCCCATCAAACCTGATCTGTTGTTCAAAAAGATAATGTATGATCTCTGCATGTTTTTTTGTTTTTGCCTGGTACCTTTATATCCCTCAATGTTATTAGTCTCTGGAAACCTGTTGAATTGTCTAGAACCTGCTTAATGACTGAGTTACCGTAGCTGTCCATGGGAGAGAATTCCAGACCCACCACCCCTGGAATTCTCCAATTCACTCTTACACTGATATCTCTGTCCTCAACCTACTGTGCTGTTCCAGTCAGGGTCCCTCTGAGCTTAATGAGCAAAACCTCATCTCGTTATTAGGCTCATTACTGCTTTCCAGAATCAACGCTGAGCTCAGCAATTTCAGAATCTAAACTCTGTCCCATTTTGTTTCTTTTTCTTTTGATGTTTCAGTTTTTGAGTTCTGCTTTCAGACAGTAGTACGCCTGCTCCTGTCACATTCTTTTCTTACCTTCTCTTTATTATTCCATTTCGCCTTGGAGTATAATTGCCCCTGTAACCTAGTCCCTCCTATCACAGACAGTTGTTGTAATTGTCCCACCCAGACCCCTTGCTCAGATGGCAATGAGAAGAGGGACGGTAAATACAGGACTGAGGGTGTTGTATCTGAATGCACACAGTATATGAAATAAGGTAAATGAGCTTGCGGCACAGATCAAAATTGACAAGTATGACGTGGTGGGCGTCATGGAGATGTGGCTGCAAGGGTATATGGATTGGGAGCTAACTATCCAAGGATATGCATCCTGTCAAAAAGACAGGCTAGTAGGCAGAGGGGGTGGGATTGCCTTTATTAGTAAGAAATGAAATTAAATCAAGAAGAAACAACAATGTAGGGTCAGATGATGTAGAGTTGAGGAATGACAAACGTAAAAGAAAAAAAAAACATAATTAGAGTTTTGTACAGGCTTCCAAACAATAGTAAGGTTATGGGACACAAGATATGCCAGGAGGGAACAGGCAATTCTGGATTTAGTGATGTGTAATGAGGCAGACTTGATAAGGGAGCTTAAAGTGGAGGAACCTTTAGGAGGGTCACTATAACATGATCGAATTTACCTGCAATTTGAGAGAGAAAAGGTGGAATCAGATATAATGGTATTACAGTTGAATAGAGGCAACTACAGAGGCTTGAGCTGACCAGAATCCTCTGGGAGAGGAGCCTAGTAGGAAAGACAGTGGAACAACAATGGCAGGAGTTTCTGGAGTAATCAGGAGACTCTGCAACATTTTAATCCCTAGGAGAAAGAAACATACTCAAGGGAAGTCAGGGACAGTGTAAAACCAAAGAGAAAGCATACGTTGTGACAGAGGGTTGTGGGAAGCCAGAGGATTCAGAAGCCTACAAAGACCAACAGAGGACGATGACAAAAGAAATAAGGAGGGAGAAGATTAAATATAAGAGTAAGCTAGCCAGTATTGTCAAAGATTGCAAGAGTTTCTTTAGATATATAAAGAGCAAAAGAGGGGAAAAAGTGGACTTTGGTCTGCTGGAAAATGACGGTGGAGAAGAAGTAATGGGGAACAAAGAAATGACTGGAACTAAACAATTACTTGTGTCAAACTTCACGGTGGAAGACACGAGTACATCCCAAAAATTCAAGAGTTTGGGGATAGAGTTGAGTATGGTGGCCGTCACCAAGGAGAAGGTGCTAGAAAAACTGAAAGGTCTGAAGGTGGTAAATCGCCTGGACAAAATGGGCTACACCCCAGAGTTCTTGAGGAGATAGCTGAAGAAATAGTGGAGGCATTAATGTGATCTTCCAAGAATTGAGTCCGGGAGTGTGCCAGAGGACTGGAAAATCACTAATGTAACCACCCTGTTTAAAAATGGAGTAAGACAAAAGACAGGAAATTACAGGCCGATTAGCCTGACCTTGGTCATGGGTAAGATTTTGGAGTCCATTGTGAAGGATGAGATTTCTGAATATTTGGAAGTGCATGGTAAAATAGGGCAAAGTCAGCATGGCTTCATCAAGGGGAGGTCATGTCTGACAAATCTGCTAGAATTCTTTGAGTAGGTAATGAGTGGTTTAGACTAAGGGTGGTCAATGGATTTTATCTGCTTGGATTGACAAGGTTCTGCACGGGAGGCTGCCGAGTAACCTGTGGTGTTAGAGGCAGGCTGCTAACATGGAAGGAAGATTGGCTGTCTGGGAGGAAGCAGAGAGTGGGGATAAAAGGGTCCTTCTCGGGCTGGTAGCCAGTCATTAGTGGTGTTCTACAGGGGTTAGTTTTGGGACTACAACTTCATTTTACATGTTAATGATCTAGATGAAGGAATCGAGGCAACTAAGTTTGCAGATGATACAAAGATAGGTGGTGGGGAGGCTGCAGAAGGATCTACAGATTAGGAGAGGGGGCAAAAAAGTGGCAGATGGAATACAATATGGGAAATTGTGGGGTCATGCACTTTGGTAGGAAGAATGGAAACATAGACTATTTTCTAAATGGGGAGAAAATTCAGTAATCTGAAGTGCAAAGGGACTTGGGAGTCCTAGTCCAGGATTCTTTTAAGGTAAACTTGAAGGTTGAGTTGGTAATTAGGAAGACAAGTTCAATGTTGGTATTCATTTTGAGAGGATTAGAATATAAAAGCAGGGATGTACCTCTGAGGCTTTATAAAGCTCAGGTTAGACCACATTTGGAGTATTGTGTGCAGTTTTGGGGCCCCATATCTCAGGAAGGATGTACTGTGCCAGGAGCGGGTCCAGAGGAGGTTCTTGAGGATGATCCTAGGGAATGAAAGGCCTAACATATGAGGAATGTTTGAGGACTCTGTGTCGATACTGGATGGAATTTAGAAGAATGAGGGGGGAATCTAATTGAAACTTTCAGAATACTGAGCAGCTTGGAGAGAGTGGACATTAGGAAGATCTTTCCATTGGCAGGAAAGACTAGGACATGAGACCATGGCCTTAGAATAAAGGGAAGACCCTTTATTCTCAGATAAGGAGAAACTTCTTTAGCCAGAGACTGGTGAACCTATGGAATTCACTGCCACCGAAGGCTGTGGAGGCCAGGTCATTGAGTATATTAAAGACTGAGATAGGTAGGTTCTTGATTATCAAGGGGATCAAAGGTTGTGGGGAGAAAGTGGGAGAATGGCGTTGAGAAAGTTACCAACCATAGTTGGCTGGCAGATCAGACTCAATAGGCTGAATGGCCTAATTTCTGCTCCTGTGTGTTATAGTCTAGTCTTAGTTGTGACCCCAAACCTCAAATGTTCACCTAGTTTCTTTCTCTCTCTTTCTTCACAGATGCTGGTGGGATGCTCTTGGAGGGGCAGTGCAGACTCAATGAGCCAAATGGCTCCTTTCCATGGTTCTAGTTTTGAGAGTTGCCTCTTTGAAAGGAAAGGAATGTTAGAAATGGAGTCCTTAGTACAGGAAGAGGGACACCGTGACAAGGAATAAAGGAAGGGACTTTGGTGTGTGATGGGAGGAATTAGGAAAATTGATGAAATCTGCCCCAAGTTCTGTTTTGGGATGCCATTAAAATGTAGAAAAAGAAATAAAGGAACTTCTTGAAGAGATTTCAGTGAGTGGTGTCAAATACATTTTGAAGGGATTGGGAAAGAACCAGAGTTTTTGGACTTTAGTGCAGAGAGAAGGTGAGAGTAAAAGGGATTTGGGGACCGAGTCATAGACAGAAAAAGTGTTATGACCAATCTAGGGTTCGGAGTCAGTGATGATTAACTAGGAGAGTGAGAAGGTGAGGGAGTTTTGTGGTGGACCAGGGTATGTCTGAGCTGTAACCTGTCGACTGGATTATAGAGGGACAGAAACCAGGAGACAGTCTGCTGGGTGTTGGAGCTTGGAGTAGGTGAAGGGAGCCAGTGCTAGAGATAAAGTGATCCAGGTGATGGATGGTATGTGAGAATTCAAACTGAGTTTAGGGTTAGAATGGTTTCGCACTGTAGCCCAGTCTGAGCAGGTGACACAGTCAGTTTTACTGCAATTGATTTGAAGAAGAGTCTTAATGCCTAAAGCTCATGCTAATTAGGAACTCCTGCCTTGAAATAGAGTCAAGACATACAGTGCTCTTGTCAACAGATACCGTTTCTGCTTGGTCATTAACTTCTCTAAGTCACTCTCCTTCAAACATTTCAAAAGTGCAATTTTCAAAATTCCAGCCTGCAAGGATTTAACATGATTAGTGGAGGCAATGACCTAGTGGTATTACTGATAGTCTGTTAATCCAGAGACCCAGGTAATGTCCTGGGGATCTGGGTTCGAATCCTGCCATGACAGATGGTGGAATTTGATTTCGATAAATATCTGGAATTAAGAGTCTAATGATGACCATGAATCCATTGCTGATTGTGGGAAAAACCCATCTGGTTCATTAATGTTCTTAAGGGAAGGAAACTGCCATCATTACCTTGTCTGGTTATATGTGACTCCAGACCCACAGCAATGTGGTTGACTCTTAACTGCTGTCTAGGGAAATTAGGGATGGACAATAAACGCTGGCCTCATCTCATGAATGAATAAAGAAAAAAAAAAAAAATGTTTGTCAGGTGAGACAACTTTATTGTGGAGGATTGCACCATTGCACTTTTCTGTTGGCTAGCCTGACGCACAGTCACAATGTACAATGGTCCTTTAAAATGGTGGTTGGTTTTGATTGTTCCAATTAAGAGGTTATAGTATCTGTTCACACTATAATGAGAGCTTTGAGCTACGGAGGTGCAGAGCACAGGTACTGTACTGCGTTGGAAAGTCAAACTTGAAATATCATAATTGAAGCTGACACTTAACCTGATGTGAAAAGGTGCTGATCTCTAATATAACAGGGAATTACAGACCAGTTAGCCTGATGTTGACAGTAGGGAAAATGCTGTGGTCAATGTAATGAAATGGATAGAGAACGGGTGAGCAGACAGGAAACAAAGTAGGAATAACTGGGGTCTTTTCTGAATGGCAGACTGGTGGGGATCAGTGCTTGGACCCCAGCTATTTACAATTTACAGCAGTAATGGTTTAGATGATGGAACTGAGTGTAATATCTTCAGTAGAAAGCTGGGTGGGAGGATGAACTGAGAGGATGCGGAAATGCTCCAGTGACATTTGGACTAGATGGGTGAGTGGTCAAATGCATGGTAGATGCAGTATGATGTGGATGCTTGTGAGATTATCCATTTTGGTAACAAAAGCAGGAAGGTGGATTATTATCTGAATAGCGATAGATGAGGAAAAAGGGGAGGTGTAACAAGACCTGGGTGTTCTTGTACACCAGTTGCTACAAGTAAGTATGCAGTTTCAGTAAAGTTGGTATGTTGGATTTCATAGTGAGAGGATTTGAGTACAGGAGCAGCAATAGCTTGCTGCAATTGTACAGAGCTTTGGTTAGACCACACCTGGAGTATTGTGTGCAGTTTGATCTCTGAGGAAGGATGCTCTAGCGACAGAGGGAATGCAACAAAGGTTTGCCAGACTGATTCCTGAGATGACAGGACTAACGTATGAAGAGAGGCTAGATCGGTTAGAACTATATCCACTAGAGTTTAGAAGAATGAGGGGGAATCACATAGGGATAAATCAATTCCAACAGGATTACACAAGGGAAACACAAGAAGCATGTTTCTATTGTCCAGAGAATCCAGAACCAGGGTGTCATACTCTAAGGATACAGGCTAGGCCGTTTAGAACTGAGATGAGGAGAAACCGCTTTCCCAAGAGAGTGATGAGCCTGTGGAATTCTCTGCTGCAGAAAGCAGTTGAAGCCCAAATATTGAATGTTTTCAAGAAGGAGTTAGAAATAGATCGTGGGGCTAAGGGAATCAAAGAGCATGGAAAGAAGGCAGGAACAAGGGACTGAATTGGATGATCAGCCATGATCACGTTGCATGATGGGGCAGGCTTGTAGGGCCTAATGGCCTAATCCTGCAACTATTTTCGATGTTTCTGTTTTCGTACTTTGCTCAGTGCTAATCAAACATTCTAAAGGAAAAATACATTCTTTCAGTACATTTGTTTAGATGGAAAACATTTAACAACAGAAGATCTAGTTCAGTTGGGAAGAGGACTTTACAAGATCAAGGTGAGTGTATTTATTGGACTTGTGCTTTTAATAGTTTTGGATTCCAATGGACCAGATCTGCAGAATGACAGTGTCTTGACCTTACCTTCCCCCACCTCCCCCAGCTAACTGCGGAAGCAGAGGAAAGGATCAAACAGTCAAGGTTACTTCTGGAAAGCATTGTGAAAGAAAATAAAGGTATGTTGAAAAAGAGAAAAATGAGGCAACAGGGTGGCTCAATGATGATGAGAACCCATTAAATCCAACCACAGGAAACCATGGGTTTTCCCAGATATTTTACAAGAGTTTAACCAGTTTATATTTCTGACTGAATTCTGTTATAAAGTTGATTTCCAAATTTGCATGTGCTACTTATTGTGTACTAGTAAAACATAACAGCCCAAGACAATACAGGAAAATGATATTTTTAACCTCATTCTTCTTTCAGTTGTCTATGGGATAACTACAGGCTTTGGGAAATTTGCTCGGACTGTTATCCCGCACAATAAGCTCAAGTGAGTTTTACTGTTTTGAGTGAATGGCTGATCATAATTAACTCTGTGTAGTCAATGTAGATCTGGTTATGTACCTTTTCTGTTCAACACTTCTAGCCGAAACTGCTTGTCAGCACAGTGATGGGATGTAGTTGCACACCCTGCTGGATTTGACTTGCTGTTTGAAATCAGTACAGACTAATACCAGCTTTGGGTATCAAACCAGCATTCTGCCTGTCCTGTGGCTCTCCTTGGAGGCTTTAAAAAATGAAAACCCTTACCTTACAGAGGTACTCTCATCGTCATTCGTAGTCTTAGGCTAGGAATACGCTTGAAATGGTTGCTGCCCAACCTGTAAATTCTCAGTGAGACCGACGTTCCAAATCCCTAACCAGCCATAGAGAGTGGGATCATTTCCAAGAAACTTCCATGTCTATTAAAACTCTCTCTTTTACATCTCGGGATCTCAGTCATTGTATTCCTCGTCCTTATGGTGCTGATCTTCTCCCAGGGCTTGTTCCCGCAGTTCCCTGTCCTAGATGAACTCATCCAAAAACCTGTGTTGCCATGGTAATGGTGGACACTGAGGACCGCTTGGAGGCTGGACATCCGAGCCCACCAGACCCCTGGTCTCATTTGATGGTGGAACACACGCAAAGGGCTGAATGACCTCTTCCCATTTCTGGCCAGCCACCTTCCTACACGTTCTGGAAAATGACAGAGTCTGAATTCCGAGCCCCATAATGGTTTCCCTCTTTCTGAAGACTAATCTGTGCCTGAATTTTTTTTCCCAGCTCACTCATGATCAGGGATTTGAGACTCCCCACAACTTGGGAAGGCATTTTACAACTTTCTATCCCTGTGTCAAAATATAGAAATAATGATCATTTGTTTTTTTTTTTTAAAAAAAAAGGATTGCTCCAATGTGTAATCTTTTCTCTGCTCTCCATCCAGAGAACTCCAAGAAAACCTTGTCCGTTCCCATTCTGCTGGTATGGGCCATTCATCTCAAAGTTCTAATAGACTGTTCAATGTTTCTGTTTCAAATCTGTGTGGTTCATTGATCTGTTGCTAACTCTGCCCATCAGGTGTTGGTAAACCCTTGTCCCCAAAGAGATCCCGGATGCTGCTGGCTCTCAGGATCAATGTTCTCGCTAAGGGTTACAGTGGAATCTCTTTGGAGACCCTCAATCAAATGATCCAAGCATTTAATGGTAATGTGCAAATTTCCTGGTCTATAAGGGAATCCGTCTTTAACCCTAGAGTTAAGGGGAAATGTTTTCTGAGAGGATTGAGAGACTTTAGGACTTTGTCATAAGAGGAGATGCAGGTGGGGTCATTTTTTAATTTACATTTGTGGGATGTGAGTGTCACTAGTTGGGCCGTCCCTAGTTGCCCCTTGAGAAGGTGGTGGTGAGCTGCCTTGTTGAACCACTGCATTCCATGTGGTGTGTATCCAGTGACAGTGAAGGAACGGTGATATATTTTTCAAGTCGGGATGGTGAGTAGCTTGGAGGGGAAGTCGCAGGTGCTGGTGTTCCTGTGTATCTGCTGTCCTTGTTTCTATCTAGAACAATCGTAGATTTGGAAGGTGCTGTCTAAGGATCTTTGGTGAATTTCTGCAGTGCATCTTGTAGATAGTATACACTGCTGCTACTGAGCGTCAGTGGTGGAGGGAGTGGATGCTTGTGGATGTAGTGCTAAGCAAGTGGGCTGCTTTGTCCTGGATGGTGTCAAGCTTCTCCAGTGTTGGAGCTGCACTCATCCAGCCAAGTGGGGAGTATTCCATCATACTCCTGATTTGAGCCTTGTAGATGATGGACAAGCTTTGGGGAGACAGGAGGTGAGTTACTCACGGCAGTATTCCTAGCCTCAGACTTGCTCTGTATTTGTGGCGAGTCCAGTTGAGTTTCTGGTCAATGGTAACCCCAAGGTTGTTAATTGTGGGGGATTCGGTGATCGTAACGCCATTAAATGTTGAGGGGCGGTGGCTAGATTGTCTTTTATTGGTGATGGTAATAGCCTGGCATTTGTGTGGCACAGGCGTTACTTGCCATTGAATATTTTCAAGACAGAGATGAATGGATTCTTGTTAGGCAGGGAATCAGGTATGTCTGGGGGTGGGTGGGATGTAGAATTTGAAACACAAACAGATTAGCCATAATCTGATTAAATGGAGCGACAGGCTTGGAGGGCTGAATGGCGTCTTCTGCTCCACATATATATGCTCTTATTAGTCAGACATATGAGTTGTACCTATTGTGTAATAGTCATTTGGTTGTGTAGAACCTGAGTATTGCTGAAAAAAGACACAATTTTGACAAAGACAGGAAGTACCATGCGCATACACTGTGCCTGTTTCAACTCAAATAGGTGACAGCCATTGGCTGGTTTATTTCTCAGCCCAATGACCTGACCAATCAAAATCAACTTGCTTGGTATAAAGTATGAACAAAGCTTAAGCAGTTAGCTGCCAATCAGCATTAATGGCTATATTCTATACTAATTTCTTCTCGTGCAGTACAAATTGTTTCCCAGAATTTGATATTCTTGCAAATTGCTGTGTATAAAGTGGTGACATAATGTCTCATTTATTCCTTCAATCATTGTATAAATAATTTTCATTAATATGGGTTCAGATTGAGATAAGGGACTATCTGAGTGTGTTGTATGCTGGAGTACCAACTGTGCAACATCAGCAGCAATGTGTGCTTGTATCAAACTCCGCAGTAAAATGTTCCAAAAGGCTTCTAAGCATGCCATCAGAAAAAGACTTGACATGGCGTTTTAGTTTCTAAGTGCTTTCCTATCACTTTAGTTAAACAACAGAAAAGTAACGAACAGCAGGTGCTGGATTTCTGAAACAAAAATACTGGAGAAATTCAGCAAATCTGGCAGCATCTGTGGAGAGAAAATCAGAGTTAACCGGTGACCCTTCATCAGAACTGATTGTAGCTAGGAAAAGGTTGGCAGATCTGCTTTCTCTTCACAGCTGCTGCCAGACCTGCTGAGTTTCTCAAGCAATTTCTGTTGTTGAACAGAAGTTTAACTGTTTGGTTGGTGGTAGTGGGGTTTATTCTTGTGCTCTATTTTGAACAGTGGTATAATATTTACAATTCTCTTGTTCTCTCTCTGGCACCACTCTGTATCAAAGGAGGATTAAAAGATTATAGCAAGTGTCCCCATAGTTTACATCCTTGGTGATTTAGCAACTTGGAAATGCAGACAGCCTTTCTAATGCAGAGACAACAGTGTGGAGCTGGAGGAACACAGCAGGCCAGGCAGCAGCAGAGGAGCAGGAAAGTTGACCCAACCCAAAAAGTCAACTTTCCTTCAACGCTGATGCTGCATAGCCTGCTGTTTTCCTCCAGGTCCACACTGTTGTCTCTGACTCCAGCATTTCTTACTATCTCAGCCTTTCTAATATTGTTCCTTTATCGATTTTTGGCACATTCAGTGCCTCAACTACCTCCTGACATTTTCTGTGATTTAAAAACAACTGCAAAGTTCTCATTAAATATATCACCCGTGAGCTGTTCTTCTACGTATGTAATCCTTTTTGGACCCTCATCAGCTCAGGTCTGGTCTTTCCATCTTTTTACTGTTCATACACCACATACTGCCCCTCAAACCCTGATTTCAATTTGCCTGGGAGAAGTCAGTCTTTACCCTTCTGAAACCAGTCCATCTTCAATTAGGTATTTTAATTCCGGATTCCTCTTTGTTCATAGGAACAGGAGTAGGCCATTCAGCGCATCTGTCCTACACCACCATTGCCTGATTGAACACTTCTGTGTCTTTTATCCACACCATCTCTATAATCCTTTACCCCATTGATAATCAACAATGTATCAATCTCTAAATGTACCCAAAGGCCAAGCTTCCATGGTCCTCTGGGGTTGAGAATTACAAAGATTCACTATTCCTCGAAGAAAGAAAATTCTCCTCGTTTTGTCCTAAATGGCAGCTGTCTTATTTTCAGATTCTGCCTCCTGGCTCTAGACTCCTCCTCAATCATGCGGGGGGAAAAAGTTCTGACTTCGCTCTACCTTGTCTATCCCTTAGTTCTATGTTTGTGAGATTACTTCTCATTTTTCTAAACTCTAGAGAATACAGGTCCAGTTTGTTCAGCCTCTCTTAAGAATGTAAGAACTAGAGCAGGAATAGGCAATTCAGCCTCTTGAGCCTGTTCCATCATTTCATATCATCATGACTGATCATCTCTTGGCCTCAACTCCGCTTCCCTGCCTGCCAGCTATAACTCTTTTTAACCAGTTGTTAGTTAAAAATGTTTACCTTCTCCTTGACTTTACTCGGTGTTCTGGTGTCCACTGCCCTATGAGGTAGTGAATTCTGCAGATTCATGATCCTTTGAGAGGAATAATTCCTCCTCATCTGTTATATTTGCCACAAACTAAGGCTCCTTGTTCTAGATTGCCCCCACAAGGGGAAACATCCACTTTACACATACTGTCAATCCCTTTTTAGTATAGCATATACGTCCAACCAATGTCTGCTGCCACTTGCTGTTTCCTAGTTCCACCCCAAACAGAATCCACACAATGTTCTTTCAATCAAAGATCCTCCCTGCCTAACGTACTGATCTTATTATCAGAGCTCTTCCACATCCTTTTACTTTTTGTCTGCCTTTCCTAAAAGCTGGATAATCTTGGAAATTCAGTTCCCAATCTTGGTCACCATGTAGCCATGTTTCTATAGTAACAATTATATCTTAATGTCATCTTTTGACATTCCACATTTGAGGTGTACTCTGTTGAATTTTGCTTTTCTTGTTTTCTACCCTCCCTTGTAGCTTCTCTACTACCTGTTATTAGCCTGATCTCGTTCAGGTTCCCATTCCCCTGACTAACTACTTCAAGCCTACCTTATAGCTAAACTAAATCTCATGATGCGGTGATTGCTGTTCCCTTGCTGACACTTGATCCAGTTGATCCACCTCATTTCTCGGGAACCAGACCCAATATTGTCACCTTTTACTCAGAAACAAGCTAACCTGGAATGTTCTCCTGAACACACTTCAGAAATGTTTCCCCTCTTTGCCCTTTACACTATTGCTACCCTAGCCTTTACTGAAATAAGTTTCTTTACTGCAGTTTCCATTTGGAATTGTCCCCGGATCAAAATCCTCCCTCCCTGACAACAGTGTGGATCCATCCACAGCACATGGACTACATCAGTTAAAGGAGACAGCTGAACACCACCTTCCCCAGGGACAGGTTCAGGATGGGCAATGCATATTGGTTTTATCAGTGACGTTTACAAGGAGGACTGCACTAGGCTGCTGCAATAAAGAATAAAATGACTTTATTATGAGTTTGCGGCTGAATGTTGGAATTATTATCTGCCAGTGCTGGATTTTGCTTAGTTTTGATGCATTACATCTCATTATCCTGGATTAAATCCAGTTCCTTGAGCACTTTCCTCCATTGCTGTTGGGTAACACTCTATGCTGGAGTATTAACCGATATTGCTATGGGATCCTTGATTGTTGGATGACTAACTCATGGTATTATAGGTTATTCTGTGATGGGTTATGGCTGTTTAGGGAACCCTGTTCCCTAATAAAGGGAAGATAATGAAGCGGTGGTATGTTACTGGAACAGTCATCTATAGGCCCAGACTAATGCTGTTAGGCATCTGGGTTCAAAGCCCACCCGAGAAGTTGGTGCAGTTTGAGTTCAATGAATTAATAAAGCTGGTCTCAGTGACGGTGACCATGAAACCATCATAGATTGTTATAAAAACACCTTGTTCCCTAATGTTCTTTAGGGAAGGAAATCTGCTGTCCTTACCAGGTCTGGACCTACATGTGACTCCAGCCCCTCTTAACTACCCAACCCACGGTGTGGATGCTTTGGTCAGTGTGGGGCACTGACTGCCTACCATGTGGGTGTATTGCTAAGTGTGGGGCACTGACTGCCCGTGGTGTGGGTACATTGAGTGTTGTGGATTGGCTCCAATTACTGTCGAGGTTAGGGTGCAGACAGAGTCCCTGTCTTCACACAGTTCCTGCTGGGACCACTTGCTGGCAAGGGCCGATGAGACAGCAATATCCTGGCCAGTTCTGGATATCCTACTGTACTGAGGACACGAGAATTTCAAGATGGTCAGAGAGCTGAATACGAATGTTGCTCAGGAGATGGCATTGTTGCGATGTGATAACGTGGGCTATGTTGTAGGGGGGTTGCAAAGACTAAGAGGAGATTTGATGATTAAATTTGTGTTGTTTAAAATCGTGAAAGCTTTTGCTCGAGTAACTGAGGAGGATATAACTTCAATGGAACAGACTGAAGATGATTGAGAGCCAGGAAGAAAATGAGGGAAAACATTTCTTAGTGATTGGTTAGACAGGACACAGATTCAATTCAATCCGTAAAGAGAAAATTGGTCTTAATTGTTCTTTACCAGTGCACAGTGTGAAATGTTTGAGAGCATTAAATGTCAAGAACTAATAAATAGAACTTTGGGATCATCATCTGTGGCAATTTTAAGAATACTGATGTTGAAAAATTGCAGGCTGTATTTGAAGAGGTGTTTGGAATAACTGTATGCATTGGGCTAAGGTGAATGGATATTTTAACTTGATGTGTTCTGCCCCCGTAGCTTCCTGCCTCTCCTACGTCCCAGAGAAGGGGACAGTTGGTGCCAGTGGCGATCTCGCTCCCCTTGCCCATCTTGCTCTGGGGCTGATGGGTGAAGGCAAAATGTGGTCACCAAAAAGTGGCTGGGCAGATGCCAAATACGTGAGTTCTCCTTTTATTCTACTCAAGGTTATTAAAATTCAGTTCTGCATTCAATTCTGGTCTCCCTGATATAGGAAAAGTTGTGAAACTTGAAAGGGTTCAGAAAAGATTTATAATGATGGTGCCGAGGTTGAAGGGCTTGAGCTATAGGAGAGGCTGAATAGGCTGGGGCTATTTTCCATGGAGCATCAGAGGCTGAGGGATAACCTTTATTAGAGGTTTATAAAATCATGAGGGGTGAGGGTAGGGTAAATAGCCAAGGTCTCTTCCCCAGGGTAGAGGAGTTCAAAACCAGAGGGCATAGGTTTAAGGTGAGGGGGGGAAAAAGGTTTAAAAGGGACCTAAGGGGCAACTTTTTCACGCAGAAGGTGGTGTGTGTATGGAATGAGCTGCCAGAGGAAGTGGTGGAGGCTGGTACAATTACAACATTTAAAAGGCATCTGGATGGGTATATGAATAGGAAGGTTTTAGAGGGATATGGGGAATGTGCTATCAAATGGGACTAGATTAATTTAGGATAACTGGTTGACATGGACAAGTTGGACCAAAAAGTCTGTTCCATGCTGTACAGCTCTGACTCTGATTCTCAAATAGTTGACGATAGTTTAACGGTACTTGGATCTGATGTGTACATTAAGATCCACAGCAACAATACCAGAATGACTGTGTTTAGAGGAAGGGTCACTGGACCTGAAACGTTAACTCTGATTTCTTCCAACAGATGCTGCCAGACCTGCTGAGATTTTCCAACAAATTTCTGTTTTTGCTTCGTAATCACTGAGCCGGACAGGAACTGAAGATTCTATTTCTTGTGATTCTGCAAAGAGACTACAGTGATACAGGGACTAGCTTTATGTCAGAAAGCACAAGCAGCAGATCACAGACAGAGCTAAGCAATCCCACAACCAACCGATTCAATCTAAGCTCTGCAGTCCTGCCACATCCAGCCAAGACTGTTGTTGGACAAAGCAACAACTTGCTGGAGGAGGAGGCTCCATAAATAGCCCCGTCTTCAATGATGGGTGAGATTCAGCATGTTAGTGCAAAAGTTTAAGCATTTACAACAATCTTCAGCCAGAAGTGCATCTCGGCCTCTTCCAGATGCCCCCAGCATTACTGTCAGAGTCGTATAGCACAGAAACAGACCCTTGTGCTCCAACATATCCATGCCGACCAGGTTTCCTAAACTGAATGAGTCCCACTTACCTGCTTTTGGCCCATAATCTTCTAAATATTACTTATTCATGTCCAAAAGCCTTTTAATTGTTGTAATTGTACTCGCCTCTACCTCCTCCTCTGACAGCCCGTTCTATATATGCACCACCCTCAGGGTGCAGAAGTTGTCCTTTAGGTCCCTTTTTAAATCTTTCCCTTCTCACCTTAAACCTTTGCCCTCCAGTTTTGGACTCCTCTATCCTTGGGGAAAAAAGACCTTGGCTATTTACCTTATTTATGTCTGTCACGATTTTACAAACCTCTATAAGGCCACTCTTCAGCCTCCACTCCAAAGAAAAAGGCGCCAGCTGTCCAGCTTCTCCCTACAGCTCAAACCCTTCAGTCCCAGCAACATCCTTGTAAATCTTTCTGCACCCTGTTCTAGTTTACCAGTGTTCAGCCAATTCACTCCACGTGATATCATGAAATGGTTGGAGACACTGGATGAAACAAAATGGAAGATCTGCATTTATATAGTTTTCTTCACAACCAACAGACATCTGAAAGTGCTTTGCAGCCAATTAACTCCTTTTGACTTGGAGTCACTGTTGGAATGTAGGAAAAGCTGCAGTCAATTTGTGCAGAGCCAACTCCCCAAAACATCAATACAATACTGAGACAATGCTGTGTGGAGCTGGAGGAACACAGCAGGCCAGGCAGCATCACAGGAGCATGGGTCGTCAACTTCGAACTGTCAACTTTCCTGCTCCTCTGCTGCCTGGCCTGCTGTGTTCCTCCAGCTCTGCACTGTGTTATCTCTGACTCCAGCATCTTCAGTTCTTACTTTCTCTGAGTACAATACTGAGGTTGGTTTGGGGACAGGTGTTGGTCAGGGCACTGAGGGTAAAATGCCATTCTCTTTGAATCATTGCCTTGGAATCATTCACTGCCACCAACCAGACATACAAGTGTTGCCTTAATGTCTGATCTGAAGGATGGCTCCCTCAGTCCTGTCCTGGTGGCAGCCTTGACTTACATTCAAAAATACAACTGAAGGCTGATGGTGTTGCAATTACTGCACCCCTAGCCAGGCTATTCCATGCAGTTACAACACAACGATACTCCCAGCGAAAAGCAAATTGATCAGCTGTCTTCTATCCACAAAAAGTAGGACTCATCAAACCCAGCCAATTACTACCCCTGTTTGCCTCTTCTCAATTGTGCATAGTACATGTAGAACAGTACAACGCAGGAACAGGCCTTTTGGCCCATCATGTCTGTGCTGACCATGATGCCTTTCTAAACTGGTCCCATCAGCTTGCTCATGATCTATATCCCTGTATATCCTGCTTGTCCATTTGTCTGCCTAAATGCCTGTTAAACATTGCTATCGTATCTGCTTCTTCCACCTCCCTTGTGCACCTTTCCAGGCACCTATCACCTTCTGTGTAATAAAAACTTGCCTCACACTTCTCCTCTTAAATACTTGCCCCCTCTCACCTTAAACCTATGCCCCCTTGTATTTAACATTTTCAACCTGGGAAAAGTCTCCGACTATTCCCCCCCCCCCCCCACCCATCCATGCTCCTCATAATTTTATACACTTCCACCAGGTCACCCCCTCAGCCTCCAGTGCTCTCGCAAAAATAATCCAAGTTATCCAACCTTTCCTTATAGTTAATACGCCCCAATCCAGGGAACATCCTGGTAAGCCGCTTCTGCACCCTTTCCACAGTCTCCACATCCTTCCTATAGTGGGGTGACCAGAATTGAATACAGTACGCCAAATGTGGCCTAACTAAAGTCTTATACAGGTACAACCTGCTTTGCCAACTTTTATGCTCAATGCCCAGACTAATGAAGGCAAGCGTACTCCTACACCTTCTTTACTACCTTATCCACTTGTGCTGCCTCTGTTAGGAAGCTTTAGATTCTCCCTCCGAGATCCCCCTGTGCATCAGTGCTCCTAAGAGTGTTGTCATTTATTGCATACTTTCCCCTTGCATTTGACTTCTGGATTAAACTCCATCTGCCATTTCTCTGCCCAACTTTCCAACTGATCTATTTCCTGCTGTATCCTTTGACAATCTTCCTCACTATCCACAACTCCATCCATTTTTGTGTTATCTGCAAACTTACTAATCAGGTCACCTACGTTTACAAACAGAGATCCTAGCATTGATCCTTGTACAATACCATTGGTCACAGACCTCCTGTCACAAAACACCCCTCCAAAACTATCCTCAGTCTTCTATGACCAAGACAATTTTGGAATCCAAGGTGTGTTGGCAAGTTGGGCGCATGTGACTTAATCTCATGGACCAGCATACCATGAGGGACCTTGTAAAATGCTTTATTAAAGTCCATGTAAACAGCATCCACTGTCCTACCGTCATTAATCATCATCTTCACTTCCTGAAAAAACTCAGTCAAGTTTGAGACAAAGTCTCTCCCACATAAAGCCATATGACTATCCCTAATAAGTCTACTCTTCTCTAAATGGGAGTAAGTCATGTCCTAACAATCTCCTCCAATAATTTCCCTGCCACTGATGTCAAGCTCACCAACCTACAATTCCCTGGATTATCCCTATTGACCTTCTTAGACAAATGAACAACATTGGGTATTCTCCAGTCTTCTGGGCCATTGCCTGTGACTAAGGAGGAGACAAAAGTCTCTGCCAAGGCCCTAGAAATCTCCTCCCTTGCCTCCCTCAATATCCTTGGATAGATGCCATTAGGCCATGGGGACTTATCTACAGGTATACTTTTAATGTTTTTCAAGACGTTTCTCAAGGGCACCGAGGGATGGGACACAAATGTTGGAAATGCCAGGAATGCTCACTTCCCATGAATGAATAAGGAAAGATTTCACCTGGCTCCCACTTCAGTTTAGTTTGGTGACTCCACCATGTCAGCATTCTGTAGCTCGAGTCTCTCCCATATCTTCTCCGTTACTGAGTCTCTATCTGGCAAACCCAATGTCTTTCATTCTAACCCCATATCCTAATCTTATCTCTACATTAGCACAAAAAATCCTGAACTCTTCATAGATGACATTGCTATGGTATTCTTACTTGCTGTCACCCCTACTGTTGAAATAGCTGTGCTTGTCACTTCATTGTGATGGATTCTTGTGGCCATTAAAGCCGTGGTGGGTGAGACTTTGTCAGAAAGACCTGGTCGTATTTTAACTGCCCGAACTCCCACCCCTTCCACACCACCCTCCCCAACTAGGAGGTCAGAGGTAAAATCGCTGCTCAGATCTCTACAAACGATGGCCAAAAAATCCTGGCCCATGACATTTCCAACAGTTCCAGGCTAATTGAGCTGATAGTCAGACTGGCCTCTGTCTTGTTAGACAAAAGCAAACAGAATCCTAGAGAAACTGAGCAGGTCTGGCAGCACCTGTGGAGAGAGAAACAGGCTAGACAGCACTGAAGATGTCACCTAGAAGAGAAACGTAATGTTTGCACAAAAACCAGTCAGCTCAGTGAGCGAACCAACAACTCCAGAAACAGTTAATGTTTTGAGTCCAGTGTATGACCTTCTGAGCTGGGCTCGTTGGTAACTGAATTGGGTTCAAGAAAATGAAACCATTCTGTATTTCTGCAATGCCTTCAGCTCCTGTGCCTGAAACTGATTTTGTAATGAATCCTGTTTTGGGCACGGATTCAGCCTGACTTCTCCAATGGCTGCTATATGGTGTAGATTTAAGGCATTAAGTGCTGACCTGAATTGACAGCAGTATCTTGTGAAACATTTCCTAAGGTAGTACTCTTTTACACATCCAGTTCAAGAGCTCTCTTGGAAATATCTGCCGCAATAACAGAATTCCTTCTCTTTAGGTTTTACAAGCACATGGGCTGAAACCTGTTTCACTGAAACCAAAAGAGGTAATCCCAGAGTTTGTATTTCTAACTGCTCTCTATCTCTCTACAACTGGCATTAATCTCTTCAGGAGCTTTTCTGGTGGCAAATCTGATCAACTGATGCTTGCTTCAAAGAGGAGCCTGTGTTTAGATGCAGCAGACTTCATAACATCAGACCATTGCCAAAATGTTAAAACCAATGAAGTACTCTCAAATTGTAATCGCTGATGTATTGTGGGTAACCTGGCAGTCATTTTACACACAGCAAACTCCCAGTATCAGTAATGTGTAAATGTTGCTTGAAGAGTTAATTGAAGTTTATGTTCACCCGAGGGCAGGCGTAATCTTGGTTTAACACCTCCAACACTGCTGCAATCCCTTGGTAATGCACTGGGTGTATCGATCAGCCTAGTATCCCTCCTCGGGTCACTGGAGGAGACAGCTTGAACCTCCAACCCTCTGCTGTGACAGTTTTGCCAACTGTGCTACAAATAAAGGTTTTCGACACAATGAGCGGTTTCGAGAGAGCAAACAGAGGAAAAACAAACCTCATTCTTACTGTCAGGTTAATCAGTAACCAGAGATCAAGCCATACGAGATAGGAAGGGAAATATTTTCACTCCCAGTTGGCACAGTTTTGGATGCTTCATCTGATGATGGAATGAAACAGATTCCAAACCTGGAAGGAAGTTTGACTCCAGGATGAGGAGCCTACAGAGAAATGTAGAGATGTTTGAATAAGCACTGCTTTCCTCTTGGAAACATGGAGCAGGAGTAGGCCATTCAGCCCTTCAACCTTGCTCCATCATTCAGTCTGATTGTGGCTGATCATCCAACTTCATCCCCGTTCCCACTTTCTTCTCATACCCTTTATTCCCTTTAGCCCTAAGAACTGTATCTAACTTCTTCTTGAAAACATTCAATGTTTTGACCTCAATCACTTTCTGTGGCCGAGAATTGCATAGGCTCACCATTCTCTGAGAAGAAATTTCCCTTCATCGAAGTCTGAAATAGCCTACCCCATGTCCTGAGACTGTGACCCCTGGTTCTAGACTCAACAGTCTTTGGGAACATGCATCCCTCGTTTACCCTGTCTTTACCACGCAACGGTAAGCCTGTTCGCCTCTGACCCAGAAACAAGGATGTTATCAGCTAAGCCACAGTTAATGCTGGCTTACTTGCCTTTTAACCAATGACCATGGCAACAGATCTCCATATCTTTTTCAGAATACAGAATTCTGATCTGTTACAGAATTTACTGTAAGAGGGAACTTTGTGAGCCAGTGTTTTGCACAACAAACAGTAGTGTCACACTGCATTCATATTACACCAGGGTGTGGTTTATCAGATACAATCTGGAATTTTAACTTTGAGAAGCCAGTAGGGTATAAGCTGGCCAAAATACAATTATCATCAACTGTGCACATTTGAGAAAGTGTACCCTGGTACAACCTTGAGGGGAATATAACTTTAACCATTAAGTAAAATCACATAAAGTAGTTTGTTTGTCCAAATTGAGTGTGTGCTCACAAAAAACTCAATGCAAGTCAAAGGGTCTTTTGGTGCAGTGGTAGTGTTCCTCCCTCTGGCCTGTCCTACGTGTCCTCCAGCTGTACATTATAATGTGTGACCAGACTGATCCTTTTGAATTACAGATCAGCTGGAGAAAGTCCAAATTTTGGAAATCTGGGTGAGATTGCTGCTGGCAGCTAACTGGCTAAAAGCTGTTTTAACTGAAAGATATCCACGTGCCAAATTAGACAGCAAAAGGCTTTGTGAGATCTGCTAGGGGTGGCACGGTGGTTCAGTGGTTAGCACTGCTGCCTCACAGCGCCAGCAGCCTGGGTTCAATTCCACCCTCGGGTAACTGTCTGTGTGGAGTTTGCACATTCTCCCTGAGTCTGCGTGGGTTTCTTCCGGGTGCTCCGGTTTCCTCCCACTGTCCAAAGATGTGCAGGTTAGGTAAATTGTCTGTGTTAAATTGCCCATCGTGTTCAGGGGTGTGTAGATTAGGTCGGTTACAGGGGAATGGATCTGGATGGGATGGTCTGACGTTCGGTGTGGACTTGTTGGGCCGAAGGGCCTGTTTCCACTCTGTAGGAATTCTATGATTAATGTAACTTCTGTATTTGTGTGTGGGGTGTTTGTGGTGACTATATGTGTCTGTGTATGGGAAGGAGTGTGAGAGTTAGGACTGTTCCCTGTTCACTGTCCATGATTTGAATGCTCGGAGCCCCAAGCAGCAATGACACTTGCAGCGCTCCCACTGCCCTGCACCCCAATGATGTTGACAGAGGGAGGGAGTGTTGAAGATTGGGAAGGGGTCTAATAATTCCACCATTTCCCGTAGCTGAAAGAATGCTGGTCTGCAGCAGCATTGAATCCAGGCTGTCTCTCACTGGTCAGTGTACAGGTGCTGGGCATTGCTGATGAGAGACTGTAGGGAGTCAATTGAATATTGGCAGCTGTTGTACCTGCTCCCCACTGCCCCTGCCCATGTCATTGAGCTCTGTGTCTCTCTGGGTGCCAGGCTGCAAATGGCCCAGGTTTGAGATGAGGACATTAATGGATCAGCACCTCTCTCTTCACCTGCATTTCCAACTGTGAGGTTTTGCCTGAGCATCTCACTGTTATCTCTAATGAGGACAGGACATCCTAGGAAATCTCATTCTCGAGTGTCGCTTGTTGCTGAAGCTTGGGTTAAGCTGGGTTGACCTGGGTGTTATGCAAATATTGCCTGCAGTTGAAGGCTAATTCTGTAAACCATTGACCTGACAAGTATCTGAGTGACGAGAGAAACCAAAGAGCTGAAGTGGGGAGGTGGGGGGCCTCATTGTACTTTCAAAACACTTCTTTCGAACCTTAGGAGCAATATTTTACTGAAGCAAAGAGAATTGTGAACTTACTGGTAGTTATCCTGACCAGCATCTGGGGGCTAGTGACAACACTGGGAGATCTGTCTCTGACTAGTCAAACAACAGCCTGACACGGTCGTCCTCACAGAATCGTACTTTACAAACAATGTTCCAGACACCAACTCCATCACCATCCCTGAAAATGTTCTGACCCGCCAACAGAGGTGGTGGCACAGTGGTATACAGTCAGGAGGGAGTTGTCCTGGGAGTCCTCAACATTGACTCTGGATACCATGCGGTCTCATGTCTTAAGGTTCAACATGGGCAAGGAAACCTCCTGCTGATTACCACGTACTGTCTTCCCTCAGCTGATGAATCTGTACTTCTCCGTGTTGCACAACACTTGGAGGAAGCACTGAGAGGGGCAAGGGCACAAAATGCACTCTGGGTGGGGGATTTCAATGTCCATCACCAACAGTAGCCCAGCAGCAGTCCTACTGATTGAGCTGGTTGAGTCCTAAAGGACGTAACTGCTAGACTGGGTCTGTCGCGAGGAAACCAAAAAGAGGGGAAAACATACTTGTCCTCATCCTTACCAATCTGCCAGCTGCAGCTACGTCAGTCCGTGATAGTATCAGGAGGAGTGACTACCACACAGTCGTTATGGAGACCAAGTCCCACTTTCATATTGAGAAAAACCTCCACCGTGTTGTATGACACTATCGCCATGCTAAACGGGACAGACTTTGAACAAATCCACCAACTCAAGACTGGGCATCCATGAGGTGTTATGGGCCATCAACAGCAGCAGAACTGTACTCCAACATAATGTGCAACCTCAAGGCCTGACATATATCCTACTACTCAATCATTACCATCAAGCCAGGGGATCAACCTTGATTCAACGAAGAGTGCTGGAATTGCACCAAGTCGGGAATGTGATGAAATACTCCCCACTTACCTGGATCGTGTGGATCCAACAACACTCAAGTTTGACACCATCCAGGACAAAGCAGCCGGCTTGATTGACACCACATCCACAAGCGTCCATTCCCTCCGCCACCAACGCTCAGTAGCAGTGGTGTGTGCTATCTACGAGATGCACTGTAGAAATCCACATTAGATAGCATCTTCCAAACTGATGACCACTTTCATCTAGACAGACAAGGGTAGTGGATGCAAGTTCTCTTCCAAGCCACTCACCACTCTGACTTAGAAATTTATCACTGTTCTCCTTCTCAAGGGCAATTGCAGATGAGTATCCAATAGTAGCCTATCTAGTGATACCCACATCCCAAGAAAGAATATGAACTGACTTTGGCCCAGAGCGGCAAGCAAGTGATTGTGAATCCGCTGATCATTTTACATCACTACCACTGGAATTCAGAGAGAAGGCCATTCAGCCCCTCAAGAGTGTCACTCCATTCAATGAGGTCATGACTATCGTTATTATAAACATCAAATTGTCTGGGTCTTAACATTATCCTGGCACAACTTGTTCGCCCTTAATATATACCATCAATGTCCAGTATAAATTTCCACCACACCCCCGCTGCAGAAAAGCTCAAACAGCTTTGTGTGAGTGATGGTTCTAAATGTTGCCTCTCCTTTGAGTTGGGAAGTAGTTTATGATATCACTGTGAATGGCCTACCTTTAATTGGGAGTTTGCGCCCTTTATTCCAGACTTTGATCAGTCCCTCGACAGGAGCAAGTTAGTTCCTGTCTATGCTCAAATCCTTCAATCGTCTTGAGGAGCTCTGGTGGAGCAATGGGTATTGTCCCGGTCTCTAAGACAGAGGCACTGGCTTCAGCTCCCACTCCAGGACTGGGCAGTGACAGACAGTGTGTTGATACCTATCCCCTCCTCCCACCTTAAGCCCCACTCCCATCTCCTACCTACTAACCTCATCCCGCCCCCTTGACCTGTCCGTCATCCCTGGACTGACCTATCTCCTCCCTACTTCCCCACCTACACTCACTTTTACTGGCTCCATCCCCACCTCTTTGACTTGTCTGTCTCCTCTCCACCTATCCTCTCCACTATCCATCTTCTACCCACCTCCCCCTCTCTCCCTATTTATTTCGGAACCCTCTTCCCCTCCCCCATTTCTGATGAAGGGTCTAGGCCTGAAACATCAAGTTTTCCTGCTCCTATGATGCTGCTTGGCCTGCTGTGTTCATCCAGCCATACACCTTGTTATCTCGGATTCTCCAGCATCTGCAGTTCCTATTATCTCTGATAGGATTTGTTTCAATCTGTTAATGTTTCCAATATGCCTGAGGCAGGTGGTAAGACAGGCAGACACTGCCAGACCAGGTGCCTTCAAGCACCAGCCTCTGGTGACAGTCCACTAATTAATTTCAGTAAAATCCCAGCTTTAGCAACATGGTTTTGTCTGTGTCATGCTCAGTTAGGCAAAAGATCCCCCACACAGAGCATAGAGTCTGTAAACTGTCCCTGAAATATAACAGTAACTTAATTCTAGCATTCTCCACCTGCCCCTGTATCCCAAGTAAAATCACATTCTGCTCTACCCTGTGAGATAGTAAGAACTGCAGAAGCTGGAGTCAGAGATAGCACAGTGTGGAGCTGGAGGAACACAGCAGGCCAGGCAGCATCAGAGGAGCAGGACAGTTGATGCTTCGGGTCGGGACGCTTCTTCAGAAATGGGGGAGGGGGAAGGACGCTGGGAAATAAATAGAGAGGTGGGGTGGGGCTGGGAAAGGTAGGTGGGATGGTGGTAGGTGAGCGCAGGTAGGCAGTGGTGGGGATTGGTCAGTGAGGTGGGAGGAGTGGATAGGTGGATAGAAGATGGACAAGTTGTGTCAGGTCAAGGAGGTGGGGATGAGAGGGAAGGTTGTTCATTTCAACTCCCCCCTCCCACTCCCTAGACGACATGTCCTTCCAGGGCCTCCCCCAGTGTCACAATGATGCCAACCGGAAACTGGAGGAGCAGCACCTCATATTCCGCCTTGGGAGCCGACAGCCCAATGGTCTCAATGTGGACTTTAACAGTTTCAAAATCTCCCCACCCCCAGCCTCATCCCATGACCAACCCTCCTTCTCATCCCCGCCTCCTTGACCTGACACAACCTGTCCATCTTCTCTCCCACCTATCCATTCCTCCCACCTCACTGACCAATCCCCACCACTCCCTACCTGCACTCACCTATCGCCATCCTACCTACCTTCCCCCAGTCTCATGCCGACTCTCTATTTATTTCAGAGCTCCCTTCCCCCTCCCCCATTTCTGAATAAGAGTCCCTACCCGAAATGTTAACTTTCCTGCTCCTCTGATGCTGCCTGGCCTGCTGTGTTCCTCCAGCTCCACATTGTATTATCTCTGCTGTGCCATGTGTCTGGCTTGGGACAGCACTTTCCAATTATATCTTGGAAAGTGGGGAGGGGGACCCTGTGAGTGATGCTGAGGGAAAATGAAGGTGGGGTCACTATGAATAAAACTGACGAAGAATGAGGGATGAGACCCTGAGAGTGAGTTAGAATGAGGGAGTGGAGCCTGTGAGTATCACTTAGTGGGAATGTGGCAAGGAAATCTGTAAGTAACACTGAGGTAGAATGAGGGGATACTCTCTGAGTAACATTGGGGTAGTACGAGGGGATGAACCTCAGGGGCTGGGTCACGGGCACTGACAATGATGATGAATTGTGAACTTTGCCCAATTCCCCACTTGTTCTGTTCATGCCGTGTGGGGCTGTTGTGGTGCAGTGGCAGTGTCCCTACCTCTGAGCCAGGATGCCCAAGTTCAAGTCTCACCTGCTTCAGAGGTATGTAATATTTTCTCTAAGCAAGTTGATTAGTGAACCTGTCTGTGCCGAGAGGCTGTCTCTGTTGAGTCTAAGGGTTATTGATGCTACCTGCTTGGCGGGTCCTTTATTTAGCGGTAGTATGTGTGGCTCTGTTGTGTTGCCGTTTGTGAGACGTGCTGGTTTCTCTCACAGGGACTGGCCCTGATCAATGGCACTCAGATGATCACGTCACTCGGTGCAGAGGCAGTGGAGAGAGCAACGGCGATAGCCAAACAGGCAGATATCATAGCAGCTCTCACCCTGGAAGTTCTGAAAGGCACCACCAGAGCCTTCGATAGTGGTGAGTGATCATTGGCAGCAAATGTTTTATTGTGGGCTTTTAACTCCTGGGCTGAGACATTGCACACACTCAATACACACTGAGCTAACCTTCTACAGCACTCTGTGTCACACAATTACAATGCTTCATTATTACTGCAACCTTTATTTATTAAAGATAGCCTGAAATATGATGTTCTTCCATGATATTCTGTAATAAACATTTGGCTTTGCCAGTGACACCTTGACCAGACCAGACCAGACCTCCCCCCACCGCCATCAATGTATTGTAAGGAGATAGCCTAGACCCAACTTTTATATTTATTTAAAGGCAAGTGTAAGGTGCTGTGTTCCAGATGTAATTCAATTGGTCCACCACTAGACTTTAATCAAACACATACTTTATTCTTACAACACAGTTAAACTAAGTAATAAAAATTGGCACAATCTTAACAAGAAATACTTAACAAGGTAAGGTGGAGACGATGGTCTAGTGGTTTTATCACTAGAATATTAATCCAGAGACCCAGGTAATGTTCTGGGGACCCAGGTTCAAATCCTTGCATGGCAGATGGTAGAATTTGAATTGAATAAAAAATACTGAATTAAAAAATCTAATAAAAATGCAATAAAAAGTTAAGAGTCTAATGATCAGGAAACGATTGCTGATTGTTGGAAAAACCCATCTGGTTCACTCATGTCCTTTAGGTCATCCTTATCTGGTCTGGTCTACATGTGACTCCAGACCCACAGCAATGTAATTGACATGCAAATGCCCTGTGGGCAATCAGGCATGGGTAAGAAATACTGGCCTGGTCAATGATGTCCATTTCCAAGAATGAATAAAAAAATTTAACCACTAATCATCAACTGTTCCAATATAGGCAGCATCCCACAAACATGCCCTTTGGCAAAACAATTCTGGTTCTCACGTACTGTTGCTCTCCAGTCCAGAGGAAAGAAATAATCTGCCCCATTTGATTTTTAAGAGGAACCTTCGCTTTCTAAGACTCTAGCAGCTTGGAACTAAAGCTTTTAGCTTCAGTACCAGCAGCAGGAAACTTCCTTCTAACTGAAAATAAAACTAAAAACTTTCCTGGGGCTGACCTTGCCCATTCATGCTTCCTTTGTCACATTTAAAACAAAACACCCAGGGATAAGTCCAAGTCGCTTACCCACTGCTCCTGAAACAGATATTCTGGCACCACTGTGGCAACATCTCTCTTAAGAGAAACAACACAGAATACATTGCTGTTAAATGCACAGTACTGTGAAACACCTAGGTCCCAGAATGCACTAAAATAAAGATACCAGCCAATGTCCATTCCACAGCTAAACCATTACCCTCATCATAGAGGTGCCCCTTGTTAAACCCTGGCCCCTGAGGGTCTATTTGCAGAAGACAGAGTCCCTATGTCTCAGGCCAGAAAATCCAGGTTTAAGTTCTGCCCTGAGATGTGTAATGGCCACAGAAGTCCACAGATTGATTTTAAACAGCACAGAGGTTCACTAAACCTTTACATTAGTGAGCTATTATACCGTCTGTTTGCACAGTTCAGGGAAAGCTGTCTTCTTGCCACTCCTTTCCTACTACATTGATTGTTGCCCATGTTAGCAAAGAGAGTGTTATACATCTGAATGAACAAGCTCAGCAATATGACGTGCATTGTGCTAATGTAACCGTGATGAGATCCAGTGGATCTATGCCTAGTTGCATTCTTCAATGAGCTGGGCTTTTAATGACAGGCCATAGAGGCCTCTGTACAAATCGAACACAATTGTCAGCTGTTGGTTGTGTTAGGTGTTGAGACTACTGTTATCCATGTGTTTTAGATATTCATGAACTTCGTCCTCATCCTGGCCAGATGGAGGTGGCTTTCCGATTCCGGTCACTGCTGGGTTCTGATCACCATCCCTCAGAAATAGCAGGTGAGCTCTTCCTACCTACGGGGCTATCGATGGTGATTTTTCAGCTTATTTCGGGCAGCTTTGTCTCAGCATTGCTGTAACGTTGTGCTCCCTTCACAGAAAGCCACCGGTTCTGTGACCGTGTTCAGGATGCCTACACCCTCCGCTGCTGCCCACAGGTAGGCACCTCCCTATGCATCCCTGGAACCTGTCGGAGTCCCATCTGACTCCTTTGTCACTATAGGCTCAGACCAGCAGTTATAGAGTCATAGACAGAGTCATAAAACGTGGAAACACTCTATATTCCAACTTGTCCATGCCAATCAGGTTTCCTAAACTGAACTAGTCCCATTTGCCTGCGTTTGGCCCAAATCCCTCTAAGCCTTTCCTATCAATGTACCCATCCAGATGACTTTTAAACATTGTAATTGTACCAGCCTCTACCACTTCTTCTGGCAGCTCATTCCATACACATGTCACCTTCTGTGTGAAAAGGTTGCCCCTCAGATCCATTTTAAATCTTTACCCTCATCTTAAACCTATGCCCTCTAGTTTTGGACTCCCATACCCTTGGAAAAAGATTTTGGATATTCACCTTATTCATGCCCCTCATGACTTCTTAAACCTCTTTAAGGTCACCGTTCAGCCTCCTACGCTCCAGGGAAAAATGTCCCAGCCTACCCAGCCTCTCCTTGTAACTCAAGCCTTCTAGGCGTAGCAACTTTTTCCTGTACCCTTTCTAGTTTAACACATCCTTCCTATTAGCAGGGAGATCAGAATTGTATGCACTGTTCTAAAAGTGGGATCACCGATGTCCTGTACTTAACACTCTGACCAATGAAGGCAAGCGTGCCAGATGCTACCTTCACCACCCTGTCTACAATAATTCACATGTTTAAACCACAAGGAACTAGATTGTGTGTACTACAATGCTGTTGTTGACCTGATTCTTTCTGGTTTCTGCTGTTAGACAGTCTTAAATTTCTATGGCATATTTTGTAACCTCTCAGCTCCTGCAGCCAATGCAGTGCCTTTTGAAGTGCAGTCACTGCAACGCGTATGAAACCCTATGGGCCAATTGCTGGGAATGGGCACCATGAAATAGCATCTGGACAGTCTGTTTTCAGGACTTTGATTAGTGGATAAATATTGGCCAGAACACCATAGGGAACGACTTAGTGCCATGGGATCTTTTGAGAGGACAGACATTTCCCGAGTTTACTGTCTCCTCCAAAAGGGGGCTCCACCAACAATACCAAGTACAGTACCAGAGTTAGTAGGAACTGCCGATGCTGGAGAATCTGAGATAACAAGGTGTAGAGCTGGATGAACACAGCAGGCCAAGCAGCATCGGAGGAGCAGGAAGGCTGACGTTTCGGGCCTAGAAGGGTCTAGGC
>JAHRHZ010000091.1:12909657-12930858 GCA_024137785.1 Ginglymostoma cirratum | reverse complement strand
CTGCTGTGTTCATCCAGCTCCACACCTTGTTATCCCAGACTCCAGCATCAGCAGTTCCTACTATCTCTGAATATTATAGAGTTAATGGATTCAGTCATACCCTAATAACTATTAGTCACTATATATAATGGCCAAGTTCTGATAGATTCCTTGTCCTGATCTTTAGTGTTATGCTATTGCTGAGTTTATACATAATCGGGATATGACCCTTATTCACTGGAGAAACTGTTAATAGACCATCCCGAATATTGTTTGTCATAATGGGATGATGGCAGCTTGAAGTGCTTAAAGACTCGAGTCCGTTGTAATCAGGGATTTAGCTGAATCAGGCACATTGCATCCTCCGAGGTCTATTGTGAAAAGTGACGCTGTGATTGCTGCAGAGAGAGCCAACAGCAGGTTGCAGTGATGAAAGAATGAAGAGAAAACCTATGTTCTGCAGTCAGTATGTCAGATTGATGACCTTCAATGAGAACTGATGTGAGGTCACCAACCCGAAACATCAGTTCGTTTTCTCTCTTCCACAGCTGCTATTCAACATTTCCACCATCAGTGGTTTCAAATTAATGTGGGGTGCAAGGTGGTGCAGTGGTTAGCACTGCTACCTCACAGTGTCAGGGACCCAGGTTCGATTCCAACCTCGGGCAACTGTCTGTGTGGCACTTGCATGTTAACCGTGTGTCTGTGCAGGTTTCCTCTAGGTGCTCTGGTTTCCTAACACATTCCAAAGATGTGCAGGTTAGGTGGATTGGCCATAGTGTCCCGAGATGATTTTGGGATTGATTTGTGTCAAGAGAAAATAAAATTCATTTGAATTGACTCAGTGCAACATTTAATTCTGTGGTTACATATGTCTGACTTCAGCACTAGGCTCCCAGTGACTCTCATCTCCATAAGTTATACACCTTAATGTATTTATTTTATTAAGATGGTGTTTGCAGAAAGAGGAGAAACTATTTCTGGTGGAAACTTTCATGGAGAATATCCTGCGAAAGTAAGTTTTTGCTGCACCAAAATTGCTGGAATAAAAAATTAGAATTTAGAATTGGATTTATTGTCACATGTACTCAAATGAGTACAGTGAAAAGTTTACAAAGTCAGCACTGATAGCACCATCTTAAGTACAAAGATATGTAGGTTCAGTTTCTTCAGTACAAATTCTTAGGGGGAAACAAAATTAGAAAAATGAAGAAATAGAAGTCCAGCATTTACAAATCATAGGAATAAATTAGAAAAATGAAGAAAGAAAAGTTCAGGATAACAGAATAAAATTCAGGGAAAAGCAATTCAGGCATTCTGAATTAGAAACAGGCTCAATGGAGTTTACAATTTTATAATTTAACAGAGAATATAGTTTTCACTGGATGAGTTGGTCAGACAATTTTTTTCATCTTGAGAAGAACGAGGAGAGAGTTTGGGAGAATATTCCTCATCCGGAAGCTGGGATGTGCAATGCCTGACTGGAGTTGGGGAGAGAATTTATAAAAGCTGGCATTTCAATGGAAGAACTGAAAGGGTGTGATGAAAAATCTCAGGAGTGGGATTGATTACATAGCTCTTACAGGGCGACAATACACAGAAGGTGGTCTGAATGGCCACCTTCCATGCTGTACGCTTCTTAAAGTTCATAATTTAGGTCCTGCATGTTGTTCTTCAGCTTCCCAATGATGGATAAAGCTCTAAGACACAGACGTTCCATAATTATTACAGATATTAATTAGTCATTCACTGAGATAGAACTTCTTGCTGAAAGAAGAGACATTTTGTTGAAGTTTTTCACTTTACCCTCATCAGGACAATTTATAAGAATACCAAAATAAAGAGAAGAACCACATTTATACATTACAAGAGGAGAGTGCTGATTGGTCATTTTCTATGAAGATATTCATTACTTTACCACATTTTGGAAATCATGACAAGTATTAATGTGGACAAGAACACATTTTGTTTTCATTCAATTAATTTTCAGTGGTGAAAGAGTATCAGATGCCAGGCAGGGGTGAGAAAGAAACATAGTTTTGTTTCTGACCAGGCATCTCACTCCCAGAATCAATGAAATTCTTGTTATCTCACAGGCCCTGGACTACCTGGCAATTGGTGTTCACGAGCTTGCTGCTATCAGTGAGAGGAGGATTGAGAGGCTGTGTAACCCATCCCTGAGTGAACTGCCTGCCTTCTTGGTTAATGAGGGAGGCCTGAACTCAGGCTTCATGATCGCTCACTGTACAGCGGCTGCCTTGGGTATGTCACTCCAGTCAGGTTCAGCATGCGTGTCTGTTTCATTAGTTGGATGTGTGTGTGTGTGTGTTGGGTGGGGGGAGAGGCTGAGAGGTAATCTTATAAATGTTTATCAAATCATGAGGGACATAGATAAGGTGATAATGGTCACGGCCTTTTCCTCGGTAGGGGAGTCCAAAACTCGAGGGCATAGGTTTAAGGTGAAGGGGAAAGATTTAAAAGGGACCTGAGGGGCAACTTTTTCACACACGGCGTGGCATGTATATGAAATAAGCTGCCAGAGGAGGTGGTTGAAGTGGGTACGATTGCAACATTTAACAAATGTTTGGACAGGTGCATGGATAGGAAAGGTTTACAGGGATATGGGCCAAATGCAGGCAAATGGGACTAGCTCAGTTTAGGAAATCTGATCGGCATGGATGAGTTGGGCCAAAGTGTCTGTATCTGTGCTGTATGACTCTATGGTACCAAAAACTGTAAGACTCCTAGGTACAGGAGTCTGATCTGGTGTTCACTCAGTGGAGCGTCCCAAACACATGAATTAATTGGAACATTGAATATAAACCATGAAAAAGGCCATCAGGATATCCAAACCCCCACAATGAGTAATAAATATTCTGTTGGAATTTTGTTCAATACCTGACCGTGCCCCTGATCAAACCCTTCCAGGATTGCTACTACTTTGGGATCTGCCTGTCAATGTGGAAAATTGCCCAATTATCCAGTCCATAAAAAGAAAACACCACAAATCAAATTGACCCATATACTGCCCTTTCAGTCTATTCATAGAGTCATACGGCATGGAAACAGGCCCTTTGTCCAACCATTTCATGCTGACCATAATCCCAAACTAAACTAGTTCCATCCGCCTGCGTTTGGCCCATATCCCTTCAAATATTTCTTATTCACATACTTATCCCAGATATCTTTTAAATATTGTAACTGTACCTGCATCCACCACTTCCTCTGGAAGTTCATTCCACACATGGACCACACTCTGTGTTTAAAAAAAAAAGTTGCCCCTCATTTCCTTTTTAAATCTTTCTCCTCTCACCTTAAAAATATGTCCCCAATCTTGAAATCCCCCACCCTAGAGAAAAGCCACCTACCATTCATGTTATCTGTACCCCTCATGATTTTATAAACCTTTATATTGTCACCCTTTAACCTCCTACAATCCAGAGAAAAAAGGCCAGCCTCTCCTTATTGACTCAAACCTTCCATTCACAACAACATCCGGGTAAATCTTTTCTGAACCCTCTCCAGCTTAATAATAGTCTTTCTATTAGAGGCCTCACCAATGTCCTGTACATCCTGAACATACCTTCCCAACTCCTATACTCAAAGGTCCTAGCAAGGAAATGGATAATGTTATTGACAGTGCTGTCAAGAGGCACTTACTGGCCAATCAGCTATTCAATGATGTTCAGTCAGTCTGGCCCATTAGGACAAAACTGGGCTTGGGCTGACAAGTGACAGGTAACATTCACACCACACAAATGCCAGGCAATGACCATCTCCAGTAACAGCAGAGAATCTAACCCTCCTTGATATTCAGTTGTATCAGTGTCACTGAATCCCCCAACTATCAATACCCGGGTTGGTGAGCGTGGGTGGGGGGGATGCTGGTTATTATTGACCAGAAACTCAACTAGAACAGCCATAAAAATACAGTGGCTACAACAGCAGATCAGAACACACAATGACAAACTTTAACATAATGTATGCAGCAAAGAGAGAGCTTTTCTCAACGTTGCTACAGGACCTGGGTTAAGAGAGTTTGAGGATTCAGCAGTTCATCAGTGGAGTACTGTTACACATGTTATTGGAGCTAAATGTACTGCATTAATATAAAAATGTCGTGTTCGGAATCTAAAATTAAGTTTGAGGGCAGTTTACGCTGTCATTGAACAGAGAGTGGGGACATTTTCCTTTGCTTGTTTAGGGAGTCATTCTGTTTAAGCATGTGTTTGTAATTCCTTTTCAATATCTTTATATTCATTAGGGAATGAAAGAAGGTAAGCCTAGCATTTCTGTAGCATTTTTCATGACTACCAGCCATCCCAAAGTGCCTTATAGTCAGTGAGGATGTTTTTGAGGTGTTGGTGCTGGTGGAATGTAGGAAACTCAGCAGCCAGTTTGATCCCAAACACAGTGTGACAGATGATCAAATAACCTGGTTTGTGAATGTTATGTAAAGGAAAAGAGAGAAAGTGTAGAGCTATCATGTAATTCGCTGCTTCTTTGTGCCAGTGCAGAGCATGTGGTTAATGGTAAATAGAGATGCGCCAACTTGTGTTTTTGACAGTGAATAAACCCAAGTAACAGACACATCATTGGGTCTGTAATACCCATATACTTGTGAGGTGTGCACATGAATTTATCATTTTCACATCTGTTGATGAACTGGTGAGATCAAAAGCAGAGATATGAATGTTTATTGTGTTCCCTGTAGAGACCAGTAACTTTTAAAGAGAGATAAGCATTTCCCAGTGACTGACATGCAGAATTTCCCAATCAACATGATGTAACATTTTAAAGTGTTTTTTTTTTTGTAAAAACGAAACTATCATCAACATTGAATAAACAATAATTAGACAACTAATGTACTAATCTAGAGGAAAGGTATTCCCTATTGACTTCTTCGAGCAACTGAAAATCCCAGGTCACAGTGACACTACAGTGCATTTTGGGAAGAGTTGCAGTCCTCAAGCTCCGTCTGGCTTCAGCAGAGACCCCTCTCCCTGTTTTACTATGTGGGTCTTTCAGCATCCTTTTAAACAAAAGTCCCTTCACTCAATCTTCTAAGTGCACTTGCATGGACTTGAAGTAAAAAGGCACGTTTGGGAAGCTCCTTTGTCTTTAAATCTCCAGAAGCCTCATCTCTTTTATCCAAGAAGGGTGGGACACTTGCTCCTATAACTTGACCAGATGTAAATGATGTGGGATTGACAGCACCACGGTCCCTGCTCCATCTTCATCAGTAAAGCCCAATGTGGGAGGGACATTTGGTGACCGCACTGAGAATGTCACTGACCTACCCACACACAGTTGCTGAGTCCAAGTTTTAATGTAACATACAAAATGGCAACAGCAACTTTGGAATCCCAGTCCACACAGTCACCTAATAGTCTGTGATTGGGGATGTAATATCAGAAAATATTCACATCCTACTTTGCAAAGGTAAACACTGACAGATAACCATGACAACAGGTCTGTGAACAGGAAGTCTGCAAGACTTGAAATTAGATAGGAATTAGCTGTTTTCATTTGTAAGTGAAATGATTTGCAGTGATGGTGCACACAAGAGCCAGATGTAGCTTTCAGGTGAAGTGGAAAGGCTGGGCATTAAGGTAGCCCAGAGTTGTTCGCACTCTGGGAGGTATGAAATGGTGGCTCTACAATGTCTACTAGTGTTGGCAATGTGTACCTTATTTTATTCATTCACAGGATGAGGGTGTCACTGGCTAGGCAGCATTTATTGCCCATCCCTAATTCCGCACAGGGCAGTTGAGTCAACCAAATTGTTGTGGGTCTGGAGTCACATGTAGAACAGACCAGTAGAATGACAGTTTCTCTCTCTAAAGGACATTAGTGAACCAGATGGGGTTTTCCAACAATTGACAGTGCATTCATGGTCATCATTACACTCTTCATTTAGAATTTTTCTTTTACTGATTCCAAATTGCACCATCTGCCATGGTGGGATACAGACCCAGGTCCCCAAAACATTAACCAGCTCTCTGGATTAACATTCCAACAAAAATACCACTATTTTTCACCTACCCTAAAGTTACAACCTGAAAAGTTTACGTTGGGAATTTCCATTGTAATTGTGGGCATAATTTATAATGGGCAAAAAATTGACCGAAAAGCACAAGGAAAGGGAGAAGCAAGCTTTTGTAACAGTCACCTCAGTGGAAATAATTTATTCCTTGTTCTACAGAGTGTGAAAGAGTGAATCTTTTTCTACTGCTAAAAATTTGAATCTTCAGTGTTGCCATTTTAGTTTGCCAGCAGGATAACTGGAAGTAACCTTCATTATCTCCCTAGTGTCTGAGAACAAAGTGCTGTGTCACCCATCCTCCGTTGACTCTCTGTCCACCAGCGCTGCCACTGAGGACCATGTCTCCATGGGCGGATGGGCTGCCAGGAAAGCGTTGAGAGTTATTGAGCATGTCGAGCAAGGTAAGACTCCCTTATCAAGGGTTGTCTATTTGTGGTACATTGGTAGATGTTGAGAACAATTCAGCATTCCTGTATGTAAGATAAGTAACAAATGAGCCTCACTGGCTTTATGCTTTTGACTGTTGTGTTGGTTCCTTACAGTTTCTCATTAAGATATTTGACATCTGTGTAAATTGAGGCACTTATCCAGTGAGGGTATCCCTAGTTACACATTAGATAGTGGTTGCTGGTTACTGAATTCACCACAGCAAGTGGTTTAGAATCTTCCAGCATCACCATCGGAAAGTGTCAGGGGGTCACTTTGCTTACCTCTGTTATACAGCATCCAGACCTGGACATAGGCCATTACCTAGTGGGGAAAAAAAAAGGGAAAAATCCTTCAGACTTGGGAACATATGTCCTGGAGCACTGCTCTGAAGTATGAAAACAGGTTTGGAACAATATATGTCATTCACAAGTTTTACTGCTTTACCTTTTTGGGTACAGAATCCAAAATGTCAAACCCTACAGCTCAGTGGTGGCCTAACAAAAGGCAATTAAGGGTAGACAATGACTGCAGCTATACGTATTGTCAAAACATCAAGTAATGATCATTTGACCCCACAGGGGCTGCTGTGGTGAGCTATGTGCCCCCCCAACCTTTGCAGTAAAATGTGCTAAGTACCCCAACATTAGGGAGCCAATAAATTGTTGAGGACTGTCTTGAAACATTAACTCTGTTTTCTCTTCACAGATGCTGCCAGACCTGCTGTGTTCCTCCAGCACACTCTGTGTTTGTTCAGTCTGAGCTGTGAAAATAAGTCATGTCAACCCCTCTAACCATGGAGTCCACATCACTAACACATTTGGAACTGTATTGCAGGTTTCCAAACCCCTCTGTCTCTACACTGTTGCTTGTTGAAATCCTCATTCTCCCATTGTCTCAAGGTCTCTCCTGTTGTGTAGATTCTAAAATCGCAGACAATGAACAGGAACAGAGAGATAGGGGAAGAGGAAAGAACAGTTGGGAGGCATTTGTAGCTTGGGAGCGTTGGTGGAGAGCATTTAAGAACAGGATATTAGAGAGTAGCCTAATAATGGTGCTGTAGGCCTTGCACACTGGTGCAACAGGACAGGAAGAGGAATTACGCTGGAGGACACATTCAAAGCACGAGTGGGACAAGTGCAGGACATTGGGATTAGCACACTTTTAGTGGTAGTTATGTCAGGGGGCCTTTCCGGCACTGTATGAATCTATGTTCACCCAGATTCATACAGTGCCGGAAAGGCCCCCTGACATAACTACCACTAAAAGTGTGCTAATCCCAATGTCCTGCACTAGTCCCACATCCTTGAATGTTACAATATTTGAAGGACTCATCCAGATATCTTTTAAAGGTTTCCAGCCTCCAGCACCTTCCCAGGCAGTGCATTCCAGATTCCCACCACTTGCTGAGGTTTTTCCTCAAATCCCCTCTGAATCCTTGTCCCTTACCCTAAAACTGTGCCCTCTCGTGATTGATCCCTCAACCGAGGGGAACAGCTGCTCTCTTCTTGTCCTGTCCAAACCCCTCATAATCTTATACACCTCAATCATGTCCCCCCTCAGTCTTCTCTGCTCTAAAGAAAACAATCCAAGCCTATCTAGTCTCTCCTTACAGCTCAATTTCTCCATCTCGGTGAACTTCCTCTGTACCCCCTCTAGTGCTATCCCATCCTTCCTGTAGTGAGGTGACCAGAACTACACAGTACTCCAGCTGTGGCCTGACCAACACTCTGCACAACTGCAACATTATCTCCTTGCTCTTATACTCTCTGCCACGACTGATGAAAGCAAGTATCCCATATGTCGTCTTAACTACCCTAGTCACATGCTATGTTGACTTCAAGGATTTGTGAATAATTATCCCAAGATCCCTCTATTCCTCATGCTCTGCAGAGAAATGGGAAAAAAGCAGGAGACTGGTTGTAGGTAAATGACCACTAGACTTTGTGAAATGGGAGCATGGTATTTACAGAAGCTTATCTAAGCAATGGGGTACAGCAGGAGTTGGAGCAGAGACAGAGGAAACATGATGGTGTTGAAAAATTCTAGGAAAGGGGGACTGCAGCTCAGCTTCAGGTCAAACAGGGTGGGTTTTGCTTGGCAGAATCACCAAGGGGTACAGTTGGTCACACATGTGGCAGACAGGGCTCTGAACAGGACAACACCTCCCGAACGTTCCTGCCTGACCAAACAATATTCGACTTTTATCATCGGGTTCTACGTGATCTTGTTGTTTTGAAAGAGAATCATAATAAAATGTTTAACTTTGATAAAATGCAGAGATCAACATTACTTTGGGCATCTAACCCCGTGCTGTCCCAGTCCTGGGAGTATTTGATGGGGGACAGTATAGAAGGAGCTTTACTCTGGATCTAACCCCGTGCTGTCCATGCCCTGGGGGTGTTTGGTAGGACAGCGTAGGGCACACTTTACTCTGTATCCAATCCAGTGCCGTCTCTGTCCTGGAAGTGTTTGGGGACAGTGTAGAGGAGATGTTTATTGACCTATGTAATTTCAAATGCTGTTCCTTGCCCAAGGTGTGTTTGACAGAAGGATGTTGGAAGAAGCCTTGCTCTGTATTGTTCTTGTGCTGCAACAGTCCTGTTAGTTGGGGGGGTGTAGCTGGACCTTTGCTGTATCCAGCCTGTGCTGTACATGCACTGGGGGTGTTTGATGAGATGGTGCTTTCCATGATCTGGCATGTGCTGTACCCTCACCAAAGTGTTTGATGGTAAAGGATATCTGAATATTTCCAACCTGATCAGTCCTGAGGTCAGGAGCTGAGTGGCCCTGGTGGAACCTAAACTGGGCGTCACTGAACAGGTTATTGCTGACCAGGGGCTGCTTGATGACACCTTCCGTCACTTTACTAATGATCACAAGTAGACTGATGGGGCAGTAATCGGCTCAGTTAGATTTGCCGTGCTCTGTGTACAGGGCATGCCTGGGCAATTTTCTTTATTGTTGGATAGATGTCAGTGTTATTGCTGTAATGGAACAGGTTGTCTAGAAAGCAGAAAGTCCTGGAGCACAACTCTTCAATGCTATTGCTGGAATGTTGTCAGGATCCACAGCCTTTGCAGTATCCAGTGTTTCTCCAACTGTGCGTGTCCAGCAGAGATTCACACGGATGATCCCTGGAATGGTAGGCCTAACATACGATGAACAGCTGAGGATCCTGGGATTGTATTCATTAGAGTTTAGAAGGTTGAGGGGGGACCTAATAGAAACTTACAAGATAATGCATGGCTTAGAAAGGGTGGACGCTGGGAAGTTGTTTCCGTTAGGTGGGGAGACTAGGACCCGTGGGCACAGCCTTAGAATTAGACGGGGTCAATTTAGAACGGAAATGAGGAGACATTTCTTCAGCCAGAGAGTGGTGGGCCTGTGGAATTCATTGCCACGGAGCGCAGTGGAGGCCGGGACGTTGAATGTCTTCAAGGCAGAGATTGATAAATTCTTGATCTCGCAAGGAATCAAGGGCTACGGGGAGAGTGCGGGTAAGTGGAGTTGAAATACCCATCAGCCATGATTAAATGGCGGAGTGGACTTGATGGGCCGAAAGACCTTACTTCCACTCCTATGTCTTATGGTCTTAACTGTTTCTTGATTTCACATGAAATGAATTGGATTGGCTGAAGACTGGTATCTGTGAGGGTAGAAAGCTCAGGAGAAGGTTGAAGTAGAATACTACAGTGCAGAAAGAAGCCATTTGGCCCATCAAGTCTGTACCAACCTTCCAAATGGCATCACATCCAATCCCCATTACCCCACATTTCCCATGGCTAATCCACCTAGCCTGCACATCTCTGGACACCATTGGCAATCCACCTAACCTGCACATCTCTGGACTGTGGGAGGAAACTGCAACACCCGGAGGAAACCCATGCAGACAGTCGCCTGAGACTGGAATCAAAGCTGGGTCCATGGAGCTATTTGGCAGCAGTGCTAACCATTCCTATCGCATATCATCTGCTCAGAGATGAGTCATCTACTCAGCACTTCCCTGACATTGGGATGGAGATGTTTGTGGAACCTCTTTACCTCTCTGTTTCTAGTCCCAATGTCCATTAAAACTTTTGATTCTGATGGTTAGTGTGTGTCTAAAGTTAGTCATTTCTCATTATTTAAATCAAGTATTTTTGCTTCACTCAGTGCTTGCCATAGAACTTCTGGCAGCGTGTCAGGGTATCGAGTTTTTACGGCCCTTGAAGACGACAACTCCCCTGGAAAAGATCTATGATCTGGTCCGCACAGTGGTGAGGTATGGTTAAACCAGCAACATCCTGTCAGTCGCATTAGCTGCCTGGAAAGGTTCCTGTTCAGATGATTCATTTTTATTTTATTCAAACTGCTTTCCTTTCTAGACCCTGGATTAAAGACCGTTTCATAGCACCAGATATTGATGTTGTCCATCGCTTATTGGTGGAACAAAAGGCAAGTTGGTGTTTATGTTAGATAAGACCATTTAATCGTTAACAACTGAGCCAGGAAAATACATTCAAAATAACATTCCAGCCCCTCGTTCTGTTTTGATCGTTTATCAGACCTTGGTTAGGAAATATCTTCATTTTAAAGGCATTTTTAGTTGACTAATTTAAAAAAATTAAGTATCAAGGTTTTGTTTTGAACAGATTGCCATTTCCATGGTGCTATGCCAATGTGCTCAGTAGGAGGTCGCTGTATCTCCAGGTCTTTTGAGGTTTGAATGAAGGGTTTGTGACAGGAGTGCAGTAACAACACTGTCACTACTGCAGGCTGTTGCTCCTCCTCAAAACGCAGAGTGGGAGATGGTCACTCACTCCTTCACGCCATTTGCTTGTTCAGCCAGATCGGGGCTCGGCTCTATTATAAGTCTGCAGATCCACTTTAGACCCAGTTCACTTAATATGGGGTAAAATTCAATCAACCTCACTTCTAAAATGAACAGACTTAAAATTAAAAATGTAGTAGAGGTGGTGGTGTATTGGCTATGTGACTAGGCAAATAATCTTTTAGCCTATAGGCTAAAGTACTGAGGACCTGCATTCAGATCCCAGCACGACAGCTGGTGAAGCCTAAATTCTGTTAACAAATCTGCGATTGACAGCTACTCTCAGTAACTGATCATAAAGACCATCTACATCCTTTTGGGAAGAAAATCCGCCTTCCTTACCCGGTCTGGCGTACATGTGACTCCAGACCCATAGCAATGTGGGTGGCTTCTAACTGCACTCTGGGCAATGAGGGACATACAACAAATGATAACCTTCTCAATGAAGTCCACATTCCAAGGAAGAATAAAGAAAACAATTTATCTTGCACTTACTGCTATTTACAGAAGAAATTCCACAAACTCCTACCACACTTTATACGTTGACTTGCATCCTGAAACATCGGGCTGTAAGATATAAACACTAGTGATGGATAGCATTCTGCTGATCGCGTACATGCCCACTGTCCCCACTCTGTCTCCTGCTGCTTAACCACTTTCCCAACCAGATATAATTACTTGTTTTGTGGGAAATGCTTTAGTTTTGAAATTTTTTGGAATCCTCTGCCCCAGAGGGATATGAATGTTCCATTGTTGAATATGTTTTAAGACTGAACAGGCAGATTTTCAGTTTTTCAGGTAATCATGAGGGTGGATACTCTGTTAAACAGGGTGGATACATGGAGTTAATTGACAGTTACGAGCCAGACTTTGTTTCAGTTTTAAAGCAGGCGGGTTGATTCTGATTGGTCAGGGTGTGATACCCTGTGAAATGAACCAGCCAATGGCTGCCGCCCATTTTGTTCAGTTGAAACGGGCACAGTGTGTGTATTTTCTGATGAAGGGTCCTGACCCGAAACGTCAACTTCCCTGCTCCCTTGATGCTGCCTGGCCTGCTGTGTTCCTCCAGCTCCACACTGTGCTATCTCTACTCCAGCATCGGCAGTTCTTGCCATCTCAGTGTGTGGATCACTTGTTTCTGTCTGTAAAGAACAAGCCTCTTTGTAATAGCATACATGTCCCTGTTGCATTCAAGTGTACTACATTATAAATTTGTCAGCATAATTCCTCAAACATTTATCATCTAATGATTGGTGGAACCTACCTGAGGGTTTGACTGATTTGCTGCAGTTACTGTGGTTTTGGGGCAAATTTTTACCCGAAAGAAAAATCTAACTGTCAGTACACTTTCGCAGAACCCCTATGTTCTGTCTGCAGAAATGACCCTAAGCTTCCAGTTGCCTGCCGCTTCAACACACCACCATGTTCCCTGGCCAACATCTCTGTCTCAGGCTTGCTGTTTTGCTCCAGCAAAGCTCAGCACGTGCTGGAAGAACAGCACCTCGTTTTCCACCTGGGGACCCTGCAGCCTTCAGAACTCAATATTGAGTTCAATACTTCAGGGCCTGAGCACCACCTCCCATGTCCTTACCCCAACCCCCACACACCAGGCCTGGCCAGCACATGGACTGCTTTCTGCACAGCAACCCATTTTCATCCTCTAATAGTCCCCATTAACAGCTTCCGTTTCTCCCCACGTCACTATTATCCATTCCTTTGTCTGCCTGATTGCTGTCTCTCTCTCTCTAGGCTTCATCTTCACCTATCGCTTACTTCTTCCCCCACCCCATCTCCATCTACCATCGGTTCCAGTGGATCCAAAGTGTTAACTCTGCTTTCTCTCCATAGGTGATGGCAGACCTGCCGAGTTTCTCCAGCAATTTCTGTGTTTGTGTCATTACACTTTGCTGAGCAGTGATTGGATTTACTTCTATTACTGATTTTAGGTTTCTTCTCCCTTTTAGGTGTGGGAGGTGGCCCACCCTTATATTGAGAAATACAGATCCGCCAACCTGCCAGAGGCCCGGCCCATTTCGCCAACCGCTTTTAGCCTGGAACCTCCAGTGTCTCCCCACAAGAAAGCACGGGTTGAATAGTGTGATCCACAGTCTGCTTCAGGCAATCACCTGATGTGAACTATCACACGAGCACAACATACGCCCTAAAAATACCACGGATGCTGTAAATCTGAAATGAAAACAGAAAGTGATGGAGAAATACAACAGTGCAGAGACAGAAACAGAGGGAAGTTGCTGAGGTTTTTCAGTACTTTGTGTTTTCAGTTTAGAGCTCTTTGTAAACCTTTCTGTAACATTCTTACACAACTGCGCAGATCAATTTTTAAAAGTGATGTTTACAAGCTAACAGAAGTGCATTTTAATTTTACGTGTGGTTAAATTGTCGAAGCTGTGGCTCTCTGTAATGTGATACCTAAGTAACAAAGGTTAACAACAGCAGTTTGCCTGAGTTTTCCAGAGTTCTGGGGGATAGCTTCAGGAATGTCAGTGCTCCCTGCCTGACGCTTTTAAAGATGCCACTTGTGTATTACTGGCATATTAATGGAGGAATGTGTCACCATGTACCTCCAGTTCAACAGCCTTTTTAAGAAAATTCAATGCAAAAAATAAAGATTTTAAATATTACCCTGCTCTGCCTCTTTGTCCAATTTTGTTCAACTTCGTCAATTTTGTTTTTGGTGATCTTTTTTTATCTTTTGTAGAGTGTTTCTTTATCTAACTGGCACCAGTGGTTTTGATAATTGGCATCATTCTGTTTATGAGAGACAGTGGGAATGCAGCCTCAGAACTTTGCTGAGCAAACAATGCAGAGATCCTCCCAGGTACCATATGTAGAGTTGTCCCTTGGTACATCCTTGGAGCAGGACGACCTCCGCTGCAGGGATAAGGGATTTGTGAAGTGTTCTGAACCAGACTCAAAACTTCAGTTCCATTTCTCCCGCCATAGATGCTGCCAGACCTGCCAAATTTCTCTGACATTTTGTGTTTGAGGGAAATCTGTTATGTGCAGAGTTTTAGAGAAACTGGGATTGTTCTCCCATCAAGAAGGGCAAGGGAGGTTTGATAGAAATGTTCCAAATCCTGATGGTTTTGATGGGGTAGATTAGGGGAATGTTCTTTCCAGTGCCAGAAGAGACCGTAACCAAAGAACACAAACTGAAAACCTGATTTTTGTTTTTCATTGCAAGTTGTTATAATGTGGAAGGCACAACCTGAAAAGCTGGTGGAAACAGAATCTATAGAAAATTTCAACAGAAGGTTATTTGAATGTGCAAGATTGATGTTTGTAAACTGTAATTCACCTTTATAGTCATACAGCATGGAAGCTTTCAGTCTAACTTGTCCATGCCAGCAAAATGTCCCAATCTGACCTAGTCCTATTTGGCCCATTTCCCTCTAAATCCTTCCTACTCATGCACCCATCCAGCCTTTTAAGTGTTGTAACTGTACCTGTATCTACCACTTCCTCTGGTAGTTCATTCCACATACGAACCACCCCCAGTGTGAAAATGTTGCCCTTCACGTCCCTTTTAAATCTTTTTCCTCTCACCTTAAAACATACACTCTATAGTTTTGGACTCCCCTAGCCTAGGGAAAAGACCTTGGCTACTCACCTTATCTATGTCAATAAATGTTGTAATTGTACTAGCTTCCATTACTTCCTCTGGCAGCCTTGTTCCACTTCCACACACACAAACCACCCTCTTCATGAAAAAGTTATCCCTCAGATCCTTTCTGTAAAGATCAGATCTTTCAGATCTCAGATTTTTCCCTTCTCACCTTAAACCTATGCCAGCTAGTTTTGGGCTTTTCCCCAGTCTACAAAAAAGATCTTGGCTTTTCACCCTATCTACTGTTTGACCGTTCAGGAAAATGTGGCATTTGGCCTTTTTCTCTCAAAACCTGATTCTGCTATTTCCTGTCAATAGTGCCTTTTGTCTTGAGGGGTTCCAGCAAATCAATTGCTGTGGGTAGCATGGTGGCTCAGTGGTTAGCACTACTACCTCACAGCATTAGGGACCAGGGTTCAATTCCACCCTCAGGCGACTGTCAGTGTGGAGTTTGCACGTTCTCCCTATCCCTGCATGAGTCTTCTCAGGGTGCTCTTATGTCCTTCTACAGTCTAGAGATTTTCAGGCTAGGTGAATTGGCTGTGCTAAATTGCCCATAGTGTCCAGAAATGTGCAGGTTAGAGTGGATTAGCCATGGGAAATGCAGGATTACAGTGTTAAGGTAGGGGTAGGGGTAGGGGTAGGGGTTTGTGTTTGGGTTTGGATGGGATGCTCCTCTTCCAAGGGTCACTGTGGACTCGATGGGCCAGATGGCCTGCTTCCACACTCTAGGGATTGTATGTGCAACTGATGCTTTACCATGTGTGATGTTGGAGAAGTGTGAGTTGTGTTCTGGTATGGTAACAAATATACTGTCACACGTGAGAACACTACCTACCACATACACGGCAGATACTCATGTGACTTGGCCGATGTTGTCTACCTCATACACTGCAGGCAAGGATGCCCCGAGGCGTGGTATGTTGGCAAGACCATGCAGATGCAATGACAATGGATGAATGGACTCTACGCAACAATCACCAGACAGGGATTTTCTCTCTTTTCGAGGAACGCTTCAAAGGTCAAGGGCATTCAGCGTCCAATCTTCACAAAAGTCTCCTCTGAGGCGGACTTCAGGATACACAACAACGCAGAATCACTGAGCAGAGACTGATAGCCAAGTTCTATAGCTACGAAGACAGCTTCAACTGTGATCTTGGATTCGTGTTGCAGTACAGGTGACCCAGCCATACTTCTGTACCTGTAAAGTCTTCCTTACCGTCCTGTTTTGACAGCATCACCTTTCTCTCGCATACACACACACACACATATATATACATATAAATCTGTGGGGTGAATCATTTCATCCAAGATGTTTGTCCATTTGCAAGTACATTCTATTTTGTTCAAAAAACACAATTTGTAGTTACAGTCAGTCAGCTTTTCATAAATTCCTGCTTTTGGAATAAAACCAACCTGATTCCAAGGTAAAACTCAGAGACAAATTCTGAACAAGGCCGCATATCTACAATTCAGTGTCTGACCTGAGATGTCACCTTTTTGTATCTCTGCCTGATTGAAGTTTAGAAAGTTAGGTAGATGCTGATAAAATCTTTAATTATCTCAGGGCAATGTCTTGAAACAGATTCTGGAATTTGCATCTTAATCAATTGAAACTTGTGTCTCCTTTCTAACAGAGTTCTCCATCAGCCATTTTATGTTTGCTCACTCCACTCACACCAGTTGTATGATCCTTTGATCTCTCTGCCCATAAACTCTGTGTCTGTGTGCTCTCTTCTCACTGCACCTGACAAAGGAACGGTGCTCCGAAAGCTTGTGATCTCACATAAACCCATTGGACTATAACCTGGTGTCGTGTGATTTTTAACAAAAATTGGATGAGTTTTGGAGAGTGATCCTGATCCTTTCGGGAATGCTTCGTTGTCTGAGCGAACCTTTCTGACAAACTATTTGTTTGGCTGATCCAGGATTGGGCCAAAGCTGTAATGGAGTGTAGGTGTATCAAGTTGGATCAAAACTAATGAAAATATTTCAAGTGATATAATCAAACTTTCTTATTCCCACTACTTTCTGCAAAAAATGTAGAATTGCAACAAAAAAATGATTTTTTGTTCATGTTCTTTATAACTCCTCTGATCAACAGATGCCACTCCAATTATTGACACTCCAATTATTTCTTTCTACTTCTCATTGTGAAACAATCTAACAACTGGTGACTCGCGTCAACCCTCTTTATTTTGGAAATGTCTTTTCTTTCTAACTTTTTCTTTATGCCAGCAAGGTCAATCTTAAAACTTTGCTCAGTGATGGCCTTTGTCAAACATGCATTGTCTCAAAGAGGACAGTTACCCACATAATATTCAATGCAAACGTTTCTCAGATTTGCCTTCTATGGGATTCCATTTAGAATATTGGATAAATGCAACCCTACATCCATGGCTTCTATATCCTACATATCTTATAGCCTAAAGCTTATAGGCAATGTTTCTGCAGCTAAGGCTAACTGTAACTAGCCCTTTTTATTTTCTTCACTTCCCAGGCCAACAGTTATTACTCTTTCCCAATAAGAACATGAAGACCCCTGCCCTACATAAATAGGCACCTGGAAGATTGGCAACATGAGGTATTGCTGAAGAGAATCAATTCATTTCTTCTCTGTCATCTAAGACTGAAAACTGGAGTGTACAGCTTTCTGCATTTAATCTCTTCATTGTTTGCCCTGGTGACTTCCTCAGAGGCAAGTTTCATCACAGCATTCAGTTACAATAAAGTCATTGGGTCTAGTCTCAACATGCAACCAGTTTAACTGACAAATCAAAATTCTTAACTAGTCTACTTCCTTTTTGGATGTAAAACCATCTTTCTGGGAAGACTGGCCTGATTTACCAGGATTAACACTTTCCAAGGAAGACTGTTGATCCAAAGTCTTGAAAAACCCAGATCAACTATCAATCATGTTGGCCAATCTGTTTGGTCAAGATACTGCATTTAGAAAGATAATAAGATAGTGTTCCATTAACATATGTCATTTTCATTTCTCTGACCTAGCACTGCACTGTTATGCTAGTCCTCAGAATGCCCAGGATTACGGCTCTTAGGTGTGTATTGTGAAGGGAGCTGTCCGCGTTATGCTTGGTCATTCTTGTCCTTAGAAGAATGCAGCTTGCTGTAGGTTTTACCGAAAATAACTTTGAAGTTAATTTCTCATTTCACCTTATATAGTTTAGCCCTGATTCATTCACAAGCAATTGCCAAGTTTTTGCTGTGATATCAGTGGATCAGTGCTCTCTGATTTAAGCTGAATGCAACTCATTTTGGAAAGACAGAACTAACTGAAAAAAACCAGAGACTCACTGCATCATTCAAATCATAAACACAATGGTTAAGTTTCCCTTCACCTTGCAAAAGTGTGGCTTTTATGTCAATGGACTGACCTTCCCAGGAGTATATTGCTAAAGGAGGTGAGAAGTGTTTTATTTATTCACTTGTAGGACGTGGGCATCACTAGCTGGGCCAGCATTTATTACCTGCACCAGTTCCCCTTGAGAAGGTGGGGGTGAGCTGACTTCTTGACCCACTGTAGTCCACCTGCTGTGGGTTGACCCACAATGCCATTAAGGAAGGAATGCCAGAATTTTGACCCAGTGACAGTGAGGGACGGCGATATATTTCCAAGTCAGGATGGCAAGTGGCTTGGAGGGGAACTTGAAGATAGTGGTGTTCCCATGTGATAGCAAGAACTGCAGATGCTGGAATCAGAGACAACACATTGTGGAGCAGCAAAGAGTTAGCCCCCCGATTCCCATTGATTCCACTTTTGCTAGGGCTCCTTGATGCCACACTTGATGCAGCCTTGATGTCAAGGACTGTCACTCTCCTCTCACCTTACCTCCCAACTGCACTGTGGATGTTCCTACATCCCAAGGCCTGCAATTAGTCAAGAAGGCAGCTGACTACCACTTTCTCCAGGACAAATAAGAATCAATATGCATTAACACACTTGCCTTCATTGCTCAGACCATTGAGTATAGGGGTTGGGACGTCATGTTGAGGTTGCACAGGATGTTAGTGAGGTTACTTTTGGAATACTGAGTACGTTTCAGGTCTCCCTGCTATGGGAAGGGTATTATTAAATTGGAGAGGGCTCAGAAAAGATTTACCTGGATGTTGCCAGGACTGGAGGGTTTGAGTTATACATAGAGGCTGGGATACTTTTCCCTGGAGCATCGGAGATTGAGGCGTGACTTTATAGAGGTTTATAAAATCATGAGAGACACAGATGAGATGAATAGCAAAGGTCTTTTCCCTTTGGTGGTGTAGTTCAAAACTAGGGGGCATATTTTTAAGGTGAGAGGAGAAAGATCTAAAAGGGACCTGGGGGTTCAGCTTTTTCACACAGAAGGTGGTTCGAGTGTGGAATGAGCTGCCAGAGGAAGGGTAGGTGCAGGTACAGTTACAACATTTAAAAGACAAATTGGAAATCAGCAAAGCCAGTGCTGTTTCCCCAGCTGGGTCTGGCCTATAAGGTATCATTTGGGTTGCCAATTGTCCAAACCAGCCTCCAGGAGTGAGATAACAAGGTGTAGAGCTGGATGAACACAGCAGGCCCTTCTTCAGAAATAGAATGGGTCTAGGCCCAAAACGTCAGCCTTCCTGCTCCTCTGATGCTGCTTGGCCTGCTGTGTTCAGCCAACTCTACATCTTGTTATCTCAGATTCTCCAGCAGCTGCAGTTCCTACTATCTCCAGGAGTGAGATTCACTTCTTGGACATGACTTCAGTCAATTCGAGGGCCATAAAGAATAAATGTCACTCTTTCTAATGGCCTTGAATATCTTCATTCGTGATTCAAAGATCAGAGATGGTGGGATGGTCATGGTTGGTCTCAACAGGTCAATTATAGGTAGGGATTTCAGGTGATGAAATCTGCAGAAATATGTCCTCTCATAACTGACAAAGCTCAGTCACCAGGGATGTGCTGTCAAACCACAAAGTGCAGTCAGCCAGTAGTTTAGTTGGTGCTAATGCTGGCTGTGATTAGCTGCAGAGTCAGCATATTCCACACTCACAGAAAAGAGAAAGGTTAGAGGGAGATCTGACAGAGGCATTCAAAATCAAGAGTGTTCTGAACTAAGTACACAGGGAGATGTTTGTAAAGGACAAGGTACAGATTTAAAGTGAAGCAAATGTCAGTTGAGATAACGTTTCATTATTCAGCGAGTAGTCAGAATGCACTGCCTGGAAAAATGCTGGAGGCAGGTTCAAATGAGTCTTCAAGGGGGTACTGAAAGATTATTGAATAGAAATAATGTGCAGGGATATGGGGAAAAGGCAGGAGGTTATATTGAAGGCAAAATGCCCCGAAAGCTGGTGAAAAGACAGTGGGCAGAATGGTCTCCTATTGCATCCTAACCCTTCTCTAATTCTGTGATTGTCAAAATCCAGGCAGCCAATAGACAATATGTACAAGAAAAAAAAGGAAGAAGTTCTTGTTCATCTTCTATGAATAGTTTATTGAGACACAATTTCCTACAGTGTTACACTGAATTAAGAGCTCATCAGTAAAAGGATAGAATAGTTTTGAATTAATAACGTATCATTAGGATAGTTCCTGTGACACAGTTGAGCATAGATGCCACAAATTAATCGTAATCTTGATTTAGGACTTGCTACAAAGACACTCCAAAACTTGAAACAAGGTTTGCTATTGACCTGGAGATGGATAGCCAAAAGAAATCAGCTTACCTGACCCTGAAATTACAACTCAGTAAAATTAATACACTCAAGTGACCCTCAAAATTAACCCCAATGGCTTCTAATCATACTTTTTAAATAACTGGTCCCAGACTTTGTGATTAACTAATACTAGACACCAGGTTTATTGCATAAATAAAATACTTAACAATTTATTAATAATACAGTAGCTTGAGCAGAGCAAGTTTAGACAAGGTAATCTAATTAATGTTTATGATATAAACCCAATCTTCTTTGATTTTAGACCCCACTCTCACACAAAGTTAGACAGACAAACAGACAAAGTTAAGGGATAAATCAAAAGAAAAAAATGAGGTGTAACTATCAAATTCACTTAAGCAGATTGCACAATTTATAATCTCACAGGCACATGGGATTGTATCTTTCTTGGCCTCTGAAGACGCTGATTCATGCAAATAGCATCCAGTAAGCTCTAAGGAATATTCACTTAATTCTTATATCTGAGATTCCATTCTCTGAACCTTCAATAACATGATAATGGGAGGATAACCAGGGAGCAACCAAACCTTCATCCTGCAGCTTGCACAGCCTGTTGTCATAAACAGTTCAAAAATCAACTCAAACTTTGGTTGTC
>JAHRHZ010000091.1:12876434-12909257 GCA_024137785.1 Ginglymostoma cirratum | reverse complement strand
AGTTTTCCTGCTCCTATGATGCTGCTTGACCTGCTGTGTTCATCCAGCCCCATGCTTGTTGTCTCGGATTCTCCAGCATCTGCAGCACCTTTTATCTCTGCCCCACTGAGAGGCCCCAGTTAACATTCAACATCTACCATCTTTCTGAGTATAATGTATCCCTAGAACTGAAACAGCTGCAGTGTTCTTTGAACAAGAATCAACCTGCAATTAAATTATCATCCAGGCCTGGCCTCATAAACACATACCAGCTTGTTCTCCATTTTATTTTAAAATAAGCTGCTGCTCACAGTCTAAAAGTCACCTTCAGTTCTCAGCTCACCATTCACAGCTCCAAGCCAAAAATGAACAAAAATTAACAAACAAAATAATGAAAGGTCAGGTAAGGTGTTATTAGTTGGTGATCTGTTTTAGCTGCTCATACGCTGGACGAAGTTCCTGCAGAATAGTCTGGCATCATTTAGCTGATGATTTGAACACAGAACTGCTAATAATCCAGGCAGCTTCTATTTTCATATGTGACCTTTCCTTTGGTAATGACATACTTTATTAGATCCTGATGACCTCCAAACTGATAAATCAAGTGCTCCCACCTTAAAAACAAAAGACAGGGATTTACTTTGACAATGTATGAATCACACCGCAGCTTTCAAAAGAATCTTAATTACAGCTTTCATTTGGAAACATCAACTGCATTTGCAGATGTTGAAGCAAAGTGTAAAAAAAAAGCGCCTAGATCAAAAAAGATGTAACAATTAACAGATAAAACATAATGAAAATATTGCTCTGCCCTAAAGGAGCAAAAATAACAAGCTATGTTTATTGGTATATTGTAGATTTTGTAACTCTTATAAAGAAAGACTTGCACTTATATACCACCTTATATAACTACAAGTCATCCGAATGCATTTTCCAGCAAAGGAAATGCTTTGAACATAACTTATTGCTGTAAAATGGGAAACACGGCACCCCATCAATACCAGTGTGAGAATGACCAGAGAATCTGTTTTTTCTGGTGCCGACTTAGGGATAAATATAAGTGAGGTCACCTGTCTTAACACTCCTCTTCTTCTTCTGAGTAGTGCCAGGGTACATCCACCTAAGGGGGTGGATAAGTCCCTGGTTAAAGTGTCATCTGAAGTAATCCCCAAGAACTGCACTGAAGTGCCAGCCTTGATTTTTTGATCATCTAAACTGGGACTTGAACCCACAACCATCTCAATTCATCAGAAGCAGGAGCGCTCCCCGCTGAGGCATTGGTTCATTCTCCTGGACTATTGGTAGCTGCTGATGTTTGTCAGCTACTCCTGCTGGAGATATGCTGTCATTATATGCCACACTTGTATCACCTTCATACATCTACAATGGTCTGTCTGTACCTGCTCTGCAACATCTATCATCCAAGTGCGTCTAGCGTTTAAAAAATTCATTCATGAGATGTGGGAGTCACTGGCTGGGCCAGTATTTATTGCCCGTCCGTAATTGCCTTTGAGAGGGTGGTGGTGGGCTGTCTTCTTGAACTGCTGCAGTCCATATGCTGTGGGCAAACCCACAATACTGTTATAAATGTGAGGTCTTTGAGCTTTCGCTCAATGGTAACCCCTAGGACGTTGATAGTGGGGGAATTCAGTGATCAGATCACCATTGAATGTCAAGGGATAGTGGTTAGATTGTCTTTTATTAGAGATGGTCATTACCTGGCATTTATGTGGTGTGAATGTTACTTGCCACTTGTCAGCCCAAGCCTGGATATTGTCCAGATCTTGTTGCATTTGAACATGGACTGCTTCAGTATCTGAGGAGTCGTGAACGGTGCTGAACATTGTGCAATTATCAGCAAACATCCCCACTTCTGACCTAATGAGGGAGGGAATGTCATTGATGAAGCAGCTGAAGATGGTTAGACATAGGACACTATCCTGAGGAACTGCTGCAGAGATGTCCCAGAGCTCAGATGACCACAATCTTCTTCCTATGTGTCAAGTATGACTATAACCAGCAGAAAGTTTTCCCCCAATTGACCCCTCTCTCCTCTTTCTTTACATTGACCTTGAGAAGACATCATGGATAATGAGTAATTAACCTGCTCATCAGTCTGTAAACAAAGTTATGGAATGGGCCTTTGTATATAGAGCAATTTTTCAAGTGGTTTGAGATGATGGGAGGGATCAACACTTTACATCAGTGTGAATGAAGCTATTAATTCCTGTAATTGTTATAAATTGGGCTCTGACAGCAGGAGTGGGACTTGAACCCACAATCTCCTAATTCAGACTGGATTGTGCCAGCCACTGAGTCACAGTCAAATTTATGGCCTTGCCATCAGTGACTTGAATCCCAGTCTCCTATATCACAAGCTGGGCACTAACCATTACACACACACAGGGCAAACACATAATCCCGAGCTTTCCATTTCAAATCTGGATTATCCAATAATTCAAACAATTGAAGTATCAGCAAGAGCAACTTTTATTTATATAGCACCTATAACTTAAGGAAACTCCACAAGGCATAACATGAGAGTGATTTTAAAGCAGAATCTGACATAAAATCATGTAAGGTTCCACCAGAGCAGCTGACCAATGGTTTGGGTGGGTTTAAATGAGGAAAAAACTGCAGAAAGGCAGAGGGGATTAGAGACACAATTAGAGAACTCTGACACCAAAATGGAAATTTAAGATGAAGATAATAACACTACAATTAATGACCTTCCCTCCATCATAACGTCAGAAGTGGGGTTGTTTGCTGATGATTGCACAATGTTCAGCACCATTCACAACTCCTCAGATATTGAAGCATTTCATGTTCAAATGTAACAAGATCTGGACAATGTCCAGGCTTGGGCCAATATCTGAGCTGTGTAAGACACTTGTTAGACCTCAGCTGGAGTGTGGTGTACAGTTGTGAGCCCCACATTAGAGGAAATTATGAACGTATTGGAGTGTGTGCAGTGCGATTTACAAGAATGGTTCTAGAAATGAGAAACCTCAGTTTTGACGATAGATTGAAGAAGTTTGGTCTGTTCTCCTTGGAGAGAAAAGAGTTGAGAGGAGATTTGATAGAGGCTTTCAAAATCATGAGTGGGCTGGACAGAGTAGGTTGTCAAAGGAACAAGAGCGAGAGGGCATAGATTTAAAGTGATGTGCAAAAGAAGCAAGGTGATATGAGATTTAAAAAAAAACCTTCACTCAGGAGATAGTTAGTGAATAGAATGCACTGCCTGGAAATGTGGTGGTGGCAGGTTTAATTGAGGCATTCAAGATGACATTGGCTAATTACTGGGATAGAAGTGGTGTGCAGGGATGGGGGTGGGGGGAAAGCAGACTGGCATTCAGTAACGATGCTCAGTTGAAAAGCTAGTGTTGTGCAATGAGCTGAATGGCCTCCTTCTGTACTCTAACAATTCTGTCATTCTCACAGATCATTATATGAACTCGTTCTTCAATTCGGAGGAGTTCCTCTACTTCTCTAAATTCCAGCAACAAATGTTTAGCAAACTGTATTCTGAAATCGTTAAAGATTTGTAGAATAGAAGCTTAAGTTTCAAAGTCCATTTCAGTAGAGGGGTAATAAAGGGCAGAACACAGACCAGTTCCAGTTGAAATGTGAAGACAGTGAGAATTAGCTCTAAAAGTGAGAAATCTTACATTTCCCTTTAACAGAGAGTTCAATTTCTCGTCACTCTTTTCATTGACTTGTGATTACAGCAAACCTTTCATTAACCGGAACCTACTGGACTAGGCAGTGTGCCGGTTGATCAAAAATTCCAGATAATCAAGAGGACACACACATGCTAGAAAAGTAATGCAGGGGTAAACACATTACTGTTATACTTTATTTACAGCATAAATTACTTGAATAATTATGCAATTTTGCCTTGAATATAACTTACTGCCAAAGAACCTTTACACTTACACCTTCGACTATTTAAAGGGAAATTGACTGAGGACTTTTTTAACAAGATGCCAGTTAAACAAAGATAACAAGGTGTGGGGCTGGATGAACACAGCAGGCCAAGCAGCATCATAGGAGCAGGAAAACTTGACGTTTCGGGCCTAGACCCTTCATCAGAAATGGGGGAGGGGAAGAGGGTTCTGAAATAAATAGGGAGAGAGGGGGAGGCGGATAGAAGATGGATAGAGGAGAGGATAGATGGAGAGGAAGCAGACAAGTCGAAGAGGCGGGGATGGAGCCAGTAAAGGTGAGTGTAGGTGGGGAGGTAGGGAGGAGATAGGTCAGTCCAGGGAGGACGGACAGGTCAAGGGGGCGGGATGATGTTAGTAGATAGGAGATGGAGGTGGGGCTTGAGGTGGGAGGAGGGGATAGGTGAGAGGAAGGACCGGTTAGGGAGGCGGGGATGAGCTGAGCTAGTTTTGGGATGCAGTTGGGGGAGGAGAGATTTTGAAGCTTGTGAAATCCACATTGATACCATTGGGCTGCAGGGTTCCCAGGCTGAATATGAGTTGCTGTTCCTGCAGCCTTCGGGTGGCATCATTGTGGCTCTGCAGGAGGCCCAGGATGGACATGTCATCTGAGGAATGGGAGGGGGAGTTGAAATGGTTCGTGACTGGGAGGTGCAATTGTTTGTGGCAAACTGAGTGCAAGTGTTCTGCAAAGCGGTCCCCAAGGCCTCTGCTTGGTTTCCCCAAAGTAGAGGAGGCCAGAACGGGTACAGCGGATGCAGTATACTACATTGGCAGATGTGCACGTGAACATCTGCTTGATGTGGAAAGTCTTCTTGGGGCCTGGGATTGGGGTGAGGGAGGAGGTGTGGGCGCACGTGTAGCACTCCCTGCGGTTGCAGGGAAAAGTGCCGGCTGTGGTGAGGCTGGAGGGGAGTGTGGAGTGGACAAGGGAGTCACGGAGAGAGTGGTCCCTCCGGAAAGCAGACAAGGGTGGGGAGGGAAAGATGTCTTTGGTGGTGGGTTCAGATTGCAGATGGCGGAAGTGTCGGAGGATGATGCGTTGGATCTGGAGGTTGGTGGGGTGGTACGTGAGGACGAGGGGGATTCTTTTTTGGTTGTTATTGTGGGGACGGGGTGTGAGGGATGAGTTGCGGGAAATGCGGGAGACATGGTCGAGGGCGTTCTCGAACATTGCGGGGAGGAAGTTGCGGTCCTTGAAGAATGAGGACATCTGAGATGTACGGGAGTGGAATGCCTCATCCTGGGAGCAGATGCGGCAGAGGCGAAGGAATTGGGAATAGGGGATGGCATTTTTGCAGGAAGGTGGGTGAGAGGAGGTGTACTCCAGGTAGCTGTGGGAGTCGGTTGGCTTGAAATGGATATCGGTTTCTAGGTGGTTACCCGAGATGGAGACAGTGAGGTCCAGGAAGGAGAGAGAAGTGTTGGAGATGGTCCAGGTGAACTTCAGGTTGGGGTGGAAGGTGTTGGTGAAGTGGATGAACTGTTCGAGCTCCTCGTGGGAGCACGAGGCGGCACCGATACAGTCATCAATGTAACGGAGGAAGAGGTGGGGTTTAGGGCCAGTGTAGCTACGGAAGAGGGATTGTTCCACATAACCTACAAAGAGGCAGGCATAGCTTGGGCCCATGCGGGTACCCATGGCCACTCCCTTTGTCTGTAGGAAGTGGGAGGAATTGAAAGAGAAGTTGTTGCGTGTGAGGATGAGTTCGGCTAAACGGATGAGGGTGTCAGTGGAGGGGGATTGGTCAGGTCTGCGGGACAGGAAGAAGCAGAGGGCCTTTAGGCCATCTGCATGGGGAATACAGGTGTATAGGGACTGGACGTTCATAGTAACATCCCCGCCTCTTTGACTTGTCTGTCTCCTCTCCACCTATCCTCTCCTCTATCCATCTTCTATCCGCCTCCCCCTCTCTCCCTATTTATTTCAGAACCCTCTTCCCCTCCCCCATTTCTGATGAAGGGTCTAGGCCCGAAACGTCAAGCTTTCCTGCTCCTATGATGCTGCTTGGCTTGCTGTGTTCATCCAGTTCCACACTTTGTTATCTCGGATTTTCCAGCATCTGCAGTACCTATTATCTCTTATCACCGGTTAAACAAAGTTTGCTGTATGCTGTTATCGGCCAGCTCTTTTGGATGAGCGAAATTTCCGTACATGACTTACCTTGGCGCGTTAATGATGAGGAGATCTCCTTGCTTCCCTACCTCCAAGGAGCCGTGAGAGTGGGATTTTCCCAGGGCATAAGCAGCGTTGATAGTGGCAGCTGCCAGGCTCTCGTTCATCGACATCTTCATGTTCACACATGCCAAGTGCATGGTCATTGGCTACCGGGGAAATTACAACAACATGTGTAACCAGCAGAAATTAAAGAAGCAAAATTATCAATGAACGATCCATGAAATGCACAAGGCTCCACCTATCTTCTCCTTTATCCATCTTCTATCTGCCTCCCCTGCTTTCCCTATTTATTTCAGAATCCCCTTCCCTTCCCCTATTTCTGAAGAGGGGTCCAGACCCAAAACGTCAGCTTTCCTGCTCCTCTGATGCTGCTTGGCCTGCTGTGTTCATCCAACTCTACACCTCGTTATCCCACTCTCCTTACTGCTGTGAATTTCCCTGAAACAATACACTGACCTGAAGGTGGCTAACACTACCACTGGAAATCACAGCTAAGCCCGCGTAGGTTTGAAACACAGATTGCTGCTCCGGTAGTGGATAGGAAGAATTTGTGACAATGGATCGCAAATCCGAGACTTTTTTAGCCTTTTAATTCCAAACCGTGTTGGACTGCTACGACCTCATCCAAAAGTCAGAAATCTCAAAATGTTGCAAAGAGATTACAGGTGGACACTGAGTATGATGAAATGGATCACATAGCATTGGAGTTCATAGAATTCCTACAGTATGTGAGCCAGCCATTCAGCCCATCAAGTCCACATCAATCCTGTGGAAAGCATCCCATGCAGACACACCCCCCCATCCCATCCCATCCCATCCCTGTAACCCTACATTTCCCATGGCCAATCCATCCAGCCAGCCAGCCCATCCCTGAACACTACAGGCAATTTAGCATGGCCAATACACCTACACTGCACATCTTTGGACTGTGAGAGGAAACCAGAGCAAACCCATGTAGACAAGGGGAGAATGTGCAAACTCCACACAGACAGTCGCCTGAGGCTGGAATTGAACCCGGGTCTCTGCGCTGTGAGGCAGCAGTGCTAACCACTTCATCAGAAGGGTCTAGGCCCAAAATGTCAAGCTTTCCTGCTCCTATGATGCTGCTTGGCCTGCTGTGTTCATCCAGCTCTACACCCTGTTATCCCCAGAATGTTATCTGGGTCTCTGGATTAACAGTCCAGTGATACTGCCACTAGGCCATCACTTCCCCATAAACTCTTGTTCCAGAAGAAGCCCTACTTTAGTCACCCCCAAAAAACTCATCAATAGAGAAGGGGTGTGATGGCAAATTGAGCACCCTTGGGAGATGGAAATAGAATCATAGAGATTTACAGCATAGAAACAGGTCTTTCAGCCCAACTTGTCCATGCCATCCAGTTTTCACAGTTAATCTAGTCAATATTGAGGTAAACATGAGGCCAAGAAGCCTGTGTGTTTCAAATGCAGAAAGGTTGGGCATGTCTGAGCCAACTTCTGGAATCTACAGGAAAAAACAGGAGAAACCCCTTTTCTTGTTTACTATCAGCCACTCTTTTGTCTGCCTCACTTTATTTCTCTTTTTCTGGGCTCAATCTCCACCTGCCTGCTCACTCCTTTATCCCCACCTCCATCATCAGCATACATACCACCTTTTCCTAGCTATCTATTCTGATGAAGGGTCACTGGACACAAAACATTAACTCTGTTTCTCTAGCTACAGATGCTGCCAGACCTGCTGAGTTTCTCCAGAAATTTCTGCTTTCTTTCACCAGGATGGGATGTAACAATTCAGCGATGAGCAGAGGCTGGATAAGCTTGGGGTGTTTCCTTTGGAGCACAGAAGATTTGGGGGTGGGGAGGTGTCCTGTTAGAGGTGTCTAAGATTAAGAGTGGCATGGACAGCGTGGATAAAAAGCAGCTGTTCCCTCTAGTTCAAGGGTCAATAACAAGGGGGTATAATTTTAAAGTGAAAGGCAGGATGGTTAGAAGGGTTCAAGGAAACTTTTTTTTCCCACCCAGAGGGTGATGGGAATCTGGAATGCACTGCCTGGGAGTAGTTGAGGTGGGAAACCTTGCAACCTTTAAAAAGCATGTGGATGAGCAGTTGAAATGTTATAACATTGAAGGCTATGGGACTAGTGCAGGAAAGTGGGATGACCGTAGATTTAGTGTAATTTTTGCAGCACAGACTTGATGGGCCAAAGAGCCTGTTCCTGTGCTGTCCAATTCTCTAATGCTATGATCTGGGAATCTCTCACTCTGCATGCTAGGAGCCAATTAGTTGGGTAACCTGTCAGAAGACAAGACAGAAGGGTTCTCTTGCTCTGAATGCTGCTAAGTAACCACCATTGAAAGGAAACAGGGTGAAAGGATATCAACTAACCTGCGAAAACTAAAATCCCGAAAATGCCTGTTCAAGAAGGCAATGAGTGGTGGTTGATGGAAAATATTCAGCCTGGAGTCCGGTTACTAGTGGTGTGCCACAAGGATCTGTTTTGGGACCACTGCTGTTTGTCATTTTTATAAATAACTTGGACGCAGGCATAGGTGGATGGGTTAGTAAGTTTGCAGATGATACTAAAGTCGGCGGAGTGGTGGACAGTGTGGAAGAATGTTGCAGGTTGCAGGGAGACTTGGATAAACTGCAGAATTGGGCTGAAAAGTGGCAAATGGAGTTCAACGCAGATAAATGTGAGGTGATTCACTTTGGGAAGAATAATAGGAAGGCAGAATACTGGGTCAATGGAAAGATTCTTGATAGTGTGGATGTGCAGAGGGATCTTGGTGTCCAGGTCCATAGATCCCTGAAAGTTGCCACCCAGGTTGATAGTGCTGTTAAGAAGGCATACGGTGTGTTAGGTTTCATTGGTAGAGGGATTGAGTTCCGGAGCCGTGACGTCATGCTGCAACTGTACAAAACGCTAGTGCGGCCTCACTTGGAATATTGCGTGCAGTTCTGGTCGCCCCATTACAGGAAGGATGTGGAAGCATTGGAAAAGGTGCAGAGGAGATTTACCAGGATGTTGCCTGGTCTGGAGCGAAGGTCTTGTGAGGAAAGGCTGAGGGACTTGGGTCTGTTCTCATTGGAGAGAAGAAGGCTAAGAGGGGATTTAATAGAGACATACAAGATGATCAGAGGATTAGATAGGGCGGACATAGAGAGTCTTTTTCCTAGGATGATGATGTCAGCTTGTACGAGGGGGCATAGCTGCAAATTGAGGGGTGATAGATTTAAGACAGATGTCAGAGGCAGGTTCTTTACTCAGAGAGTGGTAAGGACGTGGAATTCCCTGCCTGCCATTGTAGTTAACTCAGCCACATTAGGGGCATTTAAACAGCCCTTGGATAAGCATATGGATGATGATGGGATAGTGTAGGGGGATGGGTTTAGATTAGTTCACAGGTCGGTGCAACATCGAGGGCCGAAGGGCCTGTTCTGCACTGTATTGTTCTATGTTCTATGTTCTAACTGTCAGTGCTCCACTGCTTACATTTCCCGAGCTACCCAAAGAGATTGTCTGTTTAAGAGACAACAAGGTGTAGAGCTGGATGAACACAGCAGGCCAAGCAGCATCAGAGGAGCAGGAAGGCTGACGTTTCGGGCCTAGACCCTTCATCAGAAATGGGGGAGGGGAAGGGGTTTTGAAATAAATAGGGAGTGAGGGGGAGGTGGATAGAAGATGGATAAAGGACAAGATAGGTGGAGAGGAGACAGACCGGTCAAAGAGGCAGGGATGGAGCCAGTAAAGGTGAGTGTGGGTGGGGAGGTAGGGAGGAGATAGGTCAGTCCAGGGAGGATGGACAGGTCAAGGGGGTGGGATGAGGTTAGTAGGTAGGAGATGGAGGTGGGGCTTGAGGTGGGAGGAGGAGATAGGTGGGAGGAAGCACAGGTTAGGGATAGGGTTTATATCTTTTAAGTTTTACCTTTTTCTGAGACCCACTTCCTATTCCCAATGAGTTATTAATACTTTCCTCATGTAGAAACTAATAAACTCACATTTTTGTTAACTCAAGTAAGCCCGGTTAAATCGACTCCTTTTGAAACATAAATTCATTTGGTCGGGGAGAAAGGCATTCGCAATGGAGGAATCCTTTTAAACCGAACCTTATCGTGACTGGCTGAGGGAGCAGTGGGAATCAGACCATTCCCCGCTCTCTGCCAGAGCTTAATGATTTGGGGTATTTCTGTCTGAAAAGTTTGTAACTTGGGGAACCTCACATGGGATTTGTTTATGACAACCTGCATTTTCAGAAAGCTTTTTGCTTGTGAAAATGGTCTGTTGTGTTACCTACAATATGACATTGACTACACTTCCAAATGACACAAGTACTTCCTGATGTTGGAAAAAAATACCAGATAAATACGGGGTCTTTCACTTCAAAGGCTCCAGGTCAAAGCTATAGGTTTATTACAGAGGCACTGGATCAAACAATGACACATTGGATTTACTTACCATTGAGAAACAGTATGCATTGGGATTAAAGTCACTACCAAGAGCAACAATCACTCCAGCATCAAGCATGTCTCGGGCTCGTGGTGTTTTAAGCCTGGAAACATTTTAGAAATGTAACTATCAACATGATTTTATACTGCATAAGCTTTAAATTGCTTACCAGTAATACGCTAATGTCCCCTCCAGTATTCTCTGACTTCAGTCTGCCATCCTGTCATCCCACCGTTCGAGGCTGAGAGTGTTGAACTTCCCTCCCTTGAAACCCTTTTGCCTCTCTCTCCTCCCCCTTGTCTTGCAGAGGATCTGCTCCCAAGGATATTTTTAGTCTCCCCTCCTAATATCTCCTTATCTAGCTTGGTATCCAATTTGATGTGAATGTTCCTCCCAATCAAAGGTGATTTACAAATGCAAGTTGTTGTTGTGTCATACCAATCAACACAGTAGCATTTTTCTTCTTGTAGTGGTCAAGGCCCATTCTTCTTTTGTTGTGTGTGTTTGATGCCACACCATGTGTTTGGCTTCTTTATGGACTGATTGAGGAGATAGCAAAATCAAAGATTGTCTTCAGGCCTAAACATCACAGCATCCCTATTTATTTGATATTAATACCTAAATACTGCTGTACACAAAGATCATAGATACATCAGGCTCTGATCTTGCAGTCACATTCAATATCTGCTTTGTGTGGTCTTGTCCCTGTGACACATTTACATAGGCAGGTCCCGTTATAAATGCTGACAAATCATACAATCCCTACAGTGTGGAAGCAGGCCATTTGGCCTATTGAGTTCACACTGACCCTCCGAAAAGCATCCCACTCAGGACCCCTCCACCCACCCCTGTAACCCTGCATTTCCCATGGCTAACCCACCTAGTCTACACATCCCTCAACACTACACACAATTTAGCTTGGCCAATTCACCTAACCTGCACATCTTTGGATTGTGGGAAGAAACCCATGCAGACATGGGGAGAACGTGCAAACTCCACAAAGTCACCTCTGAGGGTGGAATCGAACCCTGGCGCCGTAAGGCAGCAGTGCTAACCACTGAGCCACCATGCCACACACATAGTAATTGATTTGCGGAAACCACCCAAGACAAAAGTTACTGTTGACGGGAAACAACAGAATCAGGTTTTGAGAGAACGAGACCTCTGTCTAATGGAGGCCTGGGAGCTGGGGCTCCAGGCTAGAGGAACACTCTGAAGACTCTAGGACTCTGGGCATTCAGTAGGGCTGTGTGGGATTGGAGATGGTTACAGATTTTATGACCATGGGAGCTGGGCTTGTATCAGAGTTACACACCTCTTGGTGCACCCCAGCACACCCCTTGTAGGTTAAGTTACCTCTCATTCAGCCCACGAATTGTTGCAAAACTCCTCCATTGTGGGCCAAGGAATTTCAGGTGACTACTTACTAACAGTAAAAAAAATTGCACGAAACAAACTCAGAGTTTCCACATGCCTGTTAAGGTCAGTGAGCTTTACCTCGACAAAGCGTTACTCTCTGCTTCATATTTAATATTTATCAGAGCCCGAGAAATGGCAAACATGAGCAAAACCTGTTTACTATGTGGACAAATATTGACTAAATAGCTCACCTATAACCCATGCAGTCTTAAACTCCTGATAAATTATCATCTCATGCAAACACTGCCAGAGGCAATAGAATGTACCTCAGTGCGCTGTGGCAATGTCTCAGTCATAAGACAAATTTACATCACAAATAGTCCACAGACGCATACAGGCACACATACACAGACACACACATAGATCGACACACACACACACACACACACACACACACACACACACAGGTAGATACACGCACACTCATGCATGCATGCACTCACAGGCAGATACATGCACATAAAGGTAGATATATGCATGCACAGGTAGATACATGCACGTGCACACTCACAGGTATATACACACTTGCATGCATACACATGCACTCACAGGCAAACATGCACGAGCACGCACTCACAGGCAGACACATGCATGAGCACACACTCACAGGTAGATATATACATGTGCACATGCACGCATGCACAGGTTGATACACATTCAGAGACAGATACATGCACACACACACACACACACACACATTTGCAGGTAGATACACACACACATATTTGTGGGTAGATACATGCACACAAACACACACACATATTCACAGGTAGATACATACAGGTAGACACACACATGCACACTCACAGGTAGATACACACAGATACACACACACACTTGCAGGTAGATACACACACAGGTAGATACATGCAAACAAACGTGCGCGGGCACGCGCACACTCACGCATACACACACACACAGAGGTAGATACATGCGTGCGCACACGGACACCCACACACATACAGACAGAGACAGGCAGACTTGCACACACACAAACATTAGCTTCATTTTCATAGATGTTTTGCATTGTGCACATAAAAACCAAAAGAACTGCGGATGCCGTAAATCAGGAACAAAAACAAAGTTGCTGGAAAATCTCAGCAGGTCTGGTAGCATCCGTGGAGGAGAAAACAGAGTTAACGTTTCGGGTCCGGTGACCCTTCCCCAGAACTGATGGTGGCTGAGAAAACGTCAGTTTATACGCAGAAAATAGGGAGGTGGGTGGGGTAGGGAGTAAACGATAGGATAGAGCCCAAAGAGAGAGAAAGACAGTTGGACAGACAAAGGAGTTGCTAACGATCAGGCTGGGAGGGTGAATAGTTGTTAATGGGGATGATTAGTGGCTAACAACAGGGGGTGTGTAATGGCAGGCTATGTGGTAACAAGGCCTGGTGTGTGGGGTGGTGGGCTGGGACATGGGAGAGTTTAGGCCCTAAAATTATTGAAGTCAGTGTTGAGTCCGGAGGGCTGAAGGGTCCCCGAGCGGAAAATGAGGTGTTGTTCTTCCAGCTTGCGTTGGGCTTCACTGGAACACTGTAGCAAGCCGGAGACAGAGATGTTGGCCAGAGAGCAGGGTGGTGCATTAAAGTGGCAGGCAACAGGTAGTTCAGGGTCTTTTTTGCGAGCAGAACGTAGATGTTCTGCAAAACCATCACCAAGTCTATGCTTCGTTTCCCCAGTGTAGAGGAGACCACATTGTGAGCAGCGAATGCAGTAGACTAGATTCTTGGAAATGCAGGTGAAGTGTTGCTTCACCTGGAAGGCATTTTTGGGCCCTTGGCTAGTTGGGAGGGAGGAGGTAAATGGGCAGGTGTTGCACCTTCGCCGGTTACAGGGGGAGGTGCCACAGGGCTGTGGGGAGGTGTTGGGGGTGAAGGAAGTGTGGGCTAGGGTGTTCCAGAGGGAACGGTCTCTGAGGAAGGCGGACAAGGTCTTTGTTTTTGTTGCATTGTGCACATGTTGTGTTAGCCAGACCTCCTCTGAATCTCTTTAGTGTGAAACATTCCAACCAACTTTATATTTCTGGACATGAAGATATCAGATATGGCGAGAATGTGGGGAGATGGTACTGAGGTCATCCAAGCACATTGGATGAATCTCAAGCACATTGGGCCAAATGGCCTACTCACCCTTATTAATAATGTAATGCCAACAGTGGTTGTTCAGTCCTGTACTGGCTGGGGTAGATTATGAAAGTCCTGCTTCCTCACCTTGCCCCATACTTGTGGTACATTACCCTGAAGCTGTACATGACCAATTGCCTCTCTCTACTGGAGAGAGATGTTAACACTCCTTTCTAGACTATGGTTCCTTGCCTACCAAAAATCTATTAAATAACTGGTGCTATGTAGCCTGTACCTGAGCGTGTGTGTGTACGCCTGCCTCTCTGTGTGTGTGTGTGTAAGTGTGTGTGTGGGGCCTGGCATTTCCCACCTTAAACATACAACCCTCTCTTCCAGGATTCCTGGAAGCCAATCCCGTTGGCTCCAGGCACTGCAAGGACATTGATGACACCGTCCAGGACATTACTAACGACTCTTGAATGCCCCATCCTTCCATTGGTGGACCATTGTTAGACTGGCCTCCCCTCTTGCTGTCTGCAGTCCACTCATTTGATTACATGGTAGCTTTAAATGATTTTGCATGGTGTCCTGTATCTTAAAGGGGACACTGTAGAAGCTGCCTACAGTGTAATATGCTGACTGCTGAACCCGACAGTTACAAGGAACAGCAGTGTGGGCCACCTACAAGATTCACTGTAGTAACTCACCGAGAATCCTCAGGCAGCACCTTCCAAACCTCTGACCTCTACCATCTCAAAGGACAAGCACAGCAGATACATGGGAACACCAGGCCGTGCAAGTTCCCATCTGGTCCACGCACCATCCTGAATGCATTGGCTCTTTCTCTGTCATCACTGGGTCAAAATCCTGGAACTCCCTTCGAAACCAGGATCGTGAGTGCTTCTACTGCCCATGGGCGGCAGTGGTACAAGAAGACAGCTCACTACCAACTTCTCCAGGGCAACTGGGCAAAGAATGCCAGGTGATCCAGCGACACACCCATACTGAGAATGAATCATTTTGGGGTGTGAGTGTTGGTGCCCTCTAGCATCTTGCCAAAATGGCAATTTGTTGCTGAGCCTCCAAGTCATGGGGGAGAGCCGTAACTGCCCCTCTCTCTCCCCCTTGGAGAACTCTGAATGGTACAACTCCCAAAATTCTCCCGTCCATTGAGGCCAGCCGGGAGTGGGGAATTGGTGGGGAGGAGGTGTCCTGCTCTGTTTGATTTATTCTGCACACAGTTACCTCCTGCCATCACTAGGGACTGGCCTTGGGTGAGGGGAACTTGATGCTGCTCACTTCCTTCCATCAAAACCAAAAGATGGCACATATTGGTTTAACGGGCAGCTGCCCCTCACCAAGTGAGCCTCACCATCCAGGCCCCTCTCAGGGTCTTGAAGACTTCTCCTCCGCAAGCCCATGACTACATTCAGAGTAACACAGAGAAGGCTCCCCTGTGAACTGGGGACAATACTCCCTCTCAAACAGTATCACCTCATCATTATCGCAGTCCTAGATGTGGTAGCTTGCTGTGCCCAACTAGCTCCAAAGTGTGCCAGTGACTGCATGCCAAAAATTCTTCCATCGTTGGCAAAGTGCTATGAGACATCCTCAGCTTCCACCCGGTGCTATAAAAATGTCAGCCTGTCCTCCTTATCAGTTGGCTTAAGGTCATGCGTTACATTAAATATTAAAAGATAAGGTGACGAAGACAAAAGGGAATTAAATGAATGTTTGGACTTCCCTAACGTTACTCAGTCAAAGGAGAGGAACTGAAAAGTCAGTCAACCCAAAGCTTTCAGTTCAACTTTGATCGTTTCCCTTGAGTTGTTTAGCCACTTCACTGGATGAACTGAGTACTCTCATTAATGGACCCCTACAGTTAGTGCAGGGAGCGTATGTATGAATTAAAACCCTCTATAGCCTACACTCCGTGAGTTGGGAAGAGCAATGTAGGCACCTGACTGGTGGCACAGGTCAGACACGAATCAAATCCCAGCTGGTAGACTGAGGAGGCACTGAGAGGAGGCTCAGTATTACCTCTAACAGGGGCACCTTTCTGAGGCCTCTCGTAAACAGGTTGCTAGTATAAGGCAGGACGTGAGAAGCAAAAATCTGGAGGCCCCTCAACATGGAAGGAGACCTCACTCGAGGTGTGGGACCTGTGGGGTTCAGAGAAATTGAAAACCAAAGTGATGTGAGCTGGATGTTCCCAGTGGGCTATTGAACCAAGTGATCTTTGGCTTTCCTTCAGCTGACAGCCAGAGCTGGTACACTTGACAGTGAAGGGCACGGGGCACCATGCCAACCGTACACCTTTATCCTGCTCCACAAGTGTCTTCTCACAGCTCTTTTAAGCTCACCCAGTCAGCATCTCCTTCTCTTCCTTGTTCCCTCACACACTCCTCTAACCTCCTCTCGAAACGTACCCATTCATCCTTGTCTCATATTGGCACCACTTTCTGGGAACAGAAATTACTTCTTTCTTGAATTGCCCATTCATTAGAACCGTCACATACTTACGGCCTTTAGTTTTGGACTTGCCCCCTCCGCCACCCACATGTTCTCTGGGTCTACTCTATCAAGCACTTTCCCAAACCTAATGGGCTCTATCCAATGATCCTTCTGCTTGCTCTAGTCTAATGTTGACAATCCTTGTTGCATCTTGCCTCGTGGCTTTATACCCTTTCTGAGCTTTTTAGAGGACTACCAGGACGATTTAACCAAGATCACTGAATTGTTATGGTGCCATAGCAGGCCATTTGGCCCATCATACCCATGCTGGTTCTATTACCAAGTGCCAACTACCTATGTATGTAAGGTGTGTGTAAATTTTCAAATCTATTTCTACAGAAATTACGTCGCCTATTTTGCTTCCCTTTTTTATCGCCTTGTTAACTGCCTTTGCATTTTTAATGATTTGTGAGTCTCTACTCATCGATCTTTCTGTTCCCCCTAACCCATTTAGACACACAATACCTCAATATGTAAGCAGTGCTCGGGAGGAGCACAGCGCATGATTTTGCAGTTGCCATGGCAGCAATCCCAGCATCACTCACTTCCTCCAAGTGACTTATGGCGAGAGCACCAAGTTCAGCACCAAGCTATGGAGAGGAAGGCAAATGTATTAGATACAGACCGTGCTGCATTAGAAATCCCCATCCAGCATTAATTCACAGCACCATCTCAGCACAGGGTCAAATAAATACAACCCACCCACCCCCCACCAAGGACCTCTACAGGATCGAGGCCCCCACCCTGGCCATCAGTCACCAAAAGCCTTTCTTGAAATTGAAAATTGCAAATTCTTCAATGAAAGTTTCTGATGTGTTCATAAGGCCATTGTTTGTGTCAATGAGACTTAATAAAGATTCACTGCACAACAACACCACCCTCCAAAGTGGATATCCGAGATTCCACAGCATCACTGAGAACCTCCTGAAGTGAAGAAGGAAGAGATCAGACTGAAGTAGGGACTGGTAGTGTGGGAGCAATGGCTGCTGTCAGCTCATGACTTTCCTTGCAGCTATCTTTTCTGATTAAAGATATCCCCATTGATTCTTCCTTGCATTGGGAACATAAAGATTCAAGGGACCTATGTATATTATTCTAGAAGCTTCTAATTCTCTTGTTGGGTCAAATAAGTTGCTTTACTTTTTGCTTGGCTCTGTCCTATACCTTAACTACTTGTCTATTCTCTCCTTTATTGCATCTACATGCTGCCCCTTTGTAACATCAGAGAAGATAGCTTCAGTTTCCACTACGTTTGCTTCCTCTACGTAGCTCCACCCCATCACCACCTCTCTCATCCCTCCCACTCTCTCCGATTAAGACCAAAGGATCAGCAGTAGGCTGTTCAGCTCATCTAGCCTGCTCCACCATTCAACAGGGTTGTCGTATGAGGAGCAGTTGAGTAGGTTAGTCTCCTACTCACTAGAGTTCAGAAGAATGAGGGGGGATCTGATTGAGGTATATAAAAGGCTAAAAGGGATTGATAAGGTGGACTTTGAACAGATGGTCTCCGTTCTGGGACAGTCTGAAACAAGAGGTCACAGATATAGAGTGAGAAACTGAGGTGAGGAGAATCTGTGGAACTCACTGCTCTAGAGTGCAGTGGAGGCAGAATCAACCAACAGGTTAAAAAAAAAAGATATGTTCTTGTTGAAAAGCAGGATAGAGGACTGTGTGCAGCAGGGAGGAGAGTGGAGTTGAAATCACGACAAGATCAGCCACAGTTCATGCGAAATGGTGGAGTGGGCTTGACGGACTGAATTGCTCACTCCCACTCCGAATTCCTATGTTCCAAGTCCATTTTTTTTCCCTCTCCAGCACTATAACTCTCTGAGACCTCTGGTGCCCTCCAGTTCAGGCTTCCTGCCCAGCCCCAGCGTTTCCTACTTCACCTCTGCCAGCTATGAAACCTCCAAGCTCTAGAATTCCTTTTCCTGAACCTCTCAGTCTCTCACTCTCTCTCTTCCCCTTTAACATTCTCCTTCACACTGACCTTGTTCGCCCACTTTTTATCGCTTGGCCTAAAACCTCTTTCTGTGGTTTGGTGTCCAGTTTTGATTGATCCGTGAGGGGCATATTTTACAGCATTAATTCTGCCTAATGAACAAGAATTGGGTCAATTGTTTTGATGCTTGAATTGCTTCATTGCTGAAACAGATTAATTAACTACTATTGCATCGAACCTCACTGATATGATGAAAAATAAACTTCTGCACTGGAACAGATTTGCAATTCACATTTTGGACAATAACATCTATGTTATCACAGACTTCCACTGAATGTCCAACCTTACCTCTGCTGCATGCATTGGATACAGCTCATCACCATGAAAATTGATCTGGAGTTTCATCTCTTTACCAGCCTGTAATATAGCTCTGGTGGAATCCAGGTCAAAGACTCCCTTTTCACAGAATACATCAATATTATCGATGTGAAATTCACCGTTCGCCATCATCTCCTTCAGTTTGGGGAGTTGAACTCTAGTGATATCATCCACTGTTTCCTCCAGGGTCTTCCCTCTGGTGTACAGACATCACATTTACTGCGGGAACTTTCATTACAGTCCCATGTTCTTCTACACTTTAAAATTAAAACCGCTGCCTCATTTATTGTCATAGCATAATTATGTTGTGGAAAAATGAATGAGACTTAGAGTTACTGTTTGATTTTTGATTAGATGTGATTCGGCAATTGGACATTGTCTGTGAAACAATCCAGAGTGTGCTAAGATTTATGCAGACAACCAATTTAAAATTGCCAGTTGGGCTTACAGTGCAGTGCACGTATGTGTACTGGATGCTACAAATGTTAATGAGCAGGGTTCTGTTCTTTGCAGACAGGCAGAGTCTGTACACACACTACACATGTTCAACTCAACAAAACAGCTGATAGCCCATTCTCTGGATCATTTCTCAAGGAAATGCCTTAGTAAATCAGCATCTACCCATTTTACCAAAGCTTGGAAGTTAACTGTCACTCATAATGCAACTCATAGAATCCCTACAGTAGGGAAGCAGGCCATTCAGCCATCAAGTCCACACCAACCCTTCAAACAGCATCCTACCCAGACCTATCCCCCTACCCTATCCCTGTAACCCTGAATTTCCCATGGCTAACCAACCTAGCCTGCACATCCCTGGACACTCTGAGCAATTTAGCCAATCCACTAACCTACACATTTTGGACTGTGAGAGGAAATTGGAGCACCCAGACGAAACCCACACAGACATGGGAAGAACGTCTGTGTGGCGTTTTCACAGTTGCCTAAGGCTGGAATTGAACCCAGGTCCCTGGCACTACGAGACAGTAGTGTTAACTGCTGAACTACCAATGCTACACCTAACTGGTGCATTCTCCACAGTAATGTCTCAATCATCACAGTCCACTTGCCAATCAATTAGCATTCTCTTCTCATACAACATAAAACATTCATCCCCTTTGTAGTTCGTAATTCTTGAAAATGTCCTGATGAATCTAATTCGAAATCTTTTGACAAAATGTGTCTTTTTTTCAGCTGCATATGAGTAACTTGGGCTCAAACATATTCTAAAGTTTGTGGCTGGCCCAAAACTCAGTTTGAGGATTGTAACAGACTTTAAGAGGACCGGGACAAACTGGTGAAATGGTGCAGAAATGTGACAGAGAAATTTCATGTTAACGAGCTCTGAATTGATGTATTTTCTAGGAGGATTGAGGATAGACATTGTAAACGAAACAGTACAATTTTAAAAGGCGAGTAGGAAGAGAAAGATCCCAGAGACTATTTAGTTAAATCTTAGAAGGCAGCAAGGCAAGGAGAGGAATCTGTTAAAAAAAGACTAACTCTCGGGATCGTTGGCATTACAAATTTAAAGTCACAGGATACAAAAGGTTATGTTAATTTTTAAAACCTATAGCCCAATCTCATCTGGAGTATGGTATTGAATTCTGAGCACCGGACTTTTCAGAAGAATACCAAGACTTTAGAAAGGCTGTGGGAGAGATTGATGAGGGTGGCAGCAGAAATGGGAGATTTGTGGAGAGGCTGGAGGTGTTCTCTTTAGAACAGACTTTAAAGGGTGGCTGGTAACAGTTATACAGTCATAGAGTCATAGAGTAATGCAGCGCAAAAATTCTAGCCTTCAGTCCAATTCGTCCATGCCAACCAGGTTTCCCAAACTACACTAGTCCCATTTGCCTGCACTTGGCCCAGACCCCTCTAAACATTTCTTATTCATGCACCTGTCCAAATCTTTTAAATGTTGTACCTGCATCTACTACTTCTTCTGGCAGTTCATTCCACATATTAACCACAGTCTTCGTGAAACCACATGTGTTACCACATAGCCTGCCACTACACACCCTCTGTTGTTAGTCACTGACAGTACCCATTAACAACTACTCACCCTCCCAGCCTGATCGTTAGCAACTCCTTTGTCTGTCCGACTGTCTTTCTCTGTCTTTGGGCTCTATCCTATCGTTTACTCCTTACCCCACTCACCTCCTTATTTTCTGCATATTTCCCAGCCACCATCAGTTCTGAGGAAGGGTCACCGGACCTGAAACATTAACTCTGTTTTCTCTTCCACAGATGCTGCCAGACCTGCTGAGGTTTTCCAGCAACTTTGTTTTTGTTCCTGCGTGAAAAAGTTGCCCCTCAGGTCCCCTTTAAATTTTTCTCCTCTCACCTTAAAATTATGCCCTCTGGAGTCTTAGTCATAGAGTTGTACAGATCCTTCTGTCCAATTCATCCACGCCGACCAGATATCCTAAATTAATCTAGTCTCATTTGCCAGCATTTGGCCCTGGCCCTCTAAACCCTTCCTATTCATGTACCCGTTCAGATGCCTTTTAAATATTATAGGTGTACCAGCCTCCACCACTTTCTCTGGTAGCTCATTCCATACACATTCCACCTTGTGCATTAAAAAGCTGCCCTTTTAGGTGCCTTTTAAAGCTTTCTCCCCTCACCTTAAACCTATGCCCTCTAATTCTGGACTCCCCTATTCTAGGAAATAGGCTTTTGCTATTCAACTTAGCCATGCTGCTCATGACTTTATAAACCTCTATAAGGTCACCCCTCAGTCTCAAATGCTCCAGGGAAAATAGTCCCAGCCTATCCAATGTCTCCTTACAACTCAAACCCTCCAGTATTAATAACATACTTGTAAATTTTTCTTGCACCCTCTCCAATTTAATAACATTTTTCCCATAGCAGGGTGACCAGAACTGCACAGAATACTCCAAAAGTGGCCTCACCAATGTCCTGTACAACCACAACATAACATCCATCTTCTATACTCAATGCACTGACCAATCAAGGCAAGTGTGCCAAACGCTTCCTTCACCACCCTGTCTACCTGTGACACAACTTCCAAAGAACTATGTATCTGAACCCCTGGGTCTCTGTTTGATAATACTCCTCAGGGCCCTACCATTAACTGGGTAAGTCCTGCCCTTGTCCATCTCACCAAAATGTGGAACTGTTCAGAATTATGGAGGGGTTTAGGAAAGAAAGCAAAAAGAAAAAAGTGACAGACTCACAGGCTATATCGATGGGCTGGTGGAATGGGTAAGAACTCTTTCAACTTTCACAACATCTTTCTTATAACAGGGAGACCAGAATTGAATACAGTATTCCAAAAGTGGCCCACCAATGTCTTGTATTGCTGCAACATGACCTCCCAACTCCCATACTCAATACACTGACCAACATTCACCTTGACCCTACCATTATGAGTCCTGCTGTTATTTGCCTTACCAAAATGCCAAAAGTTTTGGCAAACAAGGGGGTGGAAGTTTATCAGGGATAGGTGGGAATGTCGATTTTTGTTCACAGTTGGGTCATTTTGACCTCATGGAAATGGCAGAGCACGTTCAAGGGGCCGAATAGCCTGCTCCTGATTCTTGTCCACATCTTTGTATGTTGAAGTTATGATTAGTTAGAAAGTCACTTGCTATCTTAACTGGTCAAATCTGGTTGTTGTGGACATAAGTTCTGGAATCCAGATTCTAGGAGAGATGTGATAGCACTGGAGATGGTTACAGGAGATTTACCAGGATGTTGCCTGGGCTGGAGAGTTTTAGTTATGAATAGAGATTGGACAGACTGGGGTTGTTTTCCTCAGAGCAGTGGAGATTGGGAGAGGACACAATTGAGATGAATATAGTTATGACAGGCACAGATAGAGTAGAAAGGAAGAAACTTTTCCCCTTGGTGGAGGGATCAATGACCAGGGAGCATTGAATTAAGATAGGGGCAGGAGGTTTAGAGGAGATGTGAGGAAAAACATTTTCGCCTAGAAGGTGTTTGAATCTGGAACTCACTGCCTGTAAGGATGGTAAGGGCAGAAACCGTTACAACATTAAAGAAACATTTAGATGTGGACCTGTGACGCCAAGACAGACAAGGCTATGGGCCAAATGCCAGAAAACAGGATTAGAATTTAGGTGGTTGTTTTTGACTAGTGCAGACACGATGGGCTGAAGGGCCTTTTTTCTGTGCTGTAGATCTCCGTGGAGCAGTAACTGCTTTCTGGCTCTATAAATAAATCACATTATGAAAAACTCCAAACGTTCCTTAAACATCCCAGCCTGAGAGTGGGACTGATGGTCACCGATCAAAAGGGGGAAGAAAGCTCCTTCATTCCTATCACCCCACATCACCTCATCAGGAAGTGGTGACATGTATTATACAGGAACAGGAGGAAGGTGGGAGGGTGAGCATTGAGGAGGATGCAGAGATGTTGCAGTGTGATTTGGGCAGTCTGAGTGAATGGGCAATAGCATGTCAGATGCAGCGTAATGTGGAAAAATGTGAGGTTATACACTTTGGGAGCAAAAATAGGAAGGCAGATTATTATTTGAATGGTTATGAATTGTGAGTGAGGAATGTTCAACGAGACCTTGACCAGATGCTGAAAGTAAGCGTGCAGGTACAGCAGGCAGCAAAGAAGACATACTGTATGTTGGCCTTCATAATGAGACATTTTGAGTACAGGAACATGGATGTCTTGCTGTAATTATACAGTGCATTGATGAGACCTTGCCTGAAGTATTATGTGCAGTTTTGGTCTCCATATGTGAAGAAGGCTGCTAATGCTGTACAGGGAGTGTAGTGAAGGTTTACCAAATTGATACCTGGGATGGCAGGACTAGCGTATGAACAGAGATTTAGTCGATTTGGATATTTTCCCTTAAGTGTAGAAGAATGAGTGGGGATCTCATAGAAACCTATCAAATTCCAACAGGACTTGACAGATTAGATGCAGGAAGGATGTTCCCAATGGTGGGGGGCGTTCAGAACCAGGGGTCATAGTTCAAGGATAAGGGGTAAGACTTTTAGGGCTGAGATGAGGATAAAAAGAGTGGGGAGCCTGTGAAATTCACGACCACAGAAAGTGATTGAGGCCAAAACATTGTGTTTTCAAGAAAGAAGTAGATATTGTAGTTTTTGTGGCTAAAGGGATGAAGGGGTGGGGGGAATTTGGAAATGGAGTAGGGAATTTAATAGCGGAGCAGGCTTGAGGGGTGGAATGGCCTACTTCTGGTCCTACTTTCTGTGTTTTTATCAGCCATTCAGCCCTTCCACTCTGGCTTACCTTCCTGTCTGGATCGTGACTGATTTGCTTTGTTATATCTTATCTGTTATACTGTTATGTATGTTATATTATAACTGGAACCAAAGACAGGTCCACAGTTAATTTCTCATCCGATGGCAGTACTGCAAACATTATACAGACCCCCTGTAAGTGGGAAATAAAACGACTGGCTTCATGTGAACCAGGATGACATATTTACCTCGGCACAGAATGAGCACCGCAGTATGTGGAGGAGATGCTGATATCAAGCTCTCTTCGGGCTCGCTCAATCACCCGCAGCATTTTAGTCTCAGTTTCCAGGTTCAGGCCGTAGCCCGTCTTGCACTCCACCAGCGTGGTCCCCGCTCGGACCATACGCTGGAGCCGCCCTCTCAATCTCTCAAAGAGTTCTTCCTCTGATGCCTTCCTCGTGTGTTCGACAGTGAAATGTATTCCTCCTCCAGCTTTGTGAATCTCCATGTAGGATGCTCCAGTCAGCTGGTGTGTAAATTGAAAAAGAGTTAACGCATTTTCAATTCGCTGAATATTAGCAAAATTAAAGCAAAATACTGCAGATGCCAGAAATCTGAAATTAAAATGGTGGAAAACCTCAGCAGGTCTGGCAGCATCAATGGAGAGGGAAACAGAGTTCACATTTCAAGTCCGAAATGACTCTTGTACAGAACATGCTCAGAGCTGAGGCTCACGGAAGGTAGCATGGTTCCATTTTCCCATCAAGTCACAGTATCTTTGAGGTGAACTTCGGCCAGTGACAGCTGCTGTCCTTTCTCACTGGTGTAGCACAGCTAAACAAGCCTTGCCAAGCTAAACGGGCCTGGCCCAGCTAAACAGGCCTAAACTGTGTTCTGGAATGGAACCCATACTCTGTTTTGGAGCTTGCGTTCTGGTTTGAGCCCTCTGTTTTGGTTCAGGCCCTATGTTCTGGTTTTAACCCAGTGTTCTGGTTCAGGGGCCTGGACTCTGGTTCAGAGGCTTATGCCTTGGGTTGGGGTTCTGCGCTTGGGTTGGGGCCCTGTGCTCTGGTTTGGGCTCTGTGCTCTGGTTGGGGCCCTGCGCTCTGGTTGGGGCCCTGCGCTCTGGTTTGGGTTGCATATTTGTTGTTTTATCTCCTTCGTGAAGTTACCTTCATTGCAAATTCATGAACTCTGTCTCCAGCCCACACAGGATGAGTGTGAGCATCGACCAGACCTAGAAGGAAATAAAGAAGACAGCATGAAGAAATTTTTGAGTGTGAAGATGTCATCACTGTGAAGTTAACATTGAATATGACTACCCCAAGAGACTAACCTGGCAGCACACACATCCCACAAGCATCGATTTCTTGGTCAAATGTAACTCTTTTATACTTGGATTGGATCAGCTCGTTTGGCCCCACAGCCTCGATCACACCTTCCCTGGAAAGTGAGGTTAGAAAACTACCATCACTCATTGGAGGCAGATACATGGGACAGGGGTGTGTGAGAGAGAGATAGTATGTGAGTGTAGTGTGTGTAAGAGAGAAATATGTGTGTGTGAGTGGGTTGTGCGTGAGAGAGGGGTATTGAGTGTTAATGTGAGAGGGATGAGTGTGTGAGAGGGGTATTGTGAGTGTGAGAGGGGTGAGTGTGTGAGAGGGATGTGTGAGGGTGAGGGGGATGTGTGTGAGAGGTGTACTGAGTGTGAGCGTCAGAGGGGTAAATGTGTACGAGGGGTATGTGTGTGAGAGAGAGGGCTATTGAGTGTGAGCATCAGAGGGGTAAATTTGTCAGAGGGGTATTGAGTGTGAGAGAGGTGTGTGTGTGAGACAGGGATATTGAGTGTGAGCATGAGGGGGTGAGTGCGAGAGAGGTGTGGAGTGTGAGTGAGGTGGGCGTGTGAGTGTGCACATGCATGCTCTTACCTATTGATGACAATGCTGCCCCCGGTGATCACGGCCAGTCTCTGCATCTCAGCCCTGCCCAGGAACTGGGCCCCACTGTCACTGACCTGCACCAACTGGGCTGCATTCCTCACCAATAACCTGCACTGGCTCGGCATGGTGAGGGGAGGTTAAGCTCCCAAGAAGATACCAGCTACACCCTCACACCCTCAAACTCTACCACACTCAAACTCACAACCAGTCAAACATTCAACTTCCTCACCCCCTCAAATCTCCCCCTCACCTTCTCATACCTTCAGAATGACACCCTCTCCCTCACTCCCTCAGACTTTCTCATTCACTACGTCCCTCACATGCATCCTCAGCCTCTCCTTCACACGCAGTTCCTCAAACCTCACTCTTACGCACTCTGTCACTCATTGTGTTTCTCACACACACACACAGTCATTCACAATCTCTGTCCCTCACACTCTCTCTCAGTCCCTTGCTCTCTCTATCTCTTACACTCTTCCTCACTCTATCCCCTCCTCTCTCAGTCCCTCACACACCCTCCCTGACGCTGGGATCATTAATACTCCTTCTCCCTGAACTTTCTCCCTGTTTTCCTTCCGCAGTTCCCTCCCAGGCACTCGCTCCCGTTCTGGACAAAGTGAGACTTGAGCCAGGAGCCGACAGGTTGGAAATTCCCACCGAGCCTTCAAATGCCACTGCTTGTCTAAATATTGTCAAGGTCTCCACCAGCAAAGTGTTTAAAAGAAAAGTCTGCTCGGATAAAAGTAATAATTAACGGAACAATGAAGAAACTTCCAACTCAAAGTGAGTTGACTGAATGACGCAGACTGTGCAGGACTCTGTGTGTGTCAGTGTGTCTCCATTGACTGTTATATCTCAGTACACTGTATATGTACTGACAGTTTTAATTTCAAAAGTAAATTTTATTCATAAAAAAGTCTTTATGTACATAAATAGTTACTGAAATATTTTGGTTCTTGACAGTCTTTTCATAGGGAGAACAAACAAACTAAAGGCATTTACTTATACAAAATTATATTTACATAATATTTGAGGCATTGGGAGGGTCCAATAACTGAACAGAACGTCATTATACTTTGGCAGAAAGACCTCAGAGGAGTGGTCTTCTACTTTTGGTCTCCCTACTTGAGAAGAGATATACTAGCTCTGGAAGGGGTGCAGAGGAGATTCACTTGGTTGATTCCAGAGTTGAGAGGGTTGGATTATGAGGAGAGACCGAGTAGACTGAGATTATACTCATTGGAATTCAGAAGAATGAGGGAGATCTTATAGAAACGTAAAAGATTATGAAGGGAATAGATAAGTTGGAGGGAGGGAGGTTGTTTCCGCTAGCAGGTGAAACTAGGACTATAGGGCATCGCCTCAATATAAAGGGAAGCAAATGTAGAACTGAGATCAGGAGAAACTTCTTCACCCAAAGGGTTGTGAATCTGTGGAATTCCCTGCCCAGTGAAGCAGTTGAAGCCACCTTGCTGAATGTTTTTAAGGCAAGGATAGATAAATTTTTGAACAGTAAAGGAATTAAGGGTTATGGTGGGTGGGCGGGTAAGTGGAGCTGAGTCTCAAAAAGATCAGCCATGATCTTATTAAATGGTGGGGCAGGCTCGAGGAGCCAGATGGCCTACTCCTGCTCCTAGTTCTTATGTTCTAATGAGGCATTCTACTAAATGACTTTGACAGTCTGCTCAGGGAACCATGCAACAGGATCCACCCTCCCCTTTTCCTTCAGAATCTCAAGGATGCTACATGCTGAGCACTTCCTAATGGATTCGTGGTCAAGGGTGCTTTTCTTTCCAAATTCCTCCAGGAATGACGGATGATACAGAATGTTCCGACTACTCAGAGCGTTTCACAGCAATGAGGCCATTCCCATCCTTTGCAACACCGTGGACAGGTAGAACCTCAACATGCAGTGGTGTTTGCTGCTCACAGCATGATGTAGACACACACAAAGGTGACTGGATACATTCATCCCACTCCTTATCCAGAGCATTGTACGAGGTGCCTCTACGGGCACAGTCTGTCTTAGACCTCCAGATGAAGTGGAAGGTGGCTCGATGACTGCAACGGGTGAAGGTTTGGGAAAAGGGCCAAACCAGTGCCATATACAACAACAGAGACAATGCCTCACACCTGATGACCAGGTTTTTACCCACAAGGGAGATGGAGCAGTGCTCCCAAAAGACCAGCTTCTGCTTCACTTTGGTGACACGCTCCTCCCAAGTTTTGGTGCACGCTCTTGCCCCTCCGAACCAAATACCCAGCACCTTCAGATATTCCAACCTGACAGTGAAGGGGATTAAGGATTGGTCCGAGATAATAGGTACAGTAGATGCTGGAGAATCTGAGATAACAAGGTGTGGAGCTGGATGAACACAGCAGGCCAAGCAGCATCACAGGAGCAGGAGAGCTTGACGTTTTGGGCCTAGACCCTTCATCAGAAATGGGGGAGGGGAAGAGGGTTCTGAAATAAATAGGGAGAGAGGGGGAGGCGGATAGAGGAGAGGATAGGTGGAGAGGAGGCAGACAAGTCGAAGAGGCGGGGATGGAGCCAGTAAAGGTGAGTGTAGGTGGGGGGGTAGGGAGGAGATAGGTCAGTCCAGGGAGGACGGACAGGTCAAGGGGGCGGGATGATGTTAGTAGATAGGAGATGGGGGTGTGGCTTGAGGTGAGAGGAAAAACAGGTTAGGGAGGTGGAGATGAGCTGGGCTGGTTTTGGGATGCGGTTGGGGGAGGGGAGATTTTGAAGCTTGTGAAATCTACATTGATACCATTGGGCTGCAGAGTTCCCATGCTGAATATGATTTGCTGTTCCTGGAGCCTTCGGATGGCATCATTGTGGCGCTGCAGGAGGCCCAGGATGGACATGTCGTCTGAGGAATGGGAGGGGGAGTTGAAATGGTTCGTGACTGGGAGCTGCAGTTGTTTGTTGCGAACTGAGCGCAGGTGTTCTGCAAAGCGGTCCCCAAGCCTCCGGTTGGTTTCCCCGATGTAGAGGAGGCCACAACGGGTACAGCGGATGCAGTATACCACATTGGCAGATGTGCACGTGAACATCTGCTTGATGTGGAAAGTCTTCTTGGGGCCTGGGATTGGGGTGAGGGAGGAGGTGTGGGGGCAGGTGTAGCACTTCCTGCGGTTGCAGGGAAAAGTGCCGGGTGTGGTGGGGCTGGAGGGGAGTGTGGAGCGGACAAGGGAGTCACGGAGAGAGTGGTCCCTCCGGAAAGCAGACAAGGGTGGGGAGGGAAAAATGTCTTAGGTGGTGGGGTCAGATTGCAGATGGCGAAAGTGTCGGAGGATGATGCGTTGGATCTGGAGGTTGGTGGGGTGGTACGTGAGGACAAGGGGGATTCTTTTTTGGTTGTTATTGTGGGGACAGGGTGTGAGGGATGAGTTACGGGAAATGCGGGAGGCATGGTCGAGGGCGTTCTCGACCACTGTGGGGGAAAGTTGCGGTCCTTGAAGAATGAAGACATCTGAGATGTGCGGGAGTGGAATGCCTCATCCTGGGAGCAGATGCGGCAGAGGCGAAGGAATTGGGAATAGGGGATGGCATTTTTACAGGAAGGTGGGTGGGAGGAGGTGTATTCCAGGTAGCTGTGGGAGTCAGTGGGCTTGAAATGGATATCGGTTTCTAGGTGGTTACTCGAGATGGAGACAGAGAGGTCCAGGAAGGAGAGAGAAGTGTTGGAGATGGTCCAGGTGAACTTCAGGTTGGGGTGGAAGGTGTTGGTGAAGTGGATGAACTGTTCGAGCTCCTCGTGGGAGCACGAGGCGGTGCCGATACAGTCCTCAATGTAACGGAGGAAGAGGTGGGGTTTAGGGCCAGTGTAGGTACGGAAGAGGGATTGTTCCACGTAACCTACAAAGAGGCAGGTATAGCTTGGGCCCATGCGGGTACCCATGGCCACCCCCTTTGTCTGTAGGAAGTGGGAGGAATTGAAAGAGAAGTTGTTGAGGGTGAGGACGAGTTCAGCTAAGCGGATGAGGGTGTCAGTGGAGGGGGATTGGTCCGCCCAGTTCCCATAGAGCATGGCCTCGCTGTTGCCTTGATTTACCTTAGCTCCTGAGGCCAGTTCAAACTGGTTGCAGAGCTCATGAACCTGTGCTGTGACAGTGGATACAAGCAGAAAATGGTGATGTCATTCATGTACAAGGAGGCTTCAACCTGCAGGCCTCTGCTGCCTGGAACAGTCACCCCTATCATGCTCATATCCTTCCTGATGGATTCAGCAAAAGGCTCGAAACAACATGCAAACACGGCAGGAGGAGAGAGTGGGCAGTCCTGCCTGACTCCAGATCTGATCAGGAAACTTTCTGATTCCCACCAATTGATTGAGACTGCACTAGTGATGTTGGTGTAGAGCAGTTGGATCCAGTTGATGATCCCCTCCCACTTTTTGGAGACCATATCCCACCTAACAAAAATCACTGTCTATTACAAGTAGTACCATGTAGGCTGAAGGTAGTTCAGTGGCTCCAGTTCACTGTTTGATGAGATAATCCTTCTGATTCTTATGCCGGTCAGAGTGTTGCTGTTCAATCATCTTCCTAGGGATGCTTCTATTGGTTTACAAGAGACACATGGTGTCCGTTTTACTAATAAAATTTCACTGACTTATCAGTGAGAAGACACAGCTCCTGAAGCATGGTGACCCTCAGCCTGTACAAGAATTAAACTCATATTGTTGGCATCACTCTACATTTGAAACAAGCTACCCAGCCAACTGAGGTAGCTGACCCCTTGAAATTAATCACTTCAATTGCTGCTTGTCCGATGCTTGCCTAAGTAACTGATGACTTGCCCTCCATGACATGAAGAAATCCTTTAAAACACTAGTTTTAAAAATGTTCTTCAACAATTCTGTCTTTTTGGTGCTCACTTGGAGGCTAACTGCATCTCTGATTTAACAAGATGTAGAACTGGATGAACACAGCACGCCAAGCAGCATCGGAGGATCAGGAAAGCTGACATTTCGGGCCTAGACCCTTCTTCAGAAAATGAAAAGGGTCTAGGCCCAAAACATCAGCTTTCCTGCTCCTCCAATGCTGCTTGGCCTGCTGTGTTCATCCAGCTCTACACCTTGTTATCTCAGATTCTCCAGCATCTGCAGTTCCTACTATCTCTGCAACTCTGATTTACTTTTTTTTAACACATCATCACCTTATTCAGAAGTTTCGTTTTTAATTCATTCATGGGATGTGGTTGTTGCTGGCTGGGCCATCATTTATTGGACTTGGACTGCTTCAGTATTTGTATAGTCTCTTTACAGGCTCACAGTAATTCTCAGGGTCTTGAGTAGATTTGTAGCTCGGGTTGTGGATGTTATGGTTGGTTCGCTCGCTGAGCTGGTTTGTTAGTTCACAGACATTTTCATTACTCTGCTGGATAACATCATGCAAGGACTGCGACAAACATCACATTGGACAGAAAGGAAGAAAATTGGCTACAAGAGTACATGAACACTACCCAGCAACAAAAAGACATGACCAATACTCACTCATCTCCATGCACATGGATAAGGAGAACTATCAGTTCAATTGGGACAACATCAAGATCCTAGGACAGGCCAAACAGAGACAAGGATGGGAAGTCCTAGAGGCCTGGTTCTCTACCAAGAAGGCCATCAACAAACTAATAGAACTAAGCCCTATATATACACCACTGAGAAGGAAAATCAGAAATGAAGTAATCAAATCCAATGGACCCCAGAGTTTAAATAACAAGCAGAAAAACTCAACAGCGCTTCATCATTACCAGCAGGGTAATGAAACGTCTGCAAACTAACGGACTAGCTCAGCGAGCGAACCAACCACAGCATCACAGTAATTCTGTTTTGCCACAAGGCTATAAGACCATAAAAGGTAGGAATAGAAGTAGGCCATTCAGCCCATCGAGTCTACTCTGTCATTCGATGAAATTATGGCTGATCTGATAATCCTGAATTCCATTTCCCTGTCTTTTTCCATAACCCTTGATTCCCTAACTGATTAAAAATCTATCTCAGCCTTCAATATCCTTAATGACCCAGCCTCAACAGCCATGTGTGGTAAAGAATTCTACTTATCTGCTTTTAGCTCCATTACTTTCTCTATTATTTTTTCTCATGTTATAGTTATTGTATTTATTTCCCACATGTTCCCCACATTTTGTCCTTGCTTATTTAGTATTTTTGGAATGCTATTAATGTATTCAACCACAAAGATTGATGTATAGTATTTCTTTAACTCCTCTGCTATTTCTTAATACCCCATTATTATTTCCCCAGTCTTATTTTCTTAATGTTCACTTTGGACTCTGTCTTCCTTTCTATATAATTAAAGAAGCTTTTACCATTTTTTTAATATTACTGACAAGTTTACTCTCAAAGCTTAATTTCTCCCTGTTTGTTATTTTTTGATCATCTTTTGCTTTTTTTAAACTTTGTCAATCCTTACAATCCTTTGCCAATCTTTAACACATTATATGTTGAGATAACACTGTGTGGAGCTGGAGAAACACAGAGGCCAGGCAGCATCAGAGGAGCAGGAAAGCTGACGTTTTGGCTCGGGACCTCTGATGCTCTGACGCTCAGGTGCTCCCCTGATGCTGCTTGGCCTGCTATGTTCCTCCAGCTCCACACTGTGTTATCTCTGACTCCAGCATCGGCAGTTCTTATTATCTCTGACACATTATATGTTTCTTTCTTTCAATTTGATGCTATCATTAACTTAGATAACAAGGTGTGGGGCTGGATGAACACAGCAGGCCAAGCAGCATCATAGGAGCAGGAAAGCTTGACGTTTCGGGCCTAGACCCTTCATCATTTTTCTGATGAAGGGTCTAGGCC
>JAHRHZ010000091.1:12848956-12871434 GCA_024137785.1 Ginglymostoma cirratum | reverse complement strand
GGGGGGGAGAGAGAGAGAGAGAGAGAGAGAGTGTTCCTGAGGGGGGGAGAGAGACGGGGAGAGAGAGAGTGTGTGTTCCTGAGGGGGGGAGAGAGGGGGAGAGGGAGAGTGTGTGCTCCTGAGGGGGAGAGGGAGAGTGTGTGCTCCTGAGGGGGAGAGGGAGGGGGAGAGGGAGAGTGTGTGCTCCTGAGGGGGGGAGAGAGAGTGTTCTGGCGGGAGAGGGGGAGGGAGGGGGTGTGTACCTGAGGGAGGGAGGGGGTGTGTACCTGAGGGGGGGGTGTGTACCTGAGGGAGGGGGCGTGTCCGTGCCTGAGGGAGGGAGAGGGTGTGTACCTGAGGGAGGGAGAGGGTGTGTACCTGACGGTGGGACTGTGTTCCTGAGGGGGGGAGAGAGAGAGAGAGAGAGAGAGAGATAGGGTGTGTATCTGACGGTGGGAGGGAGAGAGAGAGAGAGAGAGAGAGATAGGGTGTGTACCTGACGGAGAGGGTGTATACCCGAGGGAGGGAGGGAGACAGGGTGTGTACCCGATGGAAAGGGTGTGTACCTGAGGGAGGGAGAGGATGTATACCCGAGGGAGAGATTCTGTCCCTTTAGGAAAGGGTGTGCATCCAAGCAAAAGGTTTGTAGCAGTGGGAGGGGATGTGTACCAGTGGAAGGGGGCATGTACCTGAGGGAGTGAGGGAGAGAGTATGTACCCGAGGGAGAGGGCATGTAGCAGTGAGAAAGGGTGTGTACGCGAGCGAGAGAGCATGTACCAGTAGGAAGGGGTGTGCTCCCAACGGATTGTATGTGTACCTCATTGGGAGGGGTGTGCCTGTGCAAGGATGTGTATGTGGGTATGTTTGGATACCCAGGGAGGCCTCTGTCGGTGAGTGAGTTGTGTCCATGCCATAACTGGTGTTGTACCTCTGTGACTGGGCCCAGTGTGATGCTGCTGTATTAATTCTGAGTGTTGCTGAGATAGAAGCCCTGCTGAGCCCGCCAGGCCATACAGATTGAGGCTGGCAGGGGCTGAACCTGGGTGACAATGACAGCTGTGACCATTGCCCTGGTGCAGCAGCATGGGCAACATACCACTCACCCACTGTCCCAGGGTGGTCAACTCTGGGCATTGTCCTGGTGTGGGGACAGCATTTGTTCTGCTACCATTGGGTGCCAGGCATATCTGTTCCCAGGGCGCCCAACCTTCCTGTGCCTGTCAGAATGTAAATTGTATATTCAGTACTTAATTGGATGATGAGATAAAAGGTACTGCAGATGCTGGAGAATCCGAGATAACAAGGTGTGGGGCTGGATGAACACAGCAGGCCGAGCAGGAAAGCTTGACGTTTCGGGCCTAGACCCTTCCAGGCCCGAAATGTCAAGCTTTCCTGCTCCTATGATGCCGCTTGGCCTGCTGTGTTCATCCAGCCCCACACCTTGTTATCTTAATTGGATGATTCTTGATTGCAAATCAATCAGCCTTTTCCCATTGTTGATATTTTTAACCTCAGTAAACAAGCCAGGTCAGAGAATATTTTCATTAAAACGTAATTCTTAGTGTCCTTTTTTTTTTTGTTACTCTGAGTTACTTCTTGCATTGTCCTGGGGTTGAATCTTTTGCTTCCTGGGGAGCACATGGCAAGCCTGTAAGGTTGGTAACCCCAGCTAGAACATTGATCAAAGAGGGATAAGTTTTATTATCTAGGACGGGAACAGAGACCGGACGGGGGTGATAAATGTTTAACTGCATCAGGGCTGATGTTGTTAAATGTTCAAAGGAGTGGTAATTTCCCCAAAAAATGACATTCCTCTTTCACTCAGAAATTTATTGTTTTTAACCGATGATTTAAATGTAATAAGTAACTGGAGACCTCTAGTGGTATATAATAAGCTATTGTTTCCTCGACAATTCCTTTATGTGAGTGTATTTGGATTAGGTTATTATTTTTTGTTTGCTTTTAGTCTCTCATGTGATATGGGTGTCACTGGCTGGGCCAGTATTTATTGCTCCAACCTGTTGACGAGCTGCCTTGTTGAACTGCACAGGTTTTGGCATGTAGGGGCATCCATAGTGGTGGTGTTGATCCAGCAACAGTGAAGGAACGGTGATATAGTCCCACGTCAGGTTTGTGAGTGGTTTGGAGAGGCACTTACAGGTGGTGGTGTTCCCATGTATCTGCTGTCCTTGTCCTTCTAGATTGCAGTAGTCATGGATTTAGAAGATGCTACCTACAGAACCTTCGTGAATTTCTGCAGTGCGTCTTGCAGGTAGTATATATTGCTGCTAGTGAGCATCGATGATGGAGGTAGTGAATGTTTAATGTAGTGGATGTGATGTCACTCAAATGATGTTGACATTTCTTCATTTGGATGTTGTTGAGCTCCTTAAGTGTTGTTGGAGCTGCTCTTGTCTAGGCAAGTGGGGAGTATTCCTTTGGACTCCTGATCTGTGCCTTGTAGCTAGTTTGAGGCTTTGAAGAGTCACGGGATGAGCTGCTTGCCACAGAATTCAGTTTCTGATCTGCTTTTGTAGTTACTAAATGGTGAGTCCAGTCAGTTTCTTGTCAATAGTAACCCCCAGGATGTAAATAATGGGGAATTCAATGATGGTAATACCAGTGAAATTCAGAAGAGATGGTTGGATTCTCTTTTGCTGGAGATGGCCATTGTCTGGCACTTGTGTGTCATGAATGTTACTTGCCACTTGTCAGCCCAAGCCTGGATATTGTCCAGATCTTGTTGCATTTGGACCTGAACTGTTTCAGTATCTGAGGAGTTGTAAATGGTGCTGAACATTGTGCAATCATCGGTGAACATCCCCACTTCTGACCCTTTGATGGAAGGAAGGTCATTGATGAAGCAACTGAAGATGGCTGGACATAGGACACTATCCAGAGGAACTTCTGCTGAGATGTCCTGGAACTGAGATGATTCACCTCCAACAACCAATACCATCTTCCTAAGTGCTATGACTCCAACCGGTGGTGTGTTTTCCCCTTACTCCTATTGATTCCAGTTTTACTGGTACCTCTTGATGGCATTCTCAGTCAAATGCAACCTTCATGTCAAAGGCTGTCACTCTCACCTTGCCTCTGAAATTCACTTCTTTTGTCCATGTTTGAACAAAGGCTATAATGAGGTCATGAGCTGAGGGACCTTGGGCAGGCAAAACTGGGTGTTGGTGAAGAGGTTATTGTTGAGCAAGTGCTGTGTGTAGATTGATAAGGCAGCAATTGGTCAGGTTGGATTGTGATGCTTTTGTGCGAAAAAGACTGACTTGGATAACATCCAGATTGTGGAGTTGACACTTGTGTTGTAGTGTATTGGAATGCCTTAGTTAGGGCGACTCTAATCATAGAGCACATCTTCAGTGCCAAACCAGGACCTGTCATCTTTGCAGTGTTTAGTGAGCTTAACCATTGCTGTTTTGTGTGGAATGGATCAAACTGATTGCAGACTGCCTTTGGTGATGCTGGCCCTGAGGAGAAGGCCTGAAATGTTTATTAAGTATTAATATTTTGTTATTTAGAGAAATACGTGTGTAATTCCTATTAGGATTTTTGAATGGTTTAGAACACATACTCATTGTGGTTTTTATAGTTTTGGCATAGTTATTTGACTGGACCAGTAATCTTGGACCCTGGAAGGTGAATTCAAATTGAATTCAGTTTTTCAAAGTCTGGAAATAAATTGCTGGCATTATTAAAAGCTAACCTAACTTGTTCATTAACTTGCTGTTAGAAAAAAAATCTGTTTTCTTAGCTTCAGTTGGCAGTTTTTTGAAAAAGCCTTTTAAATTTTAAACTTCTTAGAGCAGCTCAGAATGCGCAATAAATTGTAGCTTTGTCAGTGACGCCCATGATCTGAAAAGGCCTCCGTGATTAGCCAGGTTGACTTTAGGACAATGTTTTGTCTTAAACCAAACATTTCAAAATCTCCATTTAAAGTTATATTGTGAAGAAAAATATTTGTTAGACACTGTTTTTGTCTACCCTTAGAATTTCATTGTAACCTTGAGTTTGGGCAGTCCTAGAAAGTAAATACGTTTACAAACTAAAGAGGTCTCTTTTATTGTCTAAATTTTCCTTGGATCCAACAGCTGATGATGTTTGTTATCCAGGTGGTGATAAAACTGCTGAAAGATGGCAACAGAAGTAATCACAAACCTGCCCTCATTAGCTCCAGCTTCTGGGGCTGTGGATAAATTTCTGTGTAAGTGCTGTTTAGTTTTCATGCTAGCACCATTGCAGAACTACTTTCACAACATTTGGAAACATTGATGGTAATTGCATGCTATTCTTCAGGTTCCACACACGTTCTGTGATGCTGCGTCTCAAGTACATAGGGGACAACTGTGCATTAACATTAGTGTAGCCAATTCAGAAGGAATATTAACCAAATCCACATATCGGGCAGCTTCACCCTTGTGTTAAGGACGTGGGAGTATGGAGCAGCAATAGGCTATTCACCTCTTTGAGGCAGCTCCACCATTCAGTAAGGTCCTGGCTGATGTGATTGTGATTTCAGTTCCAATCTCCTATCTGCATCCCAGAAGCCTTGCCTCCCTCGTTAATCAGTAATTCATCTAACATTTGATGGAGTTTTTGGAAAAGCAGGGGAAGCCTGAATAAAGACAAGGGAAAATAATGTGAAAGTAATGTAAAACTTTCCAACAACTCCGTCTTTTAACTGAAATTCGGCACTGCTTCAAGGAGTCAATCATATTTTGGTTTTCTATCGAATATTAATATTTGATCAAACAAATAACTGTACAACGATGCCAGATGCTGCTATATCTGGCCTGAAATATAACTATTATTAAGTAACTAGTGCCTGGAAAATAGTTTGTTTAGTTTTGGTAAATCCAGTCAGGAAAAATATTGTGGATCTTAGCAGAAGATGGCAACAATTTCAAACTGATAAGCTGTTTCAGCAGTAGAGACCGAGAAACAGAAAGGTTTAAATCATTTTGTTGGCTAGGGGTGAAATAGAAAAGTGGTATATAGCAGCTGAAGTGAATAAGATTTTTAAAGAATGAATTCCACAACTGGTATTCAACAATGCATTATTAATTGGTATTAGCTGTTGACCACCAACACACAGTGAGAAGGTAATTGGGGAGCACTTAACTGACAAGGAGGCAGCAGAGAATCGTCACATTCTGACTGGAAGGCAACATAGGGACTGTTTAGCATCAATATTGGAACGAAAAGCTCAGTCCTAGGTTGCTTCCTCACACGTGATGGTGAATGCTGAGCAGGGGATTGTATCAGAGTTGGTGCTTAACAGCCCTCAGTGCTGGATAGGAACCCGGAGGCTGCAGATTTCAGGAATCCTTGTTGAATTTTAGCTATAACCTAGAAAGAACATTTCAGAGGGGCAGAACGATTCTTGATTGCCTCTTTCTGCAGGATGAGTTTACAACCTTAATTAGTAAGTTATAAGGCTCATCACAACTACAAAACAATTGGAGCAATTAAGTCTTCAAAGCCATGAGTTGTATTTAATTCCATTGAATTCTGTAATTTTAACAAATAATAACCATTTATATGTTTGCATCAGTTGGTGGGAGGAGATTTTGCCAGTGTTTGTTAGCCTGGTCACAATGTATCTTCAAATTTCAGCAAAACTTGACAATGGATAACGAATGGCCCAAGGAAGAATTGGTTAGTTTTTGGTAGTGATGCAGATTTGATCTGGATCCTGGAATTTTTTTTTAAAGGACACATTGGGAGATTGGACAAACTATCATTTTTATTTCCAAATGTCGTGAGATGTTTTATTTAGATATCGCAAATTGTTCTAGAACAATTATAGTTATAAGCAGAATATTCAGAGCAGCTTGGGTTAATTTCTGCAGCACATCTTGTAGACGGTGCGCACTTCTACGACTGAGCATCAGACATGGAGGGAGTGGATGTGGTGGCAATCAAGGGACTGCTTTATCTTCCATTGTGTCAAACTTAGACTGTTGTTGGAGTTGTATCCATCCAAGCAAGCGGAGAGCATTCCATCACACTCCTGACTTGTGCCTTGTAGATGGTGGACAAGCTTTGGGGAGTCAGGTGGTGAGTTACTCGCTGCAGTACCTGCTTTGTAGCCACTGTATTTATGTGGCAAGTCCAGTTGAGTTTCTTTCTTTATTCATTTACGGGATGAGGGCATCACTGGCTAGGCAGCATTTATTACCCATCCGTAATTGCCCAGAGGACAGTTAAGAGTCAACCACATTGCTGTGGGTCTGGAGTCACACGTAGGCCAAACCAGGTAATGATAGCAGTTTCAACAGGCCAGGCAGCATCAGAGGAGCAGGAAAGTTGACATTTCGAGCCGGGGAGAGGAAAGGGAGCTCTGAAATAAATAGAGGAGGGGTGGGGCTGGGGAAGGTAGGTGGGATAGTGATAGGTGAGTGCAGGTAGGCAGTGGTGGGGATTGGTCAGTGAGGTGGGAGGAGCGGATAGGTAGGAGAGAAGCTGGACAGGTTGTGTCAGGTCAAGGAGGTGGGGATGAGAGGGAGGGTTGGTCATGGGATGAAGTTGGGGGTGGGGAGATTTTGAAGCTAGTAAAGTCCACATTGGGTTGTAGGTTCCCAAGGCAGAATCTGAGGTGCTGTTCCTCCAGTTTCCGGGTGGCGTCATTGTGACACTGGAGGAGGCCTAGGATGGACGTGTCACCCAGAGAGTGGGAGTGGGAGTGGGAGGGGGAGTTGAAATGGTTTGCAACTGGAAGGTGTTGTTTGTCGCGAACAGTTTCCAGTCACGAACCTTTTCAACTCCCCCTCCCACTCCCTGGGCAACATGTCCATCCTGGACATCTCATCCCATGACCAACCCTCCCTCTTATCCCCGCCTCCTTGACCTGACACAACCTGTCCATCTTCTGTCCCACCTATCTGCTCCTCCCACCTCACTGACCAATCCGCACCACTGCCTACCTGCACTCACCTATTACCATGCCAGCTACCATTCCCAGCCCCACCCCTCCTCTCACTATTTATTTCAGAGCTCCCTTCCCCCTCCCCCATTTCTGAAGAAGGGACCCGACCTGAAACATCAACTTTCCTGCTCCTCTGATGCTGCCTGGCCCGCTGTGTTCCTCCAGCTCCACACTGTTATCTCTGAATCCAGCATCGGCAGTTCTTACTACTTCCAAGGATAGCAGTTCCCTTCCCTAAAGGCCATCAATGAACCAGATGGGTTTTTCCCAACAATTGACATTAGATTCATGGTCATCATTAGATTCTTAATTCCAGATATTTATTGAAACCCGCAGTGGCGGGATTTGAACCCAGGCCCTAGAACGTTATCTGGATTGACAGTCCAGTGATAATACCACTAATTATTCACCTCCCCTTATACTTCTGGTCAATGATGGTAACACCATTGAATGTCAAGGGGTGGTGGTTTGATTGTCTCTTATTGGAGATGGTCATTGCCTATTATCCATCTCCATCATTCGCTGTTGAAACAAGTACTCCATTTTTATCAGACTGTGGAAAAACAATGCTTTGTTTGTCATGTTGCTTGAATTTGTTGTGCATTTTCTTACATGGTTTGTTTATCATGAAACCTTTTGTAGTCTAATCATGTTTTCCCCTCTCATCCAGTATTGCAACAACCAAATGAAGATGAGAAGCAAAGCCAGATACATCCATTTATTAATCCCACCAATGCCATTGTATTCCGAGAAAAACTGGAACAACAACAAAAGGTAAAGGTTGGGCATTCTGCAGCAGAGTTCCTAACTATCCAATCTCTGCCTAAACACTTGTTCTGCAGCTGTGATATTATAGAACAACTGATTGTAGAGGTTCCCTTATATTAGCAGAAGAAGTAGGAATAGGAATAGACCCTCCAGCCCACTGAGCTGGTCCTGTCATTCAGTAAGAATCATTGAATGTCAAGGGGTGACAATTAGATTCTTTCTTGTTGGAGATGGCCATTGTGTAGCCCTCATGTGGCTCTCATATGTAGTATGAATGTTGCTGTGTGATCTTTTCATGTACCTTGGTTTAACATTTCACATGAAAGACAGAACCTACAACCAAGGACCCCTTTCAAGTTCACAGTGTGGAGCTGGAGGAACACAGCAGGCCAGGCAGCATCAGAGGAGCAGGAAAGCTGACGTTTCACTGTGTTCCTCCAGTTTTCCACACTGTTATCTCAGTCTCCAGCATCGGCAGTTCTTCCTACCCTTTTTAGGTTCTTCTTCTTCTTGCGTGGCCTGTCTCTTTCAATGTGTGATACCTTTAAATTTCTTTTGGGTCGATGATGATGTGTAGTATCTTAAAGGGAGTGACTCGTGAGCAGCCTACCTGCCACATATGTGCGTGACATAGAGGAAACAGTGCTTCCTACAGTACAGCACTCCCTCAAGAGTGGCTGTCTGAATAATGTGCTGAAATCTCTGAACTGTGACTTCACCTAATGAGATTTGACACTGACTAATGTTGCGCTCTGTTCCACATATTTGCAGAGGTTCTGGGGCTCCAGAGAAGTGCAACAATGTGTAAATGACCATCATAACTGTTGCTTGCTGTTGAAATTAATTTTTGTGCTTTTATTCAGGAATTATTAAATGCTCATAGAGGCCCGGGTTATTTGAGAAGCACCTTTACATCGAGAAGAAAATCTTTTTCTAGCAGCTGGCGAAGATTTGCCTTGGAACAGCAGGATGAAGACAAGAAAAATGAAAAACCCAAGCCTCTATATTTTGTTAGAGGTGAATATTCACTTTGTGTTGAATAATTTCTTTCAATATTATTTTTCAGGAGCGTGGATGAGTGTCAAATTACCCACACCTCTGAGTGTGGTCAAAAGCTGTCTTCTTGGATTGCTACTGTCCTGTGGTGAGAAGAGTGTGCCTTGGATAAGGAATCTGGGGTATGAATTCAGTGATAATGATGAAAGAGCAATATAGACATAGAAACATAGAAAATAGGAGCAAGAGCAGGCCATTTGGTCCTATGAGCCTATTCTTGATTTAATGTACCTTGTTTCCACTCATCCCACACACTCTGGCAAAAACCACCGCCCCCCCCCCACCCACCCCGACTTCCTCAAATGCTTTGATCCCTTTAGTCCTAAGAACTGTATCAAACTTCTTCTTGAAAACATTCAATGTTTTGGCCTCAACTGTTTTCTCTGGAAGACAATTCCACAGACCCACCACTTTCTGGACGTTCCTGCTCCTATGATGCTGCTTGGCCTGCTGTGTTCATCCAGCCCCACACCTTGTTATCTCGGATTCTCCAGCATCTGCAGTACCTTTTATCTCTGATACAACTTTCTGGATGTAGACATTTCCCCTCATCCCCTCATCTCAGTCTTAAATTTCCTAACCCAAATAGTTAAACTGTGACCCCTGGTTTTGGACTGCTGGCAAATACTACCTTATTTTTCTAAACTGATCTAGTCTCTCTTCATATGTCAGCCTTGCCATCCCAGGATTCAGCCAACCATATGTACCAGAGTCTATGTGCCTTGACAAATTGCTGCAAAGCTTAATGGAAGCTGCACGCTTCTAGCCATGCTGTAATTAATATACTAAGTGATTTTACAAAATAATCAAACAACCTAAAGGGAGACACTAGGAGCAACTAAATAAAAATGTCATGGGAGTGGGAAATAATGAACCCTAGTCCCCATAGTGCCCACTGGTCCTGTTAAGCTTCAAGTGTAGTGATTTCTAACAAGGTCAACCAGCTGGACGTCATGGAATATGAGTTCCCTGATTGGGACTGTTAGTCTGGTCCAATCAGTCAGTCCTGGCTGACATAAAAAGGGATGTGTCACAGATGCTGACACTCTGAGAGCTGACTCTGAATGAGGCAGTACTAAGTAAAGGGTGACTTGATGACAGGATACCAGCCTCTGTGGAGTTATTTCAGTGGCGACGAGCATTGGATCACATTCCTAAAGAAACTTACTCGCAACAGTCATCTTTGTGTTTGGGTAAGCATTTCTTACATCATGCCTTTGTTTGGGAAGCTTGACTCACTTGACCCTGCTGTTGAGGACTGGGCCCGATATGTGGAAACATTGTGGTATTTTATTCAGGCAAATTACATTGTGGCAGATGAGAAACAGCAAGTAATTCTCCTGACTGCCAGTGGAACTGTAGCTTTTTCTGTCATTAGGAGCCTAACTTTCTGTATTGGGATTTTTGACTAGGCTAAGCTGACTGGCAGAAGCCTGTGACTTTGGTTTAACCTATAATGAGATGCTTACAGACCACCTGGTACGTGGGATTAATTATGTAACTGCAAGAACACAACTGGACTTCAAACAGGCATTACAACTGGCTTTATCATTGGAAAATGTGGCAAGTGAAGTGTATAACCTGCAGGATATTCCAATGGAAGTGGACACCCTCACCAATCCGACTGAGCTTGAGGAATGTCACTTGAGTGAAGGCAATTGCATATCCAATTCAGGACATATCCTGATCACAGGAGCTCTAGGTCACCCTGCAGCAAAACCCCAAAAAATAGTCAAGCCTTGACCAAATGGTTAAAATTTTCTTTAGGATCTTGGCCAGCAAGCCATTGCAGTTGTTGCTGGTATGTGGACTCGAGACGGCAAAAGGGCCTTGATAGACCTATATTGAGTAAGAGAACTTGTAGGCTGGTATCCAGAAGAGTGCACACCCTGGAAAGTCCACCTACATCTGGTTTGGAAAAGTTAAATTGCTTAGTGACATCAAAATCAGAACCAATCAAGATAAATGTCTGGTTAAGTGGTCATCCAGTTCTCATAGCGCAGCTGTGTCAGTGATCCCAGAACCAGATTTTTAATAAAATTTGCTGTAGACTGCATCCCTTAACTTTGTGCAAGACCTCACTAGGCTGAGAACCTGTGCCGGAGAAATCTTTACAGATTAAGCATGCAACTTTGGTTCTCGACTCTTATGAAAATCAGCTGGTTCAGTTTTCAGTGCAGTAAAAGGCTTGGTCCCAAGCTTAACGGGGCAAAATTGGTTGCAAGAGATTCACCTAGATTGGCTCAACATTTTTCAATTCAAAAATGATTGCCTGAGTGAAGTGCCAATTAAATACCTGGCAATTTTTCAGGAAGGTCTAGGAACTATCAAAGGAGGCATGGCCACCTTGTATGTTGACCAGGAAGCAATTCCATGATTCTGCAAGGCTCATCCTGTACCATTTGCCTTATGGGCAAAAAAGAGGCAAAAATCAGAAGGCTGGAAAGCCAAGGAATCATCAAACAGTCCAATTTACAGAATGGACAGCACTGGTTGTACCAAGCTTTGAAGCCTGATAGGGCAGATCACCTTTGTGAGGAATTTAAAGAAATGATAAATCACTTTTCACAGCTGGATAAATACCCAATCTCTTGCATGGAGGATTCATATGCAAAGGGGGCTGTCCATCAAGAAGCAGGACATAAGCCTTGCTTACTTGCAATTGCATTTAGACCAGGATTCCCAGAAGTATGCTGCAATGAATATGCATAAGGGCTTGTATCGTCAGCCTGTTCGATTTTTCAGCGGATGATGGAGAATATTTTGCAATTTTTCAGGTTGCCATTTACCCAGATGTTGTCCTAATAATGGAAAACTAATACGATCACTTAGAGAACTTGGAAAAAATACCTTTGGACTATATCCAAGACAGTGTATGCCTGAGAAGGGAAAAATGTGTGTTCCAGGCCCCTCAGGTGACATACTTGAGCTGCAGAGTCGACAAGACCAGATTACACCTGTTGGAAGATAAAATGAGGGCAGTCAAAGATGCCTCAGCTCCCACGTCTGTCCAGGAGCTTGGATCATTTTTTGGGCTGGTAAAATATTATGGAAACTTCATACATAACCTGGCCTCGATCCTGGCACCTTTGCATTAACTCCTAAAAAAGGGCAAGCCTTGGAAATGGTTGCATAGACAAGCCCTAGCTTTCAATGAAGTAAAGAAACAATTATCATCCTCTAAGCTGGTAGCACATCGTGATCCCAAGAAAGATCTGCCGCCCATAGCTTCAGACCACATTCAGCAGTAGGCTCTAATACTAAGTGCATACAATTACAAGTTAGAACACCGTTCGCGAGGCAGAGGAGTGGATGTAATGTGCTGCCTCCCATTGGCAGATACACCACTGGTGGTCGCCCAAATGGAAGAGTCTGTAGAATCATAGAGATGTACAGCATGAAAACAGATCCTTCAGTCCGACTCATCCATGCGGACCAAACATCCTAAATAAATTTAGTCCCATTTGCCAAAATTTGGCCCATATCCCTCTAAACCCTTCCTTTTTATGTACCCATCAGATGCCTTTTAAATGTTGTACCAGCCTCCGCCACTTCCTCTCGCAGTTCTTTCCATACACACACCACCCTCTGCATGAAAAAGTTGCTCCTTAGGTCCCTTTTAAATCTTTCCCCTCTCCCTTTAAACCTATGCCCTCTAGTTTTGGACTCCCCCACCCTGGGGAAAAGACCTAGTCTATTTACCCTGTCCATGCCTCTCATGATTTTATAAACCCCTATAAGGCCACCCCTTAGCCTCTGACGCTGCAGGGAAAATAGTCCCAGCCTATTCAGCCTTCCCCTATAGCTTAAACCCTGCAACTCTGAAAACATCCTTGTAAATAATTTCTGAACCCTTTCAAGTTTCACAAAATCCTTCCTACGGCAGGGAGATCAGAATTGCATGCAGTAATCCAAAAGTGGCCTAAACAATATCATGTACAACTGCAATATGACCTCCTAACTCCTATATTCAATGCATTGTCCAATAAAGGCAAGCATACTGAACGCCTTCGTCGCTATCCTATTGACCTGCGACTCCACTTTGAAGGAACTATGAACCAGCAACTCTCCCCAGGACTTTACCATTTTGTGTATAAGTCTTGCCCTGATCTGCCTTTGCAAAATGCAGCACCTCACATTTATCTAAATTAAACTCCATTTGCCACTCCTTAGCCCATTGGGCAATCTGATAAAGATCCTGTTGTACTTTTTTTTTTCCTTTATTCTTTCATGGGATGATGGTGCCACTGGCTAGGCCAGCATTTATTGCCCATCCCTATTTGCCCAGAGGACAGTTAAGAGTCAACCACACTAATGTGGGTCTGGAGTCACATGTAGGCCAGACCAGGTAAGGATGGCAGTTTTCTTCCCTAAAGGACATCAGTGAACCAGAGAGAGAAAGAACTGCTGATGCTGAAGTCGGAGATAACATAGTGTGGAGCTGGAGGAGCACAGCTGGCTAGGCAGCATCAGAGGAGCAGGAACGTTGACGTTTCGGGTCGGGACCCATCTGGCACTACAGTCAAGCCTACCCCAGCTCAGAGCCTCCCTCTCCCAGACCTGCAAAGGACCTCTTCTGTTTTTTCATTCTTCGCAGGATCCGCAACATCAACCAATGATTTTACTCCGCCCTATAAAAGCCCATTTCTGAAAAAGGGTCTTGACCCGAAATGTCAACTTTCCTGCTCTTCTGATGCTGCCTGGCCTGCTATGCTCCTCCAGTTCAACCCTGTGTTATCGGTGAACCAGATGAGTTTTTCCCCAACAATCAGCAATTGATTCATGGTCATCATTAGATTCTTAATTCTAGATATTTATTGATTCAAATTCCACCATCTGCCATGGCTTGATTTGAACCCAGTCACCAGAACATTATCTGGGTCTCTAGATTAACAGTCCAGCAATAATACCACTAGGCCATCGCCTCCTCATAGGTCAATGAGTAACCATCTTTACTGTTGACTACACCAGCAATCATCTGCAAACTTACTGCTCATACCTCCTATGTTCGCATCCAAATCATTTATATAAATAGTGAAAAGCAGTGAACCCAGCACCAATCCTTGTGGCACACCGCTGGTCACAGGCCTCCAGTCTAAACCACTCTCTGTCTTCTACCTTTGAGCCAGTTCTGTATCCAAATGGCAAGTTCTCTCTGTATTCCGTGTGATCTAATCTTGCTAACCAGTCTACCATGAAGAACTTTGTCAAACACCTTACTGAAAGCCATATAGATCATGTCTGCCATTGTGCCCTCATTAGTCCTCTTCGTTACAACTTCAAAAAACTCAATTAAGTTAGTGAGACATGATTTCTCATGCACAAAGCCATGTTGACTATCCCTAATCAGTCCTTGCCTTTCCAAATATATGTAAATCCTGCCCCTCAGGATCTCCTACAACAACTTGCCCAAAACCAATGTAATGACATTAAATTTTCTGGATACAATCCCAGTCACGTGCAGAAAGATTCTGTCCTTTCAAAAATGAAACAACTGGTTGGACCTGGAGAGACCAGCTGACAGGAGAGGATTGTGTAATGTTATGGGGAGCAAGAATGATTGTCCCTAGCAAAGGTTGCTGTCAAAAACTGGCTGACTTCCACCAGGGTCATTGAGGGGTTTCTAAAATGAAGCTGTTGGTGAGAAGTATGTCTAGTAACCAGGACTGAGTGCAGACATAGCTGCATTGGTGGGGCAGTGCCCAGTGGTGATAGGTAAGAACCCAGTTCTTTCTACTTCTGTTTTAATAACTCACTGGCAATTAATGAATCATCCACTTAATAAATGACTGCAAACACTCCCCAGCAAAGGCAGTGTAACGATAACAGAACATAAAAAGGGGAGGGAAAAAACAGGCAAGGGAGCTAAATCAAAATGGAATCGGTGGAGGAAGGAATGCACCCAGCCCCATGGTGCCCATGTCTCTGTCAGAAAGGGCCCAGCAGAGTGAATAGTGTTTCTGTGTTAAATATCCTTTGCTTTTTTAATAGATGAATCCACTGATAAAGCTGGATTACAAGAGTACATTCAACAACAGCGACAACTATTCTTGATACAGGTATGAGAACATCCACAATACTTTACCTCTTAAAAGTCTTGAGATTGTTTGTTTACCTCTGAAAGCTCACCTGAACCTCTTAGTAGGGAGATGCATTGTGGCTCGCACAGGTGTTGTCAACTGGAAAAAGTACAGGAGTGAGACAACATGACAAGAGGGTCTGCAGACTCGAGATGTTAACTCTCTCCACTGATTCTGCCAGACCTGCCGAGTTTCTCCAACAACTTGTTTTTTTATGACAGGGGGTATGCTGTCTGATCTTCCTGTCCTTGGTATTCCTGCTGCAGTAGGTGGAGAGGGAAAGAAAGGTCTTGCTAGCCAGTCTCTCCAAATGACTGAAGCTCCTTATCCCTGGAATGTTTGAAGTGAATGTCTTCTGCACCATCTGCAAGACCTAGACAAGTGTGGTATAGACACAGCTCTCTTAAAGGCACCATACCATCACACTCAAACCTGCTTCTTCCATTCACCACCCCAGCCTCTTTGCTTCCAAAAAATTGAATTTGTGTAGAAGTGTTATAGTTTAAAATTTGGCTTCAATAGTGTAACAGGCTGGAATCAACAGTAAAATACATGAATATGCTGACTTATTAAAGGTTCCCCTGAAAATTACTTCTGATACAATTGAAAATCCAAAGTCTTATGGGGTTCTTTCTTCCCCAACAAATTCAAGTTGGCGTGGCCAATTCCAATCATGGATTCATTGAGAGGATCTTTTATTGCCAGCACTTCTTCATAATGGAGACTTTCAACCTACCATAAGAAGCAAGTCTTGGCCTGTTTCATGAAGTGCCAGACTGCCTGTCAGTCACAAAGGGGTGGGGACAGAATGGTTTGATGACTTGAGCACGTCCTGGGTTCCAAGGCCAGCTGACTCCAAAGTGATTCTTGCATGGGTGGTAGCTCCTGATGAAGTTTCCCTCATAAAATATTGCATTTGTTTTTGCTCAGATTGCTCTCTGACCGTCTTTTCTCCCCATCCTCATTCCTAACGATTAACTGTGGACTGCCATTGGATTGGTTCATGCTTTTCGGCAAAGTGTTGCAATAGTTAGCTATTGCCTTTGGCAAGATGGCGGATGAGGAAACCCTCCTGTTCTCACTGCCCTGCCTGCCATCGGGTCTGTTGGAAGGATTCTAGGCTGACAATCAACCTGGGTGGCCACATTGGGAATGTGCCTTCTTTGTCAAAATATCCTGCTGTGGGACTGGAACCTGGAACTTGTAGCTCCTGGATAGGGACACTACCCATTGTGTCACAAGACCTCCTCTTTTATCATGTATAGAAGATTGTTCCATTTGTAAGGTATGGGCTATGGGTGTTGCTGTCTGGGACAACATTTAATGTCCTTCCCTGATTGTCCTGGACAATATGGAGGTGAGCAGCCCTTCTTGAACCATTGTAGTCCTTGAGCTATAGGGAGTCCCACAATACTAGAACAACAAAGAATATTACAGCACAGGAACAGGCCCTTCAGCCCTCCAAGCCTGCACCGATCCAGATCCTCTATCTAAACCTGTCGCCTATTTTCCAAGGATCTGTATCCCACTACTCCCTGCCCATTCATGTATCTGTCTAGATACATCTTAAATGACACTATCGTGCCCGCCTCTACCATCTCCGCTGGCAACGCGTTTCTGGCACCCACCACCCTTTGCGTAAAGAACTTTCCACGCATATCTCCCTTAAACTATCTCCCTTAAACTTTCCCCCTCTCACCTTGAAATCGTGACCCCTAGTAATTGAGTCCCCTACTCTGGGGAAAAAGCTTCTTGCTATCCACCCTGTCTATACCTCTCATGATTTTGTAGACCTCAATCAGGTCCCCCCCTCAACCTCCGTCTTGCTAATGTAAATAATCCTAATCTACTCAACCTCTCTTCATAGTTAGCGCTCTCCATACCAGGCAACATCCTGGTGAACCTCCTCTGCACCCTCTCCAAAGCATCCACATTGGTAGTGTGGCGACCAGAACTGTACACAGTATTCCAAATGTGGTTGAACCAAGGTCCTATACAACTAACATGACCTGCCAACTCTTGTACTCAATACCCCGTCCGATGAATGAAAGCATGCCGTATGCCTTCTTGACCACTCTATCAACCTACGTTGCCACCTTCAGGGTATAATGGACCTGAACACCCAGATCTCTCTGTGCATCAATTCTCCCCAGGGCTTTTCCATTTACCGTATAGTTCACTCTTGAATTGGATCCTCCAAAATGCATCACCTCGCATTTGCCTGGATTGAACTCCATCTGCCATTTCTCCACCCAACTCTCCAATCTATCTATGTTCTGCTGCATTCTCAACATAAGGTCTATCTAACCTCCACCCCTACATTATCCTATCATCCACATGCCTATCTAATAGCTGCTTAAATGCCCCTAATGAGGCTGACTCCACTACCCTCTCTAGCAATGCATTCCACGCCCCTACTACTCTCTGAGTAAAGAACCCAACTCTGACATCTCCCCTATAGCTACCTCCACTCACTTTAAAACAATGCCCCTCGTAATAGCTACCTCCACCCTAGGAAAAAGTCTCTGGCTGTCTACTCTATCTATACCTCTATCATTTTGTACACCTCTATCAAGTCACCTCTCATCCTTCGTCATTTTAAAGAGAAAAGCCCTAGCTCTCTTCTCGTAAGACCCTCCTTCCATTGCAGGCAATATCTTGGTAAATCTCCTCTGCACCTTTTCCAATGCTTCCACATCTTTCCTGTAACGAGGCAACCAGAACTGGACACAATGCTCCAGGTGTGGCCAAACCAGGCTTTTGTATAGCTGGAGCATAACTTCACGGCTCTTGAACTCAATCCCTCTATTAGTTAAAGCTAACACACCATACACCTTCTTAACAACTCTATCCACCTGGGTGGCAGCTTTCAGGGAACTGTGGACATGAACCCCAAGATCCCTCTGCTCTTCCACACTGCCAAGAATCTTTCCGTTAACCCTGTATTCTGCTTTCAAGTTTGTCCTCCCAGAATGAATCATCTCACACTTTTCAAGGTTAAACTCCATCTGCCACATCTCAGCCCAGCTCTGCATCCTGTCAATGTCCCTTTGTAACCTAGAACAGCCCTCCGCACTATCCACAACTCGACCCACCTTTGTATCGTCCGTGAAGTTACTAATCCACCCTTCCACTCCTTCATCCAAATCATTTACAAAAATCACAAATAGAAGAGGACCCAGAACAGATCCTTGTGGTACACCACTTGTAACTGAGCACCATCCACTACCACCCTTTGTCATCTAAGGGTCAGCTAATTTTGAATCCAGTCTGCCACATTTCCCCCTATCCCATGCCTCCTTACTTTCTGCATGACCCTACCATGGGGAACCTTATCAAATGCCTTACTTAAATCCATGTATACCACATCCACTGCTCTACCTTCATCCACATGTTTAGTCACCTCTTCAAAGAATTCAGTAAGGTTTGTGAGGGATGATCTACCCCTCACAAATCCATGCTATCACGAATCAAACTGTGCCTATCCAAGTGATCATAAATCCTATCTCTCAGAGCCCTCTCCAATAATTTGCCCACCACTGAAGTAAGACTAACTGGCCTATAATTTCCGGGGTTATCCCTATTCCCTTTTTTGAACAAGGGAATGACGTTTGCCACTTTCCAATCTTCCGGCACTATACCCGTGGACAGTGAGGACGAAAAGATCATCGCCAAAGGCCCTGCCATCTCCTCCCTCGTTTCCCATAGAATCCTTGGATAAATCCCATCAGGCCCAGTGTCTTATCTACCTTCAAGTTCCTCAAAATTCCTAGTACATCTTCCTTACTAACATCAACCTCCTCTAGCCTACCAGCCTGTTTCACACTGTCCTCCCCTACAACTAGGTCCCTCTCAGTTGTGAATACAGAAGAAAAGTATTCATTAAGGACCTCTCCTATCTCTTTAGGCTCCATGCACAAATTCCCTTTACAATCCTTGATCGGCCCTACCCTTTCTCTGGTCATTCTCTTATTCCTCACGTACATGTAAAAAACCTTGGAGTTTTCCTTGATCCTATCTGCCAAGGTTTTCTCATGCCCCCATAAAGCTACAGGAGCAGATCAGAGGCTAGGAATCCTTTAGCGAGGAGGTGGTGGAGGATTGCTTTTCAGACTGGAGGCCTGTGCCCAGCGGTGTGCCACAAGGATTGGTGCTGGGTCCACTGCTTTTTGCCATTTATGTAACTGATTTGGATGTGAACACAGGAAGTATGATTAGTAAGTTTGCAGATGACACCAAAATTGGAGGTGCAGTGGACAGTAAAGAAGGTTACCTCTGAGTACAACGGGATCTTGATCAGGTGGGTCGATAGGTTGAGGAATGGCAGTTACAGTTTAATTTGGATAAATGTGAGGTGCTGCATTTTGGAAAAGCAAATCATGGGAGGACTTATACTCCTAATGGTAAGGTCCTGGGGAGAGTTGCTGAACAAAGACCTTGGAGTGGCGATTCATATTTTCTTGAAAGTGGAGTCGTAGGTCAATAGGATCGTGAAGAAGGCATTTGGTAAGCTTGCCTTTATTACATTGAGTATAGGAGTTGGGAGGTCATATTGAGGTTGTACATTACATTGTTTAGACCACTTTTGGAATCCTGCATGCAATTCTGATCTCCCTGCTTTAGGAAGGATGTTGTGAAACTTGGAAGGGTTGAAAGGGGAGGTGATGGCCTCGTGGTATTATTGCTGGACTGTTAATCCAGAGACCCAGATAACATTCTGGGGATCCAGGTTCAAATCCTACCTTGGCAGATGGTGGAATTTGAATTCAATAAAGTATCTGGAATTAAGAATCTAACAATGACCATGAATCCATTGCCGATTGTTGGAAAAACCCATCTGGTTCACTAATGTCCTTGAGGGAAGGAAACTGCCATCCTTATCTGATCTGGCCTACATGTGACTCCAGACCCACAGCTATGTGGTTGACTCTTAACAACCCTCTGGGGAATTAGGGATGGGCAATAAATGCTGCCTGATCAGCGACGCCCTCATCCTGTTAAGAATAAAGGATGCAGAGGGTGATGTGTATGGAATGAGCTGCCAGAGGAAGTGGTGGAGGCTGGTACAATTACAACATTTAAAAGATGTCTGGATGGGTATATGAGTAGGACTGGTTTAGAGGAATATGGGCCAAATGCTGGCAAATGGGACTAGATTTATTTGGGATAACAGGTCAGCTTGGATGAGTCAGACTAAACAGTCTGTTTCCATGCGGTACATCTCTATGACTGCATGAGTAGCTGACCTCCTGAGTCCCCACAGACTATCCATCATCCACAAGGCACAAGTCAGGGGTGTGATAGTATACACCCTGCTTGTCTAGATGAGTGCCATTCCACCAAGCCCAGTACGACAGTAAACGTAACAGATTTCCTTCCCTGAACTATGTAGGACACCAATGGGATCTGTAACGGCAATTTGATTATTTTCGACTCCTGCTCATCCACTAATTATTGATCAATGTATTCAAACAATTGATGAATTTAATTTCCTAATGTGGCACAATAGAATTTCATGTTGCAAGGTGAAACTTTCTAGTTCAGTTCTATAATTACTGGGTACAGTGTCCACTTCTCTACAGCCCAGACCCAAGAGTACGTTGCCAGATCTGTCCTATTGTGATGTGTTGCTGTGTTACTGGTGTGAATTGGAGTATGATCGAGGCAGTAAATGGTCTCGAGATAGTGAGACTCCACTGTCGAGTAATCAGCTCTGGAATCTGTCTGTCTCCTCAAAATCCCTTACTCAAACTCTGTTGGTTGTCTGTAGTACACATCGGGATTAAAGGAAAACTCAATAAAAGGCTTGAAAGAAGCTGCTCTCAAACAGCAGCAACGGATGATTGAGGATGAAAAGAAACTCGCAAAAAAGAAACTCGCCGTTGAAAATTTAATGGTGGAAAGTCAAACCAAGAGGACACAAGCTATGTCATGGTATGTTAGGAGTTGCTGTCTTTTGTAATTGAATAAATTTAACTAAAATATTCACTTTGATCTGACATTGCTCAATGACGAGGAGCTTTAAAGTGACAGCATTGTGTACTGCAGCACACACAAATATGCAGACTGATTATTTTTGTTGTACAATGGAGTTGAGGATTGATGGAGAGTGGGTGAAATGGGGAGGCAAGGGGTTAGGGTCAGGAAAGTCGGAATCGAGACCACAATCAATCAACCATGAATAATGCAGCAGGCTTGAGGGGCTGAATGGCCTGCTCCTGCTCCTAATGCTCATGATCTTATGATTTAGCCTCTACTAATCAATCATTGTGCCACTCATTTCCTTTGTGTTACTGTTTCACATTTCTGTGGCTTTACTTCTTCTCTTTCTGTCTCCCTAGGAATGGCTTTCACACTCCCTTCTTATGCAGATACTGGCTGTTTTCATTAAGAGAGCCATCTGCGTGTCTCATCCTGATCCTTTGTCAGTACCTTCCCTTTGTGCTTGTCAATCTGAGGTGTGTTGGACTGAACAAGAGACAGAAGGAGCATTTTGGGATGAACAATGTGGAAGATAGAAAGTGTTGGGATGAAGGGATGGGTGAGTATCTGGTGACACAGGCGAAAGTGTGTGGGGATGAATTGGGAGGAACAGTGTGAGAGAAAATAGGGAAGAAGAGAGATTAACGCTAGAAGTGAACTCCATAGGCTCACAACTCCATGTTGTGAAGTTTCTCCAGTACTCTCTTCTAAATATCTTAAATTTATTCCCATATCCCCTCACTACTAGGTGCTTCAACTCCTTAAGATTATCTACTCCTATTCGTCTGGCCCCATTCTTTCATAATGCAGAACTGTTCTAATTCCATCATATCTGCAATGCTGTGATGAAGACTGAATGTTTTAAATTTTTCTTTCCATTTTCTCATATGAAGCAAAGGTTCACCCTCTCTAAATCCTGAATATCCTTCATACGGTATGAAGCCCAGTATCGCAACCTGCCTGGATGGGTGCAGCTCCAACAATACTCAAGAAGTTCAACACCATCCAGGGCAAAGCATCCCACTTGATTGGCATGACATCTACTCCCTCCAGCACTGATACTTAATAGCAGTGGTGTATACAGTAGAAATTCACCAAAGCTCCTTAGACAGCATCTTCCAAACCCATGACCACTTCCATTTAGAAGGATAAGGGCAAAAGCAAGACGCATGGTAACATCACTGCCTGCAATTTCCACTTCAAGTCACTCCCAGTCCTGACTTGGAAATATATCGCTGTTCCATCAGTGTCATTGGGTCAAAATGCTGGAATTTGACCTAATGGCATTGTGAATCTAAGACAACTCACCACCACCTTCTCAAGGCCATCTAGGGAAACACAATAAATGCTATGCCAGCCAATGACACCCACAATCCTGTGAATTAATAATAAAGAAAAATACAGTTTAACTGAGATCCTATTCAGGTGTTCAGTTAGTCTCATTGTTACCTTTGATGTTTATATTCAAAAACCTATTCCACTTGTTCTATAGCATCTGTGCCAGAACCTAGAGTTTTGTTAGTTCTTTGAACTTTGAATTGGAAGTGCTGCCTTATGTCCTGTGAACTTGTTGCCCTTGTACCCCTGCCCCAGCCTCTCTGCTCTTCAACAACATCAAGTAATTTACGAGATAACAAGGTGTGGAGCTGGATGAACACAGCAGGCCAAGCAGC
>JAHRHZ010000091.1:12788746-12838956 GCA_024137785.1 Ginglymostoma cirratum | reverse complement strand
AAACTCTGGTTAGACCACACTTGGAATATTGTGTTCAGTTCTGATCACCTCATTATAGGAAAGATGTGGAAGCCTTCGAGAGGGTGCAGAGGAGATTTACCAGATTGCTGCCTGAACTGGAGGGCAGGTCTTATGAGGAAAGGTTGAGGGAGCTACGGCTTTTCTCATTGGAGCGAAGGAGGATGAGAGGTGACTTGATCGAGGTGTACAAGATGATGAGGCATAGATAGAGTGGATAGTCAGAGACTTTTTTCCAGGGCAGAAATGACATTACGAGGAGGCATAATTTTAAAGTGATTGGAGGAATATATAGGGGAGATGTCAGAGGTAGGTTCTTTACACCGAGAGTGGTGGGAATGTGGAATGTGCTGTCGGCAGTGGTAGTGGGGTCAGATACTTTAGACACTTCTAAGCGACTCTTGGATAGGCACATGGAGGATAGTAAAATGTAGGGTATGCAGGGTAGATTGATCTTAGTAGGATAATAGGTTGGCACAACATTGTGGGCCGAAGGGCCTGTACTGTGCTGTACTGTTCTATGTTCCATGAACCTTCTCTAGACTGCCTCCAATGCTAGTATGTCTTTCTTTAGATAGACCAAAACTGTGGGCTGATTAGTGTCTTGCACAGTTTTAGCAAAACCTAACTACTTTCATATTCCATTCTTTTTGAAATAGAGGGCAACTTCCCATTTCCATTCCCAATTATCCACTAAACTCTGATGCTAGCTTTTAGTGACTTATGCATGAATATTCCCACAACCCTCTGTGCTGCAGCTTTCTGCAGTCTTTCTCCATTTAAATATTATTCAGCTCCTCTCTTCCTGTCAAAGTACATAACCTCACATTTCCCCACATTATATTCCATCTGTCAAATTTTTGCTCACTCGCTTAACCTGTGTCCCTCTGCAGATTTAATGTCATTCTCACCACTTGTCTTTCAACCTATTTTTGCGTCATCCGCAAACTTAACTGTACTGCATTCACTTCTCTCTTCAGCGTCAGTAATACATTTGTACATGATTATGGCACGAGCACTAATCCTTGTGGCACTCCACTCCACTCCACAGCTTGCCATTTCAAAATGCCCTCTTTGTTCCAATTCTTTCTTCCATTGCTTAGACAATCACCTGCCCAACTAATGTACTACTTCTAACACCATGAGCCCTTATGAATGTCTAATGTGTGGTACATTATCCAATGCTCCCCAAGATGTTTGTGAAGTGCTCAGTGTCTTAACTTTTCTGTGTTTTAACATTCTTGACTTATTGTCTTTAATTTTTGAATTTAAGTACTTGAATTTGTTCCTGCTCAGGGCAGAATCTGATCTCGAAGAAAAGCCGATGGACATCAAGCCTAACGTCAGCCCACTGGTATGTTGGAAATGATTGCAGCACAAATATCCTAAACTAAATGTTTGCTTTCCAAGTTTAGTAAAAGGTTAGATACTGTAAAGACCATCTGGAGTGGCGTGATAAGATTCCAGAGTATAAAAACATTTAAGGAAGATTCCTGTGTTAACTGCGTATAGTTCTGTATCTGTCCACTAAAATGATCTGCAAGCTGTTGCTCACTGCACCTTAATTACATCTGGAACAATTTATCATCTGGCGTATTTGAAGAAAATCAAGTATCAATAGAGAAGCTGTAATGATGACCTTTCATTTTTTTGAGGTTTATGGAGAGAAAATTATTGTCGTTCTCTTTATCAAAATGTTCAGTAAGCACATTGGAAAGTACGCAACAGTCTAATGCTTCAGCAAGTTCACATCACCTGTTTTTATTCTAAATCTTAATCTGACAGCACAGTGTCAATATATATAATACATTTCTGCAACAGATCTTTCTTTTAAATAAAGTAAATGAGTAGATGTTGCTGAATAATACTTTTGTCACTTTTTATACTAGGGATATCCAATCGCAATCTTCAACTCTATGACAGGTTCCTCCAAACAATTAGTAACTGCTTTGGGTGATCTTCCCACTTTGGGGGTGCTTTGCTAAGGCAGTTGTTGTTATAATGAGATCTGACTTGCTTTTGTCCCTTTAAGGATCAGGAGCTGTACTTTAAGGACCCACAGGAAATCTTGGACATTTTCTTTAATTTGGAAGAGCAGATAGTTTCCCTTCTCCAATATTGTCGTGAAGTTGAGGAGGACATCGACCGAGTTAATCAGAAAATGGCTGCAACACAGGAAGCTATGTACGTGTGACTTTTTAATATTTGTCTAATCATTGTTACTAAAAAATATAATCTAAATGCTTGTGAAGAAAGAGTTTGAAAATGAGGTGGGGGAGAGTGGGCAACATAGCGTTGCCCTTTCAGACTCGATAAAGGATTTGGGAGGAATTTACTTCTAGAGAATGGTGAGAAGGTGGAACTCTCTGCCACGTGGAGTGGGTTCAGACTCACACATGAAATGTGAACACAGTCCAGGTTGTAATTGCAGTGCAGTGCTGAGTGAATGCTACACTGTCAGAAGTGCCATCTTCCATTAAAGTGTTAAACCAAGCCCCGTCGGCCTTTTCTGATGGATGTAATAAGGATCACATAATTAAGAGGAGGGGAGTGTCCTAGTGTCCAGGCCAATGCTTGCTTTTTCATCAACAATATAAACACAGATTATCTGGCCATTTATTTTATTGCTATTTGTGGGATCTTGCTATGCAATCTGTAACCTCCAGCAATGATGCTTGAACACCGAGTTACAGTTATAAACAGGGAGAGAAAGGGATTTTCATTCTAGCCTGTGGATTATATTGCTGCCTCTGAGTTATGGGGCAAAGTCTAGTGGCTAAAGACCATGCCCCAGCCTGAGTACTAACTCTGGCATCTATTGACACTAAGTTTCATCACACATACAGTGTGTTGGTGGTGGTTTCCTCAGCTGTTCCTTGATTTGAGGATAACATCTGCTCAGGATCACGGGCTTCTGCCATGCATTATTATGTGCCTGAACAGCCCCATTCAGAACGCACGGAATTTTGGGCATACATGACATTCCATGGAGCAGCGGGATCTGCAGAGCGGGATTTGCTTCCTCTTCTTTCCCGCTACAGCCGTTATGCCTCATCATTAAGGTGTTTTGTCTCAAAGTGTGATGCAACTGGATGGACATGTTGTTTTGAATGGCAACAATCAGTAGCGAACTCCTCCCAGTCATTAATGTCAATGCTGCTGTACATCAAGAAGAGCTTCAGACTTTGCAGCCTTTTCTTAATCTCCCCTAGAATGCTGACCAGTCAAGAATCAAGAAATCAGGACCTGGAGGGGAAGATACTTACCAGTCACTCAGATGTAGTGACCAGTCCATCGAAGTTGATTTTGTAGGAGTGTTGACCAAAAACATGTGGGGTTCGCTTCAAGAAGGTACTTGCGTTTGTTCAACAGTACCCCTCACCCACACTGAAGCTGGAGGATGTGGCGGAGGCATTGCTGATGGGATTTCTCCAGCGCTCTATATGTCACTGATACATGGTCCAGGTATAGCTGGAACTGCTCTGTGCTCTAGGACTTCAGTTGACTTCCAGAGGTCTTTGTTGTCAAACACTCGCTGCTGTAGTTTGTAGGAGGATGAGCTGCTGCAGCTGATCCATGTTGGATTTAATTGTCAACTGTGGCCTTCTGAGAAAGGTGGCTGCCAAGGTCTGGGACATACTGAATATATTCCAGACTCTCCTTTAACCGATGTAACTGGGGTATGTAAAAACCGAAAGAAGAGCCAGACCTGCTGAGTTTTTCCAGCAACTTTGTTTTTGTAACTGGAGTATGTGGCTGACCAGATCTGGGATGATATGAACTTTCGTTTTGACAACATTCAAGGATCAGCCAAGTCTCGTGTTTGCAGGGTTAGAGATCAGGAGTGGATGAAAATCTGGTGCAAAAAGGGAAAAACACTGCAATGGTGCAGTGATAATGTCATTGGATTCGCAATCCAAGTCTCCCTGCCCTGACTACTGTTCTGGGAACATGGGTTCAAATCCCACCATGACTGATGGTGAAATTGAATTAAATAAAATTTGGAATAACCATTAATTATTATTGTAAGATACTCTTTATGGAAGGAAATCTGCTGTCCTTACCTGGTTGGGCCTACGTATAACTTCAGTACCACAGCAATGTAGTTGATTTGTAACTGCCCTTTGGCATTGTAGCGCTCAATAAGTAAAGCAGGAAAGCGTCTACAATGTTTAACAACATGCAAGACTTCAGAGTATTCTAAAACACTTAAGATATCAGGAAGTACAAGAAATCAAGAATAGCAATGGTATTGCTAATGATCTAATAGTCTGCAGTGAAGTTGGTTGAGGGATAACTGGTGGTCCAGATACCTGGGAGAACTTCCTATTGTCTGAAAAATGTTGTGGGATCTGCTACATCTATCCAAAAGGACAGAGCAGCTCCATAGGACACCAGATAGTATAGCACTCTCTCTGGGCTGGGGTCTCAGCCAGGATTACATGCTGAAGTGCTTGGACTAGTGGTGATGTGGAGATGCCAGTGTTGGACTGGGGTGGGCAAGGTTAAAAATGACTCAACACCAGGTTACGGTCGAACAGTTTTATTTGAAGACACAAGCTTTCGGAGTCTCACTCCTTCTTCAGTTGTCATTGAAAAAGGCAGCATCGGACACAGAATTTTATAAGCAAAAGATCAAAGTATTTTATGCCACCTCTCTCACTGATACTTGAAGGACTGAGACCCCGAAAGCTTGTGTCTTCACATAAACCTGCTGGACTATAACCTGGTGTTGTGTGAGTTTTGACCTTGGATTAGTGGGACAACGATAATAAGAACACTAACTGAGCCATGACCTCCGAAACACACTCAATCAGCAAATTATTCTTACAATATTTCATATCAGTTTTGTGGGGAGGGAGATGCAGCATGGCATTAGTTTATAATAATGTCAATTAAACTTTGTAAACAAGGTAATGAAGGGGCAGATTTGAAGGGAGCAGTGACAACTCCATCAGCTGTGAGTGTGTGAGTGTGTGAGTCTGAGTCAGCCTAAGACCCTGGGGCATTCACTTTGGTCTCTGGACTCCGTTGGTGAGATTGCCACTACAGTTATAGCCTTGTGAATGATGTTAATTAAACAGGCAGGCAAAACCCAATTCCAGTCAATATTGAGGACTGAAGGTGGAAAGTTACAAATCATCACTGAGGTGACTAATAGGTTATATTGCCCAATAGGAGGATTAAAATATTCTGTCTGAAGAATCAGGTGAAACAGTATGAGGACACCATTGAGAAAGTGCAAAGTGCAACAGCAGATGTTAAGTTTCAGGTCAAGATGTTCTCATGGGAAGATTCTACAGGAGAAGATGAGGTAAACACTCCTTGTTTCTGTATTTTCATCATAAACATCAAATAAGAATGTTAGTGGCACATTTTTCTTTACAAAAGTGATTAGGTTTCCTGAAATGTCAGATGAATTAAATAGTGCTGTCCATCCATTCATAATACTGCACCATTTATGCATACAAACATATGCATCAGGAGCAGGATTGAGCCATCAAGCCCCTTGAATCTGCTCTGCTGTTCAGTGAGATCGTGGCTTGATCTGTTTGTGTTTTAAATTCCTGTCTTCTCCCAATAGCCTTTGATACCCTTGCCCAACAGGAATCTGTCTCCCCATTCTACCTTAACAATATTCAATGACCATGCCATCACCACTTTCTGAAGGAGAGAGTTCCAAAATCATACAGCCTCAGTGAAATAGAATTCTCTTCACCTTGGTCCTGAAAAGGCGACATGTAACAGTTCTGCGCACACCCACAAGAGGAAACATCCTTTCCATGTCAACTTGATCACATTCATTCAACATCGTAAGCACTTCAATCAAGTTACACCTCATTCTTCTAAACTCCATTTGGAGAAAAACCCAACCTATCCAACCTTGCCTTATAAGATAACCCTCTCATTCCAAGTATCAATCTGGTAAACCTCCTCTGAACCACTTCCAACACATTTACATCCTTCACTAAATAAAGAGACCAAAACTGTACACAATATTTGAGATGTAATCTTACCAAAGTCCTGAAGCATAGCATCCTCACTTTCATATTCAATTTCTGTCATAATAAAGGTTAGCCTTCTGTTAGCCTTCTTCATTTGCTGTATCTGCATGCCAATGTCTTGTGACACCTAGAACCCTCTGCACCTCAGAATTCTGCAGTCTTTCTACATTTAAATAAAATTCTGCTTTTTCAGTCTTTCTGGTAAAGTGAACATCTTCTGATTTTCCTGCCATATATATTTGCCAGATTTTTGCCCAATATTCCCTTAAACAACCTATATCCATCTGCAACTTCTTGTGTCCTCTTCACACAACCTCCTTTCCTACGTATCTTGGTGTTATCTGAAAATTTAGCCACTGTGCCCTCACTCCCTTTATAAAATTCATTACTATAAATTATAAAACACTTAGGCCCAGCACACATCCCCTTACACATGCTGCCAATCAGAAAAAGACCCATTTACACATAGTCCTTGTTTACTGCCAGTCAGCCAATCTTCCATCCTTGCTAACATGTTACCCTTACAGCAGATAGGGTAAATAGATAAGGTCTTTTCCCCAGGGTGGAGGAGTCCAAAACTAGAGGGCATAGGTTTAGGTTGAGAGGGGAAAGATTTAAAAGGGACATAAGGGGCAGCATTTTTATGCAGAGGGTGGTGTGCATACGGAATGAGCTGCCAGAGGAAGTGGTGGAGGCTAGTACAATTACAACATTTAAAAGGCATCCAAATGGATATATGAACAGGACGGGTTTAGGGGATATGGGTCAAAAGCTGGCAAATGGGACTAGATTTATCTATGATATCTGGTCAGCATGGATGAGTTGGACCAAAGTCCGATGCACCTCTATGACTCTATAACTCTACTTTAACTCTATAGCTTTTACTTTGCACAATAACCTTTTATGTGACACCTTGTCAAATGCCTCCCTTCTTGCTTAGAGCTGTTACATTTGATACTTTTCAGCCCAAAGGAAACTCTTCAAAATCCAGTAAATTTGAAAAATTAACACCAATGAATCTACTACCTCATTAGCCACCTTTTTTAAGACCCTAGGATGAAGTCCAGCTGGACCTGGAGACTTGTCAGCTCAGAGGTCCAATAGTTTGCTTAGTAACACTTCCCTTATTATAATAATTTCAAGAAGTTTCTCTCTCCCATCTACCTCCTGATTTGGAGCTATCGCTGAAATGTTGTTGCATCCTCTACAGTGAAGACACAACAAAATAATTGTTCAATTTTATCCACATTTCCTTATTATCTACTATTAACTCCCCATTCTCACTCTCTAAATACCAATACTCACTTTACTTTTGCTTGTCTTTTTAAACTACCTGTAAAAACTCTCGCTATCCATTTTTACATTCCTAATTTTCTTCCTCATCATCTAATTTCTTCCTTTCAGATTAACCTTTTAATCATTCTCTTTTGTTCTTTATATTCTGACCAATCATCTGACCTCCTTCTCATCTTTGCATAGTGCATGCTTTTTCTTTAGCTTTGATACTTTCCTTAGTTAACCATGGATGGGGGAACCTCCCTTTTAAGAATTTTCTTCAGAGTAGAAACGTAATAATTCTGATCATTCTGAAATATCCCCTTAAATATTTGCCATTGCTTCTCTGTTCACATTCAGACCACACTGCCAGTCAATGATCATCTCCCACAAGAGAGAATCTAACCATCGCCCCTTAGCATTCAAGATAAGTTGCTGCCACATTAGAATGAAATTGGTTGCAGCATCTCAGAATTGCATTGTCACACACCGTTTCTGTTTTAGAATAAAGCATTTCAACAGTTGGATCAGGGCCTCATGAAGCTGCATCAGATGTGTTTTAAGGACAGCCAGGTGCCAGAGGATACTTTTCAGAAGCTGAAGAACGTTGAGAGTGAGATCCACAGGCTGTTAGATCGCATTGACACAGCTGCAACAGCAAAGACAGTCAGCAGCATCCTGAAGAGAAAACAGAAAGAGAATGCAGAGAGGTGAGGACATTGTCAAACTGATGTTTGTTTGCTTGGCCTGAGGTTAGATTACTTGTAGTAAGTGCCACTAATCTTTGTAAGATGTTCAACTTCTCTGTCGCAAAGGATTCCAATTATTCCACAGAGAAATAATCATAGGGAGGTGATGGCCTAATGGTATTATCGCTAGACTAATAATCCAGAAATCCAGCTAATGTTCTGGGTTCAAATCCCCCCAAGGTGGAATTTAAATTCAATATTTTTTAAGACGAAAAAAAGAAGGAATTAAGAATCTACTGATTACCATGAAATCATTGCCGAATGTTGGAAAAAACCCATCTAGTTCACTAATGCCCTTCAGGGAAGGAAATCTGCCACCCTCACCTGATCAGGCCTACATGTGACTCCAGACCCACTGGTTGATTGACTCTCAGTTGTGCTCTGAAATGGCCTAGCAAGCCGTTCAGTTGTACCGATTGCTACAAGGTCTCAAAGAAATGAAACTGGATGGATCATCTGGCATCGAACTAGGCACCGGAAAAGACAACGGCTGAAACAGCCCTGTTAACCCTGCAAAGTCCTCCTCACTAACATCTGGGGGTTAGTGCCAAAACTGGGAGAGCTGTCTCACAGACTAGTTAAGCAACAGCCTGACATAGTCATACTCACAGAATCATACCTTATAGACAATGTCCCAGACACCACCATCACCATCCCTGGATATGTCCTGTCCCATCGGCAGGACAGACCCAGCAGAGGTGGCGGCACAGTGATATACAGTCAGGAGGGTGTTGCTGTAGGAGTTCTCAACATTGACTCTGGACCTCATGAAGTCTCATGGCTTCAGGTTAAATGTGGGCAAGGAAACCTCCTGCTGATTACCACATACCACCCCACCTCAGCTGATGAATCAGTACTCCTCAATGTTAAGCAACACTTGAAGGAAGCACTGAGGATGGCAACGGTACAAAATATACTCTGGGTGGGGGATTTCAGTGTCCACCACCAAGAGAGGCTTGGCAGCAGTACTGCTGATTGAGCTGGGCGGGTGCTAAAGGATGTAGCTGTTAAACTGGGTCTGGGGCAGGTAGTAAAGGAAATGCATACTTGACTTCATCCTTACTAATCTGCCAGCTGCAGTTGCATCTGTCCATGATAGTATTGGTAAGAGTGACCATCATACAGTCCATGTGGAGTTGAAGTCCGGCCCTTCACGTTGAGAATAACTTCCATCGTTTTGTGTGGCACTATCACCATGTTAAATGGGACAGACTTCGTACAGATCTAGCAACTCAAGACTGGGCATCCATGAGGTGCTGTGGGCCATCAACAGCAGCAGAATTGTACTCCTGCACAACCTGTAACCTCATGGCCTGGCATATCCTCCTCTCAGTCATTACTATCAAGTCAACCCTGGTTCAATGGAGAGTGCAGGAGGGCACGCCAGGAGCAGCACCAGGCATACCTGAAGATGAGGTGGCAACCTGGTGAAGCCACCAAACAGGATCGATTGCTCGCCAAACAGCGAAATCAGCAAGTGATAGACAGAGCTAAGTGATCCCATAACCAACGGATCAGATCTAAGCTCTGCAGTCTTGCCACATCCATTTGTGAACGGTGGTGACAATTGGCACTACATCCACAAGCATCCACTCCCTCCACCACCAACACTCAATAGCAGCAGTGTGTACTTTCTACCAGATGCACTGCAGAAGTTCACCAAAGATCCTCAGACAGCACCTTCCAAACCCACAACCACTTACATCTAGAAGGACAAGGGTAGCAGACATATGGGAACATAACTACCTCCAAGTTCCCCTCCATGCCACTCACCATCCTGACTTGGAAATATATTGCTGTTCCTTCAGTATTATTGGGTCAAAATCCTGGAATTCTCTCCCTAATGGCATTGTGGGTCAACCCACCGCAGGTGGACTGCGGTGTTTCAAGATGGCAGCTCACCACCACCTTCTCAAGGGCAACTAGGGATGAGCAAGAAATGCTGGCCAGCCAACAATGCCCACATCCTACAAATGAATAGAGAAAAAAAAGTTACATTGTCCACTTTCAGAGTTTTGTGACATGGACAGTTCTGTACTGTGTAGGGTCTGGTTTTGTTGGAAGCCCTGCACTGCTTTATGAATAAGGGAGCTTTTGTGTGTCGTTTGATCATGCTGCAAACATCAAGTGTTACAACTCGCAGATGTTCCCTACATATCCCTGGCGTCACACAGCATAGTTCTGGCCTTGGTGCCATTGCACACCCCATTCAGTTCAGTTAGACTCTATAGCCTGGCCTTTGTTGAAAGGGCTGGGCAGTGAAACCACCACATGGTTCAATGTCCTTTTGGTCCTGAAGGACAGGTGGATCCTGTAGGATGGTTCCCTAACAGACATTCATTTGGCAGATGCCTCATCGCCAGAGCTTTTAAACAAGCACCAAGATGGAGCTTGGCTGGCGATGAGAAAGACCCTCCCTATCTAATCCTTCACACACACTTGAGTCTCAGCCATTCTGCTTCTCCCAAAGTGGCTATGATGGAGATGAGACCATTGTCTGCCTCTTTCAAGAGTGTTTCATTGCAATGAACATCTGGAGAGAGAGGCAGTGTTTCTTTCGTTGAGGTCATACAGTCACTGAGTTGTACAGCACAGAAACAGACCCTTCATTCCAACTTGTTCACGCCGACCAGATATCCTAAATTAATCTAGTTATTTTTGCCAGCACTTGGCTCCTATCCCTCTAAACCCTTCCTGTTCATATACCCATCCAGATACCTTTTAAATGTTGTAATTGTATTAGCCTCCCCCACTTCCTCTGGCAGCACATTCCATACACATACCACCTTTTGCATGAAAAAGTTGTCTCTTAGGTCCCTTTTAAATCCTTCCTCTCTTGCTTTAAATGTATGCCATCTCGTTTTGGACTCCCCTGTCCTGGGAAAAGTACGTTGGTTATTCACCCTATCATCCCTCATGATTTTGTAAGGTCACCCCTCAGCCTCCAATGCTCCAGGGAAAACAGCCCCAGCCTATTCAACCTCTCCAAGTAGCCCAAATCCTCCAACTCCGGCAAAATCCTTGTAAATCTCTTCTGCACCTTTTCAAATTTAACAACATCTTTGCTATAGCAGGGAGACCAGAATTGGATGCAGCATTCCGAAAGTGGCCTAACCAATGTCCTATACAGTCGCAACAACACATCCCAACTCCTATAGTCTATGCACCGATCAATAAAGGCAAGAGTACCAAACGTCTTCTTCACTATCCAGTCTACCTCTTACTCGACCTTCAAGGAAATGTGAAGTATCGCCCCAAGGTCTCTTTGCTTGACAACGCTCCCCATGACCCTACCATTAAGTGTATAAGTCTGTCCCAGCTTACCAAAATGCTACACCTCACGTTTGTCTAAACTAAACTTCATCTGCCACTTCTCGGCCCATCAGCCCATCTGATCAAGGTCCCGTTGTACTCTGAGGTAACCTTCTTGACTGTCCACTACACCACCAATTTTATCTGCAAACTTACTAATCATTCCTCCTATATTCATATCAAAATCACTTATATAAATAACAAAAATCAGTGAACAGAGCACCTATCCTTATGGCACACCGCTGGTCACAGGTCTCCAGTCCCAAAAACAACCCTCCACCATCACCTTTTGTCTCCTACCTTCAAACCAATTTTGTATCCAAATGGCCAGCTCTCCCTGGATTCTATGTGATCTAACCATGTGGAACCTTGTTTTAATGCTTTACTGAAGTCCATATAGACAACATTCACTGCTTTGCTTCATCAGTCTTTGTCATTTCTTCAAAAACTCAATCAATTTAGTAAGACATGGTTTGCCACGCACATAGCCTTGTTGACCATCCTTAATCAGTCCTTGCCTTCCCAAATACATGTAAATCCTGTCCCTTAGAATCCCTTCTGACAAATTACCCATCAGAGGTTCATCCTGAACAACTTATTTTATGGGCTGTTCCCAGGGATATTCGCCTAGACAAACACCAGCAGCAATGGGAGTTCCACAGACTTGGTGAAAGATGCTCTGCTTTCCAGTGCAAAGAGCTACAGATGGCCTGCTCCGGACTGGCACATTCCAAGGTTCAGGACTATATCCTGAGGGCTATAGTAAAGCTTCGAGCATCCACTGCAGAGGCTCAGTAGGAAAAGGTCCATATCTAAGGCCTCCCCACTCCTGTATACAGAGGGGTAAGAATCTGTACGGCACCTTTTGGGCTGGATGTTACTTAATAAGTGTCACTGAATTCATGCTTTCTGAATGAAATAACTTGACAATACACCCTAGGAGCTCTAGAGGTGCTCTCGTTGTGGCACTGCACTCCAGCATGAGGTGATCGAAAATATATTCAACCAGCAGCTGGCTTTAAAAATTGGACAGTTCCTCTAACAAGCCAAAAAATTGCATTTCTGTAGTCCTCATCCCATTAATGAATATATATATATAAAAAAGCACTCTGGCACCATTTCTACAGCAGGAACTGAAAACTGAACAACAGACTTGTCAGTTCATTGATAGTTATTAGTGTTTTAAATCATGTTCTGTGCTCATTCACAAGATTTATTTATTTTTAACCACTGCATTCTTGAATAATCACCTGATAACTAGTTCAGCTTTCACTCACCAGGCTGGAGTGTGCTAAAATGCATGTTCTATTCTTTATCTTAGGTTGCAGGAAGAAATGATGTCTCATATAAAAAGTTCAATGGAAGCAAGGAATAAATATCGACGGGAGGCAGCACTAAAAGATACACAGAGACGGGTAGATATTTTTCAGGTGTAAATCGTTCTGCATCATGTGAGGTGCTTTCATCTTTCGGGAAGGAAACTGCTGTCCTTACATGATCTGGCCTACTTCTGACTCCAGTCCCACAGCAATGTGGGTGACTCTCAATTGCCTCCTGAAATGGTCCAGCAGCCCACTTCATTTCAAGGGCAATTAGGAATGGGTGATAAATACTGACCCAGCTGGGGACACCCACATCCCCATGAACAAATAAAAAACTGAGCAGATCACTAGGGTTACTTGTTGATGAGGCTCCGAGTTGTCACTCATGTTTTTATCTTACATCCCCATGAAAAAGGCAATTCTCCAAAAGTGTCTGAATCAACACTGCTTTCCTTATTTGTTGAAATAAAAGCAAAATAGTGTGGACATTTGAAATCTGAAACAGACATAGAGAATGCTGCAGAAACTGAGCAGGAAAGCGAAACAGAGTGATAATTTCAAGTCTGGTATGACTCCTCTGCCTCTCTTCAGTTCCAAAGAAGAGTCATATCAGAGACAACACAGTGTGGAGCTGGAGTGTGCTAAAATACATGTTCTATGTTAGACTGCAGGAAGAAATGATGTCTTATATGAAAAGTTCAATGGAAGCAGGTCAGGCAGCATCAGAGGAGTAGGACAGTTGCCGTTTTGGGTCGGGACACTTCTTTAGAACTAGGGAGGGGAAGGGAGCTGGGAGAAAAATAGAGGGAGGAGGTCTGGGGCTGGGGAAAGTTAGGTGGGATGGTGATAGGTGGATGCAGGGAGGGGGTAGTGGGGATTGGTCAGTGGGAAGGGTACTGTGGATAGGTGGGGAAGAAGATGAACAGGTAATAACAGATCGAGGAGACGGGGATGAGAGAAAGGTTTGGACATGGGATGAAGTCGGGGGTGGGGAGGGTTTAAAACTGATGAAATCCATGTTAAAGTCATCAGGCTGTAGTTTCCTGAGGTGGAATTTGAGGTGTTGCTCCTCCAGTTTGCATGTGGCATCATTGTGGCACTGGAGGAGGCCCAGGATGGACATCATCAAGGAAGTTAGAGGGGGAGTTAAAATGGTTAGTGACTGGAAGGTCTACTGTATCTGTTGCTCCTGATGTGGCCTCCTCTACATCGGTAAGACCAAGCACAGACTCGGTGACTGCTTTGTGGAGCATCAGCGCTCTCTACACGATAACACCTTCCGGTCACTAACCATTTTAACTCCCCCTCCCACTCCCTGGGTGACATGTCCATCCTGGGACTCCTCCAGTGTCATAATGACACCACCCTCATATTCTGCCTTGGGAGCCTAAAGACCATTGGCCGTAACATAGAATTCACCCGTTTCAAAATCTCCCCACCCCCAATATCATGCCATGTCCAACCCTCCCTCTCATCCCTGACCTGACACAACCTGTCCATCTTCTCTCCCACCTATCCGTCCCACCCATCCCACTGACCAATCGCCACCATCCCCTACCTATCTATCACCATCCCACCTACCATTACTCAGCCCCCCCCCCCCCCCCCCCCCCCCCCTCTAATTATTTCTGAGCTACCTTCCCCCTCCCCATTTCTGAAGAAGGGTCCCAACCTGAAACGTCAGCTTTCCTGCTCCTCTGATGCTGCCTGGCCTGTTGTGTTCCTCCAGCTCCACACTGTGTTGACTCTGACTCCACCATCTGCAGTTCTTGCTATCTCAGAGTCATATCAGATTTTTCTGCACATCTTTCCTTTTCAAGTTTTATTTAATTTATTTTTCAAAGTTACCATTGAATTTGCTGCCACTACCGTTTCAGGTAGAGTATCCCAGATCATGGCTTGCTAGGTTAAAAGAAATTTCTTCTCCTCAGTCCCTCTGGTTCTTTTCAATCCCCTGCAATCTGAGCTGTATGGTCACTGATTCTACTGCCACTGGAGATGGTTTCTTGTTATTTGCCCGTACTCATCCATGACTTTGAAAAGGAAAGGACAGGATGTAAAGGACTACAGTGAAGGGATAAGTGAGCTGTCTGAGAGCTGGCACAGACAGGCTGGGCTGTATGGTCCCCTTATCCTGTACTGTGTCACTATTCTGTGAATCTATTAAAACTTCCCACAACCTTTCCCGCTCAATGGACTACAATTGCAGCTTATCTAATCTGTTTAACTAAAGTTGCACACAGAATCACGGCATGGCTACAAAACCAAGGAGGCTATTTGTTCAATCTGGTTGGTGCTGGCTCTCTGCAGAAGCACTCAGATGGCCCTGTTCCCTGCCCTGTACCTGAAATCCTGGAAAATTTTTTCAGGTTCTTATTCAATTTCCTTTGAAAGTCATGCTTGAACTTGCCTCCACTGTACCCTGATGCAGTACTCCAGATTGAATCCATTTGCTGAGAAAAAAGGTCTTATCCCTTACATTCATGTCACCCCTCTGCCAGTAGGGCCAGTCTCTCCCTCTCCACTCTGCTCAGGCCCGTCACAATTCTGCGCACCACGATCAAAACTTCCCTGCATCCTCTTCTCCAGAGGGAATATCCCCAGCTTCTCCAGTCTGTCCAGGTAACTGATGTCTCTTGGCCCCAGAAACATTCTTGTAAGCTTTACCTGCACCTTCACACCTACCTAAGATGTGGTGTAGAGGGTGGACAAGCTCATAAATCACATGACACCAGGTTATAGTCCTTAGGAGCCTTGCACCTTCTTTGGTTGTCAGTGAGGTAGTGTCAGACACAGAATTTATAAGTAAAAGATCAAAAGGTCACACCACTGATGAGAATGTATTAAACAAACCTAAGACGCTGTTAAATCTTTAATCAGTTAGAAGGTTTTAATTGATTAATATGTATATGTAAATCCTATAGGGTGGCATGGTGGCTGAGTGGTCAGCACTGCTATCTCACAGCACCAGGGACCCAGGTTCGATTCCACCCTCAGGCAACTGTCTGTGTGGAGTTTGCACATTCTCCCTGTATCTGCATGGGTTTCCTCCCACAGTCCAAAGAAGTGCAGGCTAGGTGGATTAGCCATTCTAAATTGCCCATAGTGTTCAGGGATGAGTAGATTAGGTGGGGTATAGGGTGATGGGTCTGGGTGGGATGCTCTGAGGGTCAGTGTGGACTTGTTGGGCCAAACAGCCTGTTTCCACACTGTAGGAATTCTATGAAAGTCACTGTCCTGGGAGAACTAACGTGTTACAAAGAGGTGACATGTTAGGTCAGACAATGTATGTTAGGTGTGAGGCCTTGTTTAGAATCTGTGTTTTGGTTTGGAGTCAGACTGGTTTTATTTCTAAAGTAGGAATTTATGAAGTGCCACATTGCCTGACTGTCTATAAGTTGTATGCTTCTTGAACAAAATAGAATGTATCTGCAAATATGAATTCACCCCATAGATTTACGTGTGTGTGTGTGGGAGAGTGTGTGTGTGTGTGTGTGTATTTGTGTGTGTAAGGTAGAGTGTGTGTGTGTTTGTGTGTGTAAGGTAGAGTGTGTGTGTGTGTATTTGTGTGTGTAAGGTAGAGTGTGTGTGTTTGTGTGTGTCAGGTAGAGTGTGTGTGTGTGTCAGGTAGAGTGTGTGTGTGTGTAAGGTAGAGTGTGTGTGTGTGTAAGGTAGAGTGTGTGTGTGTGTATGTGTTTGTGTGTGTAAGTAGAGAATGTGTGTGTGAGTGTTTGTGAGGTAGAGAATGTGTGTGTATGTGAGGTAGAGAGTGTGTGTGTGAGAGAGTGCGTGTGTGTATGAGAGAGAGTGCGTGTGTAAGGGAGAAAGTGTGCGTGTGTGTTTGAGAGAGAGTGTGTGTGTGTGAGGGAGTGTGTGTGTGGGGGGAGACAGAGAGTGACTGTGTGCATGTGAGCGGGGGAGAGAGAGAGATTGTGTGTGTGTGAGAATGTGTGTGTGAGGGGGAGAGTGAGAGTGTGTGTGTATATGTGAGGGGGGGAAGAGAGAGAGTGAGTATGCATATGAGGGGGGAGAGAGTGACTGTGTGTGTTGGTGGGGGGAGAGAGTGAGAGTGTGTGTGTGAGATAGCAAGAACTGCAGATGCTGGAGTATGAGATAACAAAGTGTGGGGCTGGAGGAACTCAGCAGGCCAGTCAGCATCAGAGGAACAGGAAAGCTGACGTTTCAGGTCGGGACCCTTCTTCGGAAAATGAGTGTGAGGGAGAGAAGGGGAGAGAAAGAGTGTGTCTGTGTGTGACAGAGAGAGGGATAGGGCCTGAGAGAGTGTGTTGGGGGAGAGAGAGAAAAAGAGAAAGTGTGTGTGTTGGGACAGAGTGTGTTTGTGTGTGGAAGACTGTGTGTGTGTGTGAGAGTGTATGTGCGTGTGTAACTGTGTATATCTGTGGGAGAATATGTTGGTGAGAGGGAGAGAGAAAGAGTATGTGTTTGGGAGACAGTGTGTGTGCGTGTGGGAGACAGTGTGTGTGTGTGGGAGAGAGTGTGTGTGTGTGTGTGGGAGAGTGTGTGTGTGTGTGGGAGAGAGTGTGTGTGTGTGTGGGAGAGAGTGTGTGTGTGTGTGTGGGAGAGAGAATGTGTGTGTGTGTATATATGTGTATATGTGTGTGTGTTTGTGTGAGTGTATAGTGCAGTGGGGTCGCCTGTAGTGCTACATGAACCCAAGGTCCCGGTTGAGGCCGTCCTCATGGGTACCAAACTTGGCTACCAGTATCTGCTCAGCGACTCTGCATTGTTGTGTTTCCCAAAGTCGACCTTGGAGGACGTTTACCTGAAGATCCGAGGCCGAATGTCCTTGACCGTTGAAGTGTTCCCCCACTGGGAGGGAACATCCCTGTTTGGTGATTGTTGCGTGATGTATATTCATCCGCTGTCGTAACGTCAGCGTGGTTTCACCAATACACCATGCTTCAGGGGCATCCTTGCTTGCAGTGTATGAGATAGACAACGTTGGCCAAGTCACATGAGTATCTGCTGTGCACGTGGTGGGTGGTGTTCCCACGTGTGATGGTAGTGTCCATGTCGAAGATCTGACGTGTCTAGCAGAGGTTTCCTTGGCAGGGTTGCATAGTGTTATGATCGATGTTGTCCTGAAGGCCGGGTTGTTTGCTGCAAACAGTGGTCTGTTTAAGGCTTGGCAGTTGTTTGAAGGCAAGAAGTGGAGGTGTCAGGAAGATCTTGGTGAGGTGTTCATTGTCATCGATCATGTGTTGAAGGTTGTACAGAACATGGCGTAGTTTTTCCGCTCCCAGGAAGTATTGGATGACGAAGGGGACCCTATCAGATGTATCCCGTGTCTGTCTTCTGAGGAGGTCATTACAGTTTTTCACTGTGAGCCGTCGGAACTGGTGATTGATGAGTTGAGCATCGTATCCTGTTCCTATGAGGGCATCGTTCAACACCTTAAGGTGTCTGTTGCATTCCTCCTCAATTGAACAGATCCTGTGTATGCATAGGGCTTGTCCATAGGGGATGGCTCTTTTAATATGTTTAGGGTGGAAGCTGGAGGAGTGCAGCATCATGAGGTTATCCATGGGCTTGCGGTAGTGAGGTATTGAGGTGCCTGTCCCTTATGGAGATGGGTGTGTCTATGAATGAGACTGATTCCAAAGAGTAGTCCATGGTAAGTCTTATGGTGGGAAATAACTTGTTGAAATCCAAATAAACTTTTAAACTATTTATTTTCAACAGTTGGGTCGAAAGCTGGTGTATCGCTCAGAGCCCTTCAGAGACAAAGAAAAAGGGAAAAATGCACCAATTTATGAAATTGAGGAGGTCAATGAAGAAGCGTCCTTTTTCAATTAGGAGTCAAGGGTCAAACCTCATTACACAGCCATCGGACCTCTGTTTTGTGCCCTGTAAATTATTTATTGATATTCAACTGTTCATTGTTAATGTTGATAGCATAGATATAGCTGGAAAGTTGCTGTATTGCTGTTCCACATTTACTGTTCTTATACATAATTCCACTTGAGGTCGAAATGCACAAGATCTTGTGCGGAGACATGTTGCAAGACACCTGACTTTTTTATATACCACATTGTGTGGTTGTATATACTACTGCCCATTTTTATTGGAGTCAGAACTAAAATCTTTTAAACTAGTATTGTCCAATATACTAGCCACGTGCAACTTACTGGCAGTCTAGCCATAACTTATATATTTAAACGAAATTGAGTGTAGGGCACTGTTATTGGACATGTAGTCTCAATACTCTTTGAGTATTGTCTTGATCATTGTAAATGCTTTAAGTCAAGATTGCCCTGAGGCCTCCGGCAATATATTTCTGAAAACAAGTCAGGAGAATTATGGCAACATTGTTATTTCCAAAGGAAAAGCCGAGATTGCAGATTTTATTTATCGTGCTGAGTGCCGTTACTTGCTAGCATATTGACTGAAACTGCAGATGTTGGACTAAATACACACAAAATAGCTAGATTGTGTGTGTATGTCTGTACATGCCAGGTATGTCCATGAAAATTACTACAAATTACCCTTACTACATGTGGGTAGCCAATTAACTACTCGACAACACTGGATTAAAGCAGTGGGTGTCCTTTACTGACATGTACACGTCTTAAAAGAGATCATGGGAATTTCTTTAAAACATTGGTACCAGTTTCAGGGCTCTTCCACGTCTTAAAACCTGTAATGAATTGATTCTTTTCCACGCAATGATTTACTAAGATGGTTATTAAATGGTTCTGATAAATTGGCATTTGTTAAGGAAATGGTGGTAGTGATATATGAAATGACATTGACTCAGAATATAATCTTGGATACACTTGGTAAAACTGTTCCAGTGATACCCTCTCTGGCATCTCTTCTTTCTATTTTTGATTTCAGCATCCTATTTTTTCCTTGTCCTGAGTGACTAATGGCTTAACTTTCTTAAATGTTTCACTCACTCATGGAGGAATTTTCCAATTTCAGCATTGACTGCTCACAGGTAGGTACAGAAAGGCCATTTAAAAAGTTCCAACTCCTGCTCTTCCAAAAAATGAGCTGAGGACAGCCTTCACTAACGTTAATCTACTAGGACTTTGCTGATTTTCTATTAGCCTAATGTCAAGGACCATGGTTATGTCCTTCACAGCAGAGAAAAGGAAAACACATCTTCTCAGGGTCCAAATGCAAATCTTCCTCTGCTGTGTCCCTTCGCTTCCAATTATTGTTAAATAAACTGTTTCTCAAAATCTGCTGTAGAAATACAAGTTTGTTATTGTTCTTTGTTTGTTGATCTATTTTGCTGATTGTATGATTTGTAGAATATTACAATACAAACTGTAAATGGTAGTGTAATGTTTGTATCCTAGTATTAGGAAATAGGTTGTTACTTCCAAGGGATTTGAATTAAAACGGTTTAAAGATACAATGGTCTACATTCCTTTTTCTTAAAGATATACTTTACAAATCTAATCATCTTTGAATGATAAAAATTATGTCTATTCATTTTTCTAAACCATAACACCTTAACCAGGCACCCCAGCATTAGACACCTTGTACTTAACATTTACACCCCGCAAACAAAAACCATTTCTTTAGAGTCCAAATTCAAACTTGGTATCTTCTGTGTTCCTACACTCCCAAATTAATTCACTGGCTTTAAAGTGCTTTCAACGTCTCAAGGTCATGAAAGTGATGCAGACATGAACTCCTCAAAGTCAATTTGTTGGTGACCAAGGCTTTTTGTAAAATCATCAGACTTTGGGTGTTCAGCACTATAGTCGCTTAATATGGGCAGTAAACTATCTGAAAACACCTTATGAATAGTTGATTAAGTTTTTTAAGAAACAGCAGTGTGGAACTGATATATTAGTTAACTACAGTAAACAGCTTTAACAATTGGGTATGGGTCAGTAGTACCAGAGGACAAATAGGGTCTTAGTGCAGAGTGTGTTGTTCTCATTAAAGTTGTGAAGGCAGCATCCTGCTGTTTAGCTGAAGTGTGAGGGAACTATTCTGGGTCTCCCTCATCTTCGTCCATCTTCCACGTGGAGAAGACAGCTACATACCAAGCATGCCACCAGACAAGGACAAAATATCCACTGTCTTGAGTCCATGTTGATATCCCTAGTTCTCTTATGTGGAGGTGCCATTATTACACACCAGGTTATAATCCAACAGGTTTATTTGAAGACAAGCTTTCAGAGTCTCGCTCCTTCTTCAAGTATCAGTGAGAGATGGCATCAAACACTTTGATCTTTTGCTTTTAAATTCTGCGTCTGATGCTGCCTCCCTCACTGACACCTGAAGAAGGAGTGAGACTCCAAAAGCTTGTGTCGTCAAATAAACTTGTTGGTCTATAACCTGGCATTGTGTGATTTTTGTCTCTATTTCTAGGCACTGGTAGATTACACTGTCAGTCACCTACTTGAATCCTTCCAGCCAATGGACACAAGACATTGTGTGACATCAGGATACTTGACCCTCACCTTCATTTGAAGGTTGGTTTTCATTCTTTTTGAGAAGAAAACATTTATTTTCTTAAACACCAAATGCCAGTTAGATCTTTGACATCTATGGACCACATTGGCCTTGGGGGTTCTGGATTGTCATTTCCCTTCTGTTTTATTAGAAATTCAGTGTGTTTGGGGAAGAAAGAAAGAAAGAACCTCACAGGAAATACCACAGGGGGAAAAAAGAAATCAGTATTAATGGCACACCCAAATAGGTATTTGTACATTCATATGACAATCTAGACTCTCATACTCTCTGCAAAGCTGCAGGTCAGGAGCACTCATCTCTCTCAAACAACTGACTCCTTACCTGCAGATTGTCTCAGACATCAAGAATCCCTGAAATGTTGCACGACTGCAGCTAAGACTTTGCACTTTAACGCCCGCAACTCAGGCTAAACACAATATGCAGGGAATGTGCTTGGGCCTGGCTTACACACAACATTCTGCACAGTCAGTGATGATTCCACACACCTCTGTAGGAAAAGGTTCATTTTATTTCAGATTTCCAGAGAAGCACATTGCCATTCAAGGCTGGGAGATGTAACAAATGGATGGCTCACATTTCCATTCTCCTTCATAATGGAATAGCCTGCTGAGAAAAACTGCACAGAACAAAGCCTCTTGCAGAATTAATGCTGCCGCGGCAGATGGTTTTGTGACAAATCAGATGGGATTTCCATCCTGACCTGTCACAAAAATCTTACAGAAGGGGATGCAAGTTTAGAATTCCCACAAACAGCAATTGAGGTTAGGTCAACTGTTAGTTTTAAATGGGAGATCAATCGATTTCAATTAAAGGAATTTAAAGGACATGACAACTGGAGTGAGTAGTAAATGGATATAGGGGTATATTGAGTTTGATCACAGAGCAACCCTGACCTCAGTGAATGGTGAAGCAGCTTAAGGAGTTCAAAAGCTTATTCTCCTGTGCCTATCTGCAGGTGCTAATTCAGTTCTTGCCAAACATCAGTGCAATTCGAGCTATCTTCAGGAACAGTTACATCTACCTAAACAATCATCAGGTTAGGTTGTGCAATGCTGTGAAATGTAGACCTATAGTAGTGCAAAGACACCTGAGTGCTGTGTAGATCTGCTTAGAGAATGAAGATAGCAAACAAGAGGAAGTGCTGCATGCCTTCAATCAAAGGCACCAGACAAATCCTGGGAAATGACTTGCTCACTCTCCAACATACAAAATCTGTAAAATTACTACACATTACATCTCACAAAGTGTAAAAGAGTTTTTATTGGTACATCTGAATTCACATTGTGCCATATCAAATTAGAAGAGTTGTGTCTACAATTAAATTAGTTTGTCTTGTACATTTTACAGCACAGTAGACCCCTCTGATGTGGTCAGTGCAGTCCTGAAATCGGCATCGTCCTTACTGGATATTTTTTAAAAAAGTACTAAAAAAAAAATTGTACACGTGGTTATTCTTCAAAACAAAAAGGAAAGTTACTCTCTCATTTCTCCATCTTCTTCCTCCTCCTCAACTCCTCTAATGTACAAAACGTTGTTACATCTGTTGAACAGAACACAAGCCATCAGTATCCAAACAGATTTATTTTGCACAGTGTGCGTGATTAGAGATTCTAGAACCAGGGGGGCATTGTCTCAAAATTATGGCAGGGTGTTCAGGAGTGACGTTAGGAAGCACTTCCATACATAAAGGATGGTCGATTTTTGAAACACTTCCACAAATGGCAATGGATGCTGGATCAGATGTTAATTTTAAATCTGAGATACATAATTTTTTGTTAAACAGAAGTATTAAGGGATATGGGCCAAAGATAGGTATGTGATGTTTTTGGGCTAAAGATCTGACTGATTAGGAACATGCTTGCAGGGCTGAATGGCCTACCCCTGCTTCATATGCCCGAGTCACTACCATCACACTATGAACTCTGGTGTGATGTAAGTCACCCGTAGAATTTTATTTCATTGTATCCAGTCAAGATTTAATGAAGAAATCGTACTAAACTCGCAAATGAGTGGAAGCATCTAAAGATGCATCTGGTACGATATGAAGTGTACCCATGACTTTTGAAAGACAAATGTTTCATTAGTACACTCGGAACAACCAGATCAACAAGCGAGTTAATAAGTTATAAAGAGGTTCACACAAATACTCAAAGTAACAACAGATTACTATCCATAGGTTTCCTCACTGAGTATGATTCAGACTGGTCTGTAATTAAGAGAAACATTCCTTTTAAACAGTGAGGCCGCATGGAGATCTGATACCCAACAAAGAGTATGCTCAAATTGGCTCCACTAACTTAAGATGCCTGCTTGCACATGCTAAAATCTTTAAAGGGACTATGCCCTTGGAGTGGGAGTGCTGATGCTTTTATTTTTCCCCTCGCTCCTTTTGAGCAAGTTTGTGTACAAGAACAACAAAGAAAATTACAGCACAGGAACAGGCCCTTTGGCCCTCCAAGCCTGCGCCGATCCAGATTCTCTATCTAAACCTGTCGCCTATTTTCCAAGGATCTGTATCCCTCTGTTCCCTGCCCATTCATGTATCTGTCTAGATACATCTTAAATGACACTATCGTGCCCGCCTCTACCAACTCCGCTGGCAAGGCGTTCCAGGCACCCACCGCCCTCTGAGTAAAGAGCTTTCCCATGCACATCTCCCTTAGCCTTTTCCCCTCTCACCTTGAAATCATGACCCCCAGTAACTGAGTCCCCCACTCTGGGAAAAAACTTCTTGCTATCCACCCTGTCTATACCTCTCATGATTTTGTAGACCTCAATCAGGTCCCCCCTCAACCTCTGTAACATTTGTATTCTATCAATTCTATAACATTTCAACGTCTAAAGAGGATTGGAAGATTGTCTGCGTCTGTTATTTTCATCTTTGCTTCCTTAAGCACCTGGAACGTAATTCATAAGAAGTCTCTTGTGTGATTTCATTTGAACCAAGGAGCTCTAGGTTTGGACATGCTTCATGGACACGTTTAATCTATACTCAATCTCTTCAATAGCCGCCCACTACTCATTTTTCCTGTTTTAATTCTAATCCACATTGGCCAGGTTCCTTTTCAACTCTGAAGTTAGCACATACCAGTTGAGTGTCTTCACCTTTGAACGTTGTGTTCTTTTTCATAACTTGTGTAAGTCAAAAAAAATAGTGCCAGTTCTTTCCTAAATGCTCTTCCACCAAAACCTGCTCCAATTCATCCCAAGAAATCGACTAAACATTGTTGATCAGTGTTTCCTTCCTCATTAGAAGCACAATGTTCTCTTACTTACGTTTCAGGAATTTCTCTCCTCTTTGACATTTGCTATTCTTTTCCTAGTCCAAGACAACTGAAGCCCCCAATTATCAGTGCATTATAAGTTTATAGTTCCTTTCTGTAATTTGCTTGAAAATCTGCAGCTTTATATCCTCCCCATCATTTGGTATACACCTAGTAGTGGAATAGTCTCCCTACTGTTCCTCAATTCTTACCAACAGATTCTGCCTTTGATCCAATTCTGACCAATAATGCTACAGCCATGTTTTTCCTTCCCTACCATTCCTGAGTACTATTTCACCAGGGATATTAAGCGTTCTACCCTTCCCTTGTTTGATTCAGGTGTCTGTTAATGTCACGGTCATAACCCCATGTAGAAAGGTGGTATACAGTTCACCAGTCTTATTTTTCATTACCATTTCAACTACCACCTTTTCCAGGGCAACTAGGGCCAGGCAATAAATGCAGGACTAGCCAGTCACATTAATTTGGTGAATTAATTTTTTAAAATGTTATTTGTCTCTCTGCCCTCTGCACATTTTGTATTTTGTTAAAATTCATTCCTGGCATGTAGGCAATGCTGGTTAAGGTCAGCATTCGTAGAATCCCTACAGAGTTCATTCATTACTCATTTCTAATTGTTCTCAAAAATGGTGGTGAGCCCCAACTGGAATACAAAAGAGTGACTTGCTAGGCCACTTCAGAAAACAGTCCATAGTCAGCCACATTGCTGTGGATCATGCAGCTCATACACAACAGAATGGACAAGAGATAGTAGGAACTGCCGACGCTGGAGAATCTGATATAACAAGGTGTAGAGCTGGATGAACACAGCAGGCCAAGCAGCAGGAAAGCTGACGTTTCGGGTCTCGACCCTTCTTCAGAAACGGACAAGCAGAGGTTGACTCCCTTCCTGACAGAACATGAGTGAAATAGATGGATTATGAGAATCTGATGTTTTGTGGTTACTGTAAATAATACCTGTTTCTTAATTCCAGATTTTGGTTTAATTAACAGAGTTTTAAACTCATTCCTCCAGTCCAAGCTTCTGGATTAGTAAAGGATTATGGATGTTGAATACATGAAGCTGAAACAAGTTGATGACTTTATGTCGAAAGAGCAGTTATCAATCTGAAACATCAGCTGTTCCTCTCTTTTACAGATGCTCCCTGACCAGCTTCATGTTTCCAGGACAGTGTTTCAGCCTCTAGCAACATAGCACCTTGACATTACTAGCCTGAATCCTCGATAATAACTAATATTGACACACGACCCTCTATACCCACCCCAAAAAAAAAACTCCCTCAGAAGTAAATGAAATAGCACAAGTTAAGCTTCCATAATGGCATCGGCCCTAGCCTTGATGAGTAGCACGCTGTATTCTTCTGCAGTTTTCCTCTGTCCTGGGAATTGAAAATCGTCCCTCTGACTATATTGCTCCAGCTATTGATTTACCTACTTCATTAACAGTAATGAAGGATTAATGGCAACCTTTTAGTGTGAATACTTTACATATTTTTATAATGCTGGATAATGACAAAAATCTGCACTTTGAGGAAACCCAAAGTCAAGTGGAAGAGGTTCATGGGTTTAAATGCAAGGAATAAAATAATGGGACGAACAGACAAAAAAATCCCGTTGCTCTGCTTTCTCTCTTATCCACTCCAGTTAATCCTTTGCATTTAAAAAACAATTATTTCATAAGATATGGGTGTCACTGGCTGCACCAGCATTATCACCCATCCCAAGTTGCCCTGGAGAAGGCAATGGTGAGCTGGTCTTGAACTGCTACAATCCTGTATAATACGGTTAGAGAGGGAGTTCCAGGATCTCAACCCAGCCACGTGGAAGGAACAGTGATATTTTCAAGTCAGGATGGTAATTGATTTGGAGGGAAACTTATAAGTGGTGGTGTTCTCATGTATCTGCTTTCCTTGCCCCTCCAGATGACAGAGGTTGCAGGTTTGGAAAGTGCTGCTGAGGGAGTCCTGGTGAGTTTTTGCAGTTCATCTTGTAGGTCATTACTTCCCAAAGTGAGGACTGGGACTTCACACAGGGCCACAAGCTGACATTTTGGGATCAGGAGCTTTAAGGCAGCAATGGCCATACCATGGACTGAGTTGTAACAGCTGGGCTCCATCTCTAACAGGAACCCCTCCCCACTGTTGTGCTGTGACAATTTCCAAACCTCAAAATGGGACCAGGCTGGGAAAACATTTAAGAAGCAATGTTGTACATGATGCACACTGCTGCCACTGCGTCTCTATGGTGGACAGAGTGAATTGTTGAAGATGGTGGTGCCTATCAAGCGAGCTGCTTTTTCCTGGGTGGTGTTGAGACTCTTGAGCGCTGTTGGAACTGCATTCATACAAACAAGTGGGAAGTATCATGTCACACTCATGATTCATGCCATGGAGATAGTAGACAAATTTTAAGGGGTCAGGTGGTGAGACACTTTTTGCAGAATTTCCAGCCTCCACCTGCATTTATAGTATTTATATGACCGGTCAAAAACAAAAATTGGAAAAACTCAGCAAGTCTGGCAACATGTGTGGAGAGAAAACAACGTTTTGAGTCCATAAGGTCATTGGATTCGAAACATTAACACTGTTTTGTCTTCACAGATGAATTTTGCCAGCATTTTGTTTGTTTCAGATTTCCAGCACCCAGTAGCTAATTCTTTTATTTCAGTTTCTGAAAAACTAGATTAGAAGCCTAGCACCCTGGGCTAACACACTTAGGATTTTGAATCTCTGCCACGGCAGATGATATAAATTGAATTCAATAAAACTCTGGAATTAAAAACTAGCCTTATGGTGATGATGTAACTACTGATGTCCAAGACAAATGATATTCAAGAAGGGAGCAAGGGATAAACCAGGAAACTACAGTCAGTCCAACCTTGGTGGTGGGAAAACTATTGGAAGCAATTTTGAGAAACAGAATTAATTTGCATTTGGTGAGTTCAGCGTAGTCTTGTTTAAGGGAGGTCATGTCAGTTCAAGTTGATTGAATTTTTTGAAGAGGTGACCAGGCAATGTTTTTGATGTAGTCTACTTGGACTTCAGCTTTTGATTAGGTCCCATACAGGAAACTGATATTAAAGGTAACAGCCCATGGGATCTAAGGAAATTTGGTCAACTGGATTCACAACTGGCTGAGATTTATGGGAGGTGGGCACCACTAGCTAGGCCAGTATTTATTCCCAATCCCTAGAGTTCAGATTGCAGTTGAGTGTCAACTACATTGTGGGTATGAAGTCACATGTAGGTCAGACCAGGTAAGGGCGGCAGCTTCCTTCCTTAAAGGACATTTGTGCACCAGATGGGTTTTGCCCTGACAATTAACAATGGTTATCATTGGACTCTTAATCCCAGAAATTCACTGAATTCAAATTCCACCATCTGCCACTAGCAATAATACCACTAGGCCATCCCTCCCCAGTGGCAGGAAGCAGAAGGTGATGGTTGAGGGGGGCGGTTTAGGACCGAAAGTCTGTGCCCAGCAGGGTCCCACAGGGATCAGTGTTGGTGCTTTGCTGTGTGTGGTCTATGTAGTTGATTTAGACCTGAATGTAGGAGCGTTAATCAGTAAGTTTACAGACAATAGAAAAATTGGTGGGGTGTGAATAGAGAGCCTTAGATGACAGGAGGATATGGATAGGCTAATCAGAGGCAAATGGAATTCAATCCAGATAAATGTGATGTGATGCATTTGGCCAGGCCAAACGAGGCACAGAAATATATGATGAATCGTACGACTTTGAGAAGCACCGAGGATCAGAAGGAAATGAAAAAAAAAAAAACTGCTGATGCCATGAATTGGAAACAAAATCAGAAGTTGCTGGAAAAGCTCAGCAGGTCTGGCAGTAGTTCTGAGGAAGGGTCACTGGACCCAAACATTAATTCTGATTTCTCTTCACAGATGCTTCCAGACCTGCTGAGCTTTTCCAGAAACTTCTGTTTTTGTGAGGATCAGAAGGACCCTGGTGTGCATGTACAGCTGTCCCTTAAGGTAGCAGGACAGGTGGATAAAATGGCTAAGGCAGCATATGGTTTACTTGCCTTTATGGGCCAAGACAGAGGGGTTAAGAGCAGGGAAGCTATGCTCAAACAGTATATGTCATTAGTTAGGCAACAGCTAGAGTATTGTTTGCAGTTCTGTTGGGATTAGATAGCACTACAGAAGGTGGAGAAGATTTACCAGGATGTTGCCTGGGGCTGGAGAGTTTCAGTTATGAACAGAGATTGGACAGGCTGGGGTGGTTTTCTTTAAGAGCAGCAGAGACTGAGGGGGGACATGATTGATTTGTATAAAACAAGGAGGAGCACAGACATGAAGGGATTTTTGCCCTTGATGAAAGGATCAATGACCACAGGGACATAGATTTATTAAGGGGCAGAAGGTTTAGCGGGTATGTGAGGAAAAGCATTTTCACCCAGAGGGTAACAGTGTGGAGCTGGATGAACACAGCAGGCCAGGTAGCAGAGGAGCAGGAAAGCTGTTGTTTCGGGTCTAGATCCTTCTTCAGAAATGGACAAGCACAGGTCGACTCCCTTCCTGACGGAACATGAGTGAAATAGATTGTCAGAAAGAAACATCAGCTTTCCTGCTTCTCTGATGCTGCCTGGCCTGCTGTGTTCCTCCAGCTCTACACTGTTATCTCAGACAACAGCATCAACAGTTCTTACTATCTCTGAGTGAGCCTTCACCCAGAGGGTGGTGGGAATCTGGAACTGTACGGATGATAGAGGCAGAAACCCTCATTATATTTAAGAAATGCCATGGTATATAAGGCTATGGGGCAAGTGCTGGTAAATTGGAAGTTCAGTGGCTGCTTATGACCAGCATGGACATGATGGACTAAAGGGCCTTCTTCTGCGCCATAGATCTCTGACTCTACGACAAGGGTTCTAATCCCACGACTGAGAGGGTTGAATTTGAATTCAATACATGGAAGTCTGGAATAAAAGATCTAATGACGACCACAAAACCATTTGTCGATCTGGTTCACTAATATACTTTTGAGGATGAAATTTGACATTGTTACCTGGTCTGGCCTATATGTGACTTCAGACCCACAACAATGTGGTCGACTCTGAACTGCCCTTTGAAATAGCCTAGCAAGCTACTATAAACCACAATGATATCTGAACAAAAGTATGAATCCAAATGGACTAATTGGCATTCACCTAGACACCAAAATTAAAATGGCAAACTTAGGCCTGTCGAATCTGCAAAGTCATCCTTAGAAACATCTGGGATCTTGCGTCAAAATTGGGAGAGCTTCTCTCAGATTATTCAAACAATAGCCTGACAGCCACTCTGAAGAGATATACCTCTGAAACAACGTCCCTGACACCATGTCAGGGACATGTTCCTGGATACATCTGTCCCAAGCAGGAGAGGCCCAGGAGAGGTGGCGGCACGGAGGTACAGAGCTGGAAAGGAATTCTGGAAGACCTTTACACTGACTTTGGATCTCACAAAGTTTCACAGCACTAGGTGAAACACAGGCAAGGAAACCTCATGCTGATTATCACCATCCTCCTTCCATGATGAATCAGAACTCCTACGTGATGAACACCACGTTGAAGAAGCACGGAAGTTAGCAAGGGCATTTTGGATGCTGGACTTCAATGTCAATCACCAAGAACAGGTTTGTTGCACCACTATTGACACGACGGTCAGGTCCTAAAGGCTAGCTGCTACATTGGGTCTGTGGCAGATAGTGAGGGAGCCCACAAAAGCAAAAATACCTACTTAACCTCAACCTCACCAGTCCTAGGCTGTGCCAATCTATGATGTACAAACCAGGTCTTTTAGTTTTTGTATTTTTGATTGTGGACTGACACTCATTGCAAATAGTGTGTTCAAGCAATAACATAAGTCAGAATATTAACAAACTTTGAGCCAGGGGACTGTGTACAATTGAAAATATGGCCAGTAATAAGATTGGTCTGTGGACTAGTGAATAGTTATTGATGACAAACACCTCCTGCCCGCCAGTTATGTGATTGGCTCCCAGGTAGTTGAACAGTTTGAGGGCATGAATGCTTGGGAGAAACCATTGTACCTCAGGAGAAGGAACTGCAAAAAAAATAAAAAAAAAACCAAAAATCTCAAGTCTGAAGATAGCTTATTTCCCATTTCTAGCTGCTGTGCCTTTTAATTGGTAAGTCAGACCTTTAGAAGTGCGAGCCAGTTACTCTGTGCCTCCTGCAAACAAGTGAAAGTATCTGGAGAATAAAGACTAAAGAAACAGCGTTCTGATGGTATAAAAATCTCAGCAGAGGACAGTGAGCGCTGAATTGCCTTCCCTTATCGTCCACCCAGCACACCCCTAACTTACCCCCTTTTCTCTGTCTGTACGTATGCATAGACATGGACATTTATAAGGGGGGTCAGTTAACAAGCAGCGTTATATGCCAATGGTTCTAACTGTTTACCTATAGTTAGCGTATATTTAGAACAAATAGTCATTCCCGTTAAGTATAGAAACCTGGTCTGTCAACCTGGGTCTAAAAAGACAGGTAAATTGTGCAATTATGAGTATTTCTGTAAAATCTTCAACTTTTGTGACAACTCTGGGAATAGCAGAGCTGGATTTCCAGCACACTATCCCAAGAGACATAATAACAATGTCAGCAGGAGTTGCTTTCCACATAGTATCGCCACATTGAGGATGCTCGCCCTTGTGTTGTGTGGCACTAGCACAATGCTAAAATGAAAGAGACTTTGAACACATCTAGCAGCTCAAAACTGAGCATCTACAAGGCACTATGGGCCATCAGCGGAACAGTATTCAACCACAATTCACAACCACATGGCCTGCCATATTTCCCCACTGTATCATTACCATCAAGTCAGGATCAAACATGGTTCAAAGAAGAATGCAGGAGGGCATGCTGTGAACAGAATTAGTTATACTTAAAAATGAAGTATCAATCTAGGGAACCTACACAGGACTACGATATGCCAAACAGCAAAAGCTACTTACAACTGACAGAGCTAAGTGATCCCACAACTAATGGATCAGATCAAAGCTCTGCAGTCCTGTCACATCCAGTCATGACTGGTGGTGGCTAATTGAACAACTCCCTGTAGGAGGTTCCACAATATCCCCATCGTCAATCATGACAGAGGCCATCATATCAGTGCAAAAGATAAGGCTGAAGCATTTACAACAGCCAAGTGAAAACTCCAGTTCAACCTCCACCAGAGGTCCCCAGTGGTTGAAGACTGGCAGCTGTGACAATGTAATTACTCCATGTGATATCTGGAAAGCTATGGGGGTGGTGGTGGTGGACCACATTTGAAAGTTTGTGACTTTAAGGAGCCCTAGCAAAACCGGAGTCAGGGGAATACAGTTGGCTGATTTGAGTCACATGAAGCACAAAAAGTGGTGGTTGTGGTTGTTGGAGGTTAATCATCTCAACCTCAGGACATCACGACAGGAGTTCCTTAGGAGACAGTGTCCTGGGTCCAACCATCATTAGCTACTTCGTCGATGACGTTCCCCCATCATAAGATCGGAAGTGGGAGTGTTCGCTGATGACTGTATTGTCAGCATTATTCACAACTACTCAGATATTGAAGCAGTCTGTGTCCATATGCAAGACCTGAACAAATCCAGACTAAAGCAGGTAAGTGCTATGTAACATCTGTGCCAGGCAACAATCATCTCCAGTAAGTGACAAACTAACCATCACCCCATGGTGTTCAATGGCAGTACCAATAGCATGGTGATTTCCACTGACCAGAAACTGAACAAATCATAAATAGTGTGGCTACAAAAGCAGGTCAGAGCCTACTAATTCTGTAGTGAGGAACCCATTTCCTTTCTCCCCCAGTGCCTGTCCACCATCAACAAAGCACAAATTGGGATTGTGATAGAATGCTCTCCACGTGCCTGGGTGAGCACAGCTCCAACAACACATGAAAACTTGATACCATCCAGTACAATGCACCCCTCTGACCTGTCATGCCATCCACCGTCCACTCCCTCCACCAACGCACAATGGCAGCAGTGCGTACCATCTACAAGATACACAGCAGTAACTTACTGAAGATCTTTCGACACCATCTCCCAAACTTGCAGCCTCTGCCATCTAGAAGGGCAAGGGCAGTAGGTGCATAGAAAACAACCACCTGCAAATTTCCTTCCTACCACACACTATCCCGATTTGGAAGTAAAATGCCACGACTATCACTGGGTCAAAATCCTGGAACTCTCCCCATAACAGCACTGTAGGTGTTCTTACACCCAAAGGATTGCAGCAGTTCAAGGCAGCAGCTCACTATCACCTTCTCCAAGTCAATTAAGAATGGGGAGTAAATGGTGGTCTAACCCGTGATGCCCACACACCATTAAGGAGTGATAATAAAAAGTCAAAACTTCAATATTTCAAAATATTGCACATGCTGAAGGCAAGAGTTGGAACAATTGCAGCTAACTCACAAAGGCTGCAAATACCTGCTGGCATCAGTACCAGTCAGGTACTAAGTTAAAGGTCAATTAACATTTCAATATTAATAAAACAAACAAGGGAAAAAATGGCTTAGACACCAGGCCTTGGGTTCTACATTCAAAAGCTAGGGCAGTCTGAGATAAACCATCCTCCATGTGATACTGGCAAGTGACCTTGGAAACAAAGAGCCACAGGATCAAAATTACTCCCAATTTTACAGCAAAAAGCAATAGGACAGCCAAGATGAGGAAGAGGAAAAGCATTGCTACTGCAATAGAGTCACCCAAAATTCTGCTTAGGCACAAAGCCAAGGCAAAGCAGAGCACAGTATGGGGGTTTGGGGAAGACTGCCTGTTATATGCATTAAGCAGTGTGACAGAAAGTGTATGATTTACATTTTGTTTGAGAGTTTGTAGTTTAAAGCAGTGCATAGTTGGTCTATTTATGCATCAGGGTTTAAGAACTAACTAGGTCAGCCTTTCTGAAACTATGACTTTAAACCAGTATGTGCCTCCTGAAGTTTGTGGAGTTTGTTTATGGTGTGGCAGTTTGTGGCCGAAGAAAGAGGACATCATGTGAGTGGCTTAGTGGAGTTTAGGATGTGCAATTTTTGAAAAAAATTCAGTTCAAAGGTTTTTGTGTGATTTGGAGAAGACATACCTGGGGTCAGAAGCAAGTATAGTCTCCATTGGAAAAAGGAGATTGTTCGGAGCTATTAAGGAAATATGTTTCTTCAGTGAAAGAGTGTAGTTTGCAGAACTTGCAGACCAGGAGTGTTTGGTCAGAACTCTGCATTACTCAAATCTGAGAAAGACTTAAGATCACAGTTGTATAGATAGAACATAGAACAGTATAACACAGTACAGGCCCTTCGGCCCATGATGTTGTGCCGCACTTCTACCCTAATCCTAAGGTCTATCTAACCTCCACCCTTACCTTATACTATCATCCATATGCCTATCTAGTAGCCGCTTAAATGCCCCTAACGAGGCCGACTCCACTAGTCTCTCCGGGAATGCATTCCACGCCCCGACCACACTCTGAGTCAAGAACCTACCTCTGACGACTCCTCCATATCTACCTCCATTCCACTTTAGAACTATGCCCCCGCGTAATAGCTACCTCCACCCTAGGAAAAAGTCTCTGGCTGTCCACTCTATTTATACCTCTGATCATTTTGTTCACCTCTCATCCTTCATTGTTCTAAAGAGAAAAGCGCTAGCTCTCTCAACCTTTCCTCGTAAGACCTTCCCTCCATTCCAGGCAACATCCTAGTAAATCTCCTCTGCACCTTTTCCAACACTTCCACATCTTTCCAATAATGAGGCAACCAGAACTGGACACAATACTCCAGATATGGTCGAACCAGGCTTTTGTATAGCTGGAGCATAACTTCACGGCTCTTGAACTCAATCCTCTATTAATGAAAGCTAACACACCATACGCCTTCTTAACAACTCTATCCACCTGGGTGGCAGCTTTCAGGGAACTGTGAACATGAATCCCAAGATCCCTCTGCTCCTCCACACTGGCAAGAATCTTTCCGTTAACTCTGTATTCTGCTTTCAAGTTTGTCCTTCCAAAATGAATCACCTCACACTTTTCAGGGTTAAACTCCATTTGCCACTTCTCAGCCCAGCTCTGCAACCTATCAATGTCCCTTTGAAACCAAGAACAGCCCTCTGCACTGTCCACGATGTGACCCACCTTCGTATTGTCCGCAAACTTGCTAATCCATGCCTTCATCCAAATAATTTACAATAATCAAATAAATATTCAAGGGAAAGGCTTTGCAGCTTTCAGAACAGTAACTGAGAAGCAATTAACTCAAACCTACAGATTAGACAGGGATGGGACATTTCTCAGGATTGTGTGGCGATGGTGTGAGAATATAGAAGAGATTTTGTTCTATCATATGGTTTGAAATCTTTCAAACTGTATGTTTTAATAGCTTGGTTTAGTTAATTTTATTTGTATTTCTTTTGTGTAATAACCTCTGTTTCATTGTTAAAGATAGATCTGCAGCCTGGTGTGCTTATTTTAAGCGAACTGCTGCCATAAGAAATTAGGAAAAAATGACCTATAAAGCCAAATTTTATTTGAAGTCTGGCTTTTCCAGTGGTAGTATCAGCTGGGACCATAAAAGCACGTCAAATCAATTATATTAGGGATGGAACATGTACCACAAGCATTTATAGTCAGAGTCATACAACACGGAAATAGACCCTTCAGTCCAATTCGTCTGCACCGACCAGACATTCCAATCTGACCTTGTGGATTAGCCATTTGCCAGCATTCGGCCCATATCCCTCTTAAACCCTTCCTATTCATGTACCCATCCAGATGCCTTTTAAATGTTGTAATTATACCCACCTCCACCACTTCCTCTGGAAGCTTGTTCCATACATGCACCACCCTGTGTGAGAAGTTGCAAAAAGATCTTGGCTATTCACGCCATCCATGCCCCTCATGGTTTTATAAACTTCTATAAGGTCACCCCTCAGCCTCTGACACTCCAGAGAAAACAGCCCCAGCCTATTCACCCTCTTTCTATAACTCGAACCCTCCAGTCCCAGCAACATCCTTGTAAATCTTTTCTGCATCCTGTCATTTTGTTAACATCTTTCCTCTAGATGGACGACCAGAATTTTATGTAAAATTGTAAGAGTGGCCTCACCAACATCCTGTACAGTCGCAACTGCTATATGCAATGTTATGACCAATGAAGGTAAGCGTGCTAAATACCTTCTTCACCTTCTAGGCTACCTGCGACTCCACTTACAAGAAACAATGCACTTGCACCCCTAGGTCTCTTTCTTTGCCAACACATATAGTTAATGTTAGGATCGAGAAAAGTTCAACCCTGGTTTGCCCCGAGGGAGGGAATAATCTTTCTTAGGGAAGGGGAAGTTTTACAGCATTAGGGATGACAGTCTAGTTAAAGAAAGTCGATGAACTCAGAAACGCCTTAAAAGGCACATCTTCAACTTGTCATCAGAAAATTTCTGGAGATGGACCCACCAATCTGTGGTTAAATAAAGTTAGGAAAAAGCATCAAACTTAAGGAAAAAGCATAGCTGCACAAAGATGAGTGGCAGCTCAAATGAATAGTCAGAACATAAAGAATGGTTAGATGGTGGTAGGAGGAAGACATTTGAGTATGAGCAAGCTAGCATTCTTAGCAAACTGATTTAAATTCACAAATGGGACATGGGAATGGCTAGGAACACCAGCATTTATTGCCCACCCCTATGTTCCCCTGAATTTGAGTGGACTACCACACCTTTTCATAGGGCATTCAAGAGTCAACCACATTGTTGTGGGTCTGAAGTCACATGCAGGCCTGAAGTCACATGCAGGCCAGACCAGGTAAATACGTCAGTTTCCATCTCTGTACGAACAGCAAACCAGAGAGCTTTTTACAGCAATCGGTAATGGTTATGTGAGTAAGTAGACCATGTGACAGAACAGCAGAAGGGGGTCACTTGGCATATTGAGTCTGCCCTGCCATTCAATGAGATCATGGCTGACCTGAAAATCCTCAATTCTACTTTCCTGCCTTTTTTCTATAACTTTTAGATCCCTTATTGATTAAAAATCTCTCAGGCTGGAATATGCTTACGATACCATAAAACATGGGAATAAGTGAATGTTAGTCCTCTAAACAGTCAGAATGGAAAGGTAATAATAGACAATAAGCAAATCTTCACTCTAAAGGATTAAAATAAAATTCCAGTAATTGAATGTTCTTCCCGTGTCTGTAGGTTTCCGCTGAGTGCTCCAGTTTCCTCCCACAGTCCAAAAACATGCAGCTAAGTGAATTGGCCATGTTGAAATTGCTCCACAGTGTCAGGGCTATACAGGCTTGGTGGATTATCCAAGGTAAACGTGGGATAATGGGAATAGCATAGGGGTTGGGTCTGGGTGAGATGCTCTTCAGAGGGTCAGTGTGGACCCAATGGGCCGAATGGTCCTGTTCTACACTGTGGGGATTCTATGAATATCAAGATATTGGGTTTTTTGTTTTTACAAAAAGGGACAAAATGTGCTGTATATAAAAGAGAGGCTGCCGACATACTGTACTTGGATTTCCAGCAGACTTTGGGTAAGGTACCACATCAAAGGCTTTACTGAAAAGCAAAACTCAGATATTTTTTCCTAAAACCCATCAGCGTGCATAAGAGATTGGGTGGTTGGCAGAAATCAGAAACACAAATATGTTTCTGTTTGAGTTGCTGGGTGTGAAGAATGGAGTCGCACAGGGACCACACTGGTGCCTCAACATTTTACAAATTACAACAATGACTTACATTAGGTGAGCGAAGGATGGTAGCCAAAGTTTGAGAAATTCACAGACAACACCAAGATTGATAACAGAGTGTTATGAAGACCACGGAGGTTACGGACAGATGTTGATAGGTTAACTGGATAAACTGTCACAACTGGGAAAGCGTAAAAGAATTAAAAAGTGGACTGATACTTCAATGGAAAACTGCAACATTCCAAAGTGCAGAGGGATTTAGGTGCTCTAATGCCCAAGTCATGTAAAGTTATTATACAGATAGGGCATATAATCAAGAAGGGATGCTATCCTTTATAACAAGCAGAATTAAACACAAAAGGATGCTATGCCTATTTTATATAGGACATTGCTCAGATGATGTCTCAAATGCAGTGAATTAGAGACGTAGTTTTGGTCTCTACTTAAGGGAGGCAGTTCAAAGGAGGTTTACTAAATCGATAATGATTAGACAGGCTGTGCTTGTTTCCACTGGACTCTAGATAGAACAGCAGTAATTTGAATCAACCAGATAAAAATCTGAATGTCTTGACAAGGTGGACATGGAAAGGATATTTCTTTCTGTGGACAATTCCAGAATCAGGGGGCATTAATATAAAATTGGGTTGCCCTCACAGGACCCAGTCACAAAATTATTACAGTGCAGAAGTAGGCCATTCAGCCTACCGCGTCTGCACTGGCTCTATTATTAACATCTTTCCCCATATCCCTGCACACCATTACTATCCGAAAAATCATCCAATGCCCTGATGAGGAGAGTCTTTTTCTCTCATTGTTGTATAACTTTGGAACTCACAAGGCTTCTTGTAAAAGAATCAAGATTGCAACAAAGATTTGAAGTGATTTGCAAAAGAAACATATGCGGTGTGAGGAAAAAAAACTTTTCCACAAACGAGTGGTTTGGGAATACACTGCCTAGAAGTGTGATGGAGATGGGTTCAATTGAGGCACTCAAGAGGACATCAGATGATTATTTAAAGAGAAACAAATGCGCAAAGCTATCAGGAAAAGAAAGGAGAAGAGCACCAAGTCATAGTGCTGAACTCGAGAACTAATGTAGACATGATTGGCCAAATGACTCCTTTTTGCACCATACCACTTCAGTGATTTGGTGGAAGCAGGTTCAGTAAATATTTTCAAGGCAGAGGTGGATAGATTCTTGTTTGACACAGTAAGCAAAGGTTATCGGGGATAAATGAACGTGGAATTCAAAATAAAAAACAGAACAGCCAAACCATATTGAATTGCACAGCAGGCTCGAGAAGCTGAATGGTCTACTCCTGCTCCTAATTCGTTATGTTCATATGAATAAAAACAGGGTGTGGTCTCGCTGGAATTCCTTTCCACTTGGCCTCCCCATTCTGTTCATCACTGGATTTAAATTGGAGCTAACACAGGAAATTGCAAAGGTTCCAACATAAGTGATAAAATGTGCCTGTAACTGATTGACTTGAGTAAAACATCCTTTCTGAAGTGACCTGGACCATCATCACATTGTTGGTGGGAGCTTGCTACATAGATATTAGCGACCACGTTTTCTATGCAACAATGAACACATCCAAAGAATAAACATTACTGGTTGTAAAAGGGCAGATGTCAGAGGTCATGAGAGGTGCTATATAAATGCAAACCTTCTTTCCTGGAAGAAATTCTCACCTGATTAAGACTTCTCCAAGATGACCCGCTAACGCTCCATCAATATATTCTTCTGTGTTTGCAAGCTTGAACAAAAGCAAAATAATTAAATGTTTTCACCCTAGATAGTAGGAACTGCAGACACTGGAGAATCTGAGATAACAAGGTGTAGAGCTCGATGAACACAGCAGGAAAGCTTGACGTTTCGGGGGCCCGAAACGTCAAGCTTTCCTGCTCCTATGATGCTGCTTGGCCTGCTGTGTTCATCCAGCTCTACACCTGGTTATCTCAAACGTTTTCACCCATTTCCTCTTCTCATTCTAGTCTACCATACCAACGTCTTTTAACATAGAATACAATACTGCTTTGAATTAAAGGATAAACCAGTCTGAGTGTCTGCTTCATAAATGTGTGGAAACTAGACTCTAATTCACAGCACAACAGATCAGTTTTATTGAGCATCAAGCTTTCACCATTGCATGTCCAACAAAACCACAGCTGATTAATGCCAGAATAAATGAAATTTAAGTGGAGGATTATTAGGTGGAAAATGATCTGCATTCTAATTTGTTTTAGTTGAAAGGGAAATAATTAGAATCATGAATGGTTAGATGACAGGACACAGCTATTTGGTCACTCGAATCTGGGTTAGCGCTCTTCAACAACAATTCAATTGAACCCACTCTTTCCTCATGCTATGGCAAAATATCTTTCAACTTCAAATTGTTATCCAGTTCTCTTTTAAGCATTTTTCAGGCAGTGCATTCTAGATCCTAACTACTCACTGCATTAATATTTTCCCTCATGTCCCCAGTGGTTTGATGCATCATCTTAAATCCTCTGGTTCACATCTATTAAACCTTTTGATCTTCTAAGAGAACAACACTCCAAATCTGAGATAACAAGGTGTAGAGCTGGATGAACACAGCAGGCCAAGCAGCATCAGAGGAGCAGGAAAGCTGATGTTTCGGGCCTAGACCCTTCTTCAGAAATTCTGAAGAATTTCTTCTCATTTCTGAAGGGTCTAGGCCCGAAACGTCAACTTTCCTGCTCCTCTGATGCTGCTTGGCCTGCTGTGTTCATCCAGCTCTACACCTTGTTATCTCAGATTCTCCAGCATCTGCAGTTCCTATTATCTCTGAAACACTCCAAATCTACTATCCAAACAAAATCCCTCATCCTTTGAAACCATTCTCATTCTTGCTATGTCATCCTGTTAATATTGTTTCTCTTTAAGAGCCTGTGCTTGCCATTTTCCTTTTCAGGTCACTGTGCATCAGTTTAACATTAGTCTGCCCGAATGCCCAACTCACCCTACCATGCCTCAAACCTCCCATTTGTTGTCTATTCTCACGCAAACCTCCAGCTAAAACCTCCCATCCCTATTGCTCCCCAAGTGTCTTACCTCTCCCTCCACCATACCCTTTCCTTTCTCCAGCCCCTGTTCACGCCCATCCTCCCACAAGACACTCCTCCTTCACCACCAGCACCCCCATCTGCCTCTCTCCCACAAGCCACTACTCCACCAAGGCCCCTACTTTTAAGAATACTACAACTTCAAACAAACACACTGTAAATCTTGCCTACCCTATCCAATACCTTCAGATCCTTCCCACGGTGTGGTGTCCTATAGTTGCTTAGTTTTATAAAAATTCATTTTAGTTACTTCACTACTAAAAACTTTGATTTATAAAGCTGAGGATTTCATGTGCTTCATTGACCTCCTTCAGAAATTCACATCTTTTGAATGCTCAAGCTAGCTAGACTACAAAATCCAGATCTTCTATTTTGGCCAATAGATTTTACAGTCTGCCCCGAAAGGTATGGTTTTTTGATTTCAGTAAACTACTACGGTTAACAGATCAAAAGTGAGTACCTAAGGCTAAGACAATAGCCATACTCACGTCTAGCCTGCAAAATCCATAACCAACAAGCACAAGTGCCAAACTAGTCCTTACCTGCATGTTCATATACCCATCAACTGACACTAAGTAACCTTTATACTCCATTCCCCACTTTAACTTCACCATCACCGGTTTGCCAGTCAACCCATTGAGGAAAGGTTTCGGATTCAACGGTAAACTCTGGAAGGCAGAAGAAAAACAAAACAGCCGTCACAAAGGAGAACGGCTTTCATTGCACGGTATTCCAGGCACACCTCCCACACCCCCAAACAAGAGTGAGATCAATTCCTGGAAAAGGGTGTGAGAGAGAGGCGGTGTGTGTGTAGAGAGGGGGTCGGGGTGGGGAAGAGGATGGGGGAGGTCGGGAATTGAGCGGGTGAGGGTCGGGGAAACAGACCGCCCCCCTCGAACACACCTTCCCGGAGAGGGAGGGAATGGGTGGGGAGGTACAGATCAATACCCACACACCACCACCGCCCCCCCGCCCCCGAGAGGGTTTAGCGATGCGGGCCGGGGGCGGAGGGTTTAACTTTAGTACCGGCGCAGCCTCATGGACCAGGCCGCAAGCGCTCCGTGACCGGGCTGTGTATGTGTGTGTGCGGTAGGTTCCCTCACCATGCCGGTGCTGTCTCTGTCTGGTCTGCGGGGCAGTCGGAAGGGAGCGAGATGGTCTGACGGTACGACTCGCACACGGAATGGCGGCTGCTCCGAGACGGGGCGAACTTTGTGTCAGACACAGACACACACGCGGGAGCGCCAAAGGCTGGGAGCAGGGGCTGTCGGGAACCATCACCCTTCACCTCTCACCTCTCACCCTCCGCCGCCATATTGGGTTGCGGTTACCACGGAGACCGACAGCTTGGCGGCAAAACCTTAGCGAAAGGCAGTGAGCAAACTTTCAAACTTCTCCAGCTGAGCCCCGTGAAATAATGGCCAAGCATCTTTTACAGCAGGTACCACAGAGACATTTGACATGATTAATAACAACAACCTGCAGCAACAGGTCTAATTCTACAATAGTTCCCGGGGGGATTGGGAGCCAGGTTCTGGTGCATCTTGACAATATTGCTGTTTGCAGTAAAATCTCCAGGAGGACGGCACAGACAGAGATGAAGGGTGAGCCCTGTTCAGGGGCGAGACGAAGCCAATGGGCAGCGGTCAGGGGTGGGTTTGGGGTCGGGTGGCCAGATTTTCAAAAGTCTAAGTGAACTAAGGATCGTTGAATCAGAGAATAGTTATGTTGCAGAGGAAGACCATTCAGCTCATCATGTCTGCATTGGGTCCCTGAGCATCACGACTTGTCTCCTGCCCGTTCTTTCGATTTTAATAATGTCCTCTTTCATTGCCTCAATCGAACCTGCCTTTAGCTTACTTGCTGACAGTGTATTCCAGAACCAAACTACTTGCTGTGTGCAAAGTTTTTATTTCTTACATCACACTTACCTCTTTTGCAAAGCACTTCAAATCTCCCAGAGAGAAGAGTCTGTAAATAAAGAAACCAATAATACTTGGAAATGAACAGACTGGTCTCTCCATGTTGTTGTAAAGAAGATGAGTACGTCTAGTATGTGACTGGTGTGTTTCAAACCTTTGACAGAACAGTTTCTTCCAGTCAACTCATTGAAAAGTCATGCAAGATTCAGGCACTGTGATGATCAACATGCTGGGGGCGAACAGTGCCTGGTGTTGAAAGTGAGAGGTCATGTGATGACATCTCCCCAATATCTCCAACCAGAGTTGTGTTTTGTTTTAAGCAGGCTGTTACGTTATGTTGTGACACAACCCCGTGACCATCAAACCTTGAGGTGGGACTTGAATACAGATCTTCTAGGGGTGGGGACATCACTGTATCACAAACTTTGGACATCCAAACAGTTTACAACACCTTTCATTAGATATTTTATAAGCTATTATCAGCAGAAGAGGCATTGGTGTCAAGAAGCTAGTGACAACTGTCTTGGAGATGCCAAGAGGGCAGTGGTGCTGGGAGGGGCCAGATAAAGGTCCAATGCATGCAATGCCACATGATGAGTCCATACAGGAAAAAAAGGCCTAAATTTAACTCACGATTTCTTCCCGCCAGACCCAGTTTATATTTGACAAAAAAGGAAATGGTGAAAGCATGGACATTTGAACTATTTCTAGGAAATTATCAGGATACCAGATAATGTTTTAAATCACAATTTCCCTGCCACACTGGAATATTTGGCCACCATAGTTGGATGCTAGAATGGGCAGTGTCTTGCCACCATATGAACAGCATAGGGAAGACATTGGAGTCAAGAAATACAAATGGAAGCACTGAGGTGGACACCAAAATTGCCAAGTGGCAGACAGTAGAATCAAGAATAGTGTGCGAGATTGAAGAATTCTAGATCTTTTACTAGAAAAGAACGGTATTGTGTCAGCCTTCCGACTTATAAGATGATAGTTTGGTAAACCATTTGTGTTCAGCATATCTCTGGGCATTGTATTCTGCTTCAGCAAAACTAAAATATCCTGTCCTGTGTGCACCTCAGGCTGCACTGGCAACTGTCATATTAATGCTGCAGCAGCGGGTCTGTGCACTCAGGGACACACACTCAGCTCATGGACTCAATCAGACTTTTGTCCTTTGCCCTCTCAGCCAGTGATACGAGGCTTATATTACTGCAGTCTTGCCATGCCATTTAGTGAAAAAACAAACCCAGGAACTTGACATAGTTGTCAGCAGTCCTCAGTCAAGTCAAGTGGGTTAGCCTTCGCTCAGGAGGTCCTGGCACAGTCAGTCGAGGGCAGCTTCCAATACCAGGGCTTGGTATCAGAGGCTGCCCTTGACTTATTGGCAACAAGCTGAGATGAAGCTAATCTGTTCTCAACTTTGGTGTCATATTTGATACAAAAATGATCGTCTCATATTTACACCATCACCAAGACCATTTATTACACTTAGCAATGACCAACTTCGTCCCTCTCAGCTCTTCTGCTGCTGAAACCCTATGCATGCCTTTATTACCTCAAGACCTGACTATTCCATTGCACTCATTACTTGCCTCTGATATTCTTCCCTTTGATAATTTGCATTGATCACTGCTGCCCATGTCCTAACTTGCACAAAATCCCATTTACTCATCACTCCAGTCATCTCTAGTCTACATTAGCTGCGGGTTGACTAAGGACTTTTGATTTTCAATTCTTGTTGTTCTTTTCAAATACATGTCTGTAATGTCGTCAGATTTACAACTGTGTTGCCACTGAGTTTAACCACTTCACCATGGAAGGCTGTGCCTTCAGGTGCCTTGGCCCCAAACTTTGGAATTCTCTCCTTATATCTCTCTGCCTCACTTACTTCCTTTAAGAACTTCCTTGAAACCTCCCTGTTAGACGAAGCTTTTGATTATTTGCCTTAATACCTTGCATTTTAGTGTCATATTTTGTTTCGTAGTACTCCCATGAAGCACCTTAGTATATTTCATTGGATTAAATGTTTTACAGGAATACAAATTGTTGTAACATTTCAATGTTTACCTTGAAGGTATAAACACAGACAGGTACAATAGCATTTTGGATCCATTTTCAACATTTTCTAGGCATTGTCTATTGAAACGTAGAATAAAGAGAAGAGCTGCTGGAAGTGAGCTGTACTCATTCACCAAGAATTATGTTTCAGGGATAAACCTCTCCTTAGTTTTGGCCATCTATTGCTGCGGTAAGCTTTACAAGGTTGGGGGTGAATCAAGGAAGCTTTTCAAAGAACAAGTATGTTCTCCACAGACAGCACAGCTTGCCAACCCCTGAGAACAATCCAGTTCTTCCCAAAATTTGTCTTCTGTCTGTTAGTCAATTCTCAATCCATGTCAGTGCATTATCCTCAACCCATGGTGATCTATTTTGTTTACTAAGATCTTGTTGGAACCTTATTGAATGCCTTTTGATAATCCAAATATACCATATCTGTTAATTGCCTCTTTTTTATTCTGCTAGTTACATCTTTAAAGTACACCAACAGGTTTGCCAAACATGTTTTACTTTTCATAAAACCATACTGACTCTATCAAATTCTATCATTATTTTCTCTGTACCCAGTCATCAAATCCTTTATAATAGATTCTAACATTTTCTTTATTACTGATATCAGCCTAACAGGTCTGTGTTAACTAGTGGGGTTACATTTGTCACTTTCCAATCTGCGGGAACCATTCCAGAATCGATAGATGTTTGAAAGATGACCACTAATGCACCCACTATCTCTACAGCCACCTCTTTCAACACTCTGGGTTGTAGATATTTGGATCAGAGGGATTTATCACCTTTCTGTACCACTAATTTCTCCAGTATTACTTTCTTACTGATCCTAATTTCTTTCAATTCCTTATAATCCCTTGGTTCTCTAGAAGTTTTGAGAGGTTCTTTTTGTCTCCCTCCATCCCTGTACCTCTCTTCCCCATGTCATCACCCCTCCATACATCCCTTCTGCCATTCTGCCTCCCTTCACCATGTCATCTTGGCTCTCCCCTGCACCATTTCTCCCACCACCACCATACCAATGAGGAGTAGAAGAGACTATACATCCATCAAGCGTCAACCTTCTTACTGATTTTCAGTTTGGGTTCCTCCATGGACATTCAGGTCCAAATCTCTTTACAGTATAGTGCTGTTCCAAGCATGGACCAAAGAGCCAAATTCTTGATGTCAAGGGCAATCTCTCCTCTCTGGAGTTCAACTCCCTTGTCTATGTTTGGACCAGGGCTGTAATGAGATCAGGAGCTAAGTTGCCCTACCAGAACCTGAATTTAAACATTAGTGAGCAGGTTATTGCTAAGTATCACCTGATAGCCCCATCAATGACCCATTCCAATATGCTGATGATCAAGAGTAAACTGAAAGCATGGTAACTGACTGGGTTGGAATTGTCTTGCTTTTTGTTAACAGGACATACCTGGACAATTTTCCATATTGCTGTGTAGAAGCTAGTGTTTGGAACAGCTTCGCTAGGCCACAGCTAGCGTGGAGCACAAGTCTTCAGTTTTATTATCAAAATGTTGTCAGGGCCCACAGCTTTGTAATATTAATGCCTTCTCCCATTTCTTGATGTCACATGGAGTGAATTGGCTTGGCTGAAGACTGGCATCTGTGCTGTTGGGGACCTTAGGAGAAAGCTGAAAATAATCATCTACTCAGCACTTCTGACTGAAGTTGTGTTGTGCACTGATGTGTTGGGTCATTGCTGTTGAAGATGGGAATATTTGCAGAGCTACTTCTTCCAACTTGTCCAAGCAATATTTCAGCTATTTAAAGGCAGCATGTACTTCTCCATGGGGAAGTGTACTATGCAGCATCTACCTCTTAATGGGGAGGTGTACTGTGCAATGCTGGAGGTACTGAGGGTTTTTTCAAAGTGAGCTGTAAATGATTTAATGATGGAAGATCGCAGTGGACGAGGACTACATTTGCCATCCTACCTCTGCCAATGCCCCTGCATTGCCACTCAGCATCTCAGACTGCTGCCACTATGGTGGCCACTGTGAGAGGACACTAATACATAGTAATGCATGGAGATAATGTCATTACCTGCACAGTAGCTTATTGTCCATTTTTGCTTTCTCCACTTTCTCCTCTTCTACTTTGTCCTCCTTTTGTAAGCTTCCTGTATGATGGATGTTGGAATGGCTGTTCCTTCCTATTAACCAGGTTATGCATCATGCAGCAAATGACCACAATCATGAGACTCATTCAGCTGAGTACTCGAAGGCTTGTCCTTGCCAGTCTAGACAGGAAGTATTGCTTGAGATGTCTGAGGGTGTATGCAATATGGCTTTCATTGAACTGCTATGCACCAGTGAATGAATTCTGGCATTTGCTATGCCATCTCTGGATAACCACTCTTTTACGTGCCATGGTGGGCCATGTGGGTCCTTTAGAAATGATAAATCAGAACTCCTGCCAGGATATTCAGTGCTCACCAGTATGAAGTGATATCTGTACTCACACAGCATTTGCTCACCAAGGGAGTGGAATCTCTTTCAGTTCAGCAAACTAGAAGTGTTGGCGTGAGATGCATGTAAAGCATTGTGGGTGCAGTGAAGGGCATCCTGCATCATGGGAAAATCTGCAATTCATGCAAACCCTTGATGTGAGAACTGTATAAGATGTTAATTTGATCACAGCTAGAGTACTGCGTACAGTTCTGGTATCCACACTACAAAAAGGATATGATCACACTTGATAGATTACAGAGGTTTACAAGGATGTTGACAGTAGAGAAATTTAACTATCGAGGAAGATAGCTAAGGCTGGAATTATTTTCCTTAAAACAGCAGAGGCTGAGGCAAGGTTTAGTTATGAAAGGTAGGAGCAAATTACTGCGGATGCTGGAATCTGTACTGAAAACAACAAATGCTGGAGATCACAGTGGGTCAGGCAGCCCCAGCTCGGATGAACAGTCATCTAGACTCGAAATGTTAGCTTGCTCTCTCCTCATGGAAGCTGCCTGACCCGCTGTGATCTCTAGCATTTGTTATTTTCAGTTTAAGTATGAAAAGCCTGGATAGAGTGGATAGGAATGGCCTATTTGTGAAAGCAGAGAGGCCAGTAATCGGGGGCATTGATGTAAATCTACTGATTGAATACAGGAGAGTTGAGGAGTAATTTTCATCAACTGGAAGCCACTGGGTCTGGAACGCGCTGCCTGAAAATGTGGTGAAGGTAGAAACCCAGATTGCATTTCATAGATTCATAGATAGGCACTTGAGGTTCTGTAAGTTACTGAGCTAGAGACCAAGAACTGGAAGGTGAGGTGAGCATTGGAAACTCTTTCTCAGATGACACTGACTCAACGGTTTGAATGGTCTCCTCTGTTCTGTAACTTATTGTAAATTTCTGTTTCTAACTCATTCAGTCACAAAAAATGTCTCTCAGCACTATCCAGATCACTGTTTGTAGTTCTGGGCTTCTCAAACTATGTGCCATGATTCCCAGTTGGGTCTCGTTGGTCACATTTGGGTTTATGAGCTGTCCCTTCTCTGAACAGTAGTGTTCAGTGCAGCAGCTTTGATGGGACAGAGTAAGGTGAGGGCCCATGGTGTTCGAGGTGAGTTACTGGCATGGATTGAGGATTGGCTGTCTGACAGAAGGCAGAGAGTTGGGATAAAAGGCTCTTTTTCGGAATGGCAACCGGTGACAAGTGGTATCCTGCAGGGTTCAGTATTGGGGCCACAGCTGTTCACTTTATATATTAATGATCTGGATGAAGGGACTGGGGGCATTCTGGCGAAGTTTGCCAATGATATAAAGTTAGGTGGACAGGCAGGTAGTACGGAGGAGGTGGGGAGGCTGCAGAATGATTTAGACAGTGTTGGAGAGTGGTCCAGGAAATGGCTGCTGAAATTCAACGTGAGCAAATGCGAGGTCTTGCACTTTGGAAAAATGAATACCAGCATGGACTATTTTCTGAACAGTGAGAAAATTCATAAAGCCGAAGTACAAAGGGATCTGGGAGTGCTAGTACAGGATTCTCTAAAGGTTAACTTGCAGGTTGAGTCCGTGATGAAGAAAGCGAATGTAATGTTGTCATTTATCTCAAGAGGGTTGGAATATAAAAGCAGCGATGTGCTTCTGAGACTTTATAAAGCTCTAGTTAGGCCCCATTTAGAATACTGTGTCCAATTTTGGGCCCCACACCTCAGGAAGGACATACGGCACTGGAGCATGTCCAGCGGAGATTCACACGGATGATCCCTGGAATGGTAGGCCTAACATACGATGACCGGCTGAGGATCCTGGGATTGTATTCATTAGAGTTTAGAAGGTTGAGGGGAGATCTAATAGAAACTTACAAGATAATGCATGGCTTAGAAAGGGTGGACGCTGGGAAGTTGTTTCCGTTAGGTGGGGAGACTAGGACCCGTGGGCACAGCCTTAGAATTAGACTGGGTCAATTTAGAAAGGAAATGAGGAGACATTTCTTCAGCCAGAGAGTGGTGGGCCTGTGGAATTCATTGCCACGGAGCGCAGTGGAGGCAGGGACGTTAAATGTCTTCAAGGCAGAGATTGATAAATTCTTGATCTCGCAAGGAATCAAGGGTTATGGGGAGAGTGCAGGTAAGTGGAGTTGAAATGCCCATCAGCCATGATTAAATGGCAGAGTGGACTCGATGGGCCAAATGGCCTTACTTCCACTCCTATGTCTTATGGTCTTATGGACAGCCCTGGGTCAATTCTGTCAAATAGCACAAATGGACAGTTAGCCCAAAGTATTTTTGGCTTCAAAAAACACTCCTAGCAGTGAGTTTGAGGGGGCTTGAGATGTTTGTGCACTGACTTGGTGGACAGCAAGTTGTACCCAGTCACTGACTGAATGCAGGGAAAACAGGGAGGACATAAAGCTGAACTGGAAAGGTGAGTAATAGCTCAAAACCTTCCTAAAATTCTGCACCAATTTCTGCCTGTTGTACAGGCTCCTTATCTTGAGATAGGAACTCTGCTTCACAGGCACCAGTAACTAGACCTAAAGGAAGGAAAGGCAGAGGGGTGCGATGGCTGGACCATTAATCCAGAGACCCACATAATGTTCTGGGGACCCAGGTTCAATTCCTACCATGGCAGATGATGGAATTTGAATTTTGTAAAAAATCTGGAATTAAGAGTCTAACAATGACCATGAAACCATTCTTGATTGTCAGCAAAACCCATCTGGTTCACTAATACCCTTTAAGGAAGGAAACTGCCATTCTTACCTGTTCTGGCCTACATATGACTGCAGACCCACAGTAATGTGGTTGGCTCTTAGTTACTGTCTGTGGTCAGCAGTAAATGCTGGTCTAGCCAGCGATGCCTTCATCCTAAAATGAATGAAAAAAAGAGAGGGCTCTTGAGTGAGTGCAAAGGTTTGGGAAGAGGGGCTATCAAGTGAGTTGGTCGGGGTGGAGATTGAGAAGAGAGTTGTGTGTATGCCTATGTGGGTGTGCAATGCAGGGAGGGGAAGTGACTCCAATTGGCCCACAGATAGTGGGAGGAGAGTTGCTTCACTGACCTTCTGATATTGGGTGGGACCTTTTGGAAAATCTACATGAGCCGATAAAATTATAACATTTTTACAAAGGGCTTTAAAACACATTTTCGTATTTCTATGAGATAGTAGGAACTGCAGATGCTGGAGAATTTGAGATAACAAAGTGTAGAGCTGGATGAACACAGCAGACCAAGCAGTATCAGAGGAGCAGGAAAGCTGAAGTTTCAGGCCAAGACACTTCTTCAGAAATGGGAGAGGGGAAGGGGATTCTGAAATAAATAGGGAGAGAGGGCAAGGCAGATGGAAGATGGATAAAGGAGAAGATAGGTGGAGAGGAGACACTCAGGTCAAAGAGGCAGGGGTGGAGCCAATAAAGGTGACTGTAGGTGGGGAGTTAGGGAGGGGATAGGTCAGTCCAGGGAGGACAGACAGGTCAAGGGGTCAGGAAGAAGCTAGTAGGTAAGAAAAAGGGGTGGGGCTTGAGGTGGGAGGAGGGGATAGGTGGGAGGA
>JAHRHZ010000091.1:12767668-12788346 GCA_024137785.1 Ginglymostoma cirratum | reverse complement strand
CACCTATCCCCTCCTCCCACCTCAAGCCCCACCCCCATCTCTTATCTACTAGCTTCATCCCACCCCCTTGACCTGTCCATCCTCCCTGGACTGACCCATCCCCTCCCTAACTCCCCACCTACACTCACCTTTACTGGCTCCACCCCTGCCTCTTTGACTTGTCTGTCTGCTTGCCACCTATCTTCTCCTTCATCCATCTTCTATCCGCCTCCCCCTCTCTCCCTATTTATTGCAGAATCTCCTTCCCCTCCCCCATTTCTGAAGAAGGGTCTAGGCCCGAAACATCAGCTTTCCTGCTGCTCTGATGCTGCTTGGCCTGCTGTGTTCATCCAGCTCTACACCTTGTCATCTTTGTATTTCTATGACGGGTCATTCTGCTGGTCTAGAATGCACAATGCTGAATGCCGCTTTATTTTTTGATGGCCTCTGAAAAAATGAGTTTTCAGATATTAAAATGGGGGTCACATTAGAAAATAGCTTGAGAGGGACAGCAAAGTTACTGAAGCTTAGTCAAACATGGAAATGCATCCAAATTTGCAGCAACAGCCTAAAGAAATAATCCAACACCTAACCTAAAAGAAATTTATAATGCCTTTAAGCAGCAATTGTGGATGATTCTTTTTCACATTGTTTCCAGTATCTCGAACTGGGGTCACCATTTAAAAATAAGGGGTTGCTCATTTACAACAGAGATGAGATGGATTTTTTCCCACAGTGGATAATAAATCTTTGGAACTCTCTTCCTCAAAAGGTGGTGAATGCAGAGTCCTTGAATATTTTTAAGACAGAGGTGAATAAGTTGTTCGTAAGCAAGAGGTTGAAAGCTTGTCAGCAGTGGGCGTAAATGTGGAGTTGAAATTATAATCAGATCAGACATGATCTAATTGAATTGCAGCATAGACTTGAACATCAAGGAGTGACCTACTCCTGCTCCTACTTCATATATTCATGGTGTGTTCAGCTGTGCAACGTTAGGAGTGGCCTTCATGTGTGGAGCTCTGCAACAATGAGGCTGGTGTCAAGTCACTGTACAGATGGACGAGCATCATTGCATGCCTGTTCTGCATGTATGCGCACACACATAAACAAATATGGTGCCCAGTTTAATTCCTCACCTAAGAGTGGGCATGGTTTGCAGACAGCATTTTGAACTTTAGTAAACTTTATATTGCCTAAAACTGAGGTGTTATACACAGCTCAGTTTCACCCCTCTCCATTTTGTTTACGTTAAGTAAATGATCCAATCAGGAGAAGGGCAACTCTAAAGGGTACAAGAAACAAGAAGACAGAGAGGGAGGGAAGGGGGTGATTAGGAGGGCCATGGAACTGGTCATTGTGGGGTGTGGGCAGAGGATTGATGAATAGTGATGGCCTTTAATGCAGATCTGGGAAGTTTTTTACCATCTCCCTAGTTACTAAATCTCCCTGGTCGGAACAGTCCCAAAATAGCCAACACAGACCATTCTTTGCTGAGAGGCTCACAGGATTTTCAGGTTTTTTTTGTTCTATAAAGAATGTGGGTGTCACTGGCTAGGCCAGTAATTAATGCATATTTCTAATTACGCGGAACGCAGTTAAGTCAACCACATCGCTGTGGATTGAATACAGAACTGGCTCGAAGGTAGAAGACAGAGGGTGGTGGTGAAGAGTTGCTTTTCAGACTAGAGGCCTGTGATCAGTGATGTACCACAAGGATCGGGGCTGGGTCCACTGCTTTTCGTCATTTATATAAATGATTTGGATGTGAACGGAGGAGGTATGGTTAGTAAGTTTGCAGATGACTCCAAAAGTGAAGGTGTAGTGGACAATGAAGAAGGTTACTTCAGAGTACAACGAGATCTTGTTCAGATGGGCCAATGGGCCAAGGAGTGGCAGATGGTGTATAATTTAGATAAATGAGAGGTGCTGCATTTTGAAGAGGCAAATCAGGGCAAGACTTATACACTTAATGGTAAGGTCCTGGGGGCTGTTGCTGAACGAAGAGATCTTGGAGTGCAGGTTCATAGTTCCTTGAAAGTGGGGTCACAGGTAGACAGGATAGTGAAGAAGGCATTTGGTATACTTGCCTTTATTTGTCAGTGCATTGAGCATAGGATTTGGGAGGTTGTGTTGCGGCTGGACAGGACCACTATTAGGCCACTATTGGAATACTGTGTGTAATTCTGGTCTCTCTGCTATAGGAAGGATGTTGTGAAACTTGAAAGGGTTCAGAAAAGATTTACAAAAATGTTGCCAGGGTTGGAGGGTTTGAGCTATAGGCAGAGGCTGAATAGACTGGGGCTGTTTTCCCTGGAGTGTTGGAGGCTGAGGGGTGATCTTATAGCAGTTTATAAAATCATGAGGGGCATGGATAGGGTTAATAGACAAGATCTTTTCCCGGGGGTGGGGGAATCCAAAACTAGAAGGCATGGGTTTAAGGTAAGAGGGGAAAGATTTAAAAGGGGCCTACAGGGCAACTTTTTGATGCAGAGGGTAGTGTGTGTATGGAATGAGCTGCTTGAGGAAGTCATGGAGGCTGGTACAATTACAACATTTAAAAGGTATACAAATAAGAAAGGTTTAGAGGGTATGGGCCAAATATTGGCAAATGGGACTAGATTTATTTAGGATATCGGGTCGGCATGGACGAGTTGGACCAAAGGGTCTATTTCCGTGCAGTATATCTCAATGACGCTTTCTGGAGTCACATATAGGCCAGATCAGGTAAGGATGTGAATTTCCTTTCCTGAAGGATATTAGTGAACCAGATGGGTTTCTCCGACAATTGACAATGGTTTCATAGTCGTCACTAGACTCTTAATACCAAGTTTTTGTTGAATTCAAATTCCACCATCTGCCGTGGTAGGATTCGAACCCGGATACCCTTTATTACCTGGGCCCAGTCTAATTTTTTGCCCAAGTGTTTAGTGGCCCTGAAATACCTGTCCACAAACACACTTCACTGAGCAATTATCAGGTGGTAAATAACCGGGCGGGAATTCTAACCAGTATCTCCCCTTCTCAGGCCAGCAGTAGCCCTCTTCTACACCTTCACACCCTGCCCTACTCTAGCTAGTGCCAGAGACCACTGGAATCAGACAGCCTCATAACAGGTGAAGTCTTCATGTTTAGAGAGACAAAGATGGGGAAATGGGTGCGAAACAATATCAAAATCAAAACAGACTTTTCCATCCCTGTTGCTTTGTCAATGCTGCAGCGGAGTAAAGAACAGGCCTATGCTGGTTATTTAGCTAGGTCTGCATATTAAGGTTTAAAATGCTGAATTTGAAGGCATCCAGTACCAGCCAATGTCCAGACTGGCTAAAACGTGGACTATTCAGTACAAAATCCCCTGACCTTGCACTCAGGCTGAGGCTGATTGAAGACACGTAGGTGTTTGTATTCCCTGACTAGAACACATGGGGGAGCTCCAATGTTGCACATTCGTTTGAAAGCACCATGGCCTGTCAATACATCATCATACATATCCCACGGAAGCTCCTTTATGTCTGATTAGGAAAAACCATAGCAACTCCAGGGAAAGAAGGAGAATTCTCCAGCTCGTTGCCCAATACTGCCATGAGATCTCCACCTTAGAAGCATAAAGGGTCTCAGTTTAATGTCTCATTCGAAAGATTACACCACCAGCTGTGGAGGACTGAGTTGTTGATCTTGGAAGTTAATTTCCCAATTGCTAAAGGCTGCAGGTGGCTTCTGGTGGCTATAACTACAAGACAGTACCTACCAATCCAATCCTGCCCAAAATAGGAATGAGGCAGGGGTACCATCAGTGGCTGTCAATCAACTACCTCATAGACAAGTGGAGGAAAAAGGTGTTCATGAGGGTCTTGTGAGTGGGGTGGCGACAGATGGGGCAGTGGGGAGTTTTGGTCAAAGGAGGCCATTTAAAAGCAAAATATTGCAAATGCTGGAGATCTGAAACAAACATGAGAGTGCTTGAGAAACTCAGCAGGTCTGGCAACATTTGTGCAGAGAGAAACAGTTAACATTTCAGTCTAGTATGACTCTTCTTCAAAACAAATGAGGCCATAGCTTTCCTTGTGAAGACATCTATTCTTAAACAGGAATGCAGAACATTATTTAAATGGAGAGAAACCACAGAATGTTGCAATATGGAGGGATCTGTGTGTCTGCATACATGAACTATCAGATGTTAGTATGTAGGTACAGGAAGTAATGAGAAAAGCAAATTGAGTCTTTGTCTTTATTGCAAGGAAGATGGTGTATAAAAGAAGTCTTGCTAAACTGTATAGGACATTAATGAGACTACACCCAGACTAACTTTGTTTTATGTGTACCTTTGATCTCTTTATTTAAGAAGGGATATCCTTGTATTGGAAGCAATTTTGTAAAAAGTTCATTAAATTGTTTGTTGTAAAGGAGAGGTTTATTTTATGAGGAAAGATTGAGCAGTTTGGGTATTTGAGTTCAGAAGAATGAGAGATAATCCTATTGAAACTTATAAGTTCCTGAGAGGACTTGACAGGATAGATGCTGAATGGTTTCCCTCGTGGCGTGGTCTAGAATAAAGGAGCACTGTTTCAGAAGATGGGATTCCTACTTAAGATGGAGATGAGGAGGAATTTCTTTTCTCACAAAGCCTTTAAAGTTTGGAGTTTCTTGCCTCAGAGAGGAGCGGAGGCTGTGTCATTTGAATCGATTCAAAGTTAATTACAACACATTTTTGATTTACAAGGGAGTTGAAGGTAATGGAAGGCAGGCAGGACAGTGGAATCGAAGCCACAATCAGATCAGCCATAATCTATTGAGCAGTGGAACAGGGGCTGTAAGGTCTCTTCCTGCTCCTATCTCTTGTGGGTGAAATTTTATCCTCCCCAGTATACCAAGAGTAGTGGTGAGTGAGATGACTCAATAGAATGAGAATGAAACAAAACTGGTTCTTAACATAGAGAAGATGTTGCCCAACTTTCTCTTCAAGTTTTAAATGGTGGATTCTGAATCTCACCATCAAGCGGTGATAGCTTATTTCCATGTAGTTGCATCTCATTAAAACCCCAACTCACCACATTAAAATTGCAATTCCAATTCTCCTGTACTCTTGTGAGAAGGTGGATTATACAAAAACTCCACAGGTAAAACAAAGCAGGTGTAGGTGACATTGCATTTTTAGTGCAGAAGATCTTGAACAATGAGTTATAGGCTGCTTACCTCTGTAGTTTGACTTATCAACACAAGGGGAAAGGTGGGCAGCTTCTGGCAAGGGGGAACATTGAAGAGTAAGTGTATCTGTTCAACAGGGATGGACATGTTAATGTACACCACGGTGCTACATCAATATCAAAGCTGCAGCATGTGCCAGAAGCTTATGCAGCAAACATAAGCTTCTAGCACATGCTGCATGTGCTTCTAGTAAATGGTGTTCTGTGAAAGTCAAAGGAGAAGAATGCTTAGAGGGTGGGATGAAGAGACCTACAATCTATCAGGGGGGTGGGTACAACCACAGTTATTCAAGAGGGTTGCTCAACTGAAGTCCAGGGTATTGTCTATAATCTGTCAGAGAGTTGGTCTTAAACAAGTCTGGGGATCCCTGTCTTTCATCTGGGATTAGATCATGATCAATTGAGCAGGTCAAGTGCAAGCGGTAAGATTGGTCAGGGTGCTATGGAGACAACAGCCTGGGGGCTGGGCTGTGCTCAGTCAGGGCTATCCTGTCAAGTCAGTCAGAGGGGAAGGGGGCCATGGCCAGTTATGGGTGTTGGTATGTAGTGGACAGAAGGCTTATCGGTGAGGTGTCCATGGAGTTCTAAGACAAGTGGGTCACTCAAATCTAGGGATGAGTTTCATTGTACTTGGTCCCTGAAGGAATGATCGTAGTGATAGGGAGCAATTGCAGATGACAGAGTAAGACCTCGTTGTAAGTGTGAGGGGAATGGAAGCTGTTGAAGTTTGTTCTCAAATAGGTCATGGTACACTCTTTATGGGGAGGTAACAAGAGCATGGCAATCTCCAGAGTCATGGGCTTTGGGGTAAAGTGAGCACATTAACAGTGATGTGATTGGTCTCAAACGAAATGGGAGGAGGCTGAAAGGTCATTGGGACCATAGGGACAGCAACATGAAGGGTGGGGGAAATTTGGTGCATCAGAGGCAGAGCTTGCAACAACTCACTGTAACACAGAGTTAGACATTCGTTAAGTTGGATTGAAAGTCATTTGCTTGATAACTACACCAAATGGCTGCAACTGTATGCAAAATGGATGGAGTAAGTGACTGTATTTTGGGGGTGAAATTAGGAACTTTGTTTTGAGTGCCTCCTAGAATCAATTGCAGTAATCATGCCCTTATACCTCCCCCCACCCCTCAATTAAGCAGTGCCACTTATCTGCCTTCAATTTGTCCTTCATTGGAAGATCAGCAATAGTCCAAGTACGCAATTTTCAAACAATGGTCTCAAGCAATCATTATATTGTGCCCATTGATTGCCACCTTGTCATGTCATCTTAACAAGTGTCATATAGCAAGAAGTTTAAAATCAGAACATGAAGTTCCTATTTCTCAACCATATTCCATAGAATGTTCTGGAAGACCATGCTTCATAGCTGCCAGATTCTCACACTGAAATTAAATATGCAAGGACCTGGGCTGTGATGTGAAAGGGGTCTTTTCTTTCATGGACTGGGGGTTGCTATCATCTGACAGATATCTACTGCCAGTGTAGCACAAACACTTTTGTTGTCCATCATACAATTAGATACAGCCACATGCCTCAGTGCTTCTTATTGAGGCATGATTATTTGCTCATAGGGAAGCATCCATGTTACACCGCGTGAAGTTTTAGTTTTACTTGTTATGGATGTGAGGGCTAAGGAGTTCCATCAATAAAATTGTGTTACCTTTCTGACATTGTCCACAGAATATCTTCTCACAAACCTCCCATGGAGAACACTGTTACTCAAGTCCACATGGCCTTGATGATAATCTGAAGACGATGCAGAAGGAATATCTTCCTTGCCAATCTGCCCTCACTATGTGGGAAAGTTATAGAAACTTTCCCACTCATGTCCTGCATTCTTATACAATTGGGATCCTTCTAAACCGACCCTAAATTTCCTAAATTCTTGCTTTAGCTGGTCTGTAGAAATCTTGAAGTTTAAAATTGTAGGCAGCTGAGGGAAAGGTTGCCCATTACTACCCGCTACCTTATTTAGTCTGTGTCAGGAGAATAGTGTTAAAATTAACCTCCCGCTCTCAAATTCAATTTCAACCTGTCCCTCTTATTTCATATGATTTTGACTGAGCAAGTTTAATTGGTAATTCCAGGGGACACAGCAAGGCAACTATTCCAGAGCTGTGGCACATGGTATGAGGCAACTGAACTAGAGACACAAGGCTGAGAACTAGATTACGTTGCTGAATTTATTCTGGTAATGCTTCAAGTGAGAGTCTCATGACTTTATCTCACTCATAGCCAACGGCACCTGTTGTTTCAACAAATTTAGATCAACAAAAGTGGAGAAAGGAACTAAAACAAGATTAAAGTTTAAGCTAATGAAATCAGCTAATGGTCCTTGTTTGCTGTTGAGAAACAGACATTCCTTTGAGAAAGAGAGAATTAAAATGTTTATACCCTTTATGAATCCTGCAGCCCAGGTCTGGATTCCTTAGTCAGATAATAGGGTCTCCTACACAAGTCAAACACGGGACTTAGAAGCTACCTAGTGATGTACGTGAGTTTCAGTCAATTTTGATTGCCAGATAAAGGCAGATGCTTTCTGTGGTATGACCCTAGCAGCACAGGCAGGTAGTAATTACAATGAGCTGAATCTTCTGAGCAATGGGAATCACTGTCAGTTTGCCACTATGCTTCTATATTTTTACATTATAACGGAGCTCAGCATTTCTGGTGGGCAGTTCTGAACACAGCCTGCTCAGAAAGACAGAGTCCTTCCCCTGGTGCTGGATCATCAAGGGGAAGATAAGCCACAGAGATAACAAGATGTAGAGCTGGATGAACACAGCAGGCCAAGCAGGATCAGAGGAGCAGGAAAGCTGACGTTTTGGGCCTAGACCCTTCTTCAGAAAATTTTCTAATTTTAAAGATGATAGTGATAAAAGGTGGAACTATTAATTTTTAACTTCCATTGTCTGATTCTAATATCTGGGACCTTTCATGAACTAAAATAGTAATGAATTAAAAAGGAGCGTACACTCTTTTGATATAGCCACAGTAGTCATCTGATCAGATTGAGCCAAGCTCTTGAAACTAAAATATGAAAAGCAAAAACAGTTTGAGATGAAATTAACATTTTATCAATGGCTCTAAAACTCAGTGGCTGTAAAGAAGTCCTTGTCTCCTATTTTTGAATCATACCTTTCTAGAGATTTCACATATTGGGCTGAAAGTCATTTGCAGATTATCCACCTTTGTAAAAACAATGATGCCAGACTTGGGAGTATGCAAATGAACTATGTTTCAGGTAACCAGCTTTTGGGAAAAGCAGAGAAAAAGAATGGATTTGTAACAACAGAACTGGAAGACTCTTTCTTCCTACCTGTTTCCCTTAAAATCTTGGAAAACAGCTTGGAAAAGAAATTTCTACTCACTGTGAACTTAAGACCATTTTCAGATTTCACCACTGCTGAGAATAAAAGACATCCATCAAACAATTAGGTTCTCAGGTTAAAAATCTAACACCCTGAGAGCTCTAAGGACTTCTACAAACTGCACATTCTTGAGCTTCCTTTTGAACCAAACACTCTGTTTCAAATTTTTATCCTGTGTTTGTTTGATGTCACTTTCTAGTTCTTTTGGATTAGTAAGTAATAAAATTCTACTGTCTTTCACTCCAAAACCTTGTGATTGGCTCCTTCATTTTGATCTATTTAGCTGCATTTTAACTGACATGCAATACATCTGTGTGCTAAAGAGTAATACAGTATTTGCAGCGACTGACTGAGGGGTTTAGAACGAGGAGAGCCAATTCACCCCTCTTGACTTGATTGCACAGGTTTTCAATACGCACTCTATGGAAATGAAGCCCAGTAATAATGTCGGCTTTCCTTTCACCTTCACCTGAGATGGCAGATGAAGGAACAGTTCACGTTCCATCTGAAAGACAGTACATCTGACAGTGCAGCACTCCCTCAGTATTGTAAACAGAGTGTTAGCCTTGATTTTATGCTCAAATCTTAGAATGGGATGTGAACCCATGACCTTCTAATGCCAAGATAATAATAATATAATTATTGTGGGTGGATGAATGATTATTGTCCTGGCTTTAATTCGCAGTTCCAAGAATCCTGAAACACTGTTTTTATACATTAATCACGCATGGGATGTGGGTGTTGCTGGTTAGGCCAGCATTTGTTGCCCATCCTTAATTGCCCTGGAGAAGAAGAAGCCTTCTTGAACTGCTGCAATCAATGCAGTGTAGGTATAGCCAGAGTGCTGTTAGGAAGAGAATCCCAGGATTTTGACCCAGTGTCAGTGAAGGAACCGTGATATATTTCCAGGTCAGGTTGATGTGTGGCTTGGAGGGGATCATGCAAGTGGTGGTGTTCTCTTGTATCTGCAGCTGTTGTCCTTTCACGTGGTAGAGAATGCAATTTGAAAAGTGCTCTGTCAGTCATGTTGGTGGAGGAATTGAAAATATAGCTTCCATATGTTGGATCACTGATGGCATCCAAGTGGCCTGTTGTGTTCTTATAGCACCTCAGTACCTGTTCAGGCACCTGAAGCATAACCTCAACATGCTAATGACCTATAAAACTCACATCTAGTGGCGAAATGTGACACTACTGGGTACCATTCTGGGTGTTTAAGTGCCCCTTAGGAGCCACCTATTGTCCCTGGTTCAGATGGGAAGAGTTCAAGAAGGGTGGCCTGCTGCAGGATGAAAGCACCAGGAATATTTAACAAATGTACTTATTAGCTGTTTCACGCACTGATGGAGTGCGAAACCTTGTAGTTGACCAACAGTCCTAGGTGAACTGGAGGGTCTGGATTGCCATACATGCATAGTCAATGCCACCCTGTGTTTCAAGGAAGCCAGACATAGACACAAACCAGAGCACCCAATGATTCTGACTGGCATCATCACAGGCAAAGCTGACAGTAACATAAGGCTGCCTGGTCAAGCTGTCTGTATGTCTCAGACATCTTCTGACATGGTCACCTGAGTGTCCATGGAATTAAGTGTCTTAATGTATTGAGAATGCTGCTTATCTGCCTGTGTACCCTGTATGGTGGATATGACACCTTGCAAACAGTGGCTCAGTGTTTAGCACTGCTGCCTCACAACACCAGGGACCCAGGTTCGATTCCACCCTTGGGTGACTGTCTGCTTGGGTTTCCGCCGGGTGCTGTGGTTTCCTCCCACGGTCCAAAGATGTGCATGTTAGGTGGATTGGCCATGCTAAATTGCCCATAGTGTTCAGGGATCTGTAGATTAGGTGTGTTAGCCATGAGAAATGCAGGGTTACAGGGAAGGTGTAGGGCGTTGGGGATGGGTTTGGGTGGGATGCTGTTCGGAGAGTCAATGTGAATTTGTTGGGCCAAAGGGCCTGTTCCACAATGGGGACTATATGATTCTATGATCAAACATCACTCTGCTGCTCATGCATACATGTTAAAGTGAAAATCAGATTCAATAACACTCCAGTTGAATGATTGTCATATATTAATAGGGAAACTCTCTGAATGTACTGCACTGAGGTGGCTGGGCTGAATTGTAGAAATTGGTGGTTAGAACTGTTATCTCAATGCAGTGTTAGTTTCACAGTCTTAAACCTTCCAACCACTTTGAAACCCATGCACGTCTATGAATGAAAATTCCTGAAGGTCCTCTATGCGTTCTCACTGATTAGTTTTGAATTTACCTCTCAAAGTGCATTTACCTCTCTTTTACTGGTTAGGACAATTTAAAACAACTTGTCATAGTGTATGCAGTCCCTGCAGAGTCCCAGAAACAGCAATCATATCCTCTGCCAGCCATCTAGAGTAAGAACATGTCCAATTTAATACAATAGATTCTCACAGCCCAATTGCTCCATCTTCTGAATTATTCTGCATATTCTTTACTGTATCCTCCAGACAGGAATTCCTGATATTCTACCTTGCAGATGGTTTGCCAACTCCAGTGAATGCTGTTCAATCTGGAGACAACCAGATTACACAAATTGAAGAGAGAGTCCAGAAATTGGACAGGTCTGCCCTCTGACCTGACTGTGTGATCTTCTTATCCAATCCAACTGTAGGGAGTTTTACAAACACCTATTAGACACAGTGTGAATGCTCACTTTAGTCACATATCACAGAGAATGTACAGGACTGGAAAATGAGCTCAAAGCTCTGGTCTAATTGTTGCATGGTAACCAGTACTAATGGATCCAAAGGCTGACCTGCATAGATCTGCAGATCAGTGGGGTCAACCTCCAACTTCATGTTACCTACAAAACAAAGTAAGTAACATGATAAATAAAGGCTTCCATTTATATAATGCCTTCCACAATCTTAAGGTCTCCCTGTTTCAATCAGTGAAGTGTTTTTGAAGCTTGATGGTTTATAACATGAGAAACACAGCAGCCAATTTATACACACTATGCTCCCACAACTTAATATTTCCCAGGATTTTGGTGAGAACTCCTCTGATTTTCCTCAAAAGTGCCATGGGATCTTCTATGTCCACCTAAGAGTGCAGTTTAACATCTCATCCAAAAGATAGTCCGTTCAGCAAAGCAGTACTCCTTCTGTTGTGCCAATCAAGCTTGTGTGTCCCAAGTCCATGGAATGGGACCACTAACCTGGCAGCTGCTGACTCAGGAGTGAAAGTGCTAACTGCTGAGCCAAGGCTAAAATAAAAACTCTCGTCACTTACTTGTTGTTACCTCTGAATGTGTTCATTAGCAGCACACTGATATTGTATGAAAGGTTATTTAAAAAGCCAACACAAGTTTTCTCACACTTCTACTGGAGAGAAAGTATTCCTAATTACTGTGTTTCTCCAAGATCACAATGATTGATACACTAATGATACACAGGATGGCACATCAGAATGTTGAGAAATTATTGTTTGTGTTATGCAGACAGTATGAAAATATGTCCCCATAGAGCATGAAATCAAGATCAACCAAAAGTATGTTGTGAATTCAACAGATCTCAGAATTTATGGCACATACTGGGCAATTAAAAGATATTTGGGCAAACATTTATGTAAACCACTGCATACTTACGACGCTCAGCTTTGAGTTCAGCTGCCACACTGGATTGCTGAAGCACACACACAAGGGAATATTTGAAATGATATTGTGCATTTACTTTAACCTATAAAGATGTTTCAAGGCGCTATGAAGGAGGCGAGCAAAAGGAGGGGCAACAAAAAATTAGGACAAAGAGATGGATTTTAAAGCGGGTCATAAAGTTGGGAAGGAATTCAACAGTGTCGGACCTGAACAGCTGAAGATATGATCAACAATGCCAGGATGAAGGGAGAGTGACATGTACAAGAGACCAGAGACAGAGGGGTCGTAGGGTTTAAGAGCTTTACAGAAGCCATGGAGCAATTTAAACATGAAGATGAGAATCTTAAATTTAAGGGCTCAGGATTAGAGCAATATAACAATTTAAGTCAGCAAGAGCAGGAATGATGAGATGGCAGAATTTTGATAAGCTGAACCTTATTGAGGGTCCTTTGATATTGATGAGTCTGGAAATAATAAAGGCATGGATGAAAGTTTCAGTGGCAAATACATTGAGGCAGAAGTAGAGGTGGGTGATGTTAAGGAGATGGAAGTAGGTGGACTTTATGATGGTATGGATATACAGTTGAACACAGCTTAAGATCGCATAGGGTTGAATTCAAAGATGTTTAATTCCTAATTCCTAATGGTTTGTTGGATATGATTTTCCTGTGATGTGAAAGGGCATAAAATCTAAGAGATGTAAACCAGGCAGCTTATTCACTGTCAGAACTGCTGACATACTATCTGCACTACTGACTCACTATCCAGATTGCTGACTCATTATACAGACTGCTGACTCACTATCCTGACTTCCAACTCACAATACGGACTACTGACTTGCTATCCAGATTGCTGATTCACTGTACAGAGAGTGGACTCAGTATCCTGACTGCCAACTCATTGTCTGGACTGCTGGCTTACTACCCAGACTGCTGACTCACAGTCTAGATTGTCAAGTCACTATCCAGTCTCCTGAATGCTGTCCAGACTGCAAATTTGCTATCTGGACTACCAACTCACTATATAGACTGCTGACTCATTATTGGACTGCTTACTCACCCTGCAGACCATTGACTTGCTATTCAGACTGCTGACTTTTTATCCAGATTGCTGACCCTCTATTCAGACTGCTGACCCCCATCCAGACTGCTGACTCAATTTTCAGATTTCTGACTCATTATTCAGACCACAGATTCGCTATCTAGATTGCTGACTCACTATACAGACAGCCAGCTCATTATCCAGCTCACTATCAGGACCACAGGCTCATGACGCATACTGCTGACTCACTATCCAGGCTGCTAACTCACCATCCAGTCTGCTGACTCGCTTTCTGTGTGATCAATTTATTATCCAATCTGCTGACTCGCTATTTGGACTGCAGAATCACTATCCAGACTGGTGACTCATTCTCCAGATAGATTACTCACTATCCGGATAGATTATTCATTATCCAAACTGCTGATTCACTATCCAGGCAGATTACTCACTACCGGACTGCTGACTGACTATCTGACTGCTTACTCACTACCCAGACTGCTTACTCTCCATCTGGACTCCTGACTTACTATGAGGATTGCTTACTCACTATCTGGATGCTGACTCACTATCTGGATTTCTGGCTCACTCCGAACTGCTGACTCACTATCCAAACAGCTGACGCATTATCCAAATGGCTGACTCACTATCCGGATCGCTGTCTCACTATCCGGATCGCTATCTCACTGTCTGGATTGCTATCTCACTATCCGGATTGCTGACTCACTATCCAGACTGCTGACTCAGTTTCTGGGCTGCTTACTCATTATCTGGACTGCTGACTCACTACTTGACTGCTTACTCACCAACAGGACTGCTTACTCACTGGACTGCTGACTCACTATCCGGTCTGCTGACTCACTATCTGGACTGCTGACTCGCTTTGAGGACTGCTTACTCACTATCCGGATTGCTTAGACACTATCTGGACTACTTCCTATTTAGATTGCTTACTCACTATCTGGACTGCTGATTCACTATTCGGTCTGCTGACTCACTACTTGACGGCTTACTCATCAACTGGACCGCTTACTCAGTATCAGACTACTTACTCAGTATCAGACTGCTTACTCAGTATCAGATTGCTGACTCACTATCTAGTCTGCTGACTCACTATCCGAACTGCTTACTGATCTTCAGACCGTTGACTCACTGTCCGGACTGCTGACTCACTATCTAGACTACTAACTCACTATCGGATTGCTTACTCACTGTTGGACCGCTGACTCACTATCTGGTCTGCTGACTCATTATCTGGACTGCTGACTCACTGTTCAGTCTGCCGACTCACTACTTGACTGCTTACTCATCAACCGGACAGCCTACTCAGTATCAGACTGCTTACTCACTGTCTGGACTGCTGACTCATTATTTGGACTGCTTACTCACTATCCAAACTGCTGACTGCCTATCTAGACTGCTGGTATGCTGACTGCCTGATCTACACTATCACAAAAAGTGGTTCACACCAGATAACTGAGTCACATATTGACCAGGCTGGGTATGCATTTCAGGTATTAGTAAACCATTGGGGTTTTTATCACAATATGACAGGATTTTTGTCTTTAATCATATTTCATTGTCACAGTCTCCCAAGGGTGTTTCAAATTGCAAGGAGCTTTGGGATCAATTTATACAAGTCCGTTGACAGGTGTTAAATCTTGAGCTTCTCACTCAATGGAGATTGAGGATAAATGAAACCAGAGAAATGTATTTGGCAAAGACAGGACCGGTATTCAAGCTCCATGTACACAACATAAGCTGCAATACCAAACACTTACATTATGGGCAGACACATGGCAGATGATGTTTACTACCAATTAATATGATAAGAATATGGAAGAACAATATAAACTAAATGTTACAGTTTAAAGGTCGATGCAGAAACAGAAAGACTTAAGGGTAAACAATATCTTTGAAGGTGGCAGAACAGGTTGATAAGAGTATTAAGAAAGTACTTGGAACCCCTCGTTTTACAGAGGTATAAGAATTGTCTGATGTCAGTCCCTGCTTCATTGGCAGGATCATTTTCAAATTTTGGGATTTGATTCACTAAACAACATGCCTGCCAGTTACTCTTTACCAAAGCAAACTAACCATCATCCAAACTCCCCAAACAAGTAGGGAAGGTGGGTAGAATTTTATTTGTGTTCTCTCATGGGTTTCCTTATTAAAGGGATCACTAGCATTTTATTTTGTAGTGAGTCAGCAGTCCTGATAGTGAATCGACAGTCTGGGTAGTGAGTTGACAGTTCAGATAGTGTATGACCATATGAATATGGAGCAGGATAAGCCCCTTGAGCTAACTCCTCCATTCAATTAAATCATGGCAGATCGGTGAAGTTAGGATCACAATCACATTAGCCATGGTAGTATCAAATGACTGAGCAGGGTTGAGGGGCCGAATGACCTACTGCTGCTCCTGATTCATAACTGTGGTCCCTGTGGCAATCCATTAGTTACAGTTTATTTTGCTCAGACTCTCGGCATGTGGCTTTTATACCTGTCATGTTATTCCAGGCATTTGGTTGTCTCCAGCACTACCTTATTTTTAATTTTTTATAATTGTCTCTCTGCCTCATTTAATCAGATTAAAGGTCATCCCTTTGCTTGTTGTTCAGCTGTTAGTACTTTACTCACACCGTCTGACATTCTTGATTACCTGCAGAGAGCTATTATTTGGCCTGTCGACACTCCACTCACACCATTTGTATGTTCTTTTGATCTCTCTGATTATAAATTCTGTGCCTGAGTGCTTCTCTTTCACTTCAGCTGATGAAGGCTTGTGATTTCAAATAAACCTGTTGGACCACAACCTGGTGTCATGTGACTTCTGACCTTGACTTTCTACAACTCTTGGGATGCATTTCCCACTGTGAGGACAAATACAAAATACTTGTTCAAAGATTCCTTTTCTCCCATAATTAACTTCTCAGTCTCGTTCTGTAAGGGATGAGCACGTATTTTAGCTATCCTTTTCCTTTATGGAAGCTTCGTTGTCTGTTTTCATATTTCTGGTTAACTTTCTCATACCAATTTCTTCCTTTTTTTAGTGATTTTTTGTGATTACTAAACTGTTCCCAACCTTCTGAGCTATTACTAATCTTTGCAGCATTGAACATATTTTTAAAAAACTGGATACATCTTGCTATCTCTCTAGTATCTTAGCTTTTAACTTACTTTTCTAGTCCACTTTAGCCAACTCTTTCTGTACCTGCGTGCCATGAGGCTCAGGCTCAAGTCCCAGCTGCTCAGAGATTTGTAATAACATCTCTGAACAGGTTGATTGGAAAGTATCCACCATGTATTCTCACTCACTGCAGCCATGTGCTTCATAATTTTTTTATTGCGGTTCCCCACTTCGTTCATCCACACTGATCAATTTACCTTTGATAGCTCAGCCTACCGAACTTTGTACCCTTGTCGAGAAAGGAATACAAGCAGACCTTTAGGCCAGAAATAGCAGCCTTTTTCCAAATAACCTGCAAGATGGAATCGCCAAACCATGCAAGTAAAAAAAAACTAAACCTTGAGCTGTTCCTTAGGCTCCAAATTAATGACTACTGTTGGATTGTTTTAATTGACCTGAGAGCAATGTGCTGATGAATAAAGTCAAAGATTTCACACCATTCAAATTGTGACAAAACCAATCAACAAAAACCACATTGTGTGAAAGAAATGAGCCCCTTTTGTCATTTTGTTCTCAATTCTGAAGCCTAGCCTCAGTGGTTCCTGGCAAGCTTTCCACATCAATCGTCAGTGCCTGTCAGCAGGTGAACACTTTCCCATTCAACTTTGCAGCAATGTGTAAGAAGGGGACTCAGTAACTACACATGGGCTTATCCCACAGACTCTAGAAGATTAAGAGCTTTAAACTACAGACTGATTAAAGCCCATCTTTGCCTTAAGAGGCTGCTGAAGCACATTTCTCACATAACTAGTGCCTCAAATGGTACAATACACTTGTAAATCAGGCCTGGGGGAAATTAGAAACCAAAGTGTTGGAGGAATGTTATTTCAACTATGCTGCATAAGCACAATCTGTAGAATTTTGGAACTTTATCACAACACTTTGCATTTATGTAGCACCTTAACAGTCTTAAAGAGTCTGCCTGTTTAGGAACATTACCAAACAATACGGAACAGTGGCTCAGTGGTTAGCACTGCTGCCTCACAGTGCCAAGGACCCAGGTTTGATTCTAACCTCGGGCAACTGTCTATGTGGAGTTTTCACATTCTCCCCGTGTCTGCGTGGGTTTCCTCTGGGTGCTTTGGTTTCTTCTCACAATCGCAAAGATGTGCAGGCTAGGTGGATTAGCCAAGGGAAATGTGGGGTTACTGGGATAGGATAGGGGGAATGGATCTGGATGAGATGCTGTTCAGAGGGGTTAGTGTGGACTCAATGGGCCAACTGGTCTGCTTCCATACTGTAGGGATTCTGTGAATACTGCATACCAAATCTCAGGACATATTAAAGAGGTGCCCAAAGTGTTTGAGTTTAAGGAGCAACTTAAAAAGATACAGAGAGATATATTCTGTATGTTAACCTCCATATTTTCCAGAATGAACCCCATTGATGTTACAGGTATTGCTTACCTATCCTCCACACAGTGTGTGAATGAAATGATCATGTCTAGCCTGTATATACTGGTGTAGCTGTTTCTCACTCTGTCTGTCCTGCCACTACTGTCTCTTTCTCTGCTGCTGGTTTCTCTATATTTAATATTTCTTTCTCCTCTTTCCTTTGGTCTGACCCGGGACATTATGTTGGAATATGGAGAGGTTAATATCTGTAGGCTGCATTCTGTGTGGAAGTTTCAGGGTAATATGTTTCTTTTGTATTCCCTGCAGTCCCTCTTGAATCATCAGTGATTCACCTCCAATTTGCTATGATCAAATCCCTAACCTAAAACCTTCCCTCAATCCTTTTTCCTCCCTTGCTGTCCAGCCAACCTCCCATCTTCCACGCTCCATAAGCTTTAATTCATCTAAAACTCTACTGACCGGATCTAAACTCATACTAAGTTCTCATTCATCCAACATCCTTGCTGATCTGCATTGGTTTCCAGATTCCTAACACCACTATTTTACATTATCCTCATTGGTTCAGTCTCTTTATGGCCCCACCCTTTCCCACATAATCTGGTCCCAATCCTTCAACCCTTCTCAAACTCTTCAGTCCTTTGTCTCTGCTATCTGGCTGTATTAAACAGCACCGCTTCCCCAATCATTGCCATACACCTTTTCATCTCTCCATAGGCCCCTGCGCCACCCTCTGCAACTCCCTCCCTGAACTTGTTTGCATCTCCACCTGTGGCTTATCCTTCATAACCATCCTTAGAACTAATTCTTTGACCGCACTTTGTCTCTCTCTCTCACCTAAAGTTTGCTTCTTTGCTTGGGGTCCATTTTCCTGATCTCCCCCCATGTAGATGAGGCCAGATATAAATGTTTGTTTTTGGAACATACTTTCTCTGCTCTAAGTCAACTCAGTTCCTGAACCCTTCTTGTTCTTACTTGTCCTGCCATCACTCACCTTACCTTTGACCCTGCATCCAGTCCAGTCCTTAATTCCACCCAATGCTGTGTGGACAGAGATGAAATAGCCCTGAACTTCTCTTTTATCCTTCAAGAAATCAATATTTTTTTATGTTTGAGAAAAGGAATGGTCTATCTGCCTATCACTTTCTCTCCCTCTCCATCCAGCAGATGCTAACAAGTGACAATATCTTTCTCTTTCTGTCACTGTGTCTGTTTCTCTTTGTCATGTGTTTCTTTCTTTCTACCTCTTATTTTGCCACTCTCTTTCTGTGTAACTATTTCACTCTCTCATTATCTTCCCCTCTCACGTTCATTGTTGGTAACTACCCTGTGACTATAACCCTGTGATGTGATTATTACTATATATTATATATATTCAAATTCCTTTTGGTTGGGTACAATACTGGAGACTATCCATCACCCAAATCCAACATGTTACAGCTCGGACAGGTGTCCAAAGATTAAACTCTAATAACCCTGATTAATTAAATAAAAGCAAAATATTGCTGATGCTGGAAATCTCAAATAAAAACAGAAACTGCTGAAGAAACGCAGCAGGTCTGGCAGCATCTGTGGAGAGCGAACACAGCGACAGTTAACGTTTCAAGTTCAGTATGACTCTTCTTCAGAAATGACGAGAGGTGGAAAAGTGATGGGGTTTAGTGCTGTTGATAAACTGGGGAGGAGCAAGTCAAACAACAGGGAAGGTCAGGGCGGGAGGGAGGTGAGAAATCAGAGGTGTCAAAGAACATAAAGGAAATGGAGTGGTAATGGTTGTAGAAAACTGAATTCAGAACATTGCTTCAGAGTTGGTGTTAATAGCATAATAAAGGTCAGCTGTGACTAACAGCAAAAAGATCAAACATATTCAGTAACTGAGAGGGAAAAGAAATAAAAATGGAGGGTGGAGTTCATGATCTGAAGTTATTGAAATTCAAAGACTAATCAAAGCAGGATACTACCTTTCACAGAAGGATAAAGGTTTCCCTCCAAGCCAGTCGATAAAAATTTTTTTTACCTTTTAATGACATGTTTTGTTTGATGATGGTTGTGTTTAAAAATATTGTAGAAGGCAAAGGATTAATGTTGCCAATTTACCTCCTCCCTCTTTATTCCCTCTAAATGTCTATTTAAGAAATTTTTCAGTTGCTGCTGAGAGGAACTAATATATTACCAAGCAGGCTTGGCCCAAGCTTTGCCCCTGATACCATTACATTTGTGACAGATAGGGGAACCCATGTATTACTCATCATCTCTAATGTTTCCCCCTAAAGCTGCACTTCCCTTCTAGCTTTACATCAAATGATTTTTTTTGCCTGTGATATTTTGTGGTTTAGTACAACTTGACTATTGCTGACTTATGTCCTTTAACCTTTCAAGAGCTACTATTGGGTTAGAAGAGAAAGGATGTCCTCTGACAGTTTGGAAAATATCCTCAGGCACCGACTGCTCAGAGTGTAATAGCTGTCATACAGCACACACGTGCCAACCACTGGCACTCAGAGGGGCTGCTGCTCCCTTGAGCTGGTGCTATAATTACATGGAACTACATTGTTGAAGGAATAAACAAATGATTCAATCCCTGAATCAATAACTTGTGTTATCTGTTGGAAAAGTGTGAGTGCATGAAGACGTGTGTGTTTGAGTTTGTGTGAATGATGTGTCTGCATTGGTGAGGTCCAACAAGGACTCACAGTGGTGAAGGCGAACCCTTTCAAGTTTAACAACATCTATCCTATAGCAGGGAGACAGAATTGAATGCAGTATTCTAAAAGTGGCCTCACCAATGTCCTGTACAGCCGCAACAAGACATTTCAATTCCTATCAGAGATAATAGGTACTGCAGATGCTGGAGAATCCGAGATAACAAGGTGTGGAGCTGGATGAACACAGCAGGCC
>JAHRHZ010000091.1:12710155-12767268 GCA_024137785.1 Ginglymostoma cirratum | reverse complement strand
CAGGAAAGCTTGACGTTTTGGGCCTAGACCCTTCATCAGTCTAGGCCTGAAACGTCAAACTTTCCTGCTCCTATGATGCTGCTTGGCCTGCTGTGTTCATCCAGCTCCACACCTTGTTATTTCAATTCCTATACTCTTTGCACTGACCAATGAAGGCAAGCATGCCAAACGTCTTCTTCACCACCCTGTCTACCTGCAACTCCACTTTCAAGGAACATTGCACCTGCATGCCAGGTCTTTTTTTTCAGCAACAAGTGCCTACAATTAACTGTATAGGTCCTGCCCTGATTTGCCTTATTGAAGTACAACACCTCACATTTATCTAAATTAAACTGCCAGTTGCCATTCCTCAGCCCATTGGCCCATCTGATTAAGGTCCCGTTGTACTCTGAGATAACATCTTGATGTATACCCTAGCATCAAGAAGGGAGAACAAAAGAACAGAATATTATTTCAATGGAGAAAAATGCAGAAAGCTGCAACCCAAAGGGACTGAAGGTACTTGTGCGCAAAACACAGAAAGCTAGCTAAAAACCAAAAGAACTCCGGATGCTAATTCTGGCCTCTTGAGCATCCTTGATTTTAATCACTCCACAATTGGTGTCTGCATCTTCAGTTGTCTAGGCTCGTCTGGAATGTCTTCCCTATACTCCACAACCTATCTACTCACTTTCCTTCTTTAATCAGAGACAAAAATAGAAATTGCTGAAAAAGCTGAGCAGATCTGGCAGCATCCGTGGAAAGAAATCAGAGTTAACATTTCGGGTGGAGTGACCCTTCCTCAGAACTGATTGCAGCTAGGAAATTTTTTTTATGCAGAAGGTAGGGTGGGGGAAGGGGGTAAAGAATAAACAATAGGTGTGGATAGAGACCAAAGAGGGAGAAAAACAGTTGAACAGATAAAGTGAGTATAAATGTCTGGCGAGGAGGGTGAATAGCTGTTAGTGGGAACTGTTAATGGCTAACAATGTAATGTATGTAATAGCAGCTCTTTGTGATAACAAGGCTTGGATTGTGGGTGTTGGGGTAAGGACATAGGAGAGCTCAAGCCCAAAAGCTATTGAACTTGATATTGAGTCCAGAAGGCTGCAGGGTCCCCAAGCAGAAATTGGAGCTCCAAGTCCACATCACCAATGTCAGTCACAAAGCCTCTGCTCTACTGTGAGCAATTCCACCATTTTTGAGCCTGATCTGCACCAGCTGGAAGAACAGCACCTTATTTTCCACTTGGGAACTCTGCAACCTTCTAGTTCAATAATTTAGGCCCTGAGCATGTTCTCTCATATTCTTACCTCAATCCCCAGACACCAGGCCTTGTCATCACATGGGGCTACTTCTACAAACAACACATTGTCAGCTACTATTGGTCCCCATTTGCAGCTATTCGTTCTCCCAGGCTGACCATTACCCATTCCCTCGCCTAGCTGTTTTTCTCTTCTTCTGGGCTTACCTGACCCCATCTTCAGCATATATACCAACATTTTCCTAACTGTAATCAGTTCTGAAGGAGGTACATTGGACTCAATACATTAACTCTGCTTTCTCTCCACAAATGTTGCCAGATGTGCTGAGTTTCTCCAGCAATTTCTGCTTTTGTTTCTGAAGTGTTTGTCTTAGAAAGGCAGGGTCCTGTAATGGAGAATGTTTACCAGTTTACAATCAGCACTTTGTTCCTGGCTCTTTGGAGGGCAGGGTGAGTCCTCATACAAGGAACATTATTGTAAACAGCAAAGAAAGCCAGCAGCAAAACTAACAGAAGCAGCTGTGTGTACAGACAATGTTTTGGGAGATTGTGCTAAAACAAAGACCATAAATGCTTCTTGCAGGAAAGTGCAGGAAAGCTATGATTACATTTTCTAAAGGAAAAGTGATATTACTTACATTTATTATTGAATCTCACCCACTCATTACACAAAGAAACTGAGGTCTATAATGATGATGCCTGTCCATTACTTAGGAAGCTATACCAGGTTAATGTGTGGTTTCTGATGCCAATAAGGGAGAGACAATTCCTGAAGAAGCTTAAATGCATCAGTACAGCTCACTTCAACCACTCCCTGTGGTCGAGAGCTCCACATTCTCACTACTCACTGATTTTCTCTAATTCACCGTTCTCTGATACTCTACTCTTTATTCCTTCATTGTTGCTGAGTTATCTTACGGTCTATCTGACCTCCAGTGCTGAATGAGCTTAAATGTCTATTGGTTAAATATTGGAAAGACTGAAACTATTGTTTTTGGTGCTCAATCCAACTGCTATGTCGTAACTACCAAGTCCATCGCTCTCCCTGGCAACAGTCTGTTAACAACCTCGGTTTCGAACTTGGCCCTGAAATGAGCTTCCAACTTCGTATTTCCCAGCAAATTTCCAGCAGTGAAATGTCACCTGAGTTAACCCTGTCTCATGAGGCCAAATTTGGGAATACTGTATTCAATTCTGGTCTCCCTGCCATAGGAAAAGTGTTGTTAAACTTGAAAGGGTGCAGAAAAGAATTACAAGGATGTCGATGGGTTTGGAAAGTTTAAGCTATAGGGAGAAACTGAATTGCACTGGAGGTTGAGGGATGACTTTTTAGAGGTATATATAATCATGAAGGGCATAGATGGGGTGAATAGTTAAGGTCTTCCTGGTGGGAGAGGACAAAACTAGAAGGCATAGGTTTAAGATGAGAGGGGAAAGATTTAAAAGGGAACTAAGGGACAATTTATTCACACATAGAGTGGTGCATGTATGAAATGACCTGCCTGAGGAAATGGTGGAGGTGGGTACAATTACAACGTTTAGAAGGCATCTGGATGTGTACATGAATAGGAAGGGTTTAGAGGCATATGGCCCAAATGCTGACAAATGGGAGTAAATTAATTTAAGATAGCTGGTTGGACTGAAGGGTCTGTTTCTGTGCTGTACAACTCTATGACACTATCTGCAGCTGAAACCCTTGTTCATGCTCTTGTTACCTCCAAACTCCACTATTCCAACTCATCCACTGGTTGGTTGCCTTCCCATGTTGTTCTACCCTCTGTAAACGTGAGGTCATCTAAAACTCTGCTGCCCATGTCTCAGCTCACACCAAGCCCTCTCCTTTATCCAGGGACAAGGGCAGAAATCATTCCCAATATAAGGACAGAAGTCCCACCAGCAGACCAGAACAGAGCGTCCCCAGCCCCGAGCACCCTGGTCCCAGACCCTGATGTATCCCCCTGTTCCTGCTGGACAGCATTGACTCCCAGGCCCACAACATTTTGATTTTAAAATCCTCATCATTGTTCTAATTTCCCTTCGTGTAACTAACCCCTTCCCATTTCTGAAACCTCCCTGCAGGAACTTTCTGAGATCCCTGCATTCCTCTAATTCTGGCCTCTTGAGCGTCCTTGATTTTAATCACTCCACAATTGGTGTCTGCATCTTCAGTTGTCTAGGCTCCTCTGGAATGTCTTCCCTATACTCCACCACCTATCTACCTCACTTTCCTTCTTTAAGATTCTCCTTAAAACCTACCTCTTTGGCCAAGCTGGTATTTATCTGATTTAGTATCTCCATACATGGTTTGTATCATACATACTTTATTTACACGCAGGAAGTCCTTGACACTGATCCAGCTCCCTCAAAGCCAGCTCTCAGACCAAACAGGATCTCTGATACTCCTATCTGTCAGCCAGGGCTCCCTGATTGGATCAGGTTAACAGCTCCAATTAGGGAACTCATATTCTATGAGGTCCACCTGGCTGACCCCGTTACAATACTAAACATAGTTTTATAATGCTCCTGTGAAGCACCTTGGGATATTTAATTGTGTTAAAGACGCTACATGAATATAAGTTACTGCTAATTTTGGAATTAAGTTTGCTTCGAAGTCCCACTTGGATTCCTCCATGAACAAACTATATTGATTTATCTTCCCCACAAGAGGAAACACTAACTATGTATCTACTCTACCAAAACCTTTTATAATTTTAAAAACTTAGAACCATTGAATCCCTACAGTGTGGAAGCAGGCCATTCAACCCATCAAGTACAAACCAGCTCTACAAACAGCATCTCACCCAGACCCACCCCCCTAACCTCTAACCCTGCAGTTCCCATGGCTAATCACCTAACCTGCAGTCCCTGGACATTATGGGCAATTTAGCATGGCCAATCCACCTAACCTGCACATCTTTGAACTGTGGGAGGAAACTAGAGCGCCTGGAGAAAACCCATGCAGACATGGGGATAATGTGCAAACTCCACACAGACAGCTGCTCGTGGGTGGAATTGAAGCTAGGTCCCTGGTGCTGTGAAGCAGCAACCACTGAGTCACTGTGCCACGTCAATGTCTATTAAATCTCCCCATCTCTGTAGTAAGATCAGGTCTACAGTCAGATGGAGAAATTGAGACTTCAGCTTGAATACTGAATTCACTTGTGGAATGTGGGCATCTCTGGCTGGGCCAGCATTTCTTGCCCTTATCCCTAGTTGCCCTATAGAAGGTGATGGTGAGCTGCCATCTTGAATTGCTGTAGGTAGATCCATAATGCCTTTAGGGAGGGAGTTCCAGGAAATAGCAAAGAAAAACTGCATTGTTGACCTCAGATCTCCAGGGTTTTACAGTCAAATGTAGAGAGGGACATTAGGAGTAGAATATCCATACAGAATGCTTCTAATGTTTAACTCAGTTGAAAGGATGCTTAAAATGGCACACAGTATTTACATAAATGAGGATGTTCTCTAATGATTGCACAGAGTTCAGTTTCATTCACAATTGCTCAGATAATGAAACAGACCATGCTCACAAACAGCAAGACCTGAACAGTCACGAACTTGACAAATGCGTACAAACCTATAAAATAGGAGCTGGAGCAGGCCATTCAGCCCCTCAAAACTACTCCACAATTCAACTAGACCACTGCTGATTGTCTACCTCAAAGCGTCATTATCGTGCTATCTCCATATCCCTCTATCTTTAATATCTAAAAATCTATCAATCTCTGTTTTGAATAGACTCATAACTAAGCCCCTATTAGCCCTCTGGGCTAGACAATTTGAGTCCTAAATAGCTTGCTCCTTATTATAAGACTGTGACTCCAATTCTAGCATCCCACCCTAATGACCACCACCAGAGCAGGGAAACACCTTGCCATGCTTAAACAGGGCCAGGTATTGATCACGTAATTAACACTCCAAATAAGAAAAAATCTAAGTCATTTCATGGCCATCAACATCTCAGGTGTTACCACTGACCAGAAATTGAATTACACCATTCGTGTAAATACTGTAGCTACCAGAGCAGGACAAAGACATGGTATTTTGTGGCAAATGATTTACTTCCCTAAAGCCTGTCCACTGTCCACAAGGCACAAGTTGGGAGTGTGAGGGAATACTCTCCACTTGCCTGGATGGGTGCAGCTCCAACAACACTCTAGAAGCTCGACACCATCCAGGACAAAGCAGTCTGCTCGATTGGCGCCACATCCACAAACATTCATTCCCTCCACCATGACTTTCAGTGACAGCATTGTGTACTATCTGCAAGATGCCCTGCAGAAATTCACCAAAGCTTCTTCAACAACTAACTGCAATGTGGTGTAGATAATAAATGCTAGTTGTGCCAGTGACACCCAAATCCTGTGAACAAGCATAGGTAGTGACAGGTGAGATCGGCAGTAGATGGGTGAGAACATTGAGTAATGGGTGACAACTGGAAATGAACACAGGGAGTGATGAATGAACTCAGGGAGTGATGGGTGAATTCAGGGAGTGATTGGTGAAAACAGAAAGTGATAGGTGAGAACAGCGAATGAACACAGGGTGGTGGGTGAACTCAGGGAGTGATGGGTAAGCAGAGGGGTGATGGGTGAACACGGAGGATGATGGAGGAGAACAGGGAGTGATATAAGATCTTGACCTTGTGCAAAGTGAGATGCGGCAGTTTTGTTTTGAATGATTATGGATTGCTGCCAGTAGATGCCAGGCGGCTAGAGGGTTTGGGACAGGTCAATGTGAGCCAGAGACTGGTGTCCTCAGTAAACAAGAGGAAAATGGGTATATGTCATTCGATTAAGTCACCCAGGGCAGCTATCCAAAACTCTTGTGTCCTTTGATTTTATAAACCTGTTTGCCAATTAGATTCATATACGAAATAGTTGTTCAGACTTGTAATCTATCCTGTTTATTCATTCATTCCAAGCTCTCCTGTATTGCTTGGCTCACTGTTAAATTTCCTGGATTATTTTGCTAATAATGCTCTGAGTCAGTGAGAGTGTTCTGGTGAATAGTTTGAGGCACAGTTGGATTAGTTAGCACCTGCTATTCACCTTCAGTCACTCTGGGAAATTATCTCGCACAATCTTTCCATTGTATGTGCCTCTTTAATTTACTTTGTGACTAAAGCTGCAATGTGATCTTGCCAAGACTGACAGCTGTAATAGTTTACGTTTTATACAGATCTCCAAGAGCCAATGTGTAAAATCAGAATACTCATTGTTGCTAATAGAAGCTAAACTGTCAAACCCTCAGCTAATCAGCTAATGGTATCTCTTAAACTCAGTACATGACCATAACATGAAGTGTCCATTGATAATCAGACAGTCAGCAGCACACACATCCTCTCCATCGGAAGGCTGTGAGTCTCATACATGAGAGACTTGAGCCCAAAACCCAGTGTGACACAGCCAGTGCCAATGCTGACAGAACACCCACTGTCAGAGATGCCATCTTTTAGATGGAATATTAAACCAATTCTGTCCAATCAGCTGGTTATTAAAGATTCCATGGCGCTATTTGAAGAGGAGCCAGGACAGCCTCCCTAGTGTCCTGCCCAATATATAAATCCTGCAACCAAACCCCAACTGGTTGATTGTTTATTATTTTGTTTTAGAGATTCTGCTATGTGTAAATGGGCAGTTGTTGCAAAGGGCAGAATCTAGTTATGGTGTCTTGTCTGCTGGCTGTTGAGGTGGTCACAGACTCTGGTGGTCTCCCCTCCCCCAACCATAACCAATCAGGCGTAAGATGGCAATCAAGACCCCTGGGGGCAGAAATCTCAGCAAGTGAGAACTGCTGGCCAATCAGAAGCTGCGCTGAGCGGCACCACTGGGGGTGAAGGGGAGGCAAGGGGGTGTTGCTGATGGACGGACAGCATTCCCAACCCAACCTCAATCACCAGAGTCCAAGGACCCATGCCACAGATTTGGAAAAGGGGTTTTGCAACATGGGGATTCTGGGAGAGGAAAGCACGTTGGGGTCAGGAGCAAGGGGAGCAGTCCTCAACACCACCCTCGCCCCAATGTCCTGTCCCTCAATAGCCTTTGCAGAAGAGATGACAAGCGGCCCACTCAGTTTGACCTGTTGTGCAGGCTGCAAGGCCTCACTTGCAGTTGGGTTAGTCCCAGTGATGATGGGAAGGGCCTCAATTAGTAGCTGGACAGGAAGGTTGATCCAGTGACCTTCTTGTCCAGTTCTTTATTCTGGAGGAGGCGGGTACACAGCAAGGGTCAGGAACAGCACCCGCCACACACCACCCACTCCCCCAACCCAACCTGATTAAGTATCCTTTCCATCTCCAAGCTCAGCAGCAGTGCAAGTAGAGGATTCCTATAGCACACCAGGACATTCTGAAGTTGATGAAGGCATTTACATAAATGCCAAGCTTTTCTTAGACCGATTCTGACCATTTCTCTTCCCGGATAATGATCTTACTCCACTCTATCCACCTGACTGAAATCTCTTCTTCATGTTGTGTGACTTTCATCAAGTCTCAAGTGTGGAGATAGCATCTCTGGTAAAATGCCAGCAGGCCAACATCCAGCCAGGATTTATATGCAGCCAGAGAGAATTGAGCTTGTGATTGGTAAATTAGGCTCCTTTCTGCTAGGAGTGGTTCACAGAATGGTGTTGTAATTAAAGTAACCCAAATTGGCTTCATTTCATTTTGATGTAAAGCTGACATTATCTTCACTTGAAATCTTAATACTTTGTGCTCTTCATTTGCATGTTTTGAAAGGGAAACCGAGTCCAAAAGGGAAACGTCTCCATGAAATTATATAAAGAGATATAGTTCTTATAATTTGGTTGGATGAAGAAAACAATATCAATTCTGTTGACTTTTGTGGGAACATGAGGTTTAGTGACCAATCACATCAATGAGGGGCACCTTGATGAGGGGACTTTGGTGTGACAGAGTGTTGCTGAGAAGAAACCCAACATGCCTGGAGAGTATAAAAACATAAGAACTAGGAGCAGGGGCAGGCCATTCAGTCCTTCGAGCCTGCCCTGCCATTCAATACAATCTTGGCTGATCTCATCTTGGCTTCAATTCCACTTTCATGCCCTTTAACTTCTTACTAATTAACAACCAGCCAATCTCCTCTTTAAACATATTCAGTGTCCCAGCATGCACCACAGTCTGGGTTAGTGAATTCCACAGATTCACAGCCTTTTGAGAGAAGTAATTCCTCCTCTTCTCTGTTTGAAATCTGGCAGCCTTATCCTAAAACTATGATTTATTACTCTCGTTTATCCCGTAAGGGGAAACAGGAGCCAGGCTAAATCCTTTCCTTTAACAGCATTAGAGTCATACAATCATACAGTGTGGAAACAGGCACTTTGGCCTAACTCCTCCAAAGCCACCAGGTTTTCCAAACTGAACTAGTCCCATTTGTCTGCATTTGGCCCATATCCCTCCAAACCATTCCTATCCTTGTACCTGTCCAAATATCTTTTAAATGCTGTAATTGTACCCACCTAGACCACTTCCTCTGGCAGCTCATTCCATATACGCACCACCTTCTGTGTGAAAACATAGCCCTTCAGGTCCCTTTTAAATTTTTCTCATGCTCTCTAGGTTTGGACTCCCCTACCCTGGAGAAAAGACCTCGGCTATTCACCTTATCTATGCCCCTCATGATTTTATTATCCTCAATAAAGCCACCCTCAGCCTCTTACACTCCAGCTAAAAAAATTCCCAGCCTATCCAGCCTCTCCTTATAACTCAAACCTTCCAGTCTCAGTTGCATCCTTGTAAATATTTTCTGCATCCTTTCCAGTTTAATAACATCCTTCCCATAGTAGAGCAACCAGAATTGTACATAGTACTCCAAATATGGCCTTACCAAAGTCTTATACAGCTGTAACCCCTAAGTCTCCCTGGTTGACAACACACCCCAAGGCCCTACTACTAACTGTGTAAGTTCTGTCTTGGTTTGTCTTACCAAAATGCAACACCTCACATTAATCTAAATTAAACTCCATCTGCCGTTCCTCGCCCCATAGGTGTAGTTGACAAAGATCCCGCTGTACTCTTGGAAAACCTGCTTCACTGTCCACTAAACCACCAATTTTAGTGACATCTGCAAACTTGCTAGCCATGCCTCCTTTATTCTCACCAAAATTATTTATACAAATATTGAACAACGGTGGACCCAGTACCAATCCTTGCGGCACACCACTGGTCACAGGCCTCCAGTCTGAACAACAGTCCTCTACCACCACCCTCTGTCTCCTACTGTCAAGCCAATTTTGGATCCAATTGGCCAGCTCTCCCTGGATCTCATGTGCTCTAATCTTACTAACCAGTCTACCATTTGAAACGTTCTTGAAGGCCTTGCTAAAGCCCGTGTAGATAATGTCTACTTCTCTGCCTTCATCTATCTACTTGGTTACCTCTTCCCAAAGCTCAATCAGATTTATGAGATACAATTTCCTATGCACAGAGCCATATCGACTATCCCTAATCGGTCCGTGCCTTTCCAAATGTATGTAGATCCTGTCTCTCAGAATCCCCTCCAACAACTTATCCACCACTGACGTTAGGCTCACTGGTCTGTAGTGCCCTGGCTTTTCCTTGCAGCCTTTTGGAAATAATGGCACCACATTAGCCACCCTCCAGTAGCACCTTACCTGTGGCTGTCAATGATACCATTATCTCCGCAGTGTGCCCTGCAATTTCTTCCCTAGAATCTTGCGATACACTTGATCAGATCCCAGGGATTTATCTACCTTTATGTGTTTTAAGACTTCCAGCACATCCTCTTCTGTAATTTGGACTCTTTTCAAGACATCGCATGCACATGATGCACAGTGGCAGCAGCGTGTACCATCTACAAGATGTGCTGCCAAAGTTCCTTCAAAATCACCTCCCAAACTTGTCAATTCTACCATAGAGAAACCAAAACAAATCAAAATACGATCTTTCAAGCCAGGTTCCTGTCTGGGATCTGACTTGTCTGGTAATAACATCAGCTGGGATCATAACAAGATGATTTTATTAATGTTCTTTGCAGGATAGTTAAGGGATGTGAATGTCAAGATTTGAAGACAGAGTTAATCAGACAATGTATTTTTCTATATATTGCTGATAAATCCATGTCAGATTTACTGCAGTCTAATGAAGATGTTGCCCTTGAGAAAGCCATACATTTGGCGACACAAGCAGATGTTGGGAATCAGAGGGGAACAGACTTTGTACAGATGATCTATAGTGTCTGTACAGATTGTTAAAATCAAGATAGTAGAAGAAATCCAGAGACAAAAGACACAACGAGGCAGGAAAGTACAAGATGCCACGAAACCTTGCCAGTGCTATGGCACCCAAAAACTTCGCAAGCATGAACGGCATCCTGAAAACAAAGCAGAATGCTTTCATTGCAAGAAAATTGGGCTCTTTCAAAGAAACATCTAACACTTATGGTTTTAAAGTCCTGAAGAAAATGTCTTCACACATACAGTTTTCAATGAAGTGGAACAACTTCCATCAGAAGACAAACAAATGACCGACTTGGTAAGATGAGCAACCTGAGTCATGCAATCTAGAATGTGGACAGATATGGAGTCATACAGCATGGAAACAGACTGTTTGGTCTAACCAGTCCATGCCGAACATAATCTCAGACTAAACTAGTCCCACCTGCCTGCTCCTGGCCTATGTCCCTCCAAATGTTTCCTATTTATGTATCTAAACAAATGTCACTTAAACATTGTAATTGTACCTGCATCCATCACTTCCTCAGGAATTTCATTTCACACACGAACCATCCTCTGTGTAAAAAAAATTGCCTCTCATGTCTTTTTTAAATCTTTCCCTTGTCACCTCAAAAATGTGCCCCCTAGTCTTGAAATGCCCCCATTTCAGGGAAAAGGCAACTGCCATTGACTCTATCTATACCTCTCATTGTTCTATAATCTTCTATCAGGTCACCTCTCAATCTCGTATGCTCCTGTGAAAAAAATCCCAGCCTATCCAGCGTTTCTTCGTAACTCAAACCTTCCATGCCTGGCAACATCCTGGTAAATCTCTTCTGAAGCCTCTCCAGCTTAATAATATCCTTCCTATAGCTCGGCGACCATCACAAATTTTAATTTAGACACTGGTGTTACAGTATCAGTGTTTTCAGATAAGGAACTCAATGTATTATGGAGTCATAGAGATATACAGCACAGACACAGACCTTTTGGTCCAACTTGTCCATGTCAACCAGATATCCTAAATTAATCAAGTACCATTGCCTGCAACTAACATAGATCCAGTCCAAGAAGAAATTAATCAAAAGTCAAAGAAATGTTACATGCAATGCCCCAGTGCAGATACTGGAAACATTGTATGTGCTATGCAACTATGAAGAGTTTATATAGACCTTAATCTCAACAGGAAAGTGGGTAGAAGTTCATCAGCAAGAGCCCGGGAGCCACTTCAAAAGGACATGCTATTTTGTTTGAAGATCTAGAAAGATTGAAGGCTGAGTACAATATCACATTGAGAAAGGATACTTCACCTATATGGGTGATATATTAGTCTGTGACAAGAGGATACTCTTCCCAGTTTCCTTGCCGGCAGTACTCTTGGAGAAGCATCATCAAAGCCACATACGTATCACAAAATCTAGAGCCCAGGCTCAATTATCCATGTAGTGGCCAGGAATTTCAAAGGCCATTAAAATTGCCCAATATGTGCAGTACACATACCAGAACCACTGATATCAACCAAATGTCCAACTAGACAGTGGGAATGTCTGGGGATGGATTTATTTAGCTTCAATAGTAAGTTATTCTGATTGTTATCAAATGGTTTTCAAGATGAATTGAAGCTAAACAATTGTATGCCATAACTACAGAAACAATTGTTAGAGCTTTGAAGATTTTTGCAATGCATGGCATTCCCAGATCAGGTAATAGGCCACACTTTGTACATTTGTACATCTTACAAGTTCATCAAGATAGCCTCAGCCCAACACTGGAAATGAATGAGGAAACAGGTCTGTCAATTCACTGTTAAAAAAGAATGAAGATTTCAAACAGCATTCATGGATTACAGGTTGATGTTTCACCTGAAAGGTCTACCTGGCAACTTGGATAGTGAGGAGGTAAATGGGCAAGCATTGCATGTTCTGCGATTGCATGGGAAGGTGCATGAGGATCTGAGCAGATCTGTGTGGACCAGAATTTCCCAGATCAAATGGTCCCAGTGGACCGTTGACAAGGGAGCGAAGGGAATTTTTGTCTGGTGGTTGCATCCTGTTGGAGGTAGCGGAAATGGTTGCTGGAAATGGAAATGGTCACTGGACTCAAAATACTACCTCTGTTTTTCATCAGTCCACAGATGCTGCCAGACCTACTGTGTTTCTGTAGCATTTTCTGTTTTTGTTTCAGATCTCCAGCATCTACAGTTCTTTGTTTCATTTTAGTGTCTTTTCGTTTAGTTTGATACTATCTTTACCATTTCTAGTTAGCCATAGATGGTGAGTAGCCCTTGGTATTTTTCTTACTAGTTGGAATGTTTATCTTCTGTGCATTCTGAAATACCTTCTTTAATCTTTGCCACTGCATCTGTAGGGATCTTTTCTTTAACCTAATTTGCCAATTCATTTTAGCCAGCTCTGCTGTCATGCCCTTATAATTCCCCTTATTTAAGCTTTTAAAAACATAGTCTCAGATGGTCCATCCCTTGCTGAAATTGAATGTAAAATTCAGTTACATTATGGTCACTGCTACCAAGGGGTATCTTCACTAAGAGTTCTTTAATTGCTCTGGTCTCGTTTAGCTGCTCTCTGATTGGCTCCAGAATGTGCTGGTTCAAGAGTTTTCATGACAATACTCTATGAACTTCTCATCCGGGTTGCCTTTGCCCATCTGACATTTAAAGTTCATATGTAGATTAAAATTTCCTCTGATTACTGCTGTGTGTGTTCTGACAAGTTCTCATTATTTTTGCTCCACTTTGATTGGGACCTGTACACCATTACCACAAGTGACTTCTTGCCTTTATTATTTCCCATCTCTTTTTAAACTGTTTTCACATCTCAGTGTGTTGAACTTAGGTCATCTTTCTCTGTGTCAATACCATCATTAACTAAGAGAGCCACTCCTCCACCTGTTCTTTATTTCCTAGCCTTCCTAAATATCCTATACCCTTCAAGAATAAAGTCCTTATTCATGTCAACCTGCAGTAATATCTCTGGATAATGGCATAGATGGTCATGTATGCAAATTTGTTGATGACACAAAATTAGACAGCTTGTAGACAGTTAACATAATAGCACCATCTTACAAAGGGATTGATATACTAAATGAATGGGCAAAATTGTGGCAGATGGAGTTCAATGTAAACAAATGCGAGGTTGTCCATTTTGGATGAGAAAAGGATAGGTCAGGGTACTTTCTAGATAGTATGAAATTAATTACAGACATGGGGGCTCAGGTGCATCTTTAAAATGCCATGAACAGATGCAGAAAATAATCAAGAGGGCTAATGGAATGCTGGCCTTTATATCTGGAAGAGTGGAGTACAGGACGCAGACATTACGCCACAGTTGTACAAAACCCCGGATAGACCCCACCTGAGCAGATCTGCACACCACACCTCAGAAAGAATATGTTGGCCTTGGAAAGAGTACAATGTAGGTGTATAAGAATAATAACTGTACTTCAGGGATTAAGTTATGAGGAGAGATTATACAAATTAGGCCTGGCTTCCCTAAAATTTAGAAGGTTAAGTGGTGATCTGATTGAAGTCTTCAAGATATTAAACAGGAAAGCTGCCTCACAGTGCCAGGGACGGGGTTCGATTCGACTCTCGGATGACTGTCTGTGTGGAGTTTGCACATTCTCCCCGTGTCTGCATGGGCTTACTCTGGGTACTCTGGTTTCCTCCCACAGCCCAAAGATGTGCAGGCTAGGTAGATTGGCCACGCTGAATTGCCTGCAGTGTTCAGGGATGTGTAGCTTATGTGGGTTATGGGGGATGGGTCTGGATGGGATGCTCCAAGGGTCGTTGTGGACTTATTGGGCCGAAGGGCCTGTTTCTATCCTGTAGGGATTCTATGATGATCTTCTATGATAAAGGTAAACTATTTCCACTGATTAGAGATCCTAGAACTAGGGAATATAGTCTGAGAATTACAGTCAGGCTGTTCAGGAGAGATGTTAGGAAGCATTTCTGTGCACAAACGGTGGGAGAGGTTTGGAACTCTCTTTCACTAATGGCAGTTGATGCTAGATCAGTTGTTAGTTTTAAATCTGAGGTAATTTTTTTCTTAAACAAAGGTTTTAAGGGATATGGGCCAAAGGCAACTATATACAGTTAGCCTGCGGATTAATCTGAACTCATTGAATAGCAGGACAGGCTTGAGGGGCTGGATGGCCTATTCATGTTCCTATGTTCCTATCAGATTGTACTAATTCATTTCTATTTCCACCCTCAGTTCATCTGTTTTGTTTCAAATACTGACAGATACAGAGACTTTAGTTTAACCCTTTTGCTCTTTTTGTAAATTCTCATTTTATTTGTTGGTTGATTCTTAGATTCATACTTTCTCTCCCTTTCTGTTATGGTCTGTTTATCATTTTCCATGTTAATATCTTTCTCTCTGGCCTCGACTCCATTCCTTGTTTTACCCCAGCTTCCGGAATTTATTCCATGCCCCCACCATTTAGTTTAAAATCCTCTCTATTTCCCTAGTTGGAAGCACGGCCCCAGCACAGTTCAGTGGAGGCCGTCTATCAGCACAGATTCCACTTTCCCTCGTACTAGCGCTAGTGCCCCGCAAACCAGAAACTAATATGCCACATCAGTCTTTGAGCCCCACATTCATCTCTCTGACCTGCGCTATGGGTACAGCCACCCTCCTCCCCATACCCATTTGGACAGTATTCAAATATCTTACATCACAACTCGAAGGAAGAATCCTTTAAAGCTGTATTACTATCAGGACAAAGCAGCAAATACCTCCCTGATGTTCAGTGAATTGTGAAGCTCACCAGGCATGCACCATTATATGAGGCCAAGTATCTGAAAGGAAGAATTTCTCAATTGGACACAAGTTTATTGGGAAGAACCCCCCAATTAATTCCAGTAAGCTGTGCTTTTGATAACGTTGCATGCAACTAAGCTTCTCAGCAGTTGATTTTGGGCACTTGCTCAATGAAGATCACCCGCCAGCCACCCCACCTTGCCTTGTCTGGAACCAGAAGTTCCCGCCCATAGTGACTGTTCTGGTGTCACAAAGGTAACAGGCAATTTGCAAATAGCAAGATCCCAAAACAACAAGTTCTCTCCCCGGGGCAAGTCCTTGTTATTATTTACTGAACCTCATCAAAGTACTGTGATTCTAATCGTGGATATGGTGTGAGCAGTACTAAGAAGCAATTCAAGGTCCAAGGACAACCCTCGGCAGTACAGGGGAGGAGATGGCCTGGTGTTATTATCTCTGGATTAATGTTCTGGAAAAACCAAAATAACTGCAGATGCTATAAATCAGAAATAAAAACAGAAATCACTGGAAAAGCTCAGCAGGTCTAGCAGCATCTGTGGAAAGAAATCAGAGTTAACGTTTCGGGTCAAGTGACCCTTCCTCAGAACACGAGTTGTTGTTAATGTTCTGGGGATCCGGGTTTGAATCCTGCAACGGCAGATGGTTGAATTTGAACTCAATTTAAAAAAATGGAATTAAGAGTCTAATTTTGACCATGAATCCGTAGCCGATTGTTGGAAAAGACCATCTGGTTCACTAATGTCCTTTAGAGAACGAAACTGCCATGCATACCTGGTCTGGCCTACATGTGACTCCAGACCCAAAGCAATGTTGTTGACTCTTAACTCCCCTCTAGGTGATTAGGGATGGACAATAAACACTGGCCTAGCCGGCGATGCCCTCATCCTGTGAATGAATTATAAAGAAGAGGAAAGAGAGACTGGATGGTGGGGGTGAATGTTGTGGTGGCAGTGAGGAAAGAGCTTGTGATTTTAGCTACAGCAGCAAATTAAACCCTGTGCCTGATCTATCGGTAGCTGCCTAACGAGAGTGAGCTAAGTGTCCCTGCTGGATGAGACACTCAAACCTCTAACCATTTTTCTGCAGAGATATGAATGCTACCTGCTGAGCCACACCAAAAAACTAATGTGGTGAAAATCACTGAAGATGATGCTGCTATTCTGGACAAGAAAGCTTGAAGCCAAGAATTATACAAGTTTCTTGAGAAACTTAGAAGCAGCTTTACACTGTTGAACAGTTGCTCCTTCATTAGTGCTCCTCTGACAAAACCATAGAAATTGTACATTCTACCCTACAGAAACAAGGGAATTGTTTTTGAACTGATGGAACTCTTAAAAAGTTGAAAACGAACAACAGCAATTGGTAGGTATTTTTACAGCTCCTTATTGTAATCCCATGGCCCGAAGCATTTCACAGGATGATATGCAACTTTGATGAGTTGAACTAAGGGACAATAGGACAGGTGACCTGAGGAAGATAGGTTTTAAATCGTGTCTTAAAGTGGAGGGTCGTGTGGAGATTTAGGGAGAGAATCCCAGAGGTTAAAAATTCCAGAGTAAAAAAGCAAATATTCATTTTGAATATTTGTCTTCAGGAGACTGTGGGGCAAAATGATGATAACATTCCAGTAGCAAGGCCTCCAGTTAATCTGTGCAAGCAGCTCGAGCTACGCCCTTAGTTATACCCAAAAACAAAGCGAAACTCTCTACCAGAACTTTCCAACTGGGTGGATTGTCCCAATCAGTCTTTGTAACTTTAGCAGAAATACCTGCAGTGAGGCATTGGTTTTGAAGATTTAAGACAGGCTGAGGCGTGTGAAGGACATTCTGTCAATCTTCTGTTTCCGTGTATGTAGAGTTTATTTCAATGATTTGAAGCTGATTGCTGACCTGTAACAATTGAATGCTGTTTGACTAGGTTTAAAATAAGCATATGATGCTTAAAGTTGTATCATAAAACTTTGAGCTGAAAAAAGAGCTAAGGAGCGAAGCAGATTGAGATATCTCTTCCAAGGTCTATTGGGAATCACCATTTAATCTCCTTGTGGAGATTCTGAGGAAGGCTCACTCAACCCAAGACATTAAATCTAATTTCTCTCCAGAGATGCAGCCAGACCTGCTGAGCTTTTCTATTTTTGTCCTTGTGGAATTTGTTGACTTCGAGTTCTCTTCATTACAGGCAATGGTTTGCTCAGCCAGAACTCATCACTTGAGCCCTACCTCTAAGCCAGGAGGCCTGGGTTCAAGTCCCATCTGCTCCAGAGGTGTGTAATAACATCTTTAAACAGATTGAATTAAAAAAACTTGATTCAAAAATATATAAAGCACACCCAGCCCTTAACAGGCCTAACATGTCAACATTCAATTGGCTATACGTGTAACTTACCGGTGGTGGTTAACAGATAAAAAAACTATAGTGATTTGATGAGAAAAAAATGTTCAGTTGTGTGTGATAACATTTCTGGATATAGAAGAAAATAGAACGCAGAGAAAGAACGGACACAAGGATGGGTCTGCAAAACTGTCTGTCTCGGGCTGGGACTAGCCTTTGCATGCCATGAGTTGCGGCTCTTTTTTGGTGTTCGACAATAAATGATGTTCTTTTCCAGTCAGACTTCCTGAGTTATTACACAGATCAGTACCGTTGCTTTAAGAATCGTTTGAACTGATAACAATCTGTTTAGTTGTTTGATTAGCAGTCAACATGCTTTACTTATCAAAAGGCCAACTTAAAAATAATATTACATGAAAAGTAAAATAAAACATAATATAGTGAGGGTAAAATGCAGGATAGTTCCCATTTTAAAGTGATACACTCTATCTTAATTTATTACAATAAATTGTTAGTTTTAATCCAATGATCAGATTAGAATCCCTACAGTGTGGAAGTGGGCCATTCTGCCCATCAAGTCCAGGCTGATCCTCCAAAGGGCATCCCTCCCAAACCCAGCCCCATCCCACCCATCCTATCCCCATAACCCTGCATTTCCTGTGGCTAATCCACCTAGTCAGCACATCTCTGGACACTATGAGTAATTTAGCATGGCCAATCCACCTAACCTGCACATCTTTGGTCTGCGGAGGAAACTGGAGCACCAGGAGGAAGCCCACACATACACAAGGAAAACGTGCAAACTCCACATAGACTGTGGCCTGAGGCTGGAATCAAACCCAGATCCCTGGTGCTGTGAGGCAGCAGTGCTAACCACTGAGCCAATTTCCACCCTTAGTAAACAGTAAACAAGTACACAGTCTTTTGCCTGTGGCAATATTTTGTTTCTTCAAGAAATTCTTAAGACAAATATTGCCTGGAATGACATTCTGTATGTACAATCACAAAGCTTTGCAGTAATATAGTGCTGTTTGTCAGTGGGGGAAATTGTTCATTAAAGAAATCTGTAAGAAATGGGATTAAAACACTGAGAGAGTAAATACAGAATGAGCAGTTTACCTGGATGTAGAGTCAACCGCTAAAGTGTAAATCATTTGTTTTATGAGACAAAGAGTTTGCAAAGGCAACTTCTATCATACATGTGGGATTTAAAATGAGACCAAATTGCCGGGAACTATATGATAACAGGTCCAGCAAGTATGTCCTAGGAAAGTTTGCATATGATGATTTTTAATAATCATTATATAAGTCATAAGCTTTGATATTCCTTCCTAAACCTCCACACTCCTCTTTCCTCTGTAAGAGACCATTTAAACTGCTGTATTACCCCTTAGTTAACTCATCAAAGTCGTATTTTAAAGGTTCACAGCACTGGCACGGAGGGTAGTGTTCAGGCTCAGCCAGACCACTCCAGGCTGGCCACATTCTTTTTCTCTCTGTTCGTATTTCTCTCTTTTCGTATTTTTTCTTTTCTTTCGTCTCCCTGATGTTGCAGGAAGCCGGAGTAGTGTTGGTTGTGACTCCTGGCTTTGTCGGCGCAATGTGTGGACTCCTGGAATGTTGGCTGCAGTAGGCCTGAAGCATAGATTCTTTTGGCGGTGGCAGGTCGTTGACTGTGGTAGTGTTGGTACTTGGAGTGGGGGCTCCTGGCTGCAGTAGGCCCAGAACAGGGACCTTGCAAAAGTCATGGAGCCCTGTTTGGGACCTTGGCTGATGAAAATGAACTCTATATAAGTACTTTCTTTTTATTCTTTTTCACCTCAAAATGGCACCAGATTTTGGTGACAGAACACTTTTCACTGTATCCCCCTAGTTATATGTGACAATAAATCACTCATTCATCATTCATTCATTTATCCTGACAAGTGCTTTGGGCCATGTTATTACAGTAATGAGCTGTCAAAATACCCTTTGCATTTGTTCTAGGTTTTGGATTCGGATTATGTCTCCTCTAGGTTTCTATATGGATTGTAAATGTTTATGGAGAGCAAGACAAACCAAGTGATAACAAATCAGCAAATTGTTTTACAACCGTTTAATTTGTTATTCGGGTAGGCTGTAGAATTGGAATTGTTGTCTCTGTTTTGTGTAACCCAGGATGAAATTATTCTCTGGACTATTATCCTGCTGTCTGTGGTTATCCTGTTTCAGCTAGGTTTAGGTCTCCTCTTCATTCTTGGTGCTTTGTGATTTTCAAGCCCCCACTGGCAGGCTGCACTATATTACAGTTGAGCTTTATATGTGTATGGCGTGTAACTCTAGACAATACATGCATGAAGAATTTCTTAAAACAACTAAACTTCACTGCATGTAGAAGCTTGTTTATAGATCTAATCATCAGTTTAAAACAATTCATTCAGTCATAATTGGCTAAGGTCATGTGAGACCTTTAGAAAGTTTTTGAAGGGTAATTTCATATGGCGCAGTCAGTATTGGAAAAACGAGCAGGCGTTTTGATCTTGAAATATTCTCACGATCAATCATTCTTAATGACCCTGCTAAACAAGGACGGACTGCTTAAGGAGCTCTTCTACTTTGGCACAGTTTTCGATCCAAAAGTGCAGTTATAATGTCAGGTTCTTTTTCTACCAAACCTAATTACAAATTATTCTCAGTGACTAACTGGAGATAAATAATGTTAATTGGCAAATGCCCAATATCACTTTGATACTAGCTCAAAGGACTATTCCATTATGTTGAATACCATTAAGATGTCAGAGCATTTTTACTCAATCCTGATCAGGAGAAATGGACTCCCAACTCCAAGTCAAATTGGAGTTGTGTAATGGAACAGTTTGCCAATGCATCTTTAAGAGACATGCTCATGATATCCTTAGCGTGTTTAATCTAGATAAATGTGAGGTGCTACATTTTGCTAAGGCAAATCAGGGCAGGACTTACACATTTAATGGTAAGGTCCTGGATCGTGTTGCTGAATAAAGAGACCTTGGGGTGCAGGTTCATAGTTCCTTGAAAGTGGAGTTGTAGATGTACAGGGTAGTGGACAAGGCATTTGGTACGCTTGCCTTTATTGTTCAGTGTATTGAGTATAGGAGTTGGGAGGTCATGTTGTGGCTGTACAGGACATTGGTTAGATCACTTGTGAAATATTGCGTTCAATTCTGGTCTCCCAGCTATAGAAAGGATGTTGAGAAACTTGAAAGGGTTCAGAAAAGATTTACAAGGATGATGCCAGGGTCAGAGGATTTGAGCTATAGGGAAAGGCTGATAGGTGACCTTATAAGATTTTATAAAATCATCAGAGGTATGGATACAGTGAATAGTCAAGATCTTTTCCCCAAGGTAGGGAAGTCCAAAATGAGAGACCATAGGTTTAAGGTGAGAGGAGAAAGTTTTAAAAAGAACATCAAAGGCAACCTTTTCACACACAGGGTGGTATGTGTGTGAAATGAGCTGCCAGAGGAGGCGGTGGAGGCTGGTACAATTACAACATTTAAAAGGCATCTAAATGGGTACATGAATAGGAAAGGTTTAGAGGGGTATGGGCCAAATGTTGGCAAATGGGACTAGATTAATTTAAGATATCTGGTCAGCATGGACAAGTTGGACTGAATGGTCTGTTTCCATTCTATACAATTCTATGACTCTATGATTCTATGTGATCTGAGGTACAAAGATCACATGCTCCATCTTACTTCAGATCACTTGAAGCACGACACCTGACTGGAAGCATACTCCACTGTAGTAACTAAACAGCTTCAAATTAGCACAGACACTTCTGTGCCTGAGAAATGCAATATTTATACGTAATAACAAAAGCAAGGTTCTATGGATGCTGAAAATCTGAAACAAACACAGAATTCTGGAGAAACTCAGCAGGTCCGGCTGCATCTGTAGAGAGAGAAACAGTTAACATTTTGAATCTGGTATGACCCTTCTTCAGAACAGTTCTGCCTTATGTGGAAAGGCTTAGACAAGCTGGGCCTGTATCCTCTGGAGGTGAGAGAGTCAGAGGTGACTTAATTGAAAAATATAAGATCCTGAGGAGACTAGACCAGGTGGGTATTGAAAGGATGTTTCCTCATGTGAGAGAATCTAGAACTAAGGATCATTGTTTAAAAATAAGACAGTGCCCATTTAAAACAGTGATGAGAAAATATATTTTCTGTGAGGGTTGTGAATCTTTGGAATTCCCTTCCTGAAAAGGCAGTGGATGGCAGAATTTTTCAATATTTTCAAGACAGGGATGGATAGATTCTCAATGACAAAAAGGATGAAAGATTATTGGGGATAAACAGGGATGTGGAGTTGAGGTCAAGATCAGAACACCCACGATCTTATTGAAGTGCACAGCAGGCTAAAAGGACCGAGTGGCCTACTTTGTTCTTTGTTTGTGTAATTGGTCTCCTCACTAAAGTCCACACAATAGCTCAGAGATACACCAGGCAACTGGAGATATCCTGAAACTCCGTTTGCCTCCAGTTCTGCTACAGTGGTTTCTGGACACTGGTGAAGCTTGGAGCTGATCCTACTGCTGCTGTGTTTTATGTTGAGCAGGTTTTACAGAGAATGCTGCAATGTTTCTCAATCCTCCCTTCTCTGCTGCCTCTCTGCCTGATAATTAACATGTCTGTTAATTCAGAGTGATGCAGCTTGATAGAAGGGGTTGTTGCCATTTTGTATGATTTTTAACAAGCTCCTCCTGATTATCACTGACAATAATGTGTTTTCTCTCATATATCTAGGGAGATACAGAGAAAAGTGTCCTGTCACCACAATCTAACTTTAAGGAGAGCTTCAGAGTGTTTTGTGGCTTTTTCTACAAATAAAAACAAGAGTAATGGGATAATGATCAGATAATCTGTTTGTATTGATGCTGGTTAAAGGATAATTATTAGTTAGGACACCAGGAAAATTATAGAAGTGCCTGAGAAACTTTACGTGCATGCAGATTTGAAGGGGATTTCACTAAAGCTCTGGTTTAGCCATGGTGACAGAGTGCAGCCTGCTGGGAGCACTGCCTTGCTCATTTCCCCTTGTGGCTTGGACTCTTGATTTACAGACTTCGTCCCTTTTTGCTGATATATTTTCTATCCACCTGTTTTCCAAAAAATCACTAGTCTATCCTGTCTACCCAATTTGTAAAGGTGTGTAAAAATGTTTGGAATTAATAGGTATATTTTAAGTTTGCATGTTATGAATTAATAATCCATTTTGCCACATTGTAGAAGACAAGTGTGTTGTAATAGCTATGTTTTTGTTTTTAATTCATTGATGAAATCTGATGTGAGTTTATTTTGTTTTTGACACTGGTCACAGTCTGTCATTCACCTTCCTATTGATTCAGTTGGTCATTTTCAATTCATGGAAAAGTGGGTCTTGATTTCCAACTCAATCTTCCCATCAGGGTCATCATACAACGCTGCCTTCCTGGTCCCTCTGAAGCATGTGTGCCTGTGTTGTTGAGGATCTGCATGAGTTGTCCAATGGCACGTCTTCAAAGGGAGCAACCTCCTCTGAGAAATCTTCATCCACCTCTCTCAACACCTCCTGCAGGATGGTTGATGAGCTCTGCAGAAGTTGAAAGACATGATTTAGAATGCAAAGCAAAGAAGGTGTTTAATCATCATTATGCCCGTTCACACTGCCCGCTGACATCAAGTTGGCATCAGTCAGGACTTTATGTCATTTATCTGTATGATATTCGATTCTGTTATTATGTAACTGGGCAGCCTCTTTCTGCCACCTCCATCCTCCATCTTTAATAGTTCGGGCATGCAGAATTCAACTGCAATGTAATCTCCTTTGTAGCTATCAGTATGGAGATGGCTGAAAAGACCCCTCCAGTTTTTTACACTCGCCCAGTTCTGAGACTCCCTATAGCTGCAAGAAGTGAAAGAGGAGACCTATAATTGAGAGTAATGGAGTGTGTTGAGTGAATGAATGAACCAGCTTTGTGATGGGTCATTGCAAGGGATGGGTATAGTGATTTATTAAGATGGGAATGAATGGCATTGGTGGTATTGATCAGGTGGGAACTTGAGAAAATGTATAGGCAGAAAGCGATACGGGTGCGCCTGAGAGGTACGTTTGTGTATGGAGTGAACTTGGGAAAGAGTTCAGGTTCAGTTCACATCAGGATATACTTGGATGCATTATAGCACTCACCTTTCCTGCCCTGGGCAGGGTTATTTAACCTCTTTCAGCGCATTGTCCAGCATCAAACCACACCCTTCTCTATGTCTGTGTCAGCTAGCTTCTTCCTCATGTCAGCAAAGAACAAAATGCCCCTCCTGCTACAATCTGCAGCATCACCCCCAAGGGAGGCATCAGAGAAGCAAATTGCTGCCTTGAAACATTGTAAGCCTATTGCTACACTTTCTTGCTTTATTTAAATAGCTGGATAATGCTTCAAGTTTCACCCTGGCAGAGTTTCTTTAAATATTTCTGGTGGGAACTGGAAATTGACATGAGCATCTCATTATCACAACTGCTGACACAATTGATCAGGCAATGCACAAGACAGATCCAATGTGTAGTGCCTGGGTTTAAAAGCCACTGATGAACATGGCGTTGAAACTTTTGGGCTTCCCATCAAGAAGTTCATATCTCCTCCTCATTCTTCAGGGTCTATGCAGTTTCCTTAATTTTCCTACCAAAATATACCAGCACTTTGCGCCTCTCAGTATTGCAGTTAATTTGCCATTCACCTATCCATCCTACACATTTATTCATGTCTTCTTGCTTTTTGTCACAGTTCTCTGCAGTATTTACTGCACCCTCCAATTTGGTGTCATAGGCATGTTTTAAATTGTACTTCTGATTCCCTAACCCTAACAAACCTATTTTTACATCATATTGTTTGAGGAGTAAATGGTAGCCAGAACAATGAGTCTTCACCATCCCCCCAGACTTCCCCCTTACTGAGGACAAACGGTCAGTCCTCAATAAAGGGCTTACCTTTGTCCCCCTCCACCCACACATCGACGAATACAACACTCGTTTGAACATAGAGCAGTTTTTCCGCCGCCTCCGCCTCTGCGCTTACTTCTTTAACCACGAGCCTAACCCTCCCTCTACTGACCCCTTCTCCCACCTCCAACACACCCCCTCCTCCTGGACACCACCCCAAGGCCTCCTACCCTCCCTTGACCTCTTTATCTGTAATTGTTGTCGAGACATCGATCGCCTCAAACTCTCCACCTCTCTCACCCACTCCAGCCTCTCTCCCGCAGAACGTGCAGCCCTCCGCTCCCTCCGCTCCAATCCCAACCTCACCATAAAATCCGCGGACAACGCAGGCACTGTTGTAGTATGGCGCACTGACCTCTACATCTCGGAGGCTAGGCGCCAACTCTCTGACGCCACCTCCTATCGCCCCCTTGATCATGATCCCACCCATGAGCACCAAACCATCATCTCCCAAACCATCCACAACCTCATTACCTCAGGTGACCTCCTACCCACAGCCTCTAACCTCATCATTCCCCAACCCCGCACTGCCTGCTTCTATCTCCTTCCCAAAATCCACAAACCTGACTGCCCTGGTCGACCCATTGTCTCCGCCTGCTCCTGCCCCACTGAACTTATTTCCACCTATCTGGACTCCATTTTCTCCCCCTTGGTCCAGGAACTCCCTACCTATGCCCGTGACACCACCCATGCTCTTCACCTCCTCCAGAACTTCCAATTCCCCAACATCTCATTTTTACCATGGACGTCCAGTCCCTATACAACTGCATTCCCCATGCTGATGGCCTAAAGGCCCTCCGCTTCTTCCTGTCCTGCAGGCCCGACCAGTCCCCCTCCACTGACACCTTCATCCGCTTAGCTGAACCCGTCCTCACACTCAACAACTTCTCTTTCAATTCCTCCCACTTCCTGCAGACAAAGGGGGTGGCCATGGGTACTCACATGGGCCCAAGCTATGCCTGCCTCTTTGTAGGATACGTGGAACAATCCCTCTTCCAAAACTACACTGGTCCTATCCCCCATCTCTTCCTCCGTTACATTGATGACTGTTTCGGCGCTGCCTCGTGCTCCCACGAGGAGTTCAAACAGTTCATCCACTTCATCAACACCTTTCACCCCAACCTTAAGTTTACCTGGACCATCTCTAATTCCTCTCTCTCCTTCCTGGACCTCTCTGTCTCCATCTCTGGCCTCCACCTGGAAACCGATATCCATTTTAAGCCTACTGACTCCCACAGCTACCTAGAATACACCTCCACCCACCCACCTTCCTGTAAAAAGGCCATCCCCTATTCCCAATTCCTTCACCTCCGCCGCATCTGCTCCCGAGATGAGGCATTCTACTCCCGAACATCCTAGATGTCCTCGTTTTTCAAGGACCACAACTTCCCCTCCACAGTGATATAAAATGCCCTTGACAGTGTCTCCCGCATTTCCCGCAACTCATCCTCCACACCCCCTACCCGCTATAATAACCAAAACAGAATCCCTCTCATCCTCACGCACCACCCCACAAACCTCCGAATCCAATGCATCATCCTCCGACACTTCCGCCATCTGCAATCTGACCCCACTACTGAAGACATTTTTCCCTCCCCACCCTTATCTGCTTTCCGGAGGGACCACTCACTCCGTGACTCCCTTGTCTGCTCCACACTCCCCTCCAGCCCTATCACCCCTGGCACTTTTTCCTGCAACCGAAGCAAATGCTACACCTGCCCCTACACCTCCCCACTTACCCCCATCCCAGGCCCCAAGAAGACCTTCCACATCAAACAGTTGTTCACCTGCACATTTGCAAATGTGGTATACTGCATCTGCTGTACCCATTGTGGCCTCCTCTACATGGGGGAAACCAAGTGGAGGCTTGGGGACCGCTTTGCGGAACACCTGCGCTCAGTTCGCAACAAACAACTACACCTCCCAGTCGCGAACCATTTCAACTCGCCCCCACCCAACTCCTCGGACGACATGTCCATCCTGGGCCTCCTGCATTGCCACAATGATGCCACCCGAAAGCTGCAGGAACAGCATCTCATATTTCGCTTGGGAACCCTGCAACCCAAGGGTATCAATGTGGACTTCACAAGCTTCAAAATCTCCCCTCCCCCAACGACATCCCAAAACCAGCCCAGCTAGTCCCCACCTCCCTAACCATTCCTCCCACCTCAAGCCCCACCCCCATCTCCTACACACTAACCTCATCCCACCTCCTTGACCTGTCCGTCCTCCCTGGACTGACCTATCCCCCACCTAAATCCCCACCTACATTCACCTTCACTGGCTCTAACCCCGCCTCTTTGACCTGTCTGTCTCCTCTCAACCTATCTTCTCCTTTATCCATCTTCTATCCGTCTCCCCCTCTCTCCCTATTTATTTAAGAATCTCCTTCCCCTCCCCGATTTCTGAAGAAGGGTCTCGAGCCGAAACGTCAACTTTCCTGCTCCTGTGATGCTGCTCGACCTGCTGTGTTCATCCAGCTCCACAACGTTTTATCTCAGATTCTCCAGCATCGGCAGTTCCTACTATCTCTGTAACAATGAAATAATTATTTGGTCTCTTAGATGCTGATGCTGCACTGAAGAGATACACACTCTCAGCATTATATTGGTTAGCTCATCCCTGTTATTGACTGAAGATCTGGACTGGGATTTGAACTGATGAATTTCTGGCTTAGAATTAAAACTACTGTCACTGAGGACGTTTAACAAAACAAAATACACACCAAAGAATTATAAAGTGTCCCAGCGCAGCACTAGATGCTATTAGTTATGAGTTTCAATTACACTTAGGAATGCTCTTCAATTCATTAATAAACCTGGCTTTAGCAACATTAAACAGAGACCAAGAATTTGTGGCGTTTCTTAGGGCCAGTATAGCAAGCAGAGGACTGAAAGTCAGAGTGGCACAAATTAAATAGTGGAGGGGAGGGTGTGTGGTACTAATGAGGAGTTTTGAAGTTTGTGGATTCCATCAAAGAAAGCTTTCTAGTTGTGATCAACGTTGATGAAAGCCACTTGATTCAATGGCCTTTGGGCAGTCTGGATGCCATCAGATGACCTACAGTGATGTTTGTAAGTGCCTTTTGTTACCCCAAACAACCTCACTCAAAGAACTTTGCAGATGTTCTCAGTATCCGTAACAACAGCCCTATTCATACACTATGTTGAAATCTTAACATAAAATATAATTCACACTTGAAAATACATCAACATCAGCGAAACCACTTTTCCTTTTGAACACTAATTTCAATACACAGGCAACGCACAAAAGATCAAAGAAACCAAAAGGGACCTAAAATGAGGACCGGTAGTGTAAGTGAATAGTAATGAGATCATTTTTACATTTTTCATTTGCTAATAGCTTACATACACAATGTATGTAATTCTATCACTGCGCTGAGTAAGGGATAGATTCACAACGCCTTGCTAACAATTCATATTCTAAAGGTCAACAAAATGTAGCCAAAAAACTTACTCAGTAACATTAATAAAAGACAGAATTCCCATTTAGTGTCAGTATGTTTCATGTTCCAAAGCACTTTACAAAATGAATATTTAACTCGGTTCATTGCTGTGTCTGTATGATGATCACTGACTAATATAATTTCATTCTCCCTGGGTTTTGCGGTGTTTCTTGTTAATCCCTGTTTAAGTCTGACTTGTAATGTAAGGTTTAAGGATAAGCAAAGGAAAATGGAAATCGCAAGTAAATTCCATTCATAACATTCCCTGAGGAAGGAAATGTTCCTTAAGTCACAGACACCAAGAAGTTAATTAAGATATTGGATGTACCAAATTTGTACCTAGGTACTCTGTACCTAAGATGGCACCTTGTGTTGGTGACATTGTTACCCTGTAATTAATCTTGTAACTGAAGAAGCTGTATCTAGATACCTTTGTACCTAAGATGGCGCTGTAAGTCGCGACTTATAAGCTTTTCACAGTGGGCATTTAGGTGCATGTGACCATAAAGATAATTCATTTGAATTCAATTCAAAAATTCAATTCAATTTGTTATCAAGAAGGTCCTACAGATGTTATCTGTATATAGAATTGATAAGTCATCAGGACCATGTAAAATGTTTTCTTAACAGTTTCCTGATGGAATCAACTGGAGATAAAGCTATTTCAGATCTAGTACTGTGGAATCAGGCAGGGCTAATTGCATAGTAGAAGAACCACTCAAGCCTGAGCAAATTGGGTCTATATTCTTTCGTGTCTCGACGAATGAAAGGCAAGCTCATTGAAACATACATGATACTGAAGAGGATTCATAGGGGAGGCTTGAGGGGATATTTAGGATTGAGATGAGGAGAAATTTGTTCACTCAAATGTTTGTCAGCCTTTGGAATTCTTAGAGTTGTGGACATTCCATTGTTGAATACACTTAAGGCTGGGATAGACAAATTTTCAGTCCCTTCTGGGAGCCGAGGGGTGCAGGGAGCAGAGGGAAAAGTGGCTGAAGCCAAGGTCAACGATAATTATATATAGAGAGGAGAAGGTTTGATGGGCCAAATGATTCTGATCGAATTTCTTCTGTTGGATGCAACCCGAGATGGTGCGAGAATCAATAGTGGAAATTATCAAAGTAATGACCACAACTTGCCAATCATCCTTAGGAACTGGTGCTAGAGGCTGCAGAATTCCAAACATTTCTCCACTTGTTCAAGAAAAGCTGTGAGGATAAACCCAACAGCAACAGAACAGTCAGTTGATGGTGGGAAAGTCTTCAGCAACAGGAACCTGAGGCAAAGTTAACAATGAGCTGGATAGCATGGGTTTATGGAGGTGAGCTATGGATGTGTTAAATGCCAATCATGTTTAACTTGATTGAATGTTTTGATGAGGATAAGAAATTGACATGGTGTACCTGAGCTCCTAAAAGATACTGATAAATAGCCACATCGTAGGCTTGTGAGCAACATTGAGCCCACAAAATACAAGGGACAGCAGCTGCAACATGCATACAAAGGCAACTGAGCAACAGAAACCTACAATGCTGGTGAAGTTTTTAGACTGGAGGCTGTACACAGGGCTGCCCACAGACAGTGAGAGGGCCACTGCTTTTCTTCAGCTAAGTTAATTAGCTAAGTGTGTGTGTTCAGGGCACAGTTTTAAAATTTGCAGATGACACAAAAGGGTTGTGAAATGTGAGGAGGGTAGTCATGGACTTTAAGGGGACCCAGACAGGAAGGTAGCAAACGTGAACACGCAGCAGGCGAAATGTAATGCAGAGAATGGTGAAGTCGTACACTTTGTTCTGGATATTGAAGGTCAGTCTATCCCCAGAAACAGAAACAGAAACAGACATGTCAAAGAAGGGAAGGGAGGAGTCAAAGATAAAACTGGTGAGAGTATTTTGATTTATTGTAGTTGCATGTACTGAGATACAGTGAAAAGTGTTGTTTTGCATGTTTGGCCGGCAGATTGTACCATACAAAGCGCGTCAGGGTAGCAGAACAGAGTGCAGAGTACAGTGTTACAGCTACAGAGAAGGTGCAGAGAGAGAGATCAATATTGGAATCTGGAAGTAAAATTGATTCATTTTTCCAATTCCAGACAAGAGCAGGAAACAGCACAGATAAGGTCATCGATATACATGAGAAAGAATGTAGGTGAAGGCCCTTGGTAGGACTAGAACCAGGAATGTTCTACATATCCACAAAAAGACAGGAATAACTAGGACCCATGTGGGGACCCATAGCCACCCCTTTGACTTAGAGAAAGTCAAATGAGTTAAAGGAGAAGTTATTCAATGTGAGACCGAATTCAACCAGGTAAAGGAGGGTGATGTTGGATTGGGACTGTTCAGGCCTCTTTTCAAGGAAGAAACAGAGAGCATTCAGACCCTGTCCTGATGGGGTTGGTCATGTAGGAGGATTGCACATCCATGGTGAACCAACCCGGGATCTCCCAGCAAGTGAGCAACAGGTCCCAGGCTGACTCCCCCAGCCTGGACTTGCAAGCTAGGCTGAGGCTCCAGCTCTGCAGCTAGGCCCAGATGTCTGAAGGAGGAGAAGTGGTGGTCTTGTCCCCGTGTGGAGGTTTTCTTGTCTTAAGTTTCCAGGTATTCCAGCATCCCGGGAGGCGCTCATGGCCTGGCATGGCGGTATTCTTTGGCAGAGGTTTCTGGCCCAGTATTCTAACAGCCCAGCATGATGGTCTTGTTCCTGCTGCATCTTCAGAGTATTCTGTGGTTCTTTAGTTGGCTTTCCCCAAGCCCAGGAGCTGTTAACTGAACCATGATGAACTTTGTCTTAATTTTACTTCATTATTATTGCGCATGACTCCTGTCATTGATGTAGGTGCCGCATTGGAGCAACTTATAAAACTTTTTTCTGTATTTTTCATATAAAAATACACATGACAAACATTTCTATTCTATTCTAAAGAAGGTGGCTAGGACCAGAAAATTGGAAATTGTGGGACCAACATAAAGTGTCAGAAGAATCCCAATTGTCAGTGGGGTGAAAAAATAAAGTCAAGATAGGAAGAAATAAGTTCAGTGGGGGAAGGACAGGCTGAAGTAACAAATCTGGAAGGCTGCTCCTGTTTGTGGATTTTGGGAAGAAGGGAGAAGCGGGCTGTGCGAAGTTGAGGAAATGTGAGGTGGGAAGGCATAGAAGGAAGATCTCAGGGGGAGATGTAGTCAGTGACAGTCCTGCAAACAACAGCTTGATGTTCACTATACCACAACTCTTAATATACCACAATACTTTACACACTGTACAGATGTACCGCAACACTCAATATAACTCGGTGCAAACACAATATTGTGCTGAGTTATTGCAGTGTGGTGTTGGAGGAACATAGCAAGTCAGGTAGCATCAGAAGAGTAGGAAAGTCGGTGTTTCAGGTTGGGACCATTCTGCTGTGTTCCTCCAGCTCCACACTGGGTTGTCTCTGACTCCAGCATCTGCAGCTCTTGCTGTCTCCATTATGTTGAGTTATATTCTGTTGTGTCATGTTGTAGTGGCTTGACTTTTGTATCTGCAGTGAAGCAAACGCACATCACTGAAAATCTGATTATCCCTCTAGTGAGGATTTCACCTTGCTCACCATTCAGTATTACTGCAACTGATTGCAGCTTTTGTTACTGGGCAGCACCAGCCTAGAGAGTTATCATCAAACTGCAGACTAGCCAATCAAGGATTTTTAGACATCAAACCAGAAAACAAAATGCTGTCAAGTAAAATCACTATTTTTACTTTCAACGAATCAAAGATTATAGTACACATGGGGTGATGGTAGGAAGTAAAATATTCTTTAAAGAAACTGTTCCTGGTTTAAAATTTTCCATCAGATAAATTTAATCTAGAAGGCCCATTCATTAGTCATTTTAATAGCACTCCACAGGAGTATTTTTTTAAGGGACAATTCTTGTGTTCAACAAATCTTATTAATCACAATATCAAGTTACCGCTGATTGAACAAAATGTTTGTGGGATTTCTAATGGCAAAACGGCAGTGGGAAGGTTAACAGGCTCCTGATTTCAGTGACTGTTGGTTAGAAAGGACCTCAGTGCAGAACGTAGCAGGGTATTGAGTGACAGAGCATACGTTTAGGATGTCAACACTGGTGCTTCATCCTGAAGTTCCTGTCACTGACAGAGAGGTAATGAGGGTAGACACTGAGAGTTCATCGTCCTCAAAATCCTACACTGTACAGACCATTGCCTTGTGAGATTTGTGATCTTTTGTGTTATACTGTGTTGCAAAATATTGGTGATGCTACATTGTATTTTGTGTTGTGTTATATTTCCCTGCATTTTACTTTGTTACATTATATTGCATTTTACAGTGTTCTTTTGTTTTATTGCATTTAGTTATATTGAGATGGTCATTACAAACAATACAATATATTGCAGTCCAACATTCACCAACAGAATACAATTGAAAAACACAACACAACATAGCATAGCATTAACATGACTTGCAAGACGTCGCACACAAGTGTAGACAAATGCACTTGTGGATGCATGCACCCATACACTTGCACACCCACACATTTCACATGTCCACAAACCCCCCCACACACATATCCAGACACACATGCATGTACACATCCACAAACACACTCTTATACACACACCTATGCACATAAAAACACATTGCCACAAAATACACATGCACACTAAAATGGCTGCTAACAACTCACAGGGACAGACCAGAGGTGAAATAACTGCCCAGGGGCAGGTATCCCATCACCAGTCGCCCTTTAATTCCATGTGGGATCCAGCTTCCTCAGAGCCAGCTGTCAGAGTGAACAGAACCTCTGACACTCCTGTTCTAATCTATCAGCCAGGACTCCCTGATTGGATCAGAATAACAGGCCCATTCAGGGAGCTCATGTTCTATGCTGTCCACCTGGCTGACCTCATTACAATCACTTCATGCCTCCTCAGTTGAATCCAAGCACATAGGCCTGTTCTTTTTTTTGTAGCTTCTCCTGGGGCGTTTTAGCACTGGTTCAGATTCCTCTGACACTGCCTGTGATATGGGTGGCGTGCAATGCACAGTAGCTCACTTATTTTGCCTGGAACATCTTGGAAGAAATTCATTCTCCTCTTCAGGCGCCAAAGGCATCAAGGTGACAACTACATCGTGTCCATCTCAGTTTCCAAGGTCTCTTGAATGCTTGACGGTGAGAGAGGACCTATGGGTTTTACCAGCCTTTCTAACTGTTCCAAGGAGCTGGGCATGTTTTACTCCCAGCCCGTTTTTGAGTTTGTAGCTTTCATACGGTCCACATGCTTGTTCAGGGCTGTCACACCTAACCAAACTTTGTATATCACTGGACCGGACCTTGCATCAACCATGCCTCTTACGCATGAAGGACCATTCCCGCGGTTCCTACACCAAACTGCATCCCCTGAAATAAACTGATTCTCTCGCTTAGCGGACTCTTGTGTTCAGCATTAATGTTCTGTGAAGATCAGATTTAACCTGGTGAGGAGTATTTTCCCCATCAGCAACTCTGTTGGGACCTTCCCTGTAGTTGCAGGAAGGGTAGTCCTATAATCAAATAGAAACCGGGACAGTTTGGTATCTAGTGAAGCTGCAGGCTGTTTCTTTAAGCCTGCCTTCAAAGTTTCAACTGCTGTTTCTGCCAGACCATTGGATTATGGATGGTATGGAGCTGTCCTTGTATGACAAATACCATTCGAGTTTAGGAAATACTCAAATTCCCTGCCGGTAAATGGTGGCTCATTATCTGTGACCAATACTTCCAAGAGATGTGTATTGCAAAAGATGTGTGCAGCTTTTCTGTTATCACCCTGAATGAACTCCGTGTATGTTGAACCACTTTGAGTGGGTGTCCACAATGACTAAGGACATTGACCCTATTAAAGGATGTGCATAGTCGATGTGTAACCTTGTATAGGGTTTACCCAGCCATTCCGATGAAAATTTAAAACCATTATGGACTCTTCCAGCGGCAGTACCACCGACGGTGTATCTGCCATTGGGAGGTGGCTCAATCCATCCACACTTGCTACTTGGCCTCCCAGATGGCGTTCCAACTTATAATTAAATGCACTTAGCATCAGAGTGCACCACTGAATTTGGCCTGAAGCTACGCGCGGTACTGCTTGTCCACTTTAAATAAACCTTGCAGGGGTTTGTGATCCATTATTATTACAAATTTACATCCGCAAAGGTATTGGTGGAACTTCCTAACTGCAAATATGACCGTCAAACCTTCCTTCTCTATCTGGGTATATTTACGCTCTGTATTAGCCAAAGTCCTGGATGCATACACTATTGGGTGTTCCTCTCCATTGGGCCACCTATGAGCTAATACCACCCCGAGGCATCGCATGTCAATACCAGATCTCACTTGCGATCATAGTGTACCAACACCTTAGAGGATGATAGCTGTTTCTTCACTTCCCTGAAAGCTATAACCATTTCCAAGGCTGATCCTTTTTAAAAAGTTAAGCAAAGGTGCCAGGATAGAGGCCAGGTTATGTATGAGCTTTCTGTAATAATGCACCAGCCCAAGGAAGGACCTAAACTCTGGTACAAATGTGAGAGCCGGGGCATCTTTGATCACCATCACTTCATCTTCCAATGGGTATAACCTGTTGACTCTGTTGACTCTGTAGCCCAAGTAAGTCACTTGGTGTGCCTGGAACATGCATTTTTCCCTTCTAACGCGTACACCTGCTAGGGAGAAATGTCTAAGGACTATGTCCAAGTTCTCCAAGTGCTGCTTATTGCATGTCATCTAGATAAATGGTGACCTGGGGTAGGCCTTGTAAAATATTCTCCACTATGCGCTGAAAAATTGCATAGGCTGACAATACCCCAGATGGCAGTTTCATATATTGGTACAGACCTTTATGGGTGTTAATTGTGGCATACTTCCGAGAATCCTCATCTAACCACACATTGCAAGTACACATGGCTGATGTCCAGCTTTGTGAAGGACAGCCCCACTGACAGCTTTATGTCTAAATCCTGTATGCAAGGGATTGGGAATTTATCCAGCCACCAAAAGTGGTTTACCATTTGTTAAAATCCCCACAGAGGAAAACCGACCTGTCAGGCTTCACAATCAGCACAACTGGTGCCACCCATTCCTCAAACTGGACTGGTTTGGTGATTCCTTCATTTTCCAGCCTTCTAATTTCTGCCTGTACTTTTGCCCATAAGGCAAATGGCACTGGGCAGGCCTTGCTTCCTAGCTAACATGCAAGGTAGCCTTGTCTCCTTTGGTAGACCGGAGGCCTTCCTGAAAGACTTCCAGGTACTCAATTAGGACGTCACTCAGGCAGCCATTTTCTAATTGAAAAATGTTGATCCAATCTAGGTGAATCTTTCTCAACCAAATTCACTCCATCAGGCTTGAGTCCGAGCCTTTTACTACAATCAGTGGTAATTGAGCCAGCTGTTTTTCAGACTGGAACCAAAATTATACCCTTAATCTGTGAAGGTTCCCTGGTATAGGTTCCCAGTCTAGCCAAGGTTTTATGCAAACTTAAGCATTTGGGTCCAGAGTGAATTTTATTAAAGACTGGTTCTGCAATCACCATGCTGGTATCAAACTGCATTAGAACTGGATGACCATTTAACCAGACATTTATCTTGATTGGTTCTGATTTTGATATTTGCTAAGCAAGTTAACTGTTCCAAATCAGATGTAGATGGGCTTTCCAGGGTGTGCATTCTCTGATAGGCCTATTATTCAGTTTAGGTCAAGTGGGACTCTTTTTCTGTCTCGAGTCCACATACCGACAGCAATTACAATGGCTTGCCAGCCCAATTCCTGAAGAAAATTTTAACCATTTTGCCGAGGCTTGGCTTTGTTTCCGGGTTTTGCTGTGAGCTGACCTAGAATCCCTCTGTTCAGGATATGTCCTGAGTGGAGCTATGCAATTGTGTTTTCCTGCTCCTGTGATGCTGCTTGACCTGCTGTGTTCATCCAGCCCCATGCTTGTTATCTTGCCTTCACTCAAGTGGTGTTCCCCAAGCTCAGTCGAACTGGCAAGGGTGTCCACTTCCATTGGAATACCCTGCCTCATGTTCTGGTGCCTCAGGGAAAGTAATGCTCCTAATAACTTAAAAAGCTGTGGGTCCGCAAACTGTCAGAAGAATTACTCATTGCTTTTCAACTACCCTAGTGTCATTACCCAGAATAAATGAAGTATTCTTTCCACATACTCAAAATATTTTAAGAACGTAGCCTAGACCCTAACTTTTTCTTATTTTAAAGGTAGATGTGAAGTGTCGTGTTTCAAAAGCAACGCAACTGGTGACAGTATTCGATGTTAAGCAAAACAATTCATTTAAACAGTGCAGTTAAAATACAAACAAAAGAAAGAGAAACTTGGAATGATTTAACTATTGGAAAACAACCAAATAATAGATACAATACTTATTACTAATTAGCTGTTCCAATATAGTAACATCCCATAAACACACCCCTTGGCAATAAGGCAAATTCAGACACAGATTCTTACATGCAGTTTTCCAATCCAGGAGGAAATAACATCAAGAGAAGGTTCAGAGAGAAGAGTAACTAGGAATCATTCACTGAAGCTTCTAACTTTGTTGAGACCCCAAATACTACTGAAAGAAAGCAAAACCCAAAAATCTGGATCTGAGAGAGCTGGCCATACCTATTCAGGGTATTTCCATTGTTCCAACTTTCAAAAAAAAACCCAAGGCTTCACAAGGTGTTTACTCAAGTCATCTTCAATAGCCAGTTTGTTAACCCTGCCTTACAACGTCTGTTCCAAAAATAAAATCAGGACAAAATAACCTTTTAAAATGACAACATTGTCAAACTGGGCCCAGTCTTCGACGGCAGGATCAAACAGGTCAAGCTTCCCAAATAACAGCATGATGCCAGAAATGCTTAGCCCAACTCAAAGTTGACCGATGCGAGCAAATTTGTTCAGGAATGTGCTTTACTCTCCGCCACTGAAATAACTCCACAGAGGCCGGTATCCCATGAACCCTTATTTACACATGGAAAGTCCTTGACATAATTCTTTGAAGTTTGTAGGATGCTTAAGAAGACATTTAACATGCTTGCATTCATTGCTCAGACCTTTGAGTAATGGAGTTGGATGTCATGTTGAGGTTGTACAGGAAGTTGGTGAGCCCTTTTCTGGAGTACCATGTCCGATTCTGGTCATCCTGTCATAGAAAAGAAATTATTAAGCAGTAATAAAAACCGAGCAACCTGTTGCCTACCACTTTAACACACCATCCTGTTCACTGGCTAACATCTTTGTCTCCGGCTTGCTGCAGTGTTCCAACGAAGCTCAATGCAAAGCTGGCAGAACAACGCCTCATTTTCCGCTTAGGGACCTTGCAGCCCTCCGGACTCAATATCGAGTTCAATAATCCCATCCGGATCATTATCAACTCCTTGTCTGTCCACTGTTCTTCTCTCTCTTTAGGCTCTATCCTGTCATTTACTTCCTACCCCACCCCCTCCCTATTTTCTGCATATAAACTGACATTTTCCCAGCTACTATCAGTTTTGAGGAAGGGTCACCGGACCTGAAACATTAACTCTGATTTTTACTTCACGGATGCTGCCAGACCTGCTGAGCTTTTCCAGCAGCTTCTGCTTTTGTTATAAAGCAGCAGAAGATTCAGAAAAGATTTACCAGGAAGTTGCTGGGAGTGGAGGGTTTGAGTCATAAGGAGAGGCTGAATAGGCTGGGATATTTTTCACTGCAGTATAGGAGGTTAAGGGATGGTTTATAGAGGTTTATAAAATCATGAGGGGTTTAGATAAGGTGAATGGTAGGTGTCTTTTCCCTAGGGTGGGGGATTTCAAGACTGGGGGCATATTTTTAAGGTAGAGGAGAATGATTTTAAAAAGACACGAGGGGCAACTTTTTTACACAGAGAGTGGTCTGTGTGTGGAATTAACTTCCAGAGGAAGTAGTGGATGCAGGTACAGTTACAACATTTAGAACACATTTGGATAAGTTTATGAATAAACAAATGTTTGGAGAGATATGGGCCAAGCACAGGCAGGTGTGACTAGTTTAGTTTGGGATTATGGACTGGTTGGACCGAAGGGTCTGTTTCTGTGCTGTATGACTCTATGACACTGATCCAGCTCCCTCAGAACCAGCTCTCAGAGTGAACAGGATGTCTGATCTTCCTGTTCTTATCTGTCAGCCTGATTAACTCAGATTAACAACCCCAATCAGAGAACCCATATTCTATGAGATCCATCCGGCTGACCTGGTTACAATCACTACAAGAGGAACATTTGACAGAGCCTTCAAGCCCTCTAAATTTTGAGTCTGACATTTGCTATCCTCCCAGCCATGTTCCCACAACTCCCTGAGCCCATTCCCAGCTCCCCACTGACTGTGGAATGTGCTGCCTTCTCCTACCTCCATCCTCACTGACAGCCTAACAATGACCCAGGAGCAAGAAAAATAAGAGTAATTTTATTACCAATAGGATTCATTGCTGTTTCTGATGTACATTTTATGAAGATGAAATTTACATAAATACAAGAACAATGGAAACAAATGTCTGAAAGAAACACATCAATGGTCTCATTGTGCTACAGTGAGTTAGTGATAATGAAATAATCTCACTTCATTTACACTGCCCACTTCACACTGGTCTGTTTGGATGGGGTGCCTGCTTTATATCAGTCTCCAACAATCGGCTCTTAACAGACAATGCTGCAAGTACTCCGCAGGTCAGACAACAGTTCTGAAGAGAGAAACCCAGGGTGGAATCTATAGAAGGTCTGAGTGACATGGCCTATGGAAAATTTGTGGCAGAGTGGATATGAGGTCCAGTGAGGCATAGCTCAACATCGGGAAACATCTCAGTCCAACTTTTATGCTTTCCACAAGCAGTGAAGCAAGCTTCTTGCTACTTAGCAGCAAGTCGCTGATAAAGGGAGATTAGGTTTATTAGATGCCTTGTTGACAGGGCAACTTACCTCATTAATATTCAGCCTCCTACCTTGCCAAACTCACTAAACAAGTGAAAAACAAAACAATTTTTTTATTTACTCACGGGATGTGGTTTTTGCTAGCTGGCCAGCATATCTACTGCCCTTGTCCTTCTAGATGGAAGTGATCACAGGTTTAGAACATAGAACATAGAACAGTACAGCACGGTACAGGCCCTTTGGCCCACGATGTTGTGCCGAACTTTTACCCGAAACCTAAGGTCTATCTAACCTCCACCGCTACCTTATACTATCATCCATACGCCTATCTAATAGCCGCTTAAAAGCCCCTAATGAGGCCAACTAATGAGCCACCGTGCCGCCATCCAGGACAAAGCGGCCGCTTGATTGGCACCAAGTCCACAAATATCCACTGCCTCCACCACCAAAGCTCAGCAGCAGCATTGTGTACTATCTACAAGGTGCACTGCAGACTTGTGTTTTGTAAATGGTGGACAGGCTTTGGGGAGTCAGGAGGTGAGTTATTTGCTGCAGTATTCCTAGCCTCTGACGTGATCCTGTAGCCATTGTATTTATGTGGTGAGTCCACTTGAGTTTCTAGTCAATGGTAACCCCAGGATGTTGATAGTTGGGGATCTCCTGCAGAGATGTCCCAGAGCTGAGATGACGAACCTCCAACAATCACAGCCATCTTCCTGTGACACCGATCTCAAGAAAACTCAACGTAGAAACCAAAGTGGGATCCTGGTGGGTTCAACTCCTTGCTTGCTTTGAATGACCTACATGTTTCATACCATCAGACCATAAGACATAGGATCCCCATCTTAGTCTTAAATTGGTGCCCCTTTATTCTGAGACTATGCCCTCTGGCCCTTCCATGGGAGGAGACATCCTCTCAGCATTTGCCCTGTCAAGCCCCTTAAGAACCCTGTATGTTTCAATGAGACCACCTCTTATTCTTGTAAATTCCAATGAGTAGAATCCCAAACTGTTGAATCTTTGAGAAACTGTGAAAAAAGACTATGCACTAACCTAAAGGGAAATCCCAAAGTCTTCCACAGGCCAAATAGATAGTAAGAGAATGGTTAAAGGAGGAGAATAAGGATTTAAAATAGAGATGGGGAGAAATTTCTTCTCTCAGAGGATAGGGAATTCTTAACCACAGAGGGCTGTCATGGCTGGATCATTAAGTACATTCAAAGCTGAGATAGATCCCTTATTCTGAGATGATGCCCTCCGGTCCTAGACTTTCCCACTTGGGGGAATAACGTCTTTGAATTTACCCTGTCAAGTCCTGAAAAATCTTGTATATTTCAATATGATCACCTCTCATTCTTCCAAATTCCAATGGGCACAGGCTCAACCTATTCAACCTGTCCTCATAAAACAGTCCCTTCATACCTGGTGTCAGCCTAGTGAACCTTCGCTGGATTTCCTCTAATACCAGTGTATCTTTCCTGCGATAAAGGGCCAAAATTGTTCAGAATATTCCAACTGTGGTCTGATTAGTGTCATATATAGTTTTAGCAAAATCACCCTTTTATTCTCGTTTCCCTTTGAAATAAAAATCAGCATTCTGTTTGCTTTCTCTATTGCCCACTGAACTTGGATGCTAGCTTTTTGTCATTCATGGATGAGGACTCCCAAATCCCTCAGTTCTCTAGCTTTCTGCAGTCTTTCTCCATTTAAATAATATTCAGCTCCTCTGTATCTGTGGAATTCTTTACTAAAGAGAGTCACTGAGGTTGGGTTGTTAACTATATTTAAAGCCAAGATAGATAGATTTCTAATCAGTAACGGATTCAAGGATAATGGGAAAAGGCTGGAAAGTGGAGTTGAGGATTATCGGATCAGCCATGATTTCATTGAATGGCCAAGACATGGAGATGCCGGTGTAGTACTGGGGTGGACAAAGTCAGAAGTCACATGACACCAGGTTATTGTTCAACAGGTTTATTTGAAATCACAAGCTTTCGTAGCACTGCTCCTTCATCAGCTGAAGTGGAGGGAAGCACACAGATGCAATGTATATAGATGGAGAAATAATGGCAAGATAATCCCAGGTAATTTAGAGTGTCAACAGATAAGTACAACTAGTGTGAGTGGAGTGTTGACAGGCTGAATAACAACACTTTGCAGGTGATCAAAAGTAACAAACAGTGTGAGTAAAGTGTCAACAGCTGAATAGCGTGTGATGGGATGGCCTATGAACCGATTTATTAAGGCAGAGTCGCAACTCTGATACCTATCTTGTTATTTCCAGCCATTTGGTTTGTCTCTAGCACCATCTTATTTTTGATTTCTTTTGTAATTATCTCCCTGCCTTAATTAAATCCTCAAAAGCTGTTGGACTATTACCTGGTGTTGTGTGACTTCTGTCATTAAATGGCAAAGCAGACTGAATGGCCTACTTCTGCTTCTATGACTTAGGTCTTATGGAGGCTAATTCCACAGCTTCACAACTTTGTGAGGGAAACTATCTCTCCTAATTCCCATTCTAGATCTCTTATATTTCATCTTGTCGTCATATAGAGTACAGGGAAGTATTTGGTCAAGCTGGTCCTTTGCTGTGACAACACTATGGCTTTAAGAAGTGTCCTTTGTCGTGTCTTTTTTTTTTGAAGGAGAGGTTTTAAGACAACAGTGCAAGCTATCTATTGAAAGCCCATTAAGTAAACAGCTTGTAAGGCCTTGGGTACTTTTTAAAGTGGAAACAACAGAAGCAGCCTGAATGGGTGGGGTGTAGCTCCCACAGAACCAGGATTTTTAGCTGTAGGCTTTCAGTAGCAACTGCTGGGGTTTTGAAGCTGATGTGGAAGCTGTTTATCCTCTCTCTCTCTATTACAGCAAAAAGGTGTGGCTCACTTTCTGCTGCTAGAATTGCATGACAGAATCTGTTTTTTCTGAATTTGCCTTTGTCAAACATGTGTTTATGGGATGTTACTGTTTAGTAGTAAAATAATCTATTATTCTGTTAAGTTTTCCAGTAGAGTTAAGTTGTTCCAATTTCTTCTTTCTTTTGTTGTATTTTAATTATAGTGTATGAATAAAGTGTATTTTGCTTCAAATTTGGTAGTTTGACCAACTGAATTTAATCTGGAACATAACACCTTACACTTACCTTTAAAATAAGAATAGATTATGGTCTAGACTATCTTCTGAATATATTTTAAGGGGTTTGGTCTGGCCCACAACACTATTAACGATCAATTTCACATGTTTTACAGCGGGAGAGTGAAGTACTTTAGTGAAGAGAGTAACAAACAATGGGGTAGCTCTCCTTAGAAAGAGAGGTGAATGGGAGAATTAATTGAGATGTTCAAAATTCTGAGGCGTTTTGGTGGAGGTGATGGGAGAAGCTGTTTCTACTGGGAAAAGAGTCAGTAACCAGAGTCAGATTTCAGATAACTGACCAAAGAACCAGGGGGGAGATGAGCTAACGATAATTTTTTGAATGCAGCAAGTTGTTACACTCCAGAACGCACACCCTGAAAAGGTCCTGGAGACAGATTTGTCAAAAGACTTCCATATGAATTAAAATCAGGAGTAGGCCAAGCTTGCTCACCATTGAACAAAATCAAACTGATCTGACCACTTGCCTGTCTGCTATGCTCTTTGACTCCATGGTCAATCAAACTGCAATTGGTAAAGGAACAGATGTAGCAAGGCCATGGAGTGGGAGCAAGGAAATGGATCTTCTTTCAAACAGCATAGAAATGACAGGTCAAATGGCTGACCTCTTTAGTATATAGTTCTATGAACCATCAACCTTGTTAATCGATATCCAAAACCAAAAGGGTTGTGGCACTCCTTTCTGAGACACTCTGTAACCATGGAAAGCAAACCTCATACAACTTGCAAAGAATCGAATTTGAGTTTCTGAATCAAAAAGTGAAGCTATTTTAAACTCACCGATTACATTCCTTAAATGTGTTCCATAATACCCACGAAATCGTAAGGATGCCTTTGTGAATGCAGAAGAGTCCCTTAATGAGATGTTTCATGATAAGAGGGTTCATTTTGAATTGACATAGCTCCAGGCAATATATTATTACATTCTTCAACTGTTTATACAAGAATCAAACTATACTCAGCATAGAACGGTGTTGGTTTGTACTAGGATGACGTTCTGTGAGAAATAATAAGGTTTGATTAACTTTTGTTTTATGAATCAAGAAACTTGCTTTAGTTGAAAGTAATATTTTCAGTTCTTTTATAAAACTTTGCACTCGCCATGTAACTTTCTTTGCCCTGAGGTCTCAACATGAGTCTCTCAGAATCATTCTGATGTGGCTGTCAGCAGAAATCTCCAAGGAAGGAACAAACAGCTGGCTTTCTTGACCAGTGGCAGAGTGCTAACCACCTAGAGACTGGAGAGAAGGGCAAAGCCATTGGTGTAGTTGACTTGGCAGGGAGTAGGGTGGCAAGAGGAATGCCAAGAGAAGAGGAAATAACCATCTGCAAAGGGATATGGATAGGTTAATTGAGTGGGCAAACATTGGCTTCTTTTGTAAGTAGTTTAAATCTGATTTTGTGATCCTCTCTCCATCCCCCTCATGATTTTAAAAACTGCAACAGATCTCTCTGGCCTTCTTCTCTTCAAGGAGATCAATCCCAACTTTTTCAATCTATCCTCATAACTGAAAGTTTCTCATCCCTGGAACAAGACTTGTAAATCACTTTTGCACTCTCTCCAATGTGTTCACATCTTTCCTGTGATGTGCCACCCACAACTGCACGTAACTTCAATTGAGATCAAACAAATGTATTACACAAGTTCAGCCTTACTTCCTTGCTGTTGTACTCTATGCCTCTATTAATAAAGGCCAAGTTGTTGTAGGTCCATTAACTGCTCTCTCCAATAGTCAGAAACCAGGGCAGGGGTGTATATCTTACCCACTATCCCTCACCCCCAGGTCTAGTCCTTCAATCTTGAATGGACTCCCACCCCTGCAACCTAAACTGACAACCTGCCACAATGTGGGTGGGCTGATAGTTTTCCATCCAGGTTGGAGCAGAAATAACTATTGCCCAGGCAGGGTGAGGCATAGCTTTAAACGGCCAGTAATTGACCACTTAAAGGCTTCATTTGGTGATGGGGCAGGGACATTGAACCTGGGCCTTTGAGTCCACATGTAATCCAGGTGGAGTGGGAAGCTGGTGGGGTTCTGGCCCACCCCCATCCTGTCTAATTCAAATCCTTCTCCACGTTCAGGCCCACCAAATCCAGGCACCGGTCCTTTCAAATAGATGCTGTTTCTACCATGCCTTCTATAACCCCAGGGTGAGTTGAAGTGAAGTTTGCTTTTACAGTGTAATTATTGTTTGTAATGTAGGAAATGCCACATTGCATACAGCAAGCTCTGGACAACCACACTGAGAAAATGACAAGACGTGTTTTATCATTAGAATTAGAATTAGGTTTATTTTGTCACGTGTACTCAAGTATAGGAGTACAGTGAAAAGTATACAAAGTCACATTCCTGGTGCTATCTTAGGTACAAAATAGAAAAATAAACAGGTTAAAAGTTCAACATTGCAGTTCTTATTAGCATAAAGTAAAAAATAAAGAAATAAGTTAAAAGTTCAACATTCAAGTCCTTCTATAGCTGTGTGCCTGCAGTCACTCCACATTGGGTTTTCCCCACAATGGTGCACTCTTCCCTGTGCTGGGCTGTGTCCCTCACTGCCCACTGCCGTCCAGACTCACCAGCCACCCCTCTGCCTACTGTCAAAGTTCCACAGGCCCCAGCCATTGCCATGCTTCAGACTCCAATGCCGTTGCCACTTCCATGACTGAGCTCTCTCCAGAAGGTAAATTTTAGAAAAACATTAAAAAGAAAGAGACGAGCAAAAAATAACAAAGGAAAAGCAGACAGAATGGACAAGCTCTGGGCTCAGGAGCCTGGACATTGCCTGCTCCACCACTACCATCTTCAATCGGAATGAGGAGCATAAACCAGGGCAGATACCAAGGTTCTCTTCTTTGGGGAGGTGATGGCCTAGTGGTATTATTGCTGGACTATAAACCCAGAGACTCAGATAGTGTTCTAGGGTCCAGGGTTCAAATCCCACCACGGCAGATGGTGGAATTTGAATTCAATAAAATATCTGGAATCAAGAATCTAATGATGACCATGAACCCATTGTCAATTGTTGGAAATACCTATCTGGTTCACTAATGTCCTTTAGGGAAGGAAACTGCCATCCTTACCTGGTCTGACCTACATGTGACTCCAGACCCACAGCAATGTGGTTGACTCTTAACTGCCCTCTGTTGGGGGGGGAAGGTGGCAATAAATGCTGCCTAGCCAGCAACACCCTCATCCCATGAATGAATAAAGAAGAAATTGTGGATTCCATTTTTACATCCATTGAAGAGGGCAAACAGGATTTCATCTGAAGCACAGACTCTCCAACAGGGCAGCACTCCCTCAGTGGTACACTGGCCTGGATTTTCTGCTCCAGTCTCTGAAGTGGAGTTTGAACTTGGTGCCTCTCAGACTCAGGCACACAATCGTCACCCAGTGAGCCACATCTGTCACTTCTTTCACAAACGTAGAAAGCAACCCAGCTTGTGAATGCACTAAACCATTCTTCCCCTTTTAGAAATCTTCTCCATGCTGGATAGGCAGGCTCTGTGGGTGAATAATAATGCGTTATGCTGTGTGAAGGCATCGATTGTACCAGTTATCCCAGGCCCATGCCCAGTAACAGTTGCCGATAATTGGGGAAGAGTGTGAACCATTCAAATTGGAGATGCACAGACAAACCAGGTTCCACAGAGTTTATTCCTTATTGATGATACAGGTTGATCACTGCCAGTACAATTATCGTTGCCCAGTGAGTGCTCAACATATTTTCATTTCAACGTCAATGGTGGAGAGAAGATCCTGTGTATTAATCAGGATCAAACAACCTGACCAATTTCCACAGAATGTGAGGTGCTCCTTTAAAATGACAAAGTAGGTTATCATTTATTTTGGCTGTGAGGTTTCCATGGGAACAGTTATGGGCACATAATTTTTCTGGAACTTGCTAAGCGTGTGACAGATAGCACCAATCATTCATATTTGGTCCAGTGGCCAAAACCTGAACAGAATGTATTCAAAGTAGTATCTCATTGATCAACTTTGCTCAGTAAAGTTGGTTCAGTTCAAAGGTAAAGACCTGGTGAAGTTTCTGTGGAGGTAAATTAGGCCATTCAGCCCATCAAGTCTCCTCTTATATTCAGTGAGATCATGGCTGATCTAATAATCCTCAACTCCACTTTCCTGCTTTTACCCCATAACTGTTGATTCCTTTACTAATTAAAAATCTATCTCACCCTTAAATATACTCAATGATCCTGCCTCCAAAGCCCTCTGTAGAAAGAATTTCACAGATCCACCACCTTCGGTGAGAAAAAAAATTCTTCCTCATATCTGTCCTAAATGGGTGAATGCTTATTCTGAGATCATGCTGTCTGTAAGATACTGCATCACAAGTAGAAACAACCTCTTCACATTAACCTGCTCTGGCAAGATGGTGGCAGAGCAGGACACTCCACCCAGCGCTCCTCTGCTCTGCCTGTTCTTCTTCTTTCAGTTTGTTTTTCCCTCTTTTTAGCAGTCCTGGAGCAGCACGAGGGAAATGAGTACACAGCAGTGTGCAGGGAAGCAGTCCCTGAGTAGTGCAAGGGCAAATGAGTCCCGAAGCAGCGTAAAGGGTAAAAAAGTCCTTGAGCAGTGTGAGGGGAAACAAGTCCTTGAACAGCGCAAGAGGGAGTGAATCCTGGAGCAATGTAAGTGAGTTCCAGTGTAACACGAAGGAAAATGAGTCCTGGAGCAGCACAAGGAGAACCAAGTCCCAGAGCTGCGCAACTTACCGTGTTGCAGCTGTGTGCCGGTGTGGAGCAAACTGGAGGCTTGGAGCGGAGAGAGACAGTTGTTGAACTGGAGTCTGGCGTGAGCGGTCAGACCATGTGCTTAGCTGCTGCTATTTAATATTCTTTACAAGTCTGCAATGTCAATCCTTTAATTATGTTATAACTATCTTATTTCTAACACATTTTTAGGTAATGCTACTACTTTTCCTTTTATTCCTCTTTTGTATCCCAAGATTTGTACCTAAGATGGCGCCACTAGAAGGCAGCCATTGTAAAAACATCTCATTGTACACCTCTACTTCTATACTGGAGTACATGTGACAATAAAGGATATTCTATTCTATTCCTTAAGAATCTTGTATGTTTATAAGGTCCCCTCTCATTCTTCGAAACTCCAGTGAGCATAGGCCTAATCTACTCAACCTCTCCTCATAAGACCATCCCTCCTAGTGAAGCCTATTGAATTGTAATAACTCAGGAGGCCTGCCTGGAAAGGGACATCAGTTGTTGTTGAACACTAAAAGAGAGCCGCAACTCATGGCATACATAGGCTAGTCCCAGCCCGGGACGGACATCTCTGGGTGACAATACTATGTGATGCTGGAGAAACACAGCAGGTCAGGCAGTATCAGAGGAGCAGGAGAGTTTATGTTTCGGGTCGGGACCCTTCATCAGGACTCAGAGTGGGAAGGGAGCTGGGAAATAAGTAGCAGAAGGAGGGGTGGGGCTGAGGGAAGGTAGGTGGGATGGTGACAGGTATATGCAGGTAGGGATAGTGGGGATTGGTCAGTGGGAAGGGTGGGGCAGATAGGTAAGAAGATAAACAGGTTGTGTCAGGTCAAGGAGGCGGGGATGAGAGGGAAGGTTGTACATGGCATGAGGCCAGGGATGGGGAGATTTTAAAACTGGTGAATTCCATGTTCAGGCCATCGAGCTGTAGGCTCCCAAGGCGGAATACGAGGTGTTGCTCCTCCAGTTTGCATGTGGCATCATTGTGGCACTGGAGGAAGCCCAGGATGAACATGTCACCCAGGGAGTGGGAGGGGGAGTTAGCGACCGGAAAGTGTTGTTGATTATAGCACAGAGAGTGTAGATCCATGAATCAGTCCTCAAATCTGTGCTTGGTCTCACCGATGTACAGGAGGCCACATCGGGAGCAATGGTTACAGTAGACCAGGTTGGAGGATGTACAGGTGAACCCCTGTCAGATTTGGAAAGTTTGTCTAGGGCCTCGGATTGAAGTGAGGGGGGAGATGTAGGGGCGGGTGCAGTACTTCCTGCGGTTGCAGGGAAAGGTACTGGGGGTGGTGGGGTTAGTGGGGAATATGGACCTGACGAGGGAGTCGCAGAGTGAGTGGTCCCTACAAAAGGCAAATAGGGGTGGGGAGGGAAATATACCTTTGGTTGTGGGTTCGGATTGTAGGTGATGGAAGTTGCGGAGAATGATATGCTGGGTTTGGAGGTTGGTGGGGTGGTATGTGAGGACCAGGGGGAGTCTGTTTTTATTTTTGTTGGTGGGAAGGGGTTTTGAGGGCCGAGATGCGGGAAATGCAAGAGATGAGGTTGAGGGCATTTTTGATCAATGGATGGGGAAGTTACGGTCCTTGAAATAGGAGAACATCTGGGATGTGTAGAAGTAGAATGCTCCATCATGTGTGCAGATGCGGTGGAGGCGGAGGAATTGGGAGTAGGGGATCGCATTCTTGCAGGAAAGTGAGGGAGAGGAGGTGTAGTCCAAGTAGCTGTGGGAGTCGGTGGGTTGAAATAGATATCAGTGCTGAGGTGGTTACTGGATATGGAGATGCAGAGGCCCAGGAAGGGAGGGACGATCGGAGATGGTCCAGGTGAATTTGAGTTTGGGGTGAAAGGTGTTAGTAAAGTTAATGAGGTAACAAGGTGTAGAACTGGATGAACACAGCAGGCCAGGCAGCATCAAAAGAACAGGAAAGCTGACGTTTTGGGCCTGGACCCTTCTTCAGAAAATATCTCTGAGTAAAGTTGATGAACCGTTCAAGCTCCTCATGGGAGCATGAGGCAGTGCCGATACAGTCGTCAATGTAATGGAGGAAGAGGTGAGGGATTGTGCCGGTGTAACAATGGAAAAGGGACTATTCCACGTATCCTACAAAGAGGCAGGCATAGCTCGGAAGCATGCGGGTGCCCATAGCCACCCCTTTAGTTTGTAGGAAGTGGGAGGAGTTAAAGGAAAAGTTGTTGAGGATAAGGACAAGTTCCGTTAAGTGGATGAGTGTGTCAGTCGAGGGGGACTGGTTGAGCCTGTGGGAGAGGAAGAAGCGGACGGCTTTTAGGCCATCTGCGGGGGGGATATGTGAACAGGGACTGGACGTCTATGGTGAAGATGAGGTTTTGGGGGCCGGGGAATTGTAAGTCTTGGAGGAAGTGGAGGGCATAGTTAGTGTCCCGAACATAGGTGGGGAGTTCCTGGACCGGAGGGGAAAGGACAGACTCAAGGTAAGCGGAGATGAGTTTGGTGGGGCAGGACCAGGCAGAGACAATGGGTCTCCCTACTCCCGACCCCATCCCATGTCCAACCCTCCCTTTCATCCCGTCTCCTTGACCTGACACTACTTGTCCATCTTCTTCCCCACCCATCTGCCCCAATCTTCCCACTGACCAATCCCCACTACCCCTATGCATCCACCTGTCACCATCCCACCTACCTTCCCCCACCCCCACCCCTCCTCCCTCTATTTATTTCCCAGCTCCCTACCACACCTCCAGACCTGATGAAGGGTCTAGGCCTGAAACATCGACTCTCCTGCTCCTCTGATGCCGCCTGACCTGCTGTGTTCCTCCAGCTCCACACTGTGTTGACTCTGACTCCAGCATCTGAAGTTCTTGCTATTTCCGACATCTCTGGTTTTGCCTTTTGTTTTATACAGGTAAGTATTTTCTTTCTCTGCTAACAATGCACAGGATATATTTATAATTCACCAAAAAGTCATTTGTAATATTCAATCAAGTGATCATTTGTGTGAGTTCAAAGGAAGAATTTGTGGGATTGGAAATGTTAATGTTTCCCTCTCCCCAGCACTGGCACTATTTTGCTTTAACTCCGGGACAGTTCACTGGGGTCAAGTCAAAGACAGGTGCGTATAACTTTTTGCTGTTGGTTTAACAATAAAAAAAGAAAATGGAATAGTGATCCAAACCCCTTAAACAAGGACAATGTCAGCAATAATAGAAACGCCAGAAAGTGAAGGACAGCCCCATCTGGATCTACGTTTTTTTTAGTCCAGAAGTGTTATCACACACAACTAAATATTTATTTTCCCCATCAACAAATCACTGTATTTTTATTTCATCTATTGCCCATCACCAGTAAATTACCCATGGTTCCAATTGAATAATTTATATGCAAACCAGCAAAGCTGAGGACGAGGTCAGAAGAGTGTGAGGGGCCTGCATCTGCTTTATTAAATCAACCTGTTCAGAGATGTCAGCCCATCTAAAGAGCCAGTGGGACTTGAACTCAGGCATCCTGGCTTAGAGGTAGGGGCACTACTACTGCACCACATGAACCCCACTGGGTCTGCTTTATTTGTCTTTCATTTCTATCCATAAGTGCTATCACACACAACTGAATTTTTTTTCCCCCACCGCAATGGATTTTTTTCCTAAATAACCATCACCAGTAAATCACCTGTGCAGCCAATTGCGTATTTACATACAAAGCCTATAATGGGCAATGAGGGAGAGAATGGGAAGGGGCAGTGTCTGCTTTATTGGCGCTAAATAAAACTGGAGTTGCAGGAGGAAATAAAGAAATCTATCCCCCATGGTGGCCACCTCCCTCTATAGGCGTTGAGAAGAGCGATGCACACTGAGTGCTTCCTCTCCAAAGACACCCAGGCTTGAATGTGAGCACAGAAGATAGATAGATATTTGGCAGATATGATGGTCTGCTTAATAAAGGGTTCAGGTGATGAGTTCAACTGGGACATCCCCGTCTGGGTCTGTGTTTTTCTTTTTTTTTAATTCCACAAATGTTATCACATATAACTGAATGGTTTTGTTTCTTTATATTAAATCTAGAAGTGTTAGTACTTCTGAGTTCAACTCGGACAGCCATTACCTGTTACCAAAGGAACTCATACTTGATGAGACCCACAGCGAGAGTAATTAGTGATTCACCATGAGCCTTAAAGGGATAGCCATATGAACTTTCTTTGGACTGCCTTCAATACCAGTGTATCTTAGACAAAAGGCCCAAAACTACTCACAGTATTCTACCTGTGGTCTGATGAGTTTCTTGTACAGTTTTAGCAAGATCTCCCTATTTTATACACCACCATGCTTCATCAGAGGCTGCACTGAGGATGTTACCAAGCACGGTAACGAAACGTCTGCAGAACAACAAAGCAGCTCGGCAAGCCAACCAACCTCAACAGCCACAACCTGAGTTACAAATCTATTCCAAAACCTTATACACCATTCCCTTTGAAATAAAGACTAACAGTCCATTTCCCCTCCCTATTACTTGATGAATTTGGAAGTTAGTTTTTTGTGATCTATGCATGTGGCCACCCAAATCCCTCTGTGCCACAACTTTCTGCAATCTTTCCCTATTTAAATAATATTCCATCTTCTGTTCATCCTGGGGTCTGTTCCAGTCCAGCCACATGGGAATGCATCATGAAAACAGGCTACCTCAGCTGAGCAAATAGCACCAATCACATTCACCACCTTATTCCCACATCCCTCCAGCCTCTTCAGCCAATGTTTATACACTTTAATAAGCATTCATTTACAGTGCTATATTCTACAAGCATTGACCTGCAAACTATACTTCATCAAAAAGTCCATTTGTAGGGTGTCAGTGGGGCTCTGGCGAGCTGTAACTGCTGTTATCCCTGGGCTAATACAGGTAACCTGATCATTGTTCTGTTGCTGTCTGTGTGATCTCACTGTGCGCAAGTTAGCTCCCTGGGTCCTACTCTATAACAGTAGCTACACGTAATTGATTCTAGCATTTGCCCAAAGTCATTTCTTAGATTAAATTGCCTATAGTTTCCTGCTTTATGTCTGTCTCTTGAATAGAAGTGTTACATTTACACCTTTGCAATTGCTAAGTCCTTTCCAGAATTTTGGAGGGTTGCTGTCTCTGCAGCCATTTACTTTAAGGATGCAAGCTATCAGATCCCAGGGAAATGTCAGCTTTTAATCTCATTAACCTTCCTGGTGCTTTTTCTTTAGTAATCATGACTTTTAAGTTATTTCCCCTCTTGATTTTCTACTACTCCTGGGATGCTTTCTGGGTCTTTCACTGTGAGGATAAGTACAAAATACTTGTCCAAAATTTGTATCATCCTGCTCTGTTTCTCCCTGTCTCTTTCAATGGAAAGTACCATCAGACAGATTGTAAAACTAGTGGCTGATTTGATCCTTTCCATCTTAATGAATGGACTTTCTTGAAATATCCTTTCTCTTTCTCTCTGTCTTTCTTTGTTTCTGCCACCCTCCCTCACTTGTATCCATTCTCTCTCATTCTCAACTTCACACTGATTGTGATTTAAGTTTGAGCTCATCACACACATCTCACACATTCTCTAAAAACTGGTCCCACCATTCCACTCTCTCAGGGCCAAATTTTGCCGTGAGTCAGCTCCACAATTGCCAATTAGAGAGGATCAGACAATTTCAGGAGGAGGGAGCAATTATGTGCTTGGCCCCATTCCTGTGTTAATACAGCTCCAGGTAGATTACATAATAACAGACTGTGTAAGAGGTCAGAAAAATACACAGCAGTAGTCGGTATGGAGATAAATCCATAGGCAATAATTTGGCAGGTACAGTAAATGTGAATATACTGTAGAAAGTGAACGCAGAGAACAGTGAACATTTTCTGAAGAAGGGTCTAGGCCCGAAGCATCAGCCTTCCTGCTCCTCTGATGCTGCTTGGCCTGCTGTGTTCATCCAGCTCTGCACCTTGTTATCGCAGAGAACAGTGAATATTGGTAAGAAGAACCATAAAAGACAATATAAAGAATGTAATTCTAAAGAGGATGCAGGCAGAGGAGCCTGAGCATAATTTTCTGTAAATCATTGCAGGTGTAAAGGCAGATTGGTATTGGAAGATGGGATTCTGAGTCTTTCTCCATCTCAGTCTCACACTCTCTCAGTCTCATTCTTTTCCCCTCTCAGTCTCACTTCCTGTCTCCCTTAGTCTCTCACACTCTCTCTCCCCCTCAGTCTCACTCTCCCTCTCTGTCTCTTATGGAGAAATGGTGGCCTATTGGTGTTATCAGTGGACTGTTAATCCAGAGACCCAGGTAATGTTGTGGAGAGATAATAGGAACTGCAGATGCTGGAGTATCTGAGATAACAAGGTGTGGAGCTGGATGACCACAGCAGGCCTAGCAGTATCATAGGAGCAGGAAAGCTCGACGTTTCGGGCCTAGACCCTTCATCAGAAAAAGACCAGGTTTATATGTTACCTCGGCAGATGGTGGAATTTGACTTCAATAAAAGAGTCTAATGATGACCACGAATCCATTGTCAATTGGGAAGGAAACTGCTGTCCTTACCTGATCTGGCCTACATGTGACTCCAGACCCACAGCAATGTAGTTAACTGCCCTCTAGGCAATTAGGGATGGTCAATAAATGCTGGCCTAGCCAGTGATGTCCTCATCCTGTGAATGAATTTTTAAAAATTCTCTCACACTTTCTCAGTCTCTCACATGCAGTCTCACTCTCTCAGTCTGCCTAGGTGTCTCTCTCCCTCTCAGCCTCATTCACCAGGTAGACTTGAATATAAATGATGGGGGTCTGGACAGCTGACTAGTGCCTCAGGTTGGGTGTGTTGAGGACAGCCCAGTGGAATTGCCTGGCCAATTTCTGACCTTCCCTACATTGAAAGACCCTGGGGTAGGAACCCCATTCCTGAAAGCTGCCAGTCAATCAGCCAATCCATAAGCCTTCAATCCAGCACAGCCAGCTCCCACACCTACCCTAAACCTGCTACTATGAAATTTCATCTCTCTGTCTCAGTCTCACCCTTTTCCTCTCATTCCCTCTTTCCTCCTTGCCTGCACACACTGTTATTTGTTCCATCTCTGTCTCAGTTTCCCTTCTCCCTGCCTTGCTCAGTTTCTTTATTATCTCCTGTTTCTCTTTCTCTTGTTCTCTTTCTCTGTCTCAATTACCCTCTTCTTGTCTCACTGTCTTTCTCATCTCCTTTGTTTAGAATTTCTTTTCCTTGTTTCTCACTCTGCCCTTGTTACTTTCTCACCTTGTATCTTTCTATCAGCTTTACTCTCTCTGTCTCCCTCTCTCACACTCTGTTTCTCCTGGTTTCTCTACCAATTACCCTCTTGCCTTGTCTCACTCAATCTCTCTCTGACTCTCTCTCTTTCCCGTCCCCTCTCTATTTCCAAGAGTTTGTTTATTCATTCATGGGATGTGGGCATCACTGACTGGGCTAACATTTATTACCTATCCCTAGTTGCCCTTGAGAAGGTGGGGGTGAGCTGCCTTCTTGAACCACGGCAGTCAATGTGCTGTAGGTTGACCCACAATGCCCTTAGGGAAGGAATTCCTTGGCCCAGTGACACTGAAGGAATGGTGATATATTTCCAAGTCAGGACAATGAGTGGCTTAGAGGAGACGGTGGTGTTCCCGTACTTCTGTGCCCTTGTCCTTTTAGATGGAAGTGATCTTGGGTTTGGAACGTGCTGTTTAAGCATCTTTGGTGAACTTCTGAAGTGCATCTTGTAGATGGTACACGCTGCTGCTACTAAGGTGGTGGAATGAATATTTATGGAAGTGGTGCTAAACAAGCAGGCTGCTTTGTCCTGAATGGTGTCAGGCTTTTTGAATGTTGTTGGGGCTGCACTCATCCAGGCAAGTGGGGAGTGTTCCATCAAACTCCTGACTCGTGCCTTGTAGATGGTGGGCAGGATCTGAGGAGTCAGGAGGTGAGTTACTTGCCGCAGTATTCCTAGCTTCTGACCTGGTCTTGTGGCCACTGTGTTTATATGGCAAGTCTGGTTCAGTTTCTGGTCAATAGTAACCCCCCAAGGATGTTGATAGTGAGGGATTCAGTGATGGTAATGCCATTGAACAGCAAGGGGTGATGGTTAGATTCTCTAATGTGAAAAACAGTCATTGCCTGGCATGGATGTTACTTGCAACTTCTCAGCTCAAGCCCAGATATTGTCCAGATCTTGCTCCCTCCCTCCATCTTTTTTTCTTCTCTATCTTTCTGTCTCTTCCCCTCTCTCCTCTGTCCAGATCTCGCTGCATTTGGACATGAACTGTTTCTCTCACTCCCTTGTCTCTGTCTCACTCATTCTATTCCTCTCTCCCAGTCTTACGCTCTTTCCTCTCTGTCATACCCACTCTTACTCTCTCCTTCCCCAGTCTCTCTGTCTCCTTATTTCCCACTCTTTGTCTCCTTTCTTTCTCTCTCTGTCTCCCATTCTCTCTCCCCCTTCTCTCTCTCTAATTCTCTCTTTTCCAGACTGTCCCTCTTTCCCTGTCTCTTGGTCTCTTTCTTTCTTTCTCACCTTCCCTCTGTACCTTTCTATCTTCCCCGTCCCTCTCCCTACTCCTCCAGTCTCTCTTTCTCTTCCTAATTCTCTCACTCTCGCTGTCTCATGCTCTACCGCTGTCTCTCTCCATCTCTCATTCTCTCTCTGTCAGCTCTCTCTCTTACTCTATCTCCCAGATTCTCTCTCTCACTCTGATCCTGATTGTCTTCCTCTCCCAGTCTCTCTCCTCATCTCCCGGTCTCTCTTCCCAAGTGTCTGTCTCTCCCCCTGTCCCAGTCTCTCTCTCGCCCTCTCCTCTTTCCCATCCTTTGATTTGTTACAAGTCTAGCTACTTTGCCAGCCTGGGTTTTGCTCTATGTACAATTCTGAACCTCTCAGCTCCCCAGTTTGTCTTACAACTTGTGGCTCCCAGTTCAAGGTATCAGTAGGGTGGTGTTTGTTGGGGGGGGTGATTGGTTGGGGTGAGGGGACAGATGGATTGGAGATGCCAAACCCCAAGGGGTAGTAAAAGTGAAAGGGCAGAACTCAAATGGTGTTTCATGCTGATGGGATTTTCCATGGGGAGTGAAGGTCTGAGTGAGGGAGGAGTGAATGGAGAAGGGTCTGAGTGAGGGAGGAGTGTGGAGAGAAGTGAGGGTCTGAAACTTAGTGGCTCCCACTGAACATAGTTTGAGAAATGAAAACAGAAATGGAGAGAAACAAATAGAGACAATATTAGAGAGAAATAAGGACAGAGAAATAGGGAGAAAGCGCTAGAGGTAGATGCTCAAATAGAGAGAGAAAGAGAAAAGAGGCAAAATAAAAGGAGATTCCTAGAGATAGACAGACACCTGGAGATAGAGGGGGCAATACGGACAAGAGAGGGAAGGGCGGAAAAAGAGACTTAGAGAGGTGAAGAGCAAATTATTGCAGAGGCGGACGGCGGGAGCAAGAAATCGTGAGGCTGTGGAAGAAAGTAAAGAGAATGTCAGGAGGGAGTGGCAGAAAGTGCAGCCTGAAATCAGACACAGGGAGGGAGGCAGGGAAAGAGGGAGGAGAGAGAGAGGGAGAGACAGAAAGACAGGGGAAAAAGATAGATATAGGGAGGGAGGAAGGAAAGAGAGAAAGAGTAAGGGATGAAAAAGACAAATAGAGGGAGGAGAGAGAGAGATAGAGGGAGCGGGGGCAAGGAGAGATACAGGGAGGGTGTGTGAGAGGGGGAGAGAGAGAGAGGGCGGGTGTGTGAGCGGACATTCTTGAACGGGGTTGTCGGCTGTCCGCCGGGAGGGAGGGTGTATATAAAGCGGGAGGGCAGGCTGTTCAGGGAGATGTAGGAGCTGGGGGACACCAAGTGCTGTCCTGGAACAGGGAGCCAGCTCTTCGGGACGTGCTCCCGGGACTGAGCCCGGGGCTGTCGGCAGAGCCTGAGCGAAGGACGGAGATGAGCCTGTGGCTGGCCGCCGGGGTGCTCCTGGCCCTGGGCTGGCGGCCCCAGGCATCCGGTACGTACCGGGAGCTGGAGGGAGGGCTGGCCGGGCTGGAGAGCGGGCACGGCTCAGTGCGCAGCGCCCTCACTCCAACCCTGGCTCCTCCACTCTCACTCAGCTATCCTCACTCTCCCATCTCTTCCCCCCCACCTTTCAATCCCCTTCTCTTGCCCCCCCTCCCTCTCTTGCCCCCCCTCCCCCAACACTCCTCCCCCTCTCTTACCCCCACTTCCCTTCCCCCCAACTCCCCCTCTCTTCCCTTCCCCCCCAACTACCCCTTCCCCCC
>JAHRHZ010000091.1:12695281-12710055 GCA_024137785.1 Ginglymostoma cirratum | reverse complement strand
TGACCACGGAGACTCAGAACTCACCAAAGCAAAGTGAGCGAGTGACCCCAGGCTGACCAGTGCCATGGACAGAGTGACCCTCGACTGGCCTAGGCCATGGAGAGAGTAACCACACCAGGGGATCAAACTCTCCAATCGCCAACAGGGATACAGGAATCTGGTTGGGAGTGATGTCCGATTGCAGAGTGACACTGGAGTTGTGAAGTTATTGACAGCTGTGGTTGGCACTGCTGTGTCTACCTCAGTGTACGAAATCTAACCTTCAGATTACTCCATTTGTAAATGACGAAATGTGAATTTCACTGTCTGCGTAACATAAGGATTGTGTATCTAGATGAAGGGGTTTTGTCTTTTTTATGTCAAGTGCAGTGAAATGGGATTGAATTTTGTCATTGGAATTGTTTGCTGTCATACTGTGGGGCAGTGTTAATGCTGTGCATACTGCTGACAGTAATTTTAGATTCCTGTCCCTGTCTGTTTCAGGGTTGGCGGATGTGCCGGGGGTGAGGAGGCACTGTGAGTCTGGTGCCTGTAACCCTCACCTGGGAAACCTGGCAGCAGCCAGACAGCTCCGAACCAGCACGACCTGTGGATTAAACGGCACTCAGTTTTTCTGCTCACATTTGGGAAGGGGCTGCGCGGAGGCACCAATGTGTGGGAAATGCGGTGGGTTGCATGGCCGGCATTCCCACCCAGCAATGGCGATGACCGATTCCTCCTTCCACCTCCCACAAACCTGGTGGCAATCCAGCCCAGGGAGCTACAGAGAGACCATCCAGCTGGATCTGGACACCTCCTTCTACTTCACCCACCTCATCATGATCTTTAAATCTCCCAGGCCTGCTGCCATGGTTCTGGAGCGTTCCCAAGACTTTGGCTCCACCTGGAAACCCTACAAGTATTTTGCCACGAACTGCAGTGAGATGTTCGGGCTGCCCGATGACCTGAACCACACTGGGGCGATCTGTACATCCAGATATTCGAATCCATTTCCTTGTAGCCGAGGAGAGGTAACTATCTTTACTCGTGTTGACTGGAATGGTGCTGACGCAGGCTGTGAATGGCTATGGGCCTAACTCCTTGTATGAGACATCTATATTTGAGATAGAAACAGCTTGCATTTACATAGCACATTTACAACCTGGGGCCATCTCAAACTGTTTGTCTCTGTCCATTAGGTAATTTCAGGGTGTAGTTACCATTCAGGTGGGCAGAGATGTTGGACCTTATTTATTCAGTGCCTGTCGCCCCAAAAAGCAGTGAAGGAAGTGACCTGTTTCTTTTTTCGCCTGTTCGTCGTTGTTGTTGTTGGTTTTTTTTTTTTTTGAGGCATTAGAAATTGGCCAGAACCCCCCTGATCTCCACCAAAGCTTCCACACCAGAAATTGTGTCTCACTAACTTGACTGAGACGTTTGAAGAAGTAACAAAGAGGACTAATGAGGGCAGAGGAACTATGAACCTGCAGTCCTTGAAAGTGGAGTTGCAGGTAAACAAAATAGCAAAGAAGGCATTTGGCGTACTTGCCTTTATTGGTCAGTGCACTGAGCATAGAGGTTGGGAGGTCATGTTGCAGCTCTACAGGACATTGGTTAGGCCACTTTTGGAATATTGCGTTAATTTCTGGCCTCCCTGCTATAGGCAGGATGTAGTTAAACTTGAAAGGATTCAGAAAAATATACAAGGATGGAGACTTTGAGCTATGTGGTGAGGCTGAATAGGCTGGGGCTGTTTTTCCTGGAGCATTGGAGGCTTAGGGGTGACCTTGTAGAGGTTTATAAAATCATGAGGGGCATGGACAGGGTGAATAGCCAAGGTCTTTTCCCCAGGCTGGGGGAGCCCAAAATTAGAGGGCATATGTTTAAGGTGAGAAGGGAAAGATTTAAAAGGGACTTGAGGGGCAACCTTTTGATACAGAGGGTGGTGCGTGTATGGAATGAGGAGGTGGTGGAGGCTGGTACATTTAAAAGGCGTCTGGATGGGTATATGAATAGGAAGGATTTAGAGAGATATGGGCCAAATGCTGGCAAATAGGACGAGATTAATTTAAGATATCAGGTTGGCATGGACAGGTTGGACTGAAGAGCTGTACAGCATGGAAAACGATCCTATGACTGTATGAGTCGATTCAACATCAGAGTTGATAGCACCTCTGTTTACCACTGTCGGAGGGCCAGCGCTGAGGGAGCGCCAAGGTGTCGGAGAGCCAGCGCTGAGGGAGCCGTTGGACTGTTAAAGGTGCCACCTTCTGGTTAAAAATACAATTATCCTTTTATAGGTTTATTTCCCATTGTTATCTTCCACTCCATATTGGGTGTGACCCACTTGTCTGCTATAAATACATTGGACTTGAGATGTGTATGTTATGATTGGACGTCATGCTAGGGAAGGAGGGCAGATTTTAACATTTAAGTTCAATTACAAATTGACGTAACTGTTTTGAGCCATTATTGCAAGATTTCTGTCACCCTACAATAGCAATGACAGTATTTTAATCACTTCTTCCTCAGTGATAGTGTATGCTGGTGAAGTGTGAGAGATATTATTACTTTAGGGTTGATTGGTACTTAGACAACTTGCTGCTAAGAAATCTCTTTCTAGGAGGAGAAAATATAGCCCTCTGGTTTCTTCATGAAAAACGTAATATTGCTGATGGCCATTTATCAGACTATAAGACTCAGGAGCAGAGTAGGCTCTTTTATATCATTTTCACCAGTCATATTAAATTTTTGCCCTCTGGTTCCCACTGTTTCATCAACCTGAACAGTTTTTCATTCTCTGTTTTGATTGGATCTGTCATAATTTTGAGCCCCTCTGAACAATACTTTCTTTGAAGACAACAGCCCCAGCTCCTCCAATTTATCTGAAGTGAAAATCCCTCAGCCCTGTAACCATTATTATGTCTAATCTGCACCCTGTTCAAAGTTTCACGTCGCTCCTGAATGTGCTGCCCAGGATTGGTCATAATACTCCAGTTGAGGTTGACCATGTGTTTAATACAGGCTCACCAAAGCTTCCCCTGCTTTTGGATTTATGCCTGTGTTTATAAAGACTAGAATACTGTATGACTTTGTAACCATTTTTGCAACCTGCACATAGAACCCTGGTCACTTTGTTGCTGCATCCTCTTCAGAACCTTATCCTTTGGTTTGTATTGTGATTCCACATTCTACACACTAAAACTAAACGTTTGGTACTTTTCTGCATAAATTCTTGCCTGCTGTTTGAAGGTAAATCTATGTTTGGGCAGGGGAAAACATTCCAGAAGAGATACTGAAGGTTCAGAACAAATATATTTCAACAGAAAAAGAAAATGAACGGGACTCCCAAATCCACAACCCCTTGAGTATTGAGGAGCATAAAGGCTAGGATATGACAGTAAGGGACAGATTAACAATTCTCAAATCAAAACAAAAACTTGGCAGGTCTAGCAGCAACTGTGGAGAGAGAAACAGAGTTAATGTTTCAAGTTCAGTAGGACTACAGAGTTGCAGAAAGCCTAGAGGAGTATAGAAATTTCAAGTCTGAAAACAAACATAGCATTAAGAAAGTCAAAATAGGGCACAAAAATATATTGTCATGTAAAAATTAAGCACCCCCATCCCCCCCCACAAAGTTTTATAAATGGTCAGGGAGCTAGAAGCTATCAGAAAGCAAACAGTTATCCTGAATGTGGAGATGGATGATATGACCGTGGTCCTTTATTAAGTATTTTGCACCTCTCTTCACAAAAGAAGGAGATATTGTTGTTAAGGAAGAGGAATGTGAAATGTTGGAGGAGATACCAGATATTTAATTACACCAGCAACCACCCTGACACCCATAAACGGAGCTGCATCAGGACATTATTCAAACGAGCCACAACTCACTGTAGCAACCTGGAATTGTGCAAAGCAGAACAAGGAACACTTATACGGAGTTTTTAAAAGGAATGGATACTCAAAAACAGTCCGCCATTACCTCGGCGACAGACAACACCAAGAAGTCACAACACCACCAGACACGCCAGTCACCCTACCGTACATCAGAGATGACCACAAGATGACTCAGACCCTTAGGTATCAGGGTAGCCCACAAACCAACAACCACCCTGCACCAGCTACTGACGAACGTAAAGGATCCCACACCCACAACCAATAAAACTAACGTGATATACAAAATACCGTGCAAGGCCTGTGAGAAACATTACACAGGCCAAACTGGAAGAAAACTGACAATAAGGATACACTAACACCAACTAGACACCAAGAGACATGACTGATCTCACTGGTCTCAACACACACAGACAAAGAAGGACACAAATTCGACTGGGACAACACATCTACAATAGCACAAGCCAAACAGAGACATGCCAGGGAATTCCTGGAGGCCTGGCATTCCAACCGGAACTCCATCAACAAACCTACTGAACTGGAACCGATATACAAACCACCGAGAAACAGAACTGGAGGTGATGCCAATCATCCCAGCAAACCGAGGCATATAAATAACAAGCGGGACAGAACACCAACACTTCACCGGAGCCACACTGACGATGTTACCTAACAGGGTGATGAAACGTCTGCAATCAAACACACCGGCTCAGTGAGCAAGTCTACAACCTCATCCACAATCTGAGCTACAAATCTTCACAACTTAGAGATAAACATACTGGAAGGGAATAAAAGGGGTTTAACATCTTAGAAAGCGGATAAATAAGCAGCTGCAGGCAAGATGTATCTCAGGCTGTTAAGAGAAACAAGGGAAGGAATAGCAAAGGCTGTGATCATCAATTGCCGATCCTCTGTGGCTCCTGGCTCAGTGTTGGACGATTGAAGCATAGTTGGGGGGTGTCCTATTGTTCCAAATGGGGCGAACAGTGACACTCATCATTTAGAAGTGGGTGATTAGGAATTAGGTTTTATTGTCACGTGTACTCGAGTGCCGGGATACACGAACGCAGTTGGAAAAATTACAAATGCAATCCATTCTGGAGAACTGTGAAGCAAGGCATAGGAATTCACAATAAATGAGAAGGTGTTAAAAAGTGTGAAGGAACTGTTTGGATGTTAGTATGCAAGTTCACAGATCCCTGAGGGCAGCAGGACAGGTCAATAAGGTAATTAAGAAGGATCAGAGAAGGGTTTGGGCCCGAAACGTCAAGTTTTCCTGCTCCTATGATGCTGCTTGACCTGCTGTGTTCATCCAGCCCCATGCTTGTTATCTCTAATTAAGAAGGATGCTTTCTTTTGCCAGGCAAGGAAGTCAGGTTTTACCGTAACTATGTAGAACATGGATTAGCCCACAGCTCGAATACAGTGCACATTATACAGGTCTGGTCCCCACATTGCATGAGGGGTATGATTGCTCAATAGAGTGGGGATGGCTGAGGATGTTGCCAGGAATAGGACTTATAGGCAACGGAGAAAGAATGGACAGGTTGAACTTAATTTCTGTGAAACAGAGGATCTGAGGGGAGATTTAATTGAGGTGTCCGGATAAAGTGGATAGGACTGAGCTATTTCCCTGAGCCAAAAAATTGATAACCTGCCCCCTCCAAATTTCCAGACAGCACATTCCAAACCCTAACCACTCACTGTGTGGGAAAGCTTTTTCTCCCTCTCATTACCCTTGTTTCATTTGCACAGCAACAACATTATTGAATTTTTTTGAGGAATTAATATAGATTTGACAAGAGTGACGCAGCAGATGTAATTGTTCTGGAGTTTCAAAAGGCCTTTGTCCTGTAATAGACAAATAAGGTCAGAGATTGTGAAGTCAGGGGACAGTGTGACACAGAGTTTAGTTCAGGATTATGGTTGGCATGAAGGGTCTGTTTCCATGCATTATGGCTGTGTGGCAGGACAGATATTAGGGAATGGGGCTACAGGGGTTTATTCAGAGTGGCAGAAGGTAGGAAGTGGTGATACACAGAGGCCACTGCCGGGGATTTCACTTTTCAGAGTCAAAAACAAAATTTCTAAATTTTCAGGTGACAAAATAATGTTCCTGGCTCTTATCTGGATTGGTCCCTGGAATCGGAGGCTTTTTCTGCCTGGAGTGGCTAAGGGAATTGTTCCGATATTCCCTGCAGTTGAACGAGAACAAGCCAGCTCGGCGAGCAAGTCAACAACGTCACCTACAACCTGAGCTGTAGCTCTTTGCCAAAACTTTGATTCCCTGCAGTTTACCAGAATGAGAGGGCACAGAGTAGATGTTGGGGCATTGTTTCCCACCTGGTGGGGCATTCTAGGTCGGGGGCGGATGGGGCGCAGTTTTAGGAGAAGGTTGATAATCCCATATGCTTCGTTCACCCATCCTACCATCGAAAATAATTGTGCACTGTCATCATCAGCACAGTCTGCTCTTGCTCCTGCAATTAGAGTTGTTTTGAATGAGGGGTGAAAAGTATCTATGTGAATCAGGGTTACCTATGTGTGGGAGGTATCTATGGTAGTTCTTGTTTTTTGTCATTCATTAATGTGACATAGGCATTGCTGGCTGGGCAATTTATTGCCTGTCCCTAGTTGCCCTTGAGAAGGTAGTGGTGAGCTGCCATCTTGAACTGCTGCAGTCCATGTGCTGTAAGTAGGCCCACGATACCCTTAGGGAGGGAATTCCAGGATTTTGACCCAGTGATAGTGAAGGTACAATGATGTATTTCCAACGCAGGATAGTGAGCAGTCTGGAGAGGAACTTGCAGGTGGTGGTGTTCCCATGTATCTGCTTCCCCTGTCCTTCAAGGTGGAAGTAGTTGTGGGTTTGGAATTCTAAGGCGCTTGAATGAATTTCTGCAACGCATCTTATAGATGGTACACACAGTTGCTACTGAGTGTTGGTGTTGGAGGGAATGGATGTTTGTGGATGTCTTGTCTTGGGTTGTGTCAAGTTCCTTGAACGTTGTTGGAGCTGCACCCATCCAGGCAAGTGGGGAGTATTCCATCACACTCCTGACTTGTGCCTTGTAGGTGGTAGGCAGGCTGCGGGTCAGAATGTGAGTTACTCACTGCAGTATTCCTAGCTTCTGACCTGCTTTTGTAGCCACTATTTATGTGGTGAGTCCAGTTGAGTTTCTGGCCAATGGTAACTCCCATAATGTTGATAGTTGGGGAGTTCAGTGATTGAATATCAAAGGCAGTGGTTAGATTGTCTCTTATTGGTGATGGTATTGCCTGATATTTGTGGTGTGAATGTCACTTGCCACTTGTCAGCCCAAGCCCGGATATTGTTCAGATCTTGTTGGACGTGGACTGCGTCAGTACCTGAGGAGTCGCAACTGGTGCTGAACCTTGTGCAGTCATCGGCGAACATCCCCACTTCTGACCTTATGATGGAGAGAAGGTCGTTGATGAAGCAGCTGAAGATGGTTTGGCCTAAGACACTATCCTGAGGAACTCCTGCAGAGATGTCCTGGAGTCAAGATCACTGGCGTCCAACAAGCACATCTAACTACTTGCGCCAGGTATGACTCCAACCAGCAGAGAGTTTGCTCCCTGATACCCATTGATTCCAGTTTTACTAGGGCTCCTTGATGCTACTGTTGGTCAAATGCAGCCTTGATGTCAAGAGCTGTCACTCTCACTTCACCTCTAGAATTCACTTATTTTGTCCATGTTTGAACCAAGGCTGTAATGAGGTCAGGAGCTGACTGGCCCTGGTGGAACCCAAACTGGGCGTCACTGAGCAGGTGATTGCTGAGCAGGTGCTGCTTGATAACACTGTTGATCTTCCATCACTTTACTGATGATCAAGAGGAGATGATGGGGCAATAATTGGCCGAGTTGGAGTTGTCCTGCTTTTTGTGCATAGGACATAGCTGGGTAATTATCCACATTGTCAGGTAGGTGTCAGTGTTGTAACCGTTTTGGAACAACTTGGCTAGGGGAGCGGCAAGTTCTGGAGCACAAGTCTTCAGTACAATTGCCAGAATGTTGTCAGGGCCCATAGCATTTGCAGCATCCGGTGTCTCCAAACTTTTCTTGATATCACATGGAGTGAATTGAGATAACAAGCATGGGGCTGGATGAACACAGCAGGTCAAGCAGCATCACAGGAGCAGGAAAACTTGACGTTTCGGGCCTAAACCTTTTCTGATGAAGGGTTTAGGCCCGAAACGTCAAGTTTTCCTGCTCCTGTGATGCTGCTTGACCTGCTGTGTTCATCCAGCCCCATGCTTGTTATCTCGGATTCTCCAGCATCTGCAGTACCTTTTATCTTTGGAGTGAATTGAGTTGGCTGAAGACTGGTATCTGTGATGCTCCAGACCACTGGAGGAGATGGGGATAGGTCATCCAACTGGCACTTTTGGCTAAGGATTGCTGTGAATGCTTAACCCAACCTTTTGCACTGATATGCTGGGCTCTTCGATCATTGAGGATGGGGATATTTGTGGAGCCTCCTCCTCCAGTGAATTGTTATTGTCCACCACTATTCATGAGGTAGCAGAACTGCAGAGCTTAGATCTGATCAGTTGGTTGTGAAATCGCTTAGCTCTGTCTATCACTTACTGCTTATGCTACTTGGCATGCAGGTAGTCCTGTTTGGTAGCTTCACCAGGTTTGGGATACTTGGTCTGCATGGATGAGTTGGGCTGAAGAGTCTGTTTTCAAGCTGTATGACTCTATGACACCTTATTTTTAGATATGCCTGGTTGCCCATGTTTAACCTGAAGCCATGAGACTTCATGGGGACTGGAGTCAGTGTTGAGGACTCCCAGGTCAGCTCCATCCCAAATATATGTCTGTGAGTCGGGACGTGGGTCAATGGGTGGACAGGTATCTATTATCCATAAATCAAGGTAATTTACTGTGCCAAAAAGGATCTGCCTTGGAACATCAGGTGTGTGTGCAGTGTCCAATGTTCTGTCTGTCCATGCTGTAATGTTAGGTTGTTCCATGCAGTAACCCTGACTTCCTGAAAACATGTCAATCTCCAGCTTTTAGCACATTGCACGGAGGGTACTGAAGCTAGCTGACATGACTGGTCATTAGTTTGCACACATGCCTGAAACACCACACGTGTGTGTGATTCAAGTTAAAAGATCAAGTGCAAGTTCCCAAACACATCAAAGAATGAAACTGCTTCAGGGTGTGGGTCACAAATGGGGAGTGAAGAATTTGAAAAGAATTTTGTACATGTTACTTCATGCACTGTGCGCTGTGGTGATTACACACTCTCTGTGCATTGGGACTGTTTTTGACAGCATTGACAAATACTGAGCATTTATCACACTCAGTGACTCACTCCCACATTGCTCTGGAGACAGGGCTTCCTGAGTTGTTCAGTTTCAAATCTAATCCTGAGTTGTGGTTGCTAGAAAGAAGGCATCTGATCCTCCCTGCCCAGCCCAGGCTTATTCTCAACGAGGTCTTAAGCCTCTGGTCCATTAGTTAGGCCTCAGGAGCCTTTAGTGACATCAGTTCCTCACCTATATGTGGGTATGCACCCAGGGGCACTCCAGCTAGCCACCACACTTCCCCAGCATGACCCAACCTTCCCCCTCCGCTGCCACCTTACAACGCACACATAATCCTCATTTCCCCCCCACCACATCCCCCCCACTCCCACATTCGTAGAATCCTGCTATTCCCCCCACAACCTCCACCACTCCGACCACCTTCCCCTTTAATTATCTTTTTTGCCCCATCCTGCACAGCTGACGCCTTCACATGGACAGTGGGTGGTGGTGTGTTATTCAACTATATGAGGCATCACACCTAAGCCCAAAGCTGTGACATTTTCCAGCAGAGTGTTAGCTGGATGGCAATCAGCTGTGTGACTGGGACAGATACTGAAGCAAATAAATCAGGAGAGGAGTCAGATACCTGGCTCCTCACGCCTACTTTGACATTCAGTTTTGATCAGAACTGACCCGCCCCTGAATTATTTCCTTGCCTGAGCTCCAAGCTCCTTCTCATTCTCTTACCAAGCCCTGAATTACAGAATTGTTACAGTGCAGAAGAAAGCGATCTGGCCCATTCATATCTGCACAAGCTCTCCAAATGAGCATCATGTCCTGCTACCACCGTCCTGTCTTTCTCCCATAACCCTGCACATTGTTTTTATCTAAATAATCATCCAGTGCCCCTCCTGAAACTTCAATTGAACCTGCCTCCACCACATCGCTGTGTGAATGAAGTTTTTCTTCTACCATCATCCTGCTTCTTTCACGAATCGCTTTAAATCTGTGCCTTCTCATTCTTGATCCTTCTTATGAGCAGAAGTTTCCCCTTACCTGCTTTATCCAGACCCTTCGTGATTTTCGTCTATCAAGGATCTATCAAATCTCCTCTCAGCCTCCTTCTACACAACGAGAACAGTCCCACTTATTTCAATCCATCCTCAAAACTGAAGTTTCTCATTTGTGGAACCATTTTTGTAAATCCCTTCTGCATTCACATCTTTCCAATAATGTAGCAATCAAGCTGTATATAATACTGCTGAGGCCTAACAAATGTCAGAAACTGGTTCACCACTACCCCATGCTTTTGTAGTCTATGCTGCTATGAATAAAGCCCAGGATACTGATGCTTTATTAATCACACTCTCTCAAACTGCCTTCTTTATACCCCCACCTCCCACTGATCTTGCAATTCCTTCAGGCCTGTACCTAGCATCACCTCACACTTCTCTGTATTGAACCTCATCTATCACCTATTTACTGACTGCACCAACTTGTCAATATCCTGTTGGAGTTCCACACTGTCCTCCTTGCAGTGTACAATTCTTCCAAGCTTAGTGTCATCTGCAAACTTTGAATTTGACCTCTGCAAACCCAGATCCAGATCATTAATATATATGAGGAAAAGCAAGGGGCCTAATAATGACCCCTGGGAACTCCATTGCAAACCTTCCTCCAGCATGAAAACTAGCCATTGACTGACTCTGGTTCCTATCACTCAGCCTTTGTAACCACGTTGCTACTGACCCTTTTCTTCCAGGTGCTCTAGTGTTTCTCACAGGGCTGTTGTGTGGCTGTGCATTGAATGGCTTTTGAAAGTCCATGGACCCCACGTCAAAAGCCTAACCTCCATCACTACTCTTTGTTAGCCCCTAAAATAACTTCACCATTTTAGTTAAATATGATTTCCCCGTTGAAAAGCATGCTGGCTCTCCCTAACTTAAGTCTGTTTGCCCAAGTAGTCTAGTAATTCTATCCCAAATAATTACTTCATGAACCTTCCCCACCACTGAAGGTAAACTAACTTTTGTTTTTGTTGAGCTTATACTTACAATCTTTCTTGAATAAAACATACTTTTTGCAATTTTCCAGTGTTCTGGCACCTCACCTGAGTGTAGGAAAGACTGAAAGATTGTGGTCAGTGTCCCTACAATTCCACTCTCTCTTCCTTCAAAGTATTTGGATGCAGCTCATCCAGTCCAGCTGTCTTGTCAATTTTAAACAGTTTATCAGGTACCTCCACCTCTTCAATTTTAAATGCTTCTAGTGACTGAGTTCTCTCCTCTGTTACCATGCCTGGGCAGTATTTCCTTCTACAGACAACTGCTTAAAGGGGGTAGAAAAGAGGACGAGTGCCTCCTTAAGACTCTATTTTCACTACATAACCGTATGCAGTCTGACTTTAATGAGAAGTAGAATAATCAGGGCTTTGGTCCGTGAAATTGCAGCCCAGTGACCCTTTATCACAGCTTTCACCACTGGTCACATGATGCCGCCAACTTACATAGAAATGTTCAATCTACTCCCTGCTTTGACAGCATCTTTCTGCTTCTGGTTAGAGCCTACAGCACTGTAGGTTCCAGAGACAGACTGGCTAGAGCAGAGGGAAGGAGTACCTGACCAGCTTGGCTATGGGTGTTTGTGCGGTTATTCCATGCCCTGTACTAACCCATTACCTTTCTGGTGTCGCTTGTAAAGTGCCAAGGTAACAATCCAAAACTTGCCAACAAGGTGGGCTTTCAAGGATTGTGTGGTCAGAGAGGCAGAGGGAGAGGAATTTAGAATGAGGCCAGTGCATTTGACAACATAGTTGAGTTGGTGGGAATACAGGAAAGGAAATAGTTTGGAGAAGGATGTAGGTCTAGAGGATATTATGGAAGAACCATTTAATCACAACATGAGAATTTAAAATTTGATGTCTTGGAGAAGCAGGAGCTAATGTAGTTGAACAGTTGAAAGTGCAGTCTTTAAAGTGATTTGGATGTGAACACAGGAGGTATGGTTAGTAAGTTTACAGGTGACACCAAAATTGAAGATGTTGTGGACAGTGAAGAAGGTTACCTCAGTACAGCGGGATCTCGATCAGATGGGCCAGTGGGCCAAGGAATGGCAGATGGAGTTTAATTTAGATAAATGTGAGGTGCTGTATTTTCATAAGGCAAATCAGGGTCAACTTATACACTTAATGGTAAGGTCCTGGGGAATGTTGCTAAATGAAGAGATCTTGGAGTGTAGGTTCATAGTTCCTTGAAAGTGCCGTGCCAGGTAGACAGGATAGTGAAGCTGTTTGGTGTGCTTGCCTTTATTGGTAATTGCATTGAATATAGGAGTTGGGAAGTCGTGTTGCGGCTGTACGGGACATTGGTTAAGCCACTTTTGTAATACAGTGTGCAGTTCTGGTCACCCTGCTGTAGGAAGGATGTTGTGAAACTTGCAAGGGTTCGGAAAAGGTTTACAAGGATGTTACCAGGGTTTACAGGGTTTGAGCTTTAGGGAAAGGCTGTATAGGCTGGGGCTATTTTCCCTGGAGCATTGAAGGCTGAGGGGGGTGACCTTATAGAAGTTTATAAAATCATGAGGGGCATGGATGGGGTAGATAGACAAGGTCTTTTTCCTGGGGTGAGGGAGCCAAAAACTAGACGGCATAGGTTTAAGGTGAGGGAGAAAAGATTTAAAAGGGGCCTAAGGGGTGTGTGTGCGGAATGGGCTACCAGAGGAAGTGGTGGAGGCTGGTACAATTACAACATTTAAAAGGCATCTGGATGGGTATGTGAATAGGAAGGGTTTAGAGGGACATGGGTCAAATGGTGGCAAATAGGACTAGATTAATTTAGGATATGTGGTCGGCATGGACAAGTTGGACCGAAGGGTCTCTTTCTGTGCTGTACATGTCTATGACTCTATTAAAGACAGTTGCAAAGTATTCATTTAACATGAATGCTCCCTGCTCCCATGCTTCCTGCCTCTAGGTGTAAATCCCCTTTTTGATCTCCCATCAGTCTGACTCTCTCTTTTTACTGTTTCTGGGCCTAGAGAAGACTTTGGAATTCCCTTTATGCTCACTGCCTGTCTCTTTTCATTACGCCTCTCTGCTCCCCTAATTTGCTTTTTTTACTTCCTTTGTTAACCTGGTTCTTAATTGTATTTTCTACCTGAGACTTGTCATAAGCACACTTTTTTCTTCTTTATTTTAATTTCTATCTCCGTTTTTTATTCAGGGAGCTCTGAATTTGTTTGCCCTGCCTTCCTTTTTTGCAGAACTTTTACTGTGCCTGAACCATTTCTTCTTTGAACGAACCACTGATCAGCCATTTTCCCTAACAACCTTTGAATCCAGTCTAACCAGCCCAGGTCTATTGAAGTCAGCTCTCCCCAGTTAATTATTAGTATTTTGGATTATCCACTGTCCTCATCGTTGTCCTAGTTTTGTGATACAATGATCACTGTTCCCTATATGTTTCCCCGCTGACGCTTGATATACTTTACCCACCTCATTCCCAAGAACCAGGTATAGCAGGACCTCCTTTCTCATTAGACTGGAAACAATACTGTAGAAAATTCTCCTGGACACCATCTAGGAACATGTGCCCCGTTCTGCCCTTAACACTACCACTAACTGAGTCTATTTTCAGGTAATTAAAGTTCCCCCACCTTTATAGCTACTCCATAATGTTTACATTTCTCTGTTTTAATTTTACATCTTTCCCACTAGTAGGCAGCGTGTAGATCACACTGAGCAATGGAATGAACCTTTCTTGTTCCCAAACTTCTGCCAAATCGATTCAGTCCTTTTGATCTTAGTAGGATAGTAGGTTGGCACAACATCATGTGCCGAAGGGCCTGTACTGTTCTATGTTCTATGTTCCTTTGGAACCCTCCTGAGAAATGGGGCACGGGGAATACGTCCACATTTCCACTCCCCTTTGTACAAAGCAGTGTTTTCTGCTTTCAGCTCGGAATGACCTGGCTGCAATGTCAAGGTCACGGGCCCCATTGTTCAGGACTGCCCAACCAGGGGCACTCATTTTCTTCCATCTAGCATGTAATCATTTCACCCGGCTCTTAATCACTTCTTGATGTTGTACCTTCAAGCCCTTGGGCAGGTTATACAATCTTACTCCATGATTTAACCTTTTCTTTACTTTATTAATGGGATGTGGGCAGGGACATCATTTAATGTCCATCCCTAATTGTCCAAGTCAATAACATTGCAGTGGTTCTAGGGTCACATATAGGCCAAATTGGGCAAAGACAACAAATTTCCTCCTCTAAAGGGGGATTCATGAACCAGATAAGTTTTTACAACGGTTGACATAATCTACTGTCTCTGCAACAATTTTAACCCCACTGTGCCTACTATCTCCTTGGCATCATCCCAGTTGGGCTAGCTTTTAATCCCAGATTACATGGAATTCAAATTATACCAGCTGCTGTGGTGTGGGGTTTGAACCCACATCCCCAGAGTATCCGAGATAACAAGGTGTGGGGCTGGATGAACACAGCAGGCCAAGCAGCATCATAGGAGCAGGAAAGCTTGACGTTTTGGGCCTAAACCCTTCATCAGAAATGGGGGAGGGGAAGAGGGTTCTGAAATAAATAGGGAGAGAGGGGGAGGCG
>JAHRHZ010000091.1:12673705-12694881 GCA_024137785.1 Ginglymostoma cirratum | reverse complement strand
CCTTCATCAGAAAAAATGATGAAGGGTTTAGGCCCGAAACGTCAAGTTTTCCTGCTCCTATGATGCTGCTTGACCTGCTGTGTTCATCCAGCCCCATGCTTGTTATCTCGGATTCTCCAGCATCTGCAGTACCTTTTATCACAGAGAGGTGCCATGGCTATCCACTGCAGTGTAGCTTTAAGCCAGGTTTTGGAGAGATTCTGTTCTTGGAAGCAGCTTCACGAGTAAACCACTTTCACAAACACAATAAACAGGAAAACCTTTCACTCACAAAAATTTCACTCCTATCTGCACATCTTTCCTTTTTTCTCAGCTATATTTCTAAATTCAATGGCATAAATTCTATCAGGTTATAGAATCACACAGCACGGGGGAGGCTGTTCGGCCCATTGTTTCTATGGCTATTAATCAAAGGAGCTAATCTGACCCATTCACCTACTCTCACCCTGTGGTTCTGTGTATTTCCTGCCCCTGTTCAAATATTTATCCGATTCCCTAAAGAGGGTTACTGTCAAACCTGCGTCAGGCACTGCATTCCAGATTCTAACTCATTTCCTGTTTGGTCTGGTAGCAATTATCTTCAATCAGTATCCTCTTGTTATGACTCTTCCCCTGGTTTCTTGTGTACACTTGGACCAAAATCCTTCGTAAATTTGAACATTCCTCCTCTTCTGTCCTGTGACAGCTTCCCCAGTCTCTGCACATAACCGGTGGCTGCAGAGTCTTCCAAATCCTTAAATATTTTTAAGGCAGAGGTAGATTCTCGATGACCGAGGGGATGGAAGCTTACTAGGGATATGCAGGAATGTATAGAGTTAAGGTTAAAATCAGACTTTTATTAAATGGTGGTGCAGGCTCGAAGGACATACTCATTCCTTATTTGTACATTCATATGGAGACCACCCCCCATTCTAGTAAATCTCCTCTCAAAGATCTTGGCTTCCTTGCCAAGTTGTGCAGCCTCAAACTCTTTCTTTTAAAAAAAATGCGATATGGTCTGTACAGTGTTGGACACAAACTGATGCTGCGGAGACTGGGGGAGGACTCTACAGGCCTCGATTGCACTGTGCCCATTGGTGAACAGAATGGACAATCCAAAACCGGCTGATTTGCCCTGGGCCACCCGATCAGTTGTACTGATGCATCTGCCATTGGCAAGACCCACTGCGGTCACTAGGGAAACGCGGGGCGGGTTTCGGAGGGCAAGATCATTTGACCTGTTAAACCCCTGTTTAATGTCAGGCTGTATCTTAGTTTTACACTTCTGTTATAAATCCCTGTAGCCACACTGATAAGGATACTGGCTATGTGAGTGTGCGGTACTGTGACTACACGCCCCTCCCCGTAGTGAGCCCTGCCACAGAGCAGTAGCAGCCCCGATACAGTGGATCAATGAGGCTGTTGTGAGACAGACAAGGTGATGTGCCATGATATCAGATCTCCCGTCATAAATAGCCATGAGCAGGACAGGCCAGGACAGGCACTAGTGTACATTCTGAAAGGAGATCCAGAAATTTGTAATGGTGTGTTGACAGAAACTGTGTGTAGAAAGTTTTAAATGCATTATTGATACGACACGTGCTGTTCCAATCTGTATAATAATCTAATATCTGTCACTTGAGGCAATACCTAACATTTAATTTAAAACTTTCTGTTGCTTTCATTCCTTCAGCAGCAAATTAACAGCTAGAGTAAATCTTACGCTTAAAAGAATAGATAAACATGGGAATGTACAAGCCTGTGATCTAATTGGAGGATTTGTCTCATAATCAAGTCTTGATGCAAAGTTATCATTATGCATATTTATTAATTGTCATAAAGTCTTTATGATAGAGGGGTGGGAAGCCATTCAGCCCATTGAATCCATGCTGGCTCTCTATAGAGAAATGGTTTCTGCGCTAACTGTGTAGCCCTGCATGTTTATTTCCCAAAATGATTTCTCAAAACGTCAGCTTTCCTGCTCCTCTGATGCTACTTGGCCTGCTGTGTTCATCCAGCTCTACACCTTGTTATCCCTAGACTGCCTGTCTGTTTTCATTTGAGACCGTTGATCATGTCCAGCTCCATGGGCCAACAGATCCAGATCACAATATAAATTACATCTTCCACACATTGTCACAACATAGCTCCCACCCAAAACCGCAATCTCAGTCCTTGTACCAGTCAGTAACTGAGAATGAACAGCTTTTCTCTCTCTACTGCATAAACATTGAATTATTGCTGTAACCTTCCTCATAAGTATCAGTTCAAACTGTCACACGTCATTCTCTCTTTTCTTCCCTAAATATTCTTCCTTCTCACTCTCAGTCCTGCGGGTTCTGTGCCAACACGGTTATTGATTCCTGTCTGATTGAAAATTCACCTTGTGTGACCTTAAGACTTTGGAACTCTCTTGCTCAAAAGGCAGTGGAACCAGACACTTTGAATGTTTTTAAAAGTAGAAGGGGGTAGATTCTGGGTGAGCAAGGAGGTGAAAGATTATGAAAGGTAGACTGGAAAATGGAGTAATCAGATACAGCATGATCTTACTGAATGGTGGAGCAGACTTGATGGGCCAAGTGGCCTACGCGCGCTCCCAACTTGTATGTTTGTACATTTAGAAGTGAGCCTGACTTCGGCCCCATTGTCTGATTATTCTCGTATTTCTCGTCCTCAACCAGGTTATATTCCGTGTTCTCTCCCCTCCGCACTCTGTGGAAGACCCTTACAGCGTTCAAGCTCAGGAACTGTTGAAAGTCACCAACATTCAAGTGCGCCTTCTCAAGCGACAGTCGTGTCCTTGCCTGAGCCCAGCAGCCAACCTCAAACCCCAGTGGTTTGCACACTACGCAATCTACGACTTCATCGCGATGGGGAGCTGCTTCTGTAATGGCCATGCTGAGGAGTGTGGGCCCACTGAGGGTTTCAGGCCAGTGAGGGGCAACTTTCAGACTGTGGTACGTGTACTCACTGTTTCCCTGCAGGAGAGTAGCTGCTGAGAGAAGCTGTGCCGTGCAGAATACTACCATTTCTCACGCGCTTTGATCTGCCTCTCGCCCATCCCCTTCAATCAGCACGCTGCTGCAGGTTGAAAAAAATAATTTATGTTTTCTATAACTTGGTCCATGTTCGTGGGACATCTTGAAGCGCTTTACAAGAAACCTGTTACTTTGATATTGAAATATTTACAGCACAGTTCCAGCTGCTCTCACTGTTTCTACTCCACACAGAGCCTAGGCAGAGCCTAGCGGGGAAGACAGTAGAGCAACAATGGCAGGAGTTTCTGGGTGTAATTGAGGACACAATACAGAGGTTCATCCCAAAGAAAAGAAAGATTATCCGGGGGAGGATTAGACAGCCATGGCTGACAAAGGAAGTCAAGAAATGTATCAAAGAAAAAGAGACAGCCTATATGGTGGCCAAGAGCACTGGGAAATCAGAAGGTTGGGAAGGGTACAAGAACAAACAGAGGATAACAAAGAGAGAAATAAGGAAGGAGAGGATCAAATACGAAGGTACGCTAGCCAGTAATATTAGAAATGATAGTAAAAGTTTCTTTCAATACATAAGAAACAAATGAGAGGCAAAAGTAGACATTGGGCCGCTTCAAATTGATGCTGGAAGGCTAGTGATGGGAAATAAGGAAATAGCTGAAGAACTTAATAAGTATTTTGCGTCAGTCTTCACAGTGGAAGACATGAGTAATATCCCAACAATTAAGGAGAGTCAGGGGGCAGAGTTGAGTATGGTAGGCATTACAAAAGAGAAAGTGTTAGAAAAGCTAAAAGGTCTAAAAATTGATAAATCTCCTGGCCCCGATGGGCTACATCCTAGAGTTCTGAGGGAGGTGGCTGAGGAAGTAGCGGAGGCGTTGGTTGTGATCTTTCAAGAGTCACTGGAGTCAGGGGAAGTCCCAGAAGATTGGAAAATCGCTGTTGTAACCCCCTTGTTTAAGAAAGGATCAAGACAAAAGATGGAAAATTATAGGCCGATTAGCCTAACCTCGGTTGTTGGTAAAATTCTAGAATCTATCGTTAAGGATGAGATTTCTAAATTCTTGGAAGTGCAGGGTCGGATTAGAACAAGTCAGCATGGATTTAGTAAGGGGAGGTCGTGCCTGACAAACCTGTTAGAATTCTTTGAAGAGGTAACAAGTAGGTTAGACCAGGGAAACCCAGTGGATGTTATCTATCTAGACTTCCAAAAGGCCTTTGATAAGGTGCCTCACGGGAGGCTGCTGAGTAAGGTGAGGGCCCATGGTGTTCGAGGTGAGTTACTGGCATGGATTGAGGATTGGCTGTCTGACAGAAGGCAGAGAGTTGGGATAAAAGGCTCTTTTTCGGAATGGCAACCGGTGACAAGTGGTGTCCCGCAGGGTTCAATGTTGGGGCCGCAGCTGTTCACTTTATATATTAATGATCTGGATGAAGGGACGGAGGGCATTCTGGCGAAGTTTGCCGATGATACGAAGTTGGGTGGACAAGCAGGTAGTACGGAGGAGGTGGGGAGGCTGCAGAATGATTTAGACAGTTTAGGAGAGTGGTCCAGGAAATGGCTGCTGAAATTCAACGCGAGCAAATGCGAGGTCTTGCACCTTGGAAAAAAGAATACAGGCATGGACTATTTTCTGAACGGTGAGAAAATTCATAAAGCCGAAGTACAAAGGGATCTGGGAGTGCTAGTCCAGGATTCTCTAAAGGTTAACTTGCAGGTTGAGTCTGTGATTAAGAAAGCGAATGTAATGTTGTCATTTATTCTCAAGAGGGTTGGAATATAAAAGCAGTGATGTGCTTCTGAGACTTTATAAAGCTCTAGTTAGACCCCATTTAGAATATTGTATCCAACTTTGGGCCCCACACCTCAGGAAGGACATACTGGCACTGGAGCGTGTCCAGTGGAGATTCACATGGATGATCCCTGGAATGGTAGGCCAAACATACGATGACCGGCTGAGGATCCTGGGATTGTATTCATTAGAGTTTAGAAGGTTGAGGGGAGATCTAATAGAAACTTACAAGATAATGCATGGCTTAGAAAGGGTGGACGCTGGGAAGTTGTTTCCGTTAGGTGGGGAGACTAGGACCCGTGGGCACAGCCTTAGAATTAGACTGGGTCAATTTAGAACGGAAATGAGGAGACATTTCTTCAGCCAGAGAGTGGTGGGCCTGTGGAATTCATTGCCACGGAGCGCAGTGGAGGCAGGGACGTTGAATGTCTTCAAGGCAGAGATTGATAAATTCTTGATCTCGCAAGGAATCAAGGGTTACGGGGAGAGTGCAGGTAAGTGGAGTTGAAATGCCCATCAGCCATGATTAAATGGCGGAGTGGACTCGATGGGCCGAATGGCCTTACTTCCACTCCTATGTCTTATGGTCTTATGGTCCACACGAGCTTTGGCCGACCTCACTTTCTCTGAATCCGTCAACATAACCTTCTGTTTCTTTCTCCCTCTTACCTTTCATCCAATTTCCACTTCAGTGCATCATGTCAATTAGTCTGTAATGGCAGCAGATTTCTCCCTACTGCCAGGGAAAAGTTACTTCATCAGAATTGCCTGGTGTATTTATTAGTGACTACCTTGGATTTGCCCCTTAATTCTGATTGTGAAATTAAGAACCAGAAGCAGGAGTGGGTCATTCCGCTCCGTGGCCTACTCTGTCATTTAACACCATGGCTGATCTCTACTCAGCCCAACTCCATTTTCCTGCTAGCTCCCCATTAACCCATCAACCTATTGCTAATTAAAAATCAGTCCATCTCTTCCTCAAATGTATTCCGTGTCCTAATTTCCCTCACACTGTGGAGAAGTGAGTTCCAATGATTCATGACTGTTTGAGAAGCCATTCCCCCTCATCTCTGTTTTAAATCTGCCCACCCCTTAACCAAAAACTGACTCCTATGGGAGCCTCTTCTCTATGTCTGTGATTTAAACTGTTAAAGATGTTGATGTGGGGGTGCTGTCCCTTCCTCTGGGTTTGAAGTTCCAGGCTGAAGTCCCACACATAGACGATTGAACCCCATCCTGAACAATGAGCCGATAATCAGCCTGGGAATCCTGGCTTAATGTGCTTAAAATGAATCTTGAACCCATCTCCTAAAGAAAAAAGTTCGAGTTTTCATCAGCCTAGCTGTGCAAGACCCCTTGGGGATGAGCGACCATAACATGATAGAATTTTAATCAAGATGGAGAGTGAGGTAGTTGATTTGGACACTAGAGCACTGAATCTTAATAATTGAAACTATGAAGATATGAGGCATGAGCTGGCCTTGATAGATTGGTGAGAGTTACTTAAAGGGATGACAATAGACAGGCAATGGTAGATGTTAAAGGAACGCATGGGGAACTGCAATGACTGTTTATTCCTGTCTGACACAAAAGCAAAATAGGTAACAGGGCCAAACCATGGTTTACAAAGGAAATTAGAGATAGTATCTGATCCAAAGAAGAAGCATACAGATTGGCCAAGCCAAATAATATGTCTGAGGATTGGGAGCAGTTTAGAATTCAGCAAAGAAGGACCAAGGGATTGATTAAGATGGAGAAAATACAGTATGAAAGTAAGCTTGCAGGGAACATAAAGACTGACGCTAAGAGTTTTTAAGGGTACATGAAGAGAAGGAGATTGGCGAAGACAAATGTAGGTCCCCTACAGACAGAAACAGAGGAACATATAGTAGGGGATAAAGAAATGACTGAGCAACTGATTACATATTTTGCTTCTGTCCTCACAAAAGAGGACACAAATCAATACCAGAAATGTTGGAGAATGCAAGATTTAGTGAGAGGGAAGAATTGAGGGAGGTCAGTATTAGTAGAGAAAAGATGCTGGGAAAATTGATGGGATTGAAGGTGGATAAATCCCCATGGCCTGATAATCTATATCCCAGAGTACTTAGGGAAGTGGCACTAGAAATAGTGGATGCATTGATGGTCATCTTTCAGGATTCTATAGACTGTCCCTGCAGATTGGAGAGTAGCTAATGTCACAATATTCAAAAAGGGAGATAGAGAGAAAACAGGGAATTATAGACCAGTAAGCCTAACATTGGTAGCAGGGAAAATTCTTGAATCTATTATCAAGGATTTTATAGCAGAGCATTTAGAAAGCAGTGGCAGAATCAGACAGAGTCAGCATGGATTTATGAAGGGGAAATCATGCTTGACAAATCTGTTGGAATTCTATGAAGATGTAACTAGTAGAGTTGACAAGGGGGGAGCCTGTCGATGTGTTTATTTGGAAGCATGTGTTTCGGGAAGCATTTGACATAGTCCTGCATAAAAGACTATTGTGCAAGATTAAAGCACATGGGATTGGGGGAGGTGTATTGAGATGGATAGAAAACAGGTTGGCAGAGAGGAAACAAAGAGTAGGAATTAGTGGCCCTTTTCAAATTGGCAGGCAGTAACTAGTGGGGTGCCACAGGGATCGGTGCTGGGACGCCGGCTATTTACAATGTGTATCAATGATTTGGATTGACGGAATAAAATGTAACATCTCAAAGTTTGCAAATGTTACCAAGTTGGGTGGGAGCGTGAACTGTGATGAGGATGCAGAGATCCTTCAGCATGATGTGGACAGGTTGGTGAGTAGGCAAATCAATGGCAGATACTGTATAATCTGGATAAATGTGAGGTTATTCACTTTGGAAGCAAAAACAAGAAGGCAGATTACTACCTGGATGGCTGTAAATTGGGAGAAGGGAGTGTGCAGCAGGACCTGGGTGTCCTTGTGCACCAGTCGCTGAAGGTAAGCATGCAGGTACAGCAGGCGGTAAAGAAGACAAATGGTATGTTGGCCTTCATTGCAAGAGGTCTCGAGTACAGAAGCAGGGATGTGTTGTCGCAGTTACATAGGGCCTTGGTGAGACCATACCTGGAATATTGCATGCAGTTTTTGTCTCCTTTTCAGAGGAAGGATGCTCTTAATCTCGAGGGAGTGCAGCAAAGGTTTACCAGGCTGATTTCAGGGATAGGGGGTCTGACATATGAGAGATTGACTAGGTTAGGATTGTTTTTGCTGGAGTTCAGACAAATGAGGGGGCTCTCGTAGAGACTTATAACATTTCCAACAGGACTGGACAGGGTAGATGCAGGGAGGATGTTCCCGATGGTGGGTGTGTCCAGATCCAGGGGTCGCAGTACGAGGATTCAGGGTAGACCATTTAGGATGGAGATGAGGAGACATTTCTTCACCCAAAGAGGGGTGATCAAGTGGAATTCATTACTGTGGGAGGTAGTTGATGCCAAAACATTGAATGTATTCAAGAGGTGGCCAGATACAGCACTTGGGGCAAACAGGATCAAAGGTTATGGGGAGAAAGCAGGATTAGGCTATTGAGTTGGACCATCAGCCATGATTGTGATGAATGGCAAAGCAGGGTCGAAGGGCTGAATGGCCTCCTGTTCCTATCTTCTGTGTTTTTATGTTTATAACCATTCAGTTCCGGCTTTACCCCATGCAAACTCCTTGTGTAGGCGGGCAGATTGCACACAGCACTGATCCTAAACTGAGGAAGTCGGTGTTCAGCTTGGAGCTATTAGATGACTGAGCAATGTTCACAGAACTGTAGAATCCCTACAGTGCAGATAGAAGCCATACAGCCCTTTTGAGTCTGCACCAACACCTGCCTGCTTTCTGTAACACTGCACTTTTTTTTACCATGACTAGCTTGCACATCCCTGGACATAATGGGCAATATAGCATGGCCAGTCCACCTAACCTGCACATCTTTAGACTGTGGGAGGAAACTGGAGCACCCAGAGGAAACCCAAGCAGACACTGGGAGAATATTTAAACACCACACAGTCACCCGAGGCTGGAATTGAACCCAGGTCCCTGGTGCTGTGAGGCAGCAGTGCTAACCACTGTGCAATGCTGTTGGTCAGTACTCTGTACAACGAGAGATGTTCCTGATAGTAACTCTTAGACAGGACTTTCTTCAGATTCAATTTAGCTCCCTCTGTGAAGGCTGACATATTTGACAATGTATTCCTCCCTCAGCACTGAGAATCGCACCGTGTATTAGAATAGGAACCATTCTGTCCCCACACGTTGACATCTGCATGCACATATAACTAACTACCTGTACTGAGAAAAGCCAGGCTGCCTTCACTGCTTATTATTTCCCAAAAGCTTCCAATTAAAAATCTCCACTTGCAGAAATGAATCATTCAAGTCTCACATTTCAATCATGGAGTTTTTGGTTCTTTACTACTTTTCTGAAATCCCATTTTACATCTGCCCATTTGTACCCTCAGCCCACCACCACCCACTAATGGATACTAGAAAGACTTCCTTGTCACATCAGAACTCTCCTCCATAACCGGATCCTGGCTTAGCCAAGAAATGGGCCAGCACGTGTCCTCCTTCCTAACAGTGAGGGACGGAGTGAAGACTCAGCAGGCAGCTCTACACTGGATAGTTTAACATGAGATTTTAAAACACAGATGGCCCAAAGATCATGAAGCAGGGATTCTTTATTCCGCTGACATCAGGGCATTACAAACATGAAGGGAAATCGAGGTTAAACAAGGAGGACACAGTAATTACATGGAAGTTTGCCTCTGGTTTAGAAATTACTTTGTCTGTCTGATCTTTCTCCCCATAAGACCCCCTTTCCCCAAAGACAGCCTTTCCTCCAGTGAGGGTCCATTCGCCTGCTCCTGCTATTCTGTTCGGTGCCCTCCCACACCATTGTCACCTGCTGCTGGAGATCCCAATGCATCTGCTCAAATTGTCATGTTCAGTGCCCTCCCAACACAGCTGCTCGAGCTACCCAACTCGGTGTCCTCCATCACATCACTGCCTGCTCCTGGAGATTCTGTGACAATAGCAAAGAGGCCTCTCTCTGTCTGTAAGGATGGAACGGGGGCTTTGCAGTGGTAGGAGACTCCAAAATAATAAAATAAACTGCTATATTTGCATTTCCACAAACTGTATAATGCTGAAATATATCATTCAGTATCTTGTGGCTGTCAAAAAAAAGGCAACATGTAGAAGTCATTATATACACAGCAAGATTCCACAAACAATGACAAGATAATCCTTGCCAGTTCTTGGGGTGTAGGTATTGGGGTTCAGAAAGGGATTTTAACCAAACAACAGTGAACGGGTGACAAAACATTTCCAAGTCAGGATGATGTGTATCTTGGAGGTGAACTTGCAGGTGGTGGAAGTTATGGGTTTGGAAGGTGCTGTCTAAGGATCTTTGAATTTCTGCAGTGCATTGTGTAGATAGTAGCAGCAGTGTGTACTGAGCATCAGTGATGGAGCGAGTGGATGACACCACATTCACAAACAATCAAGTGGGTTGCTTTGTCCTGAATGGTGTCAAGCTTCTTGAGTGTTGTTGGGGCTGCACTCATCCAGGCAAGTGTGGAGTATTCCATCACATTCCTGACTTGTGCCTTGTAGATGATGGACAGGCTTTGGGGAGTCAGCAGGTGAGTTATTCTATTACACAGTATTCCTAACCTCTGACCTGCTGTTGTAGCCACTGCATTTATATGGCTAGTCCAGGTCAATATGTGGGCAACGGTAACCCCCAGGATGTTGGTAGTGGGGAATTCAGTGATGGTAACACCATTGACTATCAAGTGATGGTGGTTAGATTGACCACCTCCAACAAGAGACATTTTCTGTAGCATAGACTTTTCCTGCCACCTAGCCTGAATGTTGTCCAATGCCTCAGTTTGAATTTACTAAACATGGAGCTCTCCTTGCTAATGCAGCCATTGGCATCATCATTTATTGTACCACCCTGGCAGTGAGAGGTACCACCCTGGCAGTGAGAGCTAGTGTACAAATCCATCCTGACCTTGGTCATTACTGTAACAAACCATTGTGACCTGCTCCTTTGTTGACTGTGTAAGGTGATTCAGGATATCCTGCCTTCCAGCCAATGGGGTGTTTTTATTGGAGGAAATGAGACAGCTGGGTTGCACACAGCAAGATCCCATTCTAGCAATGCAGCCATGAGCAGATAATCTGATTTCAGTGTCGAAGACTACTGGATAAATAGAGCTCTGGAGAGAAGGCTCCTGCTCATCCTGTACTGAAGCTGGTCTCTGCAGGAATAGACTGATTGTGACTATAAAACAGTGTTTCAGATTGACTGAGTAATTGTGGAAAGAGTAAACCATGGTGATACGGGAAACTTGGGAGACAGCAGGAACCATATATTATTCCGTCAAATAACATTTTGAGTTAAGTGGATACACTTTCGCTGTAAAGTATAATATCCCTAATCAGCTTATTGGATTAACCTCACTTCTCTAACATGTAAGGGATCAGATTTTATGTTTGTGACAAGGTTTGTTATTTAGCTGTTGCTTTAAAGAGGCTGGGAGCTGTTTAGAATAAACTCAATTATTGTTTAGAAAGTGCGGGGAAGATAATAATGACACTGTGTTGGTGAGATTAACTCTTTACTGCCAGTAGCTAAGAAGTCAAAAATCAAAGGGGTTTTAATCTGAAGAAAGGGGAAGCGGGCAGGCAGAGGTAATGACCATTTAGAAGGTTTGCAATATCCTGCCCACACCATGGGCAAAAGGATTTGTGAACTGCCCCTTTCCACTGGAGTTGGATCATGCTTTTGTACACTGTAGATGAAAGGTACTCGTGGAAAGCCGTGAGCAAAGACTGGCAGAGCATGGGACCCAACCCCGGCTGCATTCACCACCAACCCCACCTCACCGAAACCCAGTAGTTGCTTAGCAACATCGGCAATGATCTAAGAGCAGAAGACAGGGAAAATTCTTTTGTTCCTTATGAATGAACAGACAATTGTGACTGGGAATACTGTCAAAAGGAATGAGATTGTGGGTAGAATATTGAGCAAACCTACAAGTCTGTGATTGTAAACCTAATGAGAGAAAAGGATTAAAACTAGGGCTCAATCAAAATAACGACAAACTACTCCATACTCACCAGGCTAAGGTTTCAGCTGAATCTTCAACCTTTGATATCACAGACAGTTGATGGGAACCGCAGTTATACTGATGGCAGTGTGAACATGGTAGTACGGTCTGACAGATAAATAGCAACTCCAGGTTATTGAAGGAGCCAATCACACTCACTCTGCAAAACACAAGGGAGGTGGCATAATTTCCCACTAGTGAGGGTCTACCGCAGATACGACACTTGGTGGGGATGGGGGCGGGGGGTTACTGTTCGAGGATGTAGTCTCTTTGGTCATGCTACCTTCCAATGCTGGGCACAGCGTCGATGACAAACAGCTAGCTGGGATCCTCGTAGCTGTCACCATTGTGCCAATTGCTTATACTACATGAACCTCCTCCATCATCAAGCCAACAGTTTTCCAATGGAAACTACTCCCCTACCCAGACCCGCCAAGCAAGAGGTTGGTAATGTCCCTCGTCTGGAAATCCAGAGGCCCGCATGAATGCTCTGGGAATACGGCTTCAAATTCCAGTCTGCAGCTGGTGAAATTTAAATTCAATTAATAAATCTGGAAGTGAAAAGTCATTTTGGTGGATGTGTCCCTGAGAACCATCATTATTTGTCACAGAAACCCATCTAGTTCCCAAATGTCCTTTAGGGAGGGACACTGTCATCCTTCCCTACATGCAACTGCAGACCCACAGCAATGTGAGTGACTCTTAACTGCCCTCTGAAATGGCCTAGAAAGCCACTCAGTTCAAGGGCACTTAGGGATGGGCAACAAATGTTGGACATCCAATTGAAAAAAAATCAATTAAACTGTACATCTGCCAAGCCCCTTTTGGGGGTTAGTGACTTCATGTCCAGAACTACATGATTCCAAGGAATTGAGCATAAGGATGCATCAGTCAAATTGCTACAGATTTGCTTGATACAGTTGCTAATTGTTGACTGAAATTTATCACCATTTTAAGCAGAATAACCCATACAGAGTGTTGCAGAACTGCAGTTCCTGACATGATACGTTTTCTCAACAAAGTGCAAAAGGTAGCCAGGGCAGAATGTGGCAAATTTGAACCTCAAAGACTTGGTGTTCATATAGAAAAGGTATGTGAATGGCGACTCCTCTAGTTGGAGTAATGTGTGCTCAGAGGTTCAGGTCCTGTCTGGACATGCCTGACAATATTTCACTACTGCTGCATCACCATTTTGGAATGCCACACCTGACAGGATTGTGGGAGTGCCTCCTTTCCCATTCACACTTTTTTAAAAACATCTCTATTTTTATTCGTAGGGTGTGGACATCATTGGCTGGGCCAACATTTACTGTCCTGGAGAGGGGGCTGGTGAGCTGCCACCTTAAACTGCTGTGGTCCATGGGGTATAGGGACGCCTGCAATGCTGTTGGGAGTTCCTGGGTTTTGACCCAGTGACAGTCATGGAGCAGTGAAATTGAGGGCTGTGTGTATGTACCATTGTCATTTCTAGTCCTTTGGTTGATGCTTTCTGGTTTTGTTACCTTTATCAGACATTGGAACAGTTTGACACAACTGAGTGACTTGCTAAGCTGTTTGAGGGACTTTGAGTCAGCCATGTTGCTGTGGGTCTGGAGTCACATGTAATCCAGATCAGGTGAAGATGGCAGATTTCCTTCCTTGGAGGACTTCAGTGAACCACCTGGGTTTTAACACGAATGGTTTTGTGGTCAACACGAAACTAGCTTTTAGTTTCAAATACATCAACTGAATCAAAATTTCACCATCTGCTGCAGAGGAATTTCCCAGAATGTACTGGATCAGTGAATGACTGTGAAAGTTTCCCTCATGCCGGAGCACCCCAGACTGCTGTCTCATTAGAAGGAGGTGATTCGTGGTGAGATGAATCCAGGGGTTATCTTTCCTCAGGCAGAACCTCCATGGTGACCTCAGCTAGTACAGGAATTGAACCCCTGCTGTTGGTGTCACTCTGCATCGATTCACAAACCAGACTCTGACCTCTGGACTCCTGGTACAGTGACAATGCCACTCCACCACTAGCTCCATCCTTGACTCTGGCTCTGTATAAAGTATAGAGGGGAATGCCTGTTGATGATGTGTATCAATGATGCCAATGTCACTTGACTATCTAAAGTGACCTGGAAGGAGACAAAAGCTGTCCAACGTCGAAGAGAATGTGTGTATCTATGTTACTGTCAAATAGATTTATAGAAAACAGCTTGCACTCAAGAAGTGGTACTTGGGAGATAAAGCTGCCAAACCCCATACACACAATAAAGCAAGCTGATGCTCTACTACCTTCTCAAGGTTGAGTGGACAGTGGATGCCAGCGATGTTGAGATTTTTTTTTAAATGCTTGTTTTTTTTTTAAGAAAGCAATCTTGTATACTGGATAATTCAATCGGTTTTAAAACATAAATCCAATGTTTATCATTAGGCTGATGTGTTGATACAAGCAGCAATAAAATCTGCTCCACAAATAGCAGGCCAGAGGTGCATCACCCACCATCTTGAAAGCAGCTAGGGATGTAGAGTAATATATTGAGGCCATTCATCTCATTATGTCTGTGCCAGCTCTTCATAGAATTCAGTCAGCCCTACTCCCCCACATTAACCCCAAAGTATTATGATGCAGAAGGAGGCCATTTGGCCCATCATGTCTATATCAATTCTCCTAATGACCATCATGATTTAATCCATTTCCTACCCTTCCTGCATAATCCTGTAAGTTTATTTCCTTCAAGTGTCCGTTGAATTTTCTGTTACTTAATTTTAACTGCCAATATCTTTTCCTGTCTTCCTTTTGCTTCCACATGTTCCTTCTTTTAGTTAACCCTACAATTTCTTCACTTTGTAGAGCTGCAGGTACTTTTCGCATCTGTCATAAATTTTATTTTCTCACCTCTTATGTCTGGGCCAGGTTTATATTCTGGATGAATAATAAATGAGATCTTCTGAGAGACATTCATAACCTGAGAATCAATTATGAAACAAAGGAAGTTTTGAAGTGATAGTTTCTGGAAGAAGGTTAGGGAAAGGTGATACACGTTAAATGTAGAGAATAAAAATAGGTTGGAAATGCATTCATTAAAGGTCATGAAGGAACAGAGTCATTTGTTTCTGAGCTAGAGACATGGTTAATTGGAGAAGGGAACACGGAAAGACCGTGCTAACACGGGCAGGAGCATTGTGTACAGTTTGGGCCTCATTTCTGGAAGATATGAGAGCACTCGCAAAGGTGTGACTGGAGATGAGGCATTGCAGTTCTTGAGGTTATTCATCAGACCCAAAAAGGTAAAGGATAGCTGACAGTTTATGAAGGATAATGATAAAATAGGCAAGGAGATGGTGACAAAAGTGATAAGTTGATCATCACAAATAGAATGGGGAGAGAAATTTTAAAATTATTCCACAAAATGACAAATTCCCTGCCTCAAACCATTTGAGTTGAACGTTAGAATAAAAATTGTTGGGAAGAAATTAGTTGTTTGATAGAACAGAGTATTAAAGGGTGACTTAACGTGGGCGGTATGATTGGAAAATTTGCAGACCACCCAAAAATTGTAGTTGACAGTGAAGATGATGGCTACCAGCTGCAGGATGACATCAATGGTTTGGTTGAATGGGCAGAAAAGTGGAAAATGGAATTCAATCTGGAAAAATGGGAGGTTATACTCTTGCGGGAGCAAACATATTCCCTTGCTTCATAATAAACAGGAGGATATTGAGAGGAGTAGATGAGACAAGAGACCCTAGAATGCATGCCTATTGGTCCCAGGCAGTGGCAGGAGAGGTAAATAAAGTAAAGAAGGCATAAGGGATACTTTCCTCTGGATGTGGTACAAAAGCTGGGATGTAATGCTGAAACTAAATAAGGCACTGGTTTGGCCACAGCTCAAGGTTTGTGCACAGTTCTAGTCACCACGTTACAGGAAGGACATAACTGCTTCAGAGAGGAAATTTACAAGAATGTTGCCAGGGCTTGAACATTGCTGCTCTGGGGAGAGATTGTATAGATTAGGGCTGGTTTACTTAGAAAAGAGGAGGCTGGGGGATGAGTTAATTGAAGTATACGAAGCAATGAGGGGTTTGGGTAGCGTGGACGGGGAAGAGCTATCTCCCCTTATGGAGCAGTCAGTTACCAGGCAGCACAGTATTAAAGTGATCGGTAGAAAGATGAGAGGGGACATAGAAGAGACTTTTGACCCAGAGACTGATGAGTGTCTGAAATTCCTTGCCCAGGTTTGGAGGTTGAGGTGGAAACCCTCAACTCACTTAGAAGGAATTTGGGTTTGTCACCGAAACATTGTAACTCCAAGGCTGGATCAGAGGTTGGAAAGTGGGAAAAGAATAGGCAGCTAGTTTGTTCAGCCAGTGCAGACTTGATGGGCAGAGTGGCCTCTTTCCATGCTGTAGTTTTTCTATGGTTCTGTGTTATCTGGGGAGGGATTAGACAGACTGGAATATTATAGTCTAGGGGGAAGGAAACAATGGTTTAGGTTGTGACGCCGAGGATTATGGGGTGCGGGTGAGTGAGTGAATATAGAATAGTCTAGAATAGAATAGAATAGAATCTAGAATATATAATCTAGAACATCCTCAGGATATTCTAGATCATATCGGAATTGAGGAGAGTGGGAGGAGCCGGAGTGGGAGTTTAAAGGGTATGGGGAGCAAAAGGAGTAGGATTGGGTACGGAAATATATTTTAGCCTGTGTTTGCACCATTTCTTTGGAAGCATGAAGATTTAAACAGTTGAGTATCTTATCCAGGCCAACGCACCAGTGAATGCTCAAGGAAGCATAGCATTCTGTCTGCCTTTCCAATCGATACTCAGCCCTCATGAAACAGATTCTCTGCTGGTTTGTTTAATTGCTGAATTGTGGGAGCTGAATGCATGTGATTGGCTGCCGTGTTTCTTACACAATGCAAGTGACTACTCTTCATAAAGGTTGTTTCTTCCAGTCTGTCACTGTGTGATGACTAGCTCCTTCTCCAGTTCCTGGAGTTCTCCATGCTTTTCTCTGACAGGTCCATGGAAAGTGTTTCTGTCAACACAACACTGTGGGGGAGCACTGTGAACGGTGCAGGCCTTTATACAATGACCGACTGTGGAAACCAGCAGATGGCAAGAAGGGAACTGCAAATCCATGTCAAAGTAAGTAACGAGAAGGCTTTCATCATGCTTGTTTTCATCAGTCAGAGCATTGAGTACAAGAGTTGGGATGTCTTGTTGCAGCTGTGCAAGGCGTTGGTGAGGATACATTTGGAGAACTGTGTGCAGATCTGGTCACCCATCTGTAGAAAGGATATTATCAAAATATAAAAGGTGCAGAAAAGATTTACTAGCGTGCTACCTGGACTGAAAGGTTTGAGTAATGAGGTGAGGTTGGTAGGCTGGGACTTTTTTTTTCCCTAGAGCATAGGAGACTGAGGGGTGATCTTACAGAGATCTATAAAATCATGACAGGCATAGATAAGGTAGATAGCCAACAGCCTTACCCTGTAGTAGGGGAGTCTAAAACAAGAGGGCATAGATTTAAAGGAGAGGGGAGAGATACAAAAGGGTCCAAAGGGGCATTTTTTTCACACAAAGTCGGGTAAGTGTCTGGAATGAACTGCTAGAGGTAATGGTGGAAGCGAATACAATTTCGTCATTTAAGAAACATTTAGACAGTACATGGATGGGATAGGTATGGAGGGATATGGACCAAACAGAGGTACATGGGACTAGTTTAATTGTGAAAACTGGGCAGCATGGACATGTTGGGCTGAAGGGCCTGCTTCCATGCTGTAGACCTCTGACTGCAGATCTCTTTGGGTGTGGCGCACATTTACCAGAATAGTCCCTGGGAAGAGAGGATACGGAGAGACTGGAGAAACTAGGATTGGTTTCTGGGGTCTGAGGAGATTCAGGAGCACTTTCCTGGATGTTCAAGACCACGAAGGGCTTGAAAGAGAAAGTGGGGAGAAACTGTTTCCACTAGCAGGAGGGAGAATGTCCAGAGAATAGAGATGGAAGGTCATTGGCAAAAAGGAGATGAGGAAGTGGTTTATCCAGCCAGCACAACTCCAGTAGCCTCTTTCTGTGCTGTAATATTTCTACGTCTCTCTGTGATCTGGAGAGGGGTTAGACAGGCTGGAATATTATAGTCTATGGGGGAAGAAGCTATAGTTTAGGATGTGATACTGAGGATTATGGGAAGTGAGTGAGAAAGTGAAATTCTATTCCTCAGGATATTCTAGATTTATATTGGGATTGAAGAGAGTAGGAATATCGGGAGTGGGATATTAAAGCGTATGGCACAGGTTGTTATGACAACGTGAAAGATTGGTGGAAGCCAAATCCACAGTAATATCCAAAAGAAAATGGGGTAAATATTTGGAAAGGAGGAATTTGGAGGGCTGTGGAGAAAAAGCACAGGGATTCGGGGTGTGGGATTAATTGAAAAGCTCTTTCAAAATGGAGGCGCAGGAACAATGGGGTGAATGGTCTTCTTCTCCTATCCTGTGTGACTGTATCATTCTAACAAGTAACAGCCGGGCATACACATCCGGAGAGTGTTGCGTCTCGGGATTGATTCCTGACATGAGTGGAATAATTTGATGAACACCGTGTCAGGGTCGCTATTGGCTTGGCGGGGTGGTCACTGCCGCACTGACCCATGTCGGTGAGCAGAGGAGAAGATCCACAGACGTGACGCACTCTGGCTGGTGCCATACCCCCTGACACTCTCTCCCCATGCCCCTGACTCACTCATCACCTCGATGCCTCTGAAGCACTCCTCACCCCCTGAAACCCTCCCCACCTCCTGACTACATTGCCCTAGCACCACCTCAGCTCTCTGTGCCCACAGGCCAGTAGATATACAGTGTGGACAGCAGTGTGTTATTTTGCTGAGTCCTGAGGAGCATTTCTCTTTGCACAGGGTCTGAGGGTGTTGCTGGTAAGTTAGGGTGCAGCCCTTGGCTCTGTTCCAGTGCTGGCCAAGGCCCCATGTGGCCTGGCCTCCCCACAAGGATTCACCAGTCCAAAGGCCTGGGATACAGGCCCTGGTAGATAGGCCACACAAGCCAACTAGCTGTATGATCCACTGCCTTCTCCTAGATCTTTTGTGAAATGTGCTCCATTGTAATCTTAATGGGCCTCTGTCTGTGAAGGCCCCCAACAGTGGGTGGACACCCTCTCCACCCTAGCAACACCCTCCCCACCCACCGCCCAACCCCAGCTAACCGCTGCCCTCTCACCTGGTGCTGGAGATTTAAAATCAGGAATTGAGTTTACTTTCTATTTTTAAAAAGTGGCAAAGGGAGATTTTGATGTCAGAATTAAGTACAGTTTGTGGAGCGGATGAAGACCATCAAAGTCTGGCTGGCCAAAATGGCCTATTTCTAGATTGGAAAGTCATTCAGGAGAAACTTTAATACAGACAAATTAATCATTTAGCATTTCTGAATAAGTTTTAGTCCTGTCTCACTCATTTGAAGGGATTATTATCTATTATTTTTCCCCTTGTAACAGAATGCACATGCAATGACCATGCAACCAGCTGCCATTTTGATCTCAAGGTGTGGTTGGCATCAGGTAATCACAGTGGTGGAGTGTGTGACAACTGTAGGCACAACACAGAGGGGCAGCACTGCCAACTGTGCCAGACAGGCTTCTACAGGAACATCAGGGCCCCTCTCTCTGCTCCAGATACCTGCCTGGGTAAGAGCACTACTGCTTGAATCATTGCTGAATATGGATAAATAAACCTCTGAATTATCCCTGAGCTGCCTCCTAGTCTCTCCCAACTGAGTCTATAGTCTTTGCGAGTCCAGCTACAAAGGAGTTGCATTAGATTGCATTAACATGGCTCTTAGCCCAACTAATTCTGTCGCTATGATTAGCCGCAAAGTAATACTTTAAGCAGATGGAATCTGATTATTGGAGAATATTTTAATAATTGTCATTGTCGTTATGAGCAATGAAGTAGGACCTCACTGTAGGTTTTAAGAAGGAATTATGTTCCTGGCGACAAATGGGATTTGGATTGTAAAAATCACTGTTGGGAATACTGTGGACTAGCTGGGCCAAATGGCTTGGGTGAAATTGATTTTTGCCAGGAGCCTGATACAAAAGAAAAGTGGAGGCTGGTCAATTCCACCCATCAGCTTGACACTCCGCAGTTCAAGTTACACTAACGTGGGGGCCCTCTAGTATGTGATGCTGTTAACATGGGATCACTTCTACTTGCAATGCTCACAGACCCAGGACGGAGATAGATACGACTGGATTAGAGGAGAAATGTAACCACCTCCACTTCTTCAGTTCTGTGCCTGAAAGGCAGGTGCAACCCAGTGCCATGATCTCCACCATAGGGTAAAGCTAAATCCACCAGCCCAGGCAGAACAGAAAAAGTTGGCACCAATCTGACCCAGAGCGGCCAGCAGCAAACTGACACTACCCTTGCACCCCCACCCACTCTGGCCCTGCTAATCCCATGATACATTAAGCTAACACTTTGATCAGACCAGACACGAAGTGAGGAAAACCCAACACTGGAGAGCTCTGGGAGCTATTGGTTCAAAAAAATCACATCCTCCTCCCAAATATATTACTCATCAACATAAATTTATATAACACCCTCGATGTAACAAAACATCCCAATGTATTTCACAGAGAAATTATGAAACAATAAATGACACTGATCCGTTCAAGGAGTTATTTGGTTCAGATGACCAGCGGCTTGCTCAAACGTGGAGATTTGAAGGAATGAGTGAGGTAGAGGGGTCGGTGAGATTTAGGGAGGGATAATAAAGGCAATGGCTCATCATTTCAGCTAACTCACATGCTGCATCTCCAATTTTCTGCATTGTGAAAAACAACGAAAACTTATATTTATTCAGCACCATTTTTTGGGTGATAAATCTTCCTCAAAGATAAATTCATTGTCCAATGTTCCCAGATATCTGCAAATGGAAATCGTTTTATCTCCGAGATAAAAGGTACTGCAGATGCTGGAGAATCTGAGATAACAAGGCATGGGGCTGGATGAACACAGCAGGCCAAGCAGCATCATAGGAGCAGGAAGGCTTGACGTTTCGGGCCTAGACCCTTCATCAGAAATGGGGGAGGGGAAGAGGGTTCTGAAATAAATAGGGAGAGAGGGGGAGGCGTATAGAGGATGGATAGAGGAGAGGATAGGTGGAGACGAGGCAGACAAGTCAAAGAGGCAGGGATGGAGCCAGTAAAGGTGAGTGTAGGTGGGGGGGGTAGGGAGGAGATAGGTCAGTCCAGGGAGGACGGGCAGGT
>JAHRHZ010000091.1:12625985-12653705 GCA_024137785.1 Ginglymostoma cirratum | reverse complement strand
AGTTGCTGGAAAAGCTCAGCAGGTCTGGCAGCTTCTGTGAAGGAGAATACAGAGTTAACATTTTGGGTACAGTGACCCTTCCTCAGAACTGTTCTGCGGAAGGGTCATCTGACACGAAACGTTAACTCTGTTTTCTCCTTCACAGAAGCTGCCAGACCTGCTGAGCTTTTCCAGCAACTTTGTTTTTGTTCCTGATTTACAGCATCCGCAGTTCTTTTGGTTTTTATTGATGTCAGGCTAACTGGTTAATAATTCCCTGTTTTTTCCCGACTCCATTATTAATGGGTAGGGTTACATTAGTTATTATCCAATCCATAGGATATGTTCCAGAGCCTATAGAATCTTGAAAGCCAATCACAAATGCACCCACTATTTCTAGGGCCACTTCCGTAAGTACCCTGGCATATAGATTATTGAGCCCTGGGGATTTGTCAGCCTTCAACACTGATTTTCTTCAGTCCCCTCCGTCTCACTAGACGTTGTACGCTCCAATTTTTTTGGGACTTGATTTGTAAAGACAGGACCAAAATATGTATTTAATTGTTGTAACTTCACTGACACAGATGCTGTCAGACCTAGTGGGTTCCTATATCAATTTCACTGCCAACATCCTTTTCAAACCCACTGACTCCCACAACTACCTCGACTACAGCTCCTTTCACCCATCTTCCTGTAGAAATGGTATCCGATATTCTCAATTCCTTTGCCTCCACCGCATCTGCTCCCAGGATGAGGCGTTCTACTCCAGGACACCCCAGCTATCCTCCTACTTTAGGGACCGGGATTTCCACTCCTCTGTAATTATAAATGCCCTCAACCGATAATGATGACCATGAATCCATTACATAGAACGTAGAACATAGAACATTACAGCGCAGTACAGGCCCTTCGGCCCTCGATGTTGCACTGATCTGTGAAACCAATCTGAAGCCCATCTAATCTACACTATTCCATTAACATACATATGTTTATCCAACGACCATTTAAATGCCCTTAAAGTTGGCGAGTCTACTACTGTTGCAGGCAGGGCATTCCACGCCCTTACTACTCTCTGAGTAAAGAACCTACTCTGACATCTGTCCTATATCACCCCTCAATTTAAATCTATGTCCCCTCGTGCTAGCCATCACCATCTGAGGAAAAAGGCTCTCACTGTCCACCCTATCTAATCCTCTGATCATCTTGTTTGTCTCTATTAAGTCACCTCTTAACCTTCTTCTCTCGAATGAAAACAGCCTCAAGTCCCGCAGCCTTTCCTCATAAGACCTTCCCTCCGTACGAGGCAACATCCTGGTAAATCTCCTCTGCACCCTTTCCAATGCTTCCACATCCTTCCTATAATGCAGCGACCAGAACTGTATGCAATACTCCAAGTGCGGCCGCACCAGAGTTTTGTACAGCTGCAACATGACCGCATGGCTCCGAAACTCAATCCCTCTATCAATAAAACCTAACACACCGTATGCCTTCTTAACAACCCTATCAACCTGATTGTCTATTGTCGGAAAAACCCATCTAGTTCATTGTATCAGAAATAATAGGTACTGCAGATGCTGGAGAATCCGAGATAACAAGGTGTGGAGCTGGATGAACACAGCAGGCCATGCAGCATCATGGGAGCAGGAAAGCTTGACGTTTCGGGCCTAGACCCTTCATCAGAATTGGGGGAGGGGAAGAGGATTCTGAAATAAATAGGGAGAGAGGGGGAGGCGGATAGAAGATGGATAGAGGAGAGGATAGGTGGAGAGGAGGCAGACAAGTCAAAGAGGCGGGGATGGAGCCAGTAAAGGTGAGGGTAGGTGGGGGGGTAGGGATGAGATAGGTCAGTCCAGGGAGGACGGACAGGTCAAGGGGACGGGATGAGGTTAGTAGATAGGAGATGGGGGTGGGGCTTGAGGTGAGAGGAAGAACAGGTTAGGGAGGCGGGGATGAGCTGGGCTGGTTTTGGGATGCGGTTGGGGGAGGGGAGATTTTGAAGCTTGTGAAATCCACATTGACACCATTGGGCTGCAGGGTTCCCAGGCTGAATATGATTTGCTGTTCCTGCAGCCTTCAGGTTGCATCACTGCGGCATTGCACGAGGCCCAGGATGGACATGTCGTCTGAGGAATGGGAGGGGGAGTTGAAATGGTTTGCGACTGGGAGGTGCAGTTGTTTGTTGCGAACTGAGCGCAGGTGTTCTGCAAAGCGGTCCCCAAGCCTCCGCTTGGTTTCCCCGATGTAGAGGAGGCCACAACGGGTACAGCGGATGCAGTATACCACATTGGCAGATGTGCAGGTGAACATCTGCCTGATGTGGAAAGTCTTCTTGGGGCCTGGGATTGGGGTGAGGGAGGAGGTGTGGGGGGCAGGTGTAGCACTTCCTGCGGTTGCAGGGAAAAGTGCCAGGTGTGGTAGGGCTGGAGTGGAGTGTGGAGCGGACAAGGCAGTCACATAGAGGGTGGTCCCTCCGGAAAGCAGACAAGGGTGGGGATGGAAAAATGTCTTTGGTAGTGGGGTCGGATTGCAGATGGCGGAAGTGTCGGAGGATGATGCGGTGGATTCGGAGGTTGGTGGGGTGGTACGTGAGGATGAGGGGGACTCTTTTTTGGTTGTTATTGCGGGGACAGGGTGTGAGGGATGAGTTGCGGGAAATGCGGGAGACACGGTCGAGGGCGTTCTCGACCACTGTTGGGGGGAAGTTGCGGTCCTTGAAGAATGAGGACATCTGAGATGTACGGGAGTGGAATGCCTCATCCTGGGAGCAGATGCGGCGGAGGCGAAGGAATTGGGAATAGGGGATGGCATTTTTGCAGGAAGGTGGGTGGGAGGAGGTGTACTCTAGGTAGCTGTGGGAGTCGGTGGGCTTGAAATGGATATCGGTTTCTAGGTGGTTACCCGGGATGGAGACAGAGAGGTCCAGGAAGGAGAGAGGTGTTGGAGATGGTCCAGGTGAACTTCAGGTTGGGGTGGAAGGTGTTGGTGAAGTGGATGAACTGTTCGAGCTCCTCATGGGAGCACAAGGCGGCGCCGATACCGTCATCAATGTAACGGAGGAAGAGGTGGGGGATAGGGCCAGTGTAGCTACGGAAGAGGGATTGTTCCACGTAACCTACAAAGAGGCAGGCATAGCTTGGGCCCATGCGGGTACCCATGGCCACCCCCTTTGTCTGTAGGAAGTGGGAGGAATTGAAAGAGAAGTTGTTGAGGGTGAGGACAAGTTCAGCTAAGCGGATGAGGGTGTCAGTGGAGGGGGACTGGTCAGTTCTGCAGGACAGGAAGAAGCGGAGGGCCTTTAGGCCATCTGCATGGGGAATACAGGTGCATAGGGACTGGACGTCCATAGTAAAAATGAGGTGTTGGGGACCGGGGAATTGGAAGTTCTGGAGGAGGTGGAGGGCGTGGGTGGTGTCATGGACATAGGTAGGGAGTTTCTGGACCAAGGGGGTGAAAATGGAGTCTAGGTAGGTGGAGTTGAGTTCGGTGGGGCAGGAGCAGGCGGAGACAATGGGTCGACCAGGGCATTCAGGTTTGTGGATTTTGGGAAGGAGATAGAAGCGGGTGGTGCGGGGTTGGGGAACGATGAGGTTGGAGGTGGTGGGTGGGAGGTCAACTGAGGTGATGAGATTGTGGATGGTTTGGGAGATAATGGTTTGGTGCTCAGGGGTGGGGTCATGATCCAGCAGGCAGTAGGAGGAGGTGTCGGAGAGTTGGCCCCTGGCCTCAGCGATGTAGAGGTCAGTGCACCATACCACAACTGCGCCTCCCTTGTCCGCGGGTTTTATGGTGAGGTTGGGATTGGAGTGGAGGGAGCGGAGGGCTGCACGTTCTGCGGGGGAGAGGTTGGAGTGTTTGAGAGGGGTAGAGAGGTTGAGGCGATTGATGTCTTGACGGCAATTGGAGATTAAGAAGTCGAGGGAGGGTAGGAGGCCTTGGGGTGGTGTCCAGGAGGAGGGCTTGTGTTGGAGGCGGGAGAAGGGGTCAGTAGAGGGAGGGTTAGATTCACGGTTGAAGAAGTAAGTGTGGAGGCAGAGGCGGCAGAAAACTGCTCAATATCCAAGCGTGAGCGGTATTCGTTGATATGTGGGTGGAGGGGGACAAATGTGAGCCCTTTACTGAGGACTGACCATTCGTCCTCAGTAAGGGGGAGGTCTGGGAGGATGGTGAAGACTCGGCAGGGCTCAGTGTTGCTGTCTCCTCTGGAGCTGCTGGCTGTAGACGCAGTAGGCAGAGTGTTGTCGGCTTCGGCTGTGGGTGGGGTTGCGTCGGCGGTGGGCGGAGTTACGTCAGCGTCGGTGGTGGGCGGAGTTACGTCAGTGTTGGCGGTGGGCGGAGTTGTGTCGGCATCGGTGGTGGGCAGAGTAGGGTAGGCGGCAGCGGTGACAGTTAGGGAAGGAAACTGCCATCCTTACCTGGTCTGGCCTACATGTGACTCCAGACGCACAGCAATGTGGTTGACTCTCAACTACCCTCTGGGCAATTAGGATGGGCAATAAATGCTGCATAGCCAGCGATTCTGGTAATGACTAAAAGAAAAGCCACATCTCCTCCATTTCCTGCACCTCTGCCCTCAAGCCACCACCCCCTCAACAACAATAAGGATAGAATCCCCTCAGTCCTTACATTACTCACCACCAACCTCGAAATCCAATGCATCATCCTCCAACATTTCCACCACCATCAGACCCCATCACCAAAAAAATGTTTCCTTCCCCACGCCCTCCACTTTCCGCAGGAACCGTTCATTCCGAACTCCCTCGTCAGATCTACAATCCCCACCAACCCCTCTTCCACATCCAGTACCTTTCCCTGCAATCACAAGAGTGCAACACTTGCCCCTACACCTCCCCTCTCACCTCTATCCAAGACCCAAACAATCCTTCCAGATCCAGCAGAGATTCACCTGTACTTCATCCAATCTGATCTACTGTATCCATTGCTCCTGATGTGATCTCCTGTCTCTCGGGGAGACCAAACGCAGACTCGGCGACCAGTTTGCAGAGCATCTGCACTCTGCACGCATCAACCAACCCAATCTTCCTGTTGCCATCCATTTTAATTCTCCATCTCACACCCCGAGTGACTTGGCCACATCCACTGTCAGAGTGAGGAAAAATGTAAACTGGAGGAACAATACCTGATATTTTGCCTTGGGAACTTACAGCCCAATGGCCTCATATTGACTTCACCAGCATCAAAATCCCTCCACCCCCAGCCTTCCCATGTCCAGCCCTCCCCTTTCCTCCTCACCTCCCTGACCTGATCTAACCTGTCCATCTTCCTACTCACCTATTCACTCCACCCTTCCTATTGACAATCATTATAAACCCCTTTACCTGCATCCACCTATCACCATCCCACCTGCCCTTTCCCCAGCCCCACCCCAGCCCTCATTTATCTCTGGGCTCACCTCCACCACCACCACCCCCTCCCCGCGCCCCAACCCCCAACCAAGTCCTGACGAAGGTTTTCGGCCCGAAATGTTGACTTTCCTGCTCCTCTGATGCTGTCTGACCTATTGTGCTTTTCCAGCCTCACACCTATAGACTCTGTTTTTGTTCTTGGTCAGCCATTTCTTTCTCCCCCACTGTAACTTCCCCTGATTCTGACTTTAAGAGATCTATATTTGTCATTCATTTTTTCCCTTCACATACCTACAGAACCTTTTACAATCAGTTTTTGTGCTTTCCTGTTAATGTTGATGGAAGCTGGATCTCAATATTGTGGGTGATAAGCTCAGTCTTCCTGGTGCTGACTGTTAGTCCAACTCCTTGTAGGCCTGAGAGAACCAAGCTACAAACTGCTGTGGGTCACCTTCAGCATCTCAAACTCATGAGATGTTGTCAGTAAGCAGCAGCTCACAAAGCCGAGTGCAAAGAAACCACTACCTCAGGATCACGGAACAAGAGGGGGAAGGCTCCAAACCAGAGCTGGACCATTCAGGGACAAAACTAGAAAGAAAACCATCAGTTTACATTTCACCCGAAACGTTAACTCTGATTTTCTTCTTCACCCGCTGAGCTTTTCCAGCGACTTCTGTTTTTGTTGTTTTTGAAAACGGTAGCAGCAGATTTGAAAAAGCCTTGGTTGTGAAGTGGGAACAATCTTTAACAGGAGCTTGTTGCTGACTTCAATCTGAGGATGAAGCATTTTTACCCATGTATACATTTAATGACAGAAAGTGCTCAAGACTCAATACCGAATAGGATAGAATATCCTTTTATTCTATAGGGTTCAAGGGCTCAATACTTTGCAGAGAGTCGAGCTAAGTAAGTGAAGGAAGGACCTCACCAGAGAAATATCTGTGAAATTAATTTCCCAAATTGGAAACTATGGAAAGACTAAAAAAACCCTTATATTTGCAACTGTGTCAACCGATAATTCCTAAAAATCGATTGGTATTTGTTCTGCTTGTAATCCACTGTGAAACATTTTTATTTTGTTACAAGATATCATTTCCTATTTTGTACCTGACTTTCTATCGAAGACGATAAGAGGAAAAGCGCATTTTAAAATAAATGGCAAAGCTGAAACCAAAACTGGGCAGCTTTGCTATTGAGCTTGTCAGCAAGTTACAAACCTTATCCAATAAACAGATAGTGCAGAGGGCATAGAATAGCACTATAGAATCCCTACAGTGTGGAAACAGGCCATTCAGCCCATCAAGTACATGCTAATCCCCTGCACAATATCCCACCCTGACCCAGCTCCCTACCCTATCCTTCCAACCCTGCATTTCCCACGGCCAATCCACCCAGCCTGTACATCCCTGGACACTATGGGCAATTTAGCATGGCCAATCCACCCTAACCTGCACATCTTTGGACTGTGGGAGGAAACTGGAGTACCTGGAGGAAACCCACGCAGACACAGGGAGAATGTGCAAACTCCACACAGACAGTCACCCGAGGGTAGAATCGAACCTTGGTCTTTCTAAACTGGTTACATGACAGATGCTGAATTAACAGCAGATAAGCAAGTGCCCACTTGGACATTTAGCAGTTCTGAGGCAGGGTCACTCAACTCAAAATGTTAACTCTGATTTCTCTGCACAGATGCTGTCAGTCCTGCTAAGCTTTTCCAGCAATTTCTGTTTTTGTTTCTGATTTCCAGCCTCCACAGTTATTTTAGTTTTTAAATTAGCAATAAAACTCAGAAATGTGAAGTGATCCATTTCGGTCGGAAGATGAGGAGATGAAATGGAAACTAAATGGTGCCAACTTCAAAAGGATGAAGGAACCAAAAGGTCCAACGATTTTGGATACCTAGACTTGACAGCAGAACAAGGTAAAGAATCTGAAATGGAATCCTTGATTTTTTGAATGAATGAATGAATACAAAAGTGAGAATGTTGCTTTAAACCCCCCTGAAGGTGCCAGTTCACCCTCGGCAGGAGAACTGTGTTCAGGTTGGAGCTTCATTCTTTCAGAACGACATCAAGATTTTGGGAAATGAGTGAAATAGATTGTTGAGAATAGTCCTGGGGATGAGGGATGTCCGTGGTGTGGAGGGAATGGGGTTAAGCAAAACATTGATCAAGACTTCTAAAACCAAGAATGGTTTGCGAACATACAAACGAGGAACAAGAGTAGGCCATTTGGCCCTTCCAGCCTGTTTTGCCATTCAATAAGATCACAGCAGATCTGGCTTTAACCTCAACTTTACATTCCTGCACATCCCAATAATCTTTCAAGCCCTTGGTCATCAAAGGTCTATCTACTTCTACCTTAAAATGTATTTACAGATTCTCCATCCATTGCTTTTTAAGGAAGGGAATTCCAAAGACTCTCAACCCTCTGAGAGAAAAGAATGGTTCCTCATCTCTGTCTTAAATGGGTGACCCTATATTTTTAAATAGTGACCCCTGGTTCTAGATTTTCTCATAAGAGGAAACATCCTCTCAACATCCACACTGTCAAGTCTCCTCAGGATCTAATATCTTTCAATTAAGTCACCTCTGATCCCTCTAAACTCCTATGATACAATCCCAGCCTGTCTAGCCTTTCCTCACAAGGCATTTCACTTATACTAGGTATTACACTAATGAATCTTATCTGAACTGTTTCCAACACATTAACATCCTTCCATACATAAGTACACAGCATTCCAGGGATAGTAAGAACTGCAGATGCTGGAGTCAGAGATAACACAGTGTGGAGCTGGAGGAACACAGCAGGCCAGGTAGCATCAGAGGAGCAGGAAAGTTGATGTTTCGGGTCAACTTTGAAGAATCTGAAGGGTCCCGACCTGAAATGTCAGCTTTCCTGTTCTTCTGATGCTGCCTGGCCTGCTGTGTTCCTCCAGCTCCACAGCGTTCCAAGTGTGGCTTTAGTTGAATAACTAAGAAACTGGTTTTCTGAGGAAGGGTCACTGGACCCGAAACGCTAACTCTGATTTCTCTCCAGAGGCTGCCAGACCTGCTGAGCTTTTCCAGCAACTTCTGTTTTAAGTAGAAACTGCTTTTAGTAGCTGAAGGAGGGGTAACCAGAGGAAACAGATAATTAGCAGTCGAATGCGGGAGTAGGACAAAGGGATATTGGCTAGGCACAGTGGAATAAACCCTTCCAAATAAAGCAGCACTTTGGCGAAAATATTAGGCTGACTTGGGACCGAGTCACTCCCTAACGCAATAAATGCCCAACATCCACACTGAAGCCAAAAAGAAAACAGGAGTAGTGGTCAGAATTTTAAACTGAGGACAGAACACAATTGTATTCACATGGCAAAATAGTGCCTTTGTGTTAGACTTAAATGAACTTCACACATGCTCGAGTAGACAATAGATGGATATTCAACAGTGCTCACTGCTCTGTCAACCAAGCAGCAGTAAGGTGCTGAGTTACACCACAGTACAAAAAGGTTTCATGTGTCTAATGCCAGCCATTGTTATTCTATACAATTTTTTAAAAAATGAAACATTATACAGATGAAATCGAACAAGGCATGGAAAAGCAGTAATCTGATATGATAGAATGCTACTTCAGGCTTTCAATCACTTCCTTAAAGCACTTCATGTCAAAACATCTAACCTTTTGGCATAACAAGGTGTAGAGTTGGATAACACAGCAGGCCAAGCAGCATCAGAGGAGCAGGAAAGCTGACGTTTCGGGTCTGGACCCTTCTTCAGAAATGGGGGAGGGGAAGGGGATTCTGAAATAAATAGGGAGAGAGGGGGAGGCGGATAGAAGATGGATAGAGGAGAAGATAGGTGGAGAGGAGACAGACAGCTCAAAGAGACGGGGATGGAGCCAGTAAAGGTGAGTGTAGGTGGGGAGTTAGGGAGGGGATGGGTCAGTTGAGGGAGGACGGACAGGTCAAGGAGGCGGGATGAGGCTGGTAGGTAGGAGATGGGAGTGGGGCTTGAGGTGGGAGGAGGGGATAGGTGGGAGGAAGGACAGGTTAGGGAGGGTCAGTCCAGGGAGGACAGACAGGTCAAGGAGGTGGGATGAGGCTGGTAGGTACGAGGCAGGGGGTCGGGCTTGAGGTGGGAGGAGGTGATAGGTGGGAGGAAGGACAGGTTAGGGAGGTGGGGACAAGTTGGGCTGGTTTTGGGATGCGGTTGGGGGAGGGGAGATTTTGAAGCTTGTGAAGTCCACATTGATACCATTGGGCTGCAGGGTTCTCAAGTGAAATATGAGGTGCTGTTCCTGCAACCTTCGGGTGGCATCGTTGTGGTACTGCAGGAGGCCCAGGATGGACATGTCATCCAAGGAGTGGAAGGGGGAGTTGAAATGGTTCGTGACTGGGAGGTGCAGTCATTTGGCAGTTTTCTTTATTCTTTCATGGGATGTTGCCATTGCTGGCAAGACTAGCCTTTGTTGCCTTTGAACCTTGTGTCTTGCTGCAGCCATTTCAGAGGGCAATTAAGAACCAGACACTCAAATAAATCAAACTATCGCAGATGCTGGAAATCTGAAACAAACACAGAAAGTGCTGGAGAAACTCAGTAGGTCTGTCGGTATCTGTGGAGGGAGAAACAGAGATAACGTTTTAAGTCTGGTATGACTCAACTTCAGAACATTCAGACCTGCTATTTAAATTTCTGCTAAATGTCAGCCACATCTCCTTTAAACATTCCCCCTGTCACTTTAAACCTATGCCCCCTCGTATTTGATATTTCCACCCTCAGAAAGAGACTCCAACTATCCCCACCTATCCATGCCCCTCATAATTTTATACACTTCTGTCTGGTCACCCCCTCCTCCCCCCTCAGCTTCCGACACTCTTGTGAAAACAATCCAAGTTTGTCCAACCTGTCCTTATAGCTACTACACTCCAATCCAGGCAACATCCTGGTAGATGTCTTCTGCACCCTCTCCAAAGCCTCCCAGGCTGCACACAGGACTCCAAATGCTGTGTCACTAATATCTCATATAGCTGCAACAAGACTTACCAACTGTTCTCCTTGGACAGAAAATCCTGAGAAGAGATCTGTTCAAGATTTGAAAATCAAGAGTGGGCTGGACAAAGTAGATAGGGAGAAGCTGTTCCTGTTTGCAAAAGGAACCAGAACAAGAGGGTCACAGATGGACCCATAGAATGTTACAGCATGGAAACAGACCCTTCGGTCCAACTTGTCCGTGCCGATCAAGTTTCCCTTTAGTCCAACTTTCCTGCATTTGGCCCATATCCCTCTAAACATTTCCTATACACATACCTGGCCAAATGTCTTTCAAATGTTGTAAGTGTACCTGCATCTACCACCTCCTCTGGCAGCTCATTCCACCTTCTGTGTGAAAACATTGCCCCTCAGGTCCCTTTTAAATCATTCCCCTCTCACCTTAAATCTATGCCCTCTAATGTTGGACTCCGCTACCCTGGGGAAAAGACCTTGGCTATTCACCTTAGTTATGCCCCTCATGATTTATAAACCTTTCTCAGGTCACCGCTCAGCCTCCAATGCTCCAGGGAAAATAGCCCCAGCCTATCCAGCCTTCTCCTTATAACTCAAACCCTCCAGTCCTGGTAACATCATCGTAAATCTTCCCTGTACCTTTTCCAATTTATTAATATCCTTCCTACAGAAGGGCTGCAAGAGGAGCAAGGGGCAAGTGAGGAAATACTACTTCACTCAAGGAATAGTTAGGGTATGGAATATACTGCCAGGAAGTGTGATGGAGGCAGGTTCAATTGAGTCTCTCTAAGGGGGGCATTGGATAATTATTGGGATTGAAACAATGCGCAAGGGTGTGGGGAAAAGGCACGAGATTGGCACCAGGTAATGATGCTCGTTTAACAAAGTAGTGCAGGCAGGATGGGCTGAATGGCCTCGTTCTGCACCTTAACACTTACTTGTAAGATTATGTGACATTTCTGGGAAGGAGAGAACAAGACAAGCTGACTGTGTGCAATTTACAGTGTTCACAAAGAAAGCACTCCATTTCTATAGCACCTCTCACTGGCCTCAGAATGTCCTAAGGGGCTTGGCAAACAAAAAACAATGGAGTCACTGCTCTTGTGAAAGGAGCAGAGCAGCGGATATATGCACAGCAGGATCCCACCTGGGACCATCAAATAAACGACCAGGTAATCTGTTTTAGTGCACATTGGCCAGGACGTGAAATCTCCCTGCTCTTCCTCAAATTGTGCCACAGGGGTGAGCAGGCTAGGTGGATTGGCCATGGGGAATGCAGGGTTATAGGGATGGGGTAGCAGGGCAGGTCTGGGTGAGATGCTTTTTGGAGGGTTTGTGTGGATTTGATGGGCTGAATAGCCTGCTTCCAAACTGTAGGGATTCTGGAAAAAAAAGTACATTCTATCCTCCTTTAGTTTGTCAGAGTGACAGGGCAGCATTCCCTCAGGAATCCACTGGATTCTGTCTTTGGAGTAGGGCTATAAATTCACAACGCTCAGATTTAGAATGCAATGGAAACAGGCGTGTTATCACTGGTGGAACATTTGACCAGTTCCTGGAGACTAGTTCTGTCAAGGTGACACTAGCACTGAGGTGTAGCTGCTTAACTGCATGGACTCACGCTCTTGGGAAACACATACATGTAATTCTTTTGATGAGAAGCTTCATTCCAATCCGAACCCTGGCGTTTAAGATAAAAGAATTTTGTCACAGTTTGCTACTTTATCGCTACAATATATCAAGAAATGACCTTGATGGATAAAACCCAGACAATACAGTATTTGTGTGCTAAACAATTACATTTTTGCTTTTGTTTGAGTCACATTCTTGCATTTAAACTGCCCTTTGTGGCAAGGGGAATTAAAGTTCAGGAATTCCTCAGCCCGACTGGAAACTTAATTGACCAGCACAAGAAGGTTGGCAGAATTCTGTGACACATTAAAATTTGTAGGTAGAGTTCTGAAAAAGGGAGGTGTTCGGAGTCTGGTGTACAAAAATAACTGAGACAGGAAAAAATTAGCAAGACAAGTAAAAGATTAGCACATGAAACTGTGAGTAGATGAAAGTCACTGTCACAGCAGCAGAGGTGAAAGCCAAATACGAAAAGCATAGAAAGTGCCAAGAATATTCAGCAGCCTGACAGCATCTGCGGACAGAGAAGCAGAGTAAATGTTTCAGGTCAATAACTATTCATTGGAATTTCAGGCAATCTATTAAGTAGTTAAATTCACAAAGAACTTACATTCTGCAGAGTAGCCTTCAGTCCATCTAGAAGTGTCAGCAGTGTCTCATTTAGAAGCATTCTATCTCTAAGAATTCCTTCCCTTCTTCCTCAATGTAGTGGACTAGGTCCAACCACCTTCAGCTGCTTCATCTATGACCTTCCCTCCATCAGAAGGTCAGAAATGGGGATTGTTCACTGATGATTGCACAATGTTCACCACCAGTCACAAAGCAGTTCATGTTCAAATACAACAAAATCTGGACAATATCCAGGCTTGGGCTGACAAGAGAAAGTCACATTCGCACCACACAAATCCCAGGCAATGACCATCTCCAATAAGAGACAATCTAATCGCTGCCTCTTGACATTCAATGGTCTTACCATCACTGACTCCCGCATTATCAACATCCTGGGGGTTACCGTTGACCAGGAGCTCAACTGGACTCACCACATAAATACAGTGGCTACAAAGAGCAGATCAGAGGCCAGGAATCCTGCAGTGACTAACTCACCTCCTGATTCCCCAAAGCCTGTCCACCATCTACAAGGCACAAGTCAGGAGTGTGATGGAATACTCCCCACTTGCCTGGATAAATGCAGCTGCAACAACACTCAAGAAGCTTGACACCAAAGCAGAGATAGTAAGAACTGCAGATGCTGCAGTCAGTGATAACACAGTGTGGAGCTGGATGAACACAGCAGGCCAAGCAGCATCAGAGGAGCAGAAAAGTTGATAGTTTGGGTTGGGACTCCTCTGATGCTGTTTGACACTAAAGCAGCCCGTTTGATTGGCACTACATCCACAAGCATTCACTCCCTCCACCACTGATGCAGTAGTGGAGCAGCAGTGCGTACTTTCTACAAGATGCACTGCAGAGATTCATCAAAGATCCTTAGACAGCTCCTTTGAAACCCACAACCACTTCCATCTGGAGGACAAGGGTAGCAGAGACATGGGAACACCAACCCGCTGCAAGTTCCCCTCCAAGCCACTCACCATCCTGCCTTGGAAATATATTGCCGTTCCTTCACTGCCCCTGAGTCAAAATCCTGGAATTCACTCCCTAATAGCATTGTGGGTCAACCCACAGCAGGAGGAATGCAGCGGTTCAAAAAGGCAGCTTACCACCACCTTCTCAAGGGCAACTAGGGATGGGCAATAAATGCAGACCCAGACAGTGACATCCACATCCATGAATGAATAGGAAAATAAGATGTTATTTGGGATTGTAAAAAATGCGCTTGTTCCTTGAGCATCAGCGAATGGAATCTACTATTAAAGATGTAAAAGAAAGTACCCCTGCTGTCCTTTGCAAGGACATTGTCTGACATTATAGTGTACCTTCATACTGATTGCACACATTTGGACCATATTTTCTGATAGTTATTTCCAAAAGTGCTTTAGTGGTCAGTCTCTAACCAGCACACAGTCAGTTCTAAAGGTGGTGCTCTCTGGGCCGTGTAGTTAGAATCGATAGGAACCTTGAAGACTTGAGTTTATGTAGTGCCTGTCACAGCATTAGGATGTTGAAAAGTGTTTCATAGCCGGTGAATTACTATTAAAATCGTCACAGTTACAATGCAGGAAATACCGTGGCTACTTTGTGAAAGACGGATCTTGCTATGTCAGAATATTTTTTAAATGTTTAAAAGGTCAAAGTATCCCAGCAGTTTGTATTGGAGGCCGATCATGAATGTGGGGGAAAGGTGATGATGTACAAATAAAGATTGTTTGAAAACTCAAAAGCCGAGAATGCTGAACAGTCAGGACGTGTCCTAAGATAAGAAGACAGTTTCCGAGACACTCAATAGCACAATAAGAGATAGTACAGGCCAGTCAGAGTTAAGGAAATTTATAAAAAAGACACCTGCTGCTGACATTAAACAAAGTTTGAAGAAAGCGAAGCTGTTGAGAGATTAGAAGTGGATCAACAGCGAAATGCATTTGGCATCGGCCAGTGAGCTGGTCAAATAGTACACAAATGTGTTTCCTCTCTCTACATATGCTGCCAGACCTGCTGAGTTTCTCCAGCACTTTATCTGTCTTAGTATGAAAACGAAACCTGTCTCCACTTAAAGTTCAGAGATAACAAGGTGTAGAGCTGGATGAACACAGCAGGCCCAAAACGTCAGCCTTCCTGCTCCTCTGATGCTGCTTGGCCTGCTGTGTTCATCCAGCTCTACACCTTGTTATCTCAGATTCTGCAGCATCTGCAGTTCCTACTATCTCTCCACTTAAAGTTCAGTTCAGTTAAAGTTAACAGCAATCTCAGAATACTTGCAAATGCACTTATAAAGACTTCAAATCACATGTCTTCAAAAGGCTAAAGAAGGAAATACTTTGGATTAATTGCCAGGTAGTACTGCAAGATAGCTGTATGAATCCAAAATTGATATTTGCTGAGAAAGCTTGTTGTTTGAAACAGCCAGGCCTGAATAAAGCAAAACTTACCGTCTCCTGACAGACAATCCTTCAGTCTGATCGCCACAGACAATCCACAAAAAAACTGCAAAGTGCTAATGACCAGATAATGTTGTTGGTGTCAGGGTGAAAACTGGTCAGGTAAATGGGAGAGCTCTCCTGCTCCTCTCTAACAGGTACCTGCATGTTACAACAGCTGAGAGGGTCAAAAGGGGCATCTGAAAAGCAACACCACAGACAGAGCAGCACTCCCCTGGCACTGCCAGACAAGCATCTTTGCTGCACTCTGTGTAATACGGCTTGAGACAAGAGCGTTGTGTCCCACAGGAGAGAGAATTATCATTGAACCATGGCTGACAAATGCAGACATTCAGATTTGAGTTATTATTGTCGTATGTACCATGATACAGTGAAAAGTATTGTTTTGCACGCTAACCAGATAAATCATACCTTACATAGCATATCAGAGTAATAGAAAAGAATGCAGAATATAGTGCTACAGCTACAGGGAAGGCGCAGAGAAAGATCAACTCTTATAAATGAAAGGTCCGTTCATAAGTGTGATATCAGTGGGAAGAAGCAGTCCTTGAATCTGTTGGTACGTGTTTTCAAACTTTTGTATTTTCTGCTCGACAAAAGAGGGTGGAAGAGAGTATAATCGGGGTGGGAGGGGTCTTTGATTATGCTGGCTGCTTTCCCAAGACAGCGGGAAGTGTAGATGGAGCAAAGATGAGAAAGGAAGAAAAGGCAAGAGGGTGTATTAAGAAAGGAGGAGTTATGCTATGAGTGGAATTCACAAATAAATCGTGGTCCTTGGATCGACAGGCAGCACTGATGTCAAATGCAGAAGCAATGCTACCTGTTTGAATGAGACAGGTTGTCCCTCTCTGCTCTTTGTAAATTCAGGGCAGGCTGGATAAACTGTGAAATAAAATAAAATACTGCTATTGCTGGAGATCTGAAATTAAGACAGAAAGTGCTGGTCTGGCAGCATCTGTGGAGAGAGAATACGAGTTAATGTTTTCAATCTGGTATGATGCTTCTTCAGAACCGTAGGGAGATGAAAGCAATGGGTTTAATGCTGAATAAGGGGAGCAGGAGTAACCGGGAGAGATGGGGAAGGTGCCCATGGCTAGAAGCTAAATGAGTGCGCTAGGTAGCAGGGGAGGGATACAGATAACAAGTGTTACAGAATCAGACAATTGTTCCTGTGTAAAGGGAGGCCATTGGACCAATCATGTCTGAAACAGCTCTCGGAGCATTTTAACTTACTGCTAATCTCCTACCTTTTCCCCATATCCCTGCAGGTTATTTCTATTTAAATCATCATCCAATGATGTCTTGAATTGCTTGATTGAATTTGTCTTCATATCTAGGCAGTACATTTGCTGAGTGAAAACAGTTACTCTCATAGCGTTTTTGCTTCTTTTGCAGGATCCATTTAGGAATGAGAACAGTTTATCCCGAATCACTCTGTCCAGACTCCTCATGATTTTGCAAACTTCTATCAGGTCCTCCTTCAGCCTTGTCCTCTCTAATGAGAACATTCCCAAGTATCTATCCCCATGGCTGAAGTCTCTCATCCCTTGAACCATTCTTGTAAAATTATGTTGGTACACTCCAGAATGCATTCAAATCCTATCCATCAGATGGGGCTCTGAACTGTATACAATACTGCAGCAGAGGTCTAAACAGTGTCTATGTAAGTTCAGCACAATCGCCCTTGTACTCTATGCCCTATTAATGAAAACTAAAATACTGTATCCTTCATTAAAGCTCTACCTGTCCTACTGCCTTTAATGACTTATGTACATATTCACCCAGGTTCCTCCGCTCCTGCACGTCCTTTAGAATACTATCCTTTATTTTATAATATATGTCCGTGTACCAAAGTTCTCACCTCACACCTCCCTGCATTGAACTTCTTCTATCACTTATTAGCACAGTCCTCTACAAACTTGTCAATGTTCTTTTGGAGTTCCACACTGTCCATCTCACAATTTACAATTCTTCCACATTTGGCATCACCTGCAAATTTTGAAATTGCCTGCTTCACACCAAAGTGCAGATCATTAATATATATCAGGAAAAGCAAGTGTCCCAATACCAACCCCTGGAAAATTCCATTACAAGCCTTCCACCAGCCTGAAAAATATCCATGGACCATTACTCTGTTTCCTATCATTCGGCCAGTTTTATATCCACATTGCCACCATTTCTTCAGTGAATATAATTTCTTTTCAAGTCTGTTCTATAGTACTGTATTGAATATTTATTGAAGTCCAGGTACACCACATCTACGGCATTACCCTCAGCAACCCTCTCCAATACCTCTTCAAACATTTCCAGCGAGTTGGTTAGACACAATTTTCCTTTTACAAATCATTGTCAACTTCCAAATCAACCCCTGTTTCTTCATGTTGAAGATAGGTGTAAATGGCAGGAAGTGTCTGACTTGAAGAGACCAAACTGGATAATTGGGTGTGTTCATACAGGCAATGCTAGTGATAACTGCATCACCTTCCCATCCCCTGGCAGGGCCCATTATTGACATTTCAGGGCAACCCTGTTTAGATCTGTCACTGCTGACTTCAAAGTAAGAGGATTGGAAATATTATTTTCAGGTACAATTAGGTTCCAATTCCAAACATGGTGGTTTGGAATGGAGAGTCACTCACTTCTCCAGACATGACACAAGTGAAAGACAATGATCTCTAAAAGACCTGCAGCACTGAGAAGGTTAAAATCTTGTGCAAAAACAAAAAAGATAGAATGCTGGAATTTCAAAGGTGGGTGTCATTTCCCTGACTGCACACAAAGGTTTTAACAGGTTTCTTTTCATCATTCTGTAGGGGCCTATTGACTAGAGGGAGATTTAATATAGTCATGGCCTTCCCACTTTCACATAATTGTCTGGTATTTGTGTTTCTGAGAATGTGTACGTGCACATGTGTGCGTGAGAGTGCACGTGTATCTGAATGTGTGAGTGAAAGTGCATATGCTTGAGCATGTGTGTATATATGTCTGTATGTGGGAGTAAGCGTATGCATCCGTATGTATGTGCATCTGTGTGTGTGAATGTGTAAGACTATGTGCACATGTCTGTGTGTATGCGCTTGAATGAATTTCTCTGTGTGTATGAGTATGGGTGTTGTGTCTCTGTGTGTTTGAATGGAAGTCTGCATGTGGGTATCTGTGTTTCTATGTTAATGTGTGTATGTCTGTGCATGTCTGTGTCTGCACGTGTGTCTGTGTCTCTGTGAGTCTGCATCAATACATGTCTATGTGTGTCTCTGTATCTGTGCCTATCTGTACATGTGCGTTTGTGTGTCTTTGTGTCTGTACATGTGTGCTTGTACTTGTGTGCCTGTGTGTATGCCTGTGCATGTGTCTCTACATGCGTCTGTACATGTGCGTATCTCTGTGTCTCTGTCTGTGCGTGTTTGTGTGTCTCTTGTCTCTGTATGTGTGCATCTGTACATACATGTCTGTGTGTCTCTCTGTCTGTACATGTGTGTCTGTGTGTGTGTATGTGTCTGTCTGTCTCTGTGTTAAACCTGTTGAACTTCCTCATTGCTCCCCCTTCAGAAGTTCACCACAATACATCATGGTGCAGTGGGTAGTGTCCCTGTCTCTGAACTGGAAGCTCTGAGTTTGAGTCTTACTCCAGGACCTGAAGATGCAGCGACCCATGAGTGACACCTTGTACCCCATTGACAGGCAGGAAGAGATTCTCGGTCAGATGGAGGCCCCCACCTTCGCTGCCCAGAGTCCTACACTACAAGGTGAGCGTGAGAGTGGACGTTGCCACAACAGCTCGGATTTCACATGGTGGCCAGTGTGGATCAGACTGGGGCCAACACCATGATCTCTCCCTGTTCAGGCTTTGCTGACTCATGACCTACCCCTTACCCTGCCCCATGGTGCTTGGTGTATGTTAGAGGTGCCCCTTAGCCTGGCCCCTGGTGCTGGGTGTGCGTTAGAGCTGCTGTGAGGCAGAGAACTGAAGGAGGAAATGAAATGTAAAGCAATGCTGCCACCTACTGTCTGAACATATAACAATCCATTCTTGGTGAGAGAGGCAGAGGGTGAATGACATGACACCCCTGCTCCCCTTACCCAGGCATCTGCTGACAAGGGAGACAGCCCCAATCTTTGGTCACCACAGCACTGAGGGACGGTCGTCTAACTTCAATAGGGGCCAATTTCAGGCCAATGGTCTCTCCCTGCACAGGGAACAAATACATAGAATCATTGAATCCCTACAAGGTGGAAAGAGGCCATTCAGTCCATCAAGTCTACACAGACCCTCTGACCAGCATTCCAGCCAGACCCACCTGCCTATCTCATAACCTCACATTCCCCATGAACAATCCACCTAACCTGCACATCTTTGGACCGTGGGAGGAAAGCAGAGCATCCGGAGAAAACCCACACAGACACGGGGAGAATGTGCAAACTCCACGCAGACAGTTGCCCGAGGGTGGAATTGAACCCTGGTCCCTGGTGCTATGAGACAGCAGTGCTAACCACTGAGTCACCGTGCTGTCCACTTTCAGCACAGTTTGTCGGGGACATGGGGATTTACTGACTCTAAGATTTCCTGAACGCTCAGTGAGAGTCTCCAGACTGACAGGGGGATCCCATTCACATTCTATTACAACGGTATTTTCATCCAACTTTGGGGCAAGGCAACAGGCAGGGAAGGAGAGAAGCTGCAATAGTTCCCATGGAGTAGACATCCTGAGGGAGGCTGCAACCCCTTCCCAATAGATGATAAAGATGCCACGGTACTATTCAAGAGAAGTAAAGCAATTCTCCCCTCAGGACACGGGCAAATATTTAACTCCAACCAACAGCCCAAGTAAGGTCCATCAGATTGATTCCTGGGATGGTGGGACAGTCCTAAGAGAAGAGACTGAGTCTGTGTTCTCCTGACTTTAGAAGAATGAGAGGTGATCTCATTAAAACATACGAAATTCTTACATAGATGCACAGGGAATGCAGGAGGGTATTTCTCCTCGGCTGGGGTGTCTAGAACCGGGGAGTGGGTGATACAGGCTCAGAATGAAAGGTGCCATTTAGGACTGAGATGAGGAGGAATTTCTTCAACTAGAGCCTAGAGAATCTTTGGAACTCCCTCCACCAGAGGGTGTCAGAGGTTCGATCATTGAACATGTTCAAGACTGATAACAATAAAGATATTCACTGGAGTTCAGAGAATGAGAGGCGACCTTATTGAAACATGTAAGATTTTTAGACTTGTCAGATTAGATGTGGAGAGGGTAATTCCCCTTGTGGGGGTATCTAGGACCACAGAATATAATCTCAGAGAAAGGGGGTGCAGATTTACGAAAGGGATAAAGAGGGAGTTTTTTTTCTCTTAGAAGGTAGCAACTCTGTGGAATTCTTTAAATATTTTCAAGGCTGATTTTTAATCAGTAAGGGAATCAAGGATCATGGGGAAATGTGGAGTTGACTATTATTAGATCAGCCATGATTTCATTGAACGGCAGATTAGACTCAATGAATTGAATGACCTACTTCTGCTCCGATGTTTTAGTTCTTAAACAGGGATAGTGGAGGACAATAGCGTTAAGGGTAAATGTCAGTGATTGTATTAAATGTAGAGCAGGCAAGATGGGCCAAATGGCCAACTGTTTCTATATCCTCCAATGGGGGAGCTTGCTCTGAGCACATTGGAAATGGGAATGCTGCTCCCCACATCTCACCACATGACCCGAAGGTGGAAACTGGGCTGTGAGAATGATCATGAGAATTGGGTGGGGGAACGGAGGGCTGAGAAAGAGTCATTGTGACTAGAACAGCTGCGAATAGGGAGGTGGGAATAGGATCTCAGAGTACAGGCGAGAGTGTTGGGAAGCGGGGGCATGTGGTGATATTGGACAATGTGGACTAGGGGTCTGGAATGGGATTTTGTTATTGAGGGAGGAATTCTGAGAATGTGAGTTTGAAAATGGGCGCGAGTTTAAAACGAGGAGCTGAAAATGGGGGGGTGAGAAAGGGGATGGTGAGAATGGGCATGTGTGAGAATGGGGAGTGTGAGAATGGGGGTGTGTGAGAATGGGGCTGTGTGAGAATAGGGATGTGTGAGAATCAGCAAGTTGACAATAGGGGTGAGTAAGATGTGTGAGAATGGGGTGAGTGTGGGATAGTGATAATGTGGCGCTAGGATCGGGGGTATGAGGATGGGGATAAGAGTCGGGCTGTTTGAGAATGGGGGAATGAGAATAGGGAACGTGTGAAAGGGGGTATGAGAATGTGAGTGAGAATGGGGGTGTGAGTATGTGAGTGAGAATGGGGGTGTGAATATGGGAGTGAGAATGAAGCTGAAAATGGGTGTATGAGAATGGGGGTGAGAGTCAGGGTGTTTGAGAATGGGCAGGATGAGGTGAGTAGGGTATTTGAGAATGGTGAGTAGAGAATGGGTACCTTTAGGGAGGTAGTTACAGGATTTTGACCCAGCAACAGTGAAGGAACAGCGATATATTTCCAAGTCAGGATGGCGAGTGGCTTGGACGGGAATTTGCAGGTGGTCATGTTCCAGTGTATCGGCTGCCCTTGTCCTTCTAGATGGAAGTGGTTGTGGATTTGGAAGGAACTGTCTAAGGATCTTTGGTGAATTCCTACAATGCATCTTGTCAACTGTACATTCTGCTGCTACTGAGAGTCAGTGGTGGAGGGAGTTGATGTTTGTGGTGCCAGTCAAGTGGGCTGCTTTGTCCTGGATTGTGTCAAGCCTCTTGACTGTTGTTGGAGCTGCACTCATCCAGGCAAGTGGGGAACATTCCATTACACTCCTGACTTGTGCCTAGTAGATGATGGACAGGTTCTGGGGAATCAGGAGGTGAGTTACTCACCGCAGTATTCCTAGCCTCTGACGTGCTCTTATAGCCACTGTGTTTATGTGGTGAGTCCAATTGAGTTTCTGGTCAATGGTAACACCGGGATGTTGATAGTAGGGCATTCAGTAATGATAACACCATTGAATGTCAAGGGGCGGCTGGTTAGATTGTCTCTTATTGGTGATGGTCACAGTCTGGCATTTGTGCGGTGTGAATGTTACCTGTCACTTGTCAGCCAAGCCTGGATATTGTTCAGATCTTGTTGCATGTGAACATGGACTGATTCAGTATCTGAGGAGTCACGAATGGTGCTAAACACTGTGCAATCATTGGCAAACATCCCCACTTTGGACCTTATGATGGAGGGAAGGTCATTCATGGGGTTGGGGGGGGGAAGAGAATGGGATGTGAGTATGAGAGCTGAGAATGGGATAAGAATGGAACGGAGAATGAGAGTGTACGGGGATGAGAACAGGGGTGTGAAATGGGGATGTGTGGTTTACAGTGGAGGTGTTTGAGAATATGGTGTGAGAGAATTGGGTCGTGAGAATGTGGATCTGAAAATAAGGATGTTGGAGTATGGGGGGTCACTTGAGAATGGAGGTGTTTGAGAATGGAGGTGTTTGAGAATGGAGGTGTTTGAGAATGGGGTGTTTGAGAATGCGGCTTCAGAATGCAGATAGGACCCTGTGAATACAGTTTGGAAACAGGGCATTGAAAATGGGGCTGAAAATAGTTGTCTCAGAATGTGACGTTGAGATTAAGTTGTCAGAAGGAGAAAGTGAAGCCTGAGAATGGGAGGATGAGAATAGACAATGAGAAGTGGGTATCATAATGAAGCTGAGAAGCGGCTTTGAGAATGGGGGAGTGAAAAAGGGCTTGGAGAAAGGTGACTGAAGATAAGATGCTCATATCCCAATTCTCACTCTAATCCCAACCCCCATTCTCACTCCCAATTCTCACACACATTTTCACATTCCCCATTCTCACACTCACATTCTCACCCCTCCATTCACACCAATACTAATACACCCCTTTCTCAACTCACCCCCATTCTCACACGGATCCTACCCCCATTCTCACCTTCATTCTCTCGCCACTCGTGTCCCATCCCCTCACTTCCATCCCTGATTTCCCATTTCTGATCCTTCTTGAAGCCCATACCATTTCTCATTCCCCGTCTACGTAAATGCACAGGTTGGTTTGGCTGAGAGTGTGTATCTGCCAACAGCAGAGTAAGAATCAGCAGGTTCAGTGGAAGAAGAGTCAGTGATTGATGTCTCTTCGATAACCTCACTTTCACGGTGATAACCTGACATGACTGGGCTGATGAAAGACAATGCAGTTGCTAAACATCAGCCAGTTATCCAGACGCTTTGGCAGCAATGTGAAGTTGAATTGACGGAGAGAGAGGAGATACAGTTTAAACAGCACATCCTCTGGTCTTCACAACATCTTTACATGTTCAAAAAATTATAAGTTGCTTTGGAGGTGCAGACACTGTCGGTATTTGAAACATCTTCCGCTAAAGTGGAGGTTTTTGAGTTCATATTTTCCGTTGGTCAATTCCCATCTCCACCTATTGGTTTTAAGGCTAGGTTTGTGGCCATTAACAGGCCCAGGCCATGGGCTGTGAAGAGCGCTGTTGCAGCTGAATCCCTGGCTCTCTCACATGGTGAAGTCCACACCGGGGTATCTTGGGAACGGTAGTGTGTATGGTCCACCAGAAAGCCTTAGGCCTGTGCTGACCAGTGAGAAACACAAGGGCTAGGATATATCATTACTGCTCGAGATAAAAATTGTAATTTGATAGCATCTCCTAGTTTGATTTGATTTGGCAAATTGGTTTATATTTTAAAATAGATGAACTGTGCTCAACATCCCCCAACCCTCAAATTATATTTAAATCTAATTTAAATCATTTGCCTTTGTAAATTTTTGATTAATTTCTGTTACAGTGCCTCGCTGAGACTGTTGAACCCATTTTGTTTCCTGAGCTGTTTCTTTAAAAGGGGTAGAACTGCCAGCCTTCTGTTGTACAAGATGGGGCTTGCTGTGACTCTGTGATAAGCATCACGCACACTGTGGTTCTGCTGCAAAGGAGAACAGTTGGCTGAGAAGGTGCCGGAATCTCTGGCCCACTCTTGGGTCTTCTAAACCAGCTGAGCTTCTCTGCACATCTCTTCCTATGCCATTCCAGTCAGCTTCCATGTGTCACTGCTGAAAGTGATTATTCCACCATCCGCCATCTTGTAGATATCCCTGTAGCAGAGATAAGGACACCAGGAGGAACATGGGAAATTCCACACCAAAAAAAAACCAATGTCCATCCAGTTCATCTTCTTCCAGCCTGATACAATAATGACAAACCTTGTTGACAAATCACTTCAATCAACCTCTATCATTTAATCTGGCATGTAGGAAGATGGTTGTGGTTGTTGGAGGTCAGTCATCTCAGCTCCAGGGAATCGTTGCAGGAGTTCCTCAGTGTAGTGTCCTAGGCCCAACCATCTTCAGCTGCTTCACCAATGTTCTTCCATCTATCTCATATTCCATTACGGTTCTGACTTGTGCCTTGTAGATTGCCGACAGGCTTTAGGGAATCAGGAGGTGAGTTACTGCCACAGGATTCCAAGCATCTGACCTGCTTTTGATTCTGCTGTGTTTATATGGTTAGTCCAGTTGAGTTTCTGGTCAATGGTAATCCCCAGGATGTTGATAATGGGTGACTCAGTGATGGTAACACCATTGAATGTCAAGTTGCAATGGTTAGACTGTCCCTTATTGGTGATGGTCATAGCCTGGTATTTGTGTGGCGTGAATGTCACTTGCCACATGTCATCACAAGCCTGAATATTGTCCAGAGATAGTAAGAACTGCCGATGCTGGAGTCAGAGATAACACAGTGTGGAGCTGGAGGAGCACAGCAGGCCAGGCAGCATCAGAGGAGCAGGAAAGTTGATGTTTCGGGTCAGGACCCTTCAGAAATTGGGGAGGGAGAAGGGAGCTCTGAAATAAATAGAAAGAGGAGGGGTGGAGCTGGGGAAGGTAGGTGGGATGGTGATAGGTGAGTGCAGGTAGGCGGTGGTGGGGATTGGTCAGTGAGGTGGGAGTAAAGAATAGGAGGGAGAGAAGATGAACAAGTTGTATCAGGTCAAGGAGGAGGGATGAGAGGGAGGGCTGCTCATGGGATGAGGGTGGGGAGATTTTGAAACTGGTAAAGTCCACATTGAGACCATTGGGCTGTAGGCTCCCAAGGCGGAATATGAGGTGCTGCTCCTCCAGTTTGCGGGTGGTGTCATTGTGACACTGGAGGAGGCCCAGGATGGTCATGTCGCCCAGGGAGTGGGAGGGAGAGTTAAAATGGTTCGCGACTGGTTCCTTTGTCACGAACAGTGCGCCGGTGCTCTACAAAGCTTTGTTGTCATTGAACATGGACTGCTTCAGTAACTGAGGAGTCACGGTTGTTGTTAAACATTGTACAATCATTGGCGAGCATCCCCACTTCTGACCTTAAGATGGAGGGAAGGTCAGTGATGAAGCATTGATGTTTAGGCAATTGGATTGCACGTTGCTCCCAGGACAAGGCCCTGGGAGATTGACACCACTCTGAGGGACGGGGCCATAACCGCACGGAGCCGGCGCAGTGACGCACACGCTGGGCGGGGTCAACATGCGGTGACGCAGCACGGGGCGGGGACCATACGGCGTGACGCTGGACGCCAGACGCGGTGACGCAAAACGTTGCCCCGGCGCGCCCGCCTTAAAGCGGTGACGCTACAAGATGGCGGCGCTTTGAATTGGCGGCTCCGGGCGGGACATGGAAACTTTGGCCCCAAGAGCACCCGGCTCTAGGCCGCCAGGGTAAGGAGCAGGGCCGGATTAATAACGCATAGCACCCGGGGGAGGGGGAAACGAGGGGAATGAGAATGGGAGGAGGACGGGAATATGGGCGGGGGAGGGGAATCTGTCTGCTCCCCCCATTCTCCCTCCCTCCCTCCCTTCCTCATTCTCCCTCGGAGAAGCCCCCGTGGGTCCCCGACGGATGGGGAAGGAGGAAGGGGTTCCCGGGAGTGGGAGAGGTGGTGTTGGAATGAGTAGGGGTCATCCCTGAGGGGAGGGTGTGAGGGAGAGAGAGAGATTGAGGGCCGGAGAATGAGAAAGATAGTGGGGTGGGGGAGGGTCCCCAGGGATGCGATGCGATGCGATGGGATGGGATGGGATGGGATGAAGAGAGAGTGAGTGAGTGAGGAGGGTCCCTGTGAAGTGAAGCAGCTTTCAGGCGAGAGTTGGAAACGTGTCCCGCTGAGGGCTCGATGGCAGAAGCAGAGGGATTTGAGGTTCTCCAGGATCGCTGGAAGTGAGGATCCCAGGGTGAAGGGAGGGAGTGTGATGAGGAATGGCATCCTGGAAATGGAATGAAATCTACTGGGTAAAAGGGATTCTGAGATGACTTCAGTCTGCGTATCGACAAGACGAATATAACTAAGTGTCAGTACCGTATTGCAGTCTGTTTGAGATGTTTTTCAGGAGCAGTACTTTGACCGACTAACTTGTCATGGGTTATTTTAGATCTATTGTTGTGCAGTGATAAATAGCTAACTGCTTATCTTGTAAAAGAACTTTTAGGAAATAGTGATTATAGTATGATTAAAATTTTCCGCTGTTTGAAGATGTAGTTCAATCTGAAACGAAGATGTTAAACCTAAGCAAGGGAAATTATGAAAGTATGATGTTGATTTGGCTGGAACAATATTCCAAAAAGTTTGAAGTAAATCGGAAGTGGCAAGTATTTGAAGAATTCAAGTTCAGTGGGTAATGGGGAAGGCAAATTGACTGGCCCTTTATTTCAAGGGGAGTTGAATGTAAAAGTAAGGAGGTTTTGCTAAAACTGTACAATGCATATTCAAACCACAGCTAGAATACAAATGAACATTTGTGGGCCCCTGATCTAAGAAAAGATATACTGACCATTGGAGACAGTCCAAAGAAGGCTCACTAGGCTGATACCTGGTATGGAGCCTTGCCTTTTGAGGAGAGGTTGTGTAGTATGAGTTTATATTCTTTGGAATATAGAAGAGAGAGAGGCAACCTTACTGAAACATACAAAATTTTTAGAGCACTTGACAGGGTACGCACAGGATGGTTGTTTTCCCTTATGTGAGAGACTAAGACAAGAGGGCATGGTCTTAGAATAAGGGGTCATGTGCTTAAGGCAAACGAGGGAGAATTTCTTCTGAAGGTGAATCTGTGAAATTCCTTGCTGCAGAGGGCTGTTGATGCTGTGTTGTTAAGTACATTCAAGGTTGAAATGGTCGATTTTTAATTGGTGAGGGAATCGCGGATTATTCAGGAAGTGTAACAAAATGGAGCTGACAATGATCAGTTCATCTGTGATCTCATTGAATGGTGGAGCAGCTTCGATGGGCTGAATGGCCTACTTTTGTTCCTATGTCTTATGGTCTAATTTAGTATTTGGTTTTCAGAAAACATACCTTTCTTAAAGGAAGGAAAAATACCCACTAGAAAAAGTGAAATATGAATGTTGTCGTATGAGGAGCAGTTGAAGTCTCTGGGTTGTACTCAATGAAGCTTAGAGTGAGGGGGTATCTCTTTGAAACTTAGTTATAAACTTACTGAGCGGCCTGGATAGAGTGGGACTTGGAAGTGGTGTTTCCATTAGTAGGACCTGAGGGCACAGCCTCAAAGTGAAGGGATGACCTCTTAGACCTGAGATAAAAGGTACTGCAGATGCTGGAGAATCCGAGATAACAAGCATGGGGCTGGATGAACACAGCAGGTCAAGCAGCATCATAGGAGCAGGAAAACTTGACGTTTCGGGCCTAAACCCTTCATCAGAAATGGCATTTCTGAT
>JAHRHZ010000091.1:12586968-12625585 GCA_024137785.1 Ginglymostoma cirratum | reverse complement strand
CATTTCTGATGAAGGGTTTAGGCCCGAAACGTCAAGTTTTCCTGCTCTTAGACCTGAGTTGAGGATGAATTTCCTCAGCCAGAGGGTGGTGAATCTGTGGAACCTATTGGAGCAGAAGGCTGTGGAAGTCAAGTCGTTGATTGCATTTGAGACAGAAATAAATAGGTTCTGATTAGTAAGAGTATTAAGGATCATGGGGAGAGGGTGGGAGAATTGGATTGAGAAACATCAAATGGTGGAGCAGACTTGGACCAAGTGGCCTAATTCTGCTCCTATATCTTATGATGTAGCAATATTACTCACAGTTGAAGGGTTTATATAGTTGCCAAACACAGTTGTAAGCTTGAGGATTGGCAGAATTTTAGAATGCAGCAAAGAAGTATAAAGAGAATAGAATATGAATGTAAAATAGCAAGAAACAGAAATGCATTGTAAAATGCTTCATCAGTATGTAAAAAGAAAAAGATTAGCAATGGTGAATGTGGATGCATTATAAGCAGAGCAGAATTGGACGTAGAGAAATGATAGAAGCTAAATAAATTGGGAGGAACAACAGACATCAAAGGGGAGACACAGAAGAAGTCTGGCTGAATTAAAGGGTCCAATGAGAAAGTGGAAGTGAAAGAAATGACCACTTATATTAAAAAAAACTAGTATTGGAAAAATTAATGGGGTTAAATGGTAAGCCCCTGAATCATGCTGATCTTCACGTAGAGGGCTAACCCAAAAGGATTTGAGTACGGGCAAAGAGGTCTTCGATTGTATAGAACATGTGAGTCTGCAGTTCTGGCCCCTTGCCTCAGGATATATTTACCATAGAGGGAATGTAGTGGAGCTTCACCAGACTGATTCCTGGGATAGTAAGACTGTCCTGCAACGAGAGATTGAGGAGACAGGGCCTGTATTCTCCGGAGTTTAGAAGAATGAAAGGTAATCTCATAGAAACTGATACATTTCTTTGCATTGGAAGGCAGCATAGATGCAGAAAGGAAGTTTACCCTGGCTGTGGGATCTGGAACTAGAGAACACAGTCTCAAAATAAAAGGCAAATCATTTAGGCCTATCATAAAGGGGAACATTTTCACTGAGGGTAGTGATTCTTTAGAGTTTTGTCTCTTGGCTGTGGAAGCTCAGTCATTAAGTTTGAGATAGTTTGATAGATTTCTAATCACTAATCACATAGAGGATTTTGGGATAGTGAGGGAATCTGGTGCTGAGGTAGATGATCAGCCATGATCTGGACTGACAGAGCAGGCTTGAGGAGCTGATTGACCCGCTCCTATGTTCTTGTGTTAAACACGCTACTTAAAACACAAGTTTTCTGAAGCTGCAAATGACTTTTCCTTTCACTCACCTGTTTCCACTGCACAAGCTGGCCCGGTATGGTCAGGAGTCTTTGTGTGAGAAAACTTCATATCTCTCTCTTCTTGTTGTCCTCCTCACCTCCTCTTTCTTCCCCCCCCCATTAATTTCAATCTGTTTACCGAGCATCACCTGCATCAGTCAAAATTCAGCGTGTTTCTACTTGATAGCTATCACCTATTTAGGTTGTAAAGCTGTATTACAGAACTAGGGAGCACTTCCGTAAGTCATCCAAAACTAGTTGGAATTATTTCCCACTCCTGCTGAAAGGCAGAAGTATCGGAAAAGGAACAAGAGGGAAAGTCTATAATTGCATTGAAGACAAAGGTTAAATGAAAGAATTGACAGTGTGGAGTCAAACAGTGTTAATGGGATGAGAAGAGTGAGGTCTAGATTAATATGAATGTTTCGATAGAGAACAGGGCATTGGGGGTGATAGAGTAGTGGACTGAATGGTTGCAGGAAGAACAATGGCTGCAGAATCTCAAAAGAGGGTGGGAGAGTTTGCTTGATTTCTTGAAACTCCTTTGCTGTCTGTGCGGTTCAACTTGGTTTCCCCAGAGGTAAATTTAAAAGTTATCAAAATTTCACTTTTTATGTATTGGTTCCTAGCTAGTTTTCATTTTGTCTTATCTCAAATGCTGTTGTATTTTGTGTTGTGAAGTTCACTGACTCGGACCTGGCACAGTGGAGAAAATTGTAAAGCATTTTGCTGCATTCTTTCATGACCCCAAATCACTTGATGTGCAGTGTGTTAAATCAGTATTTCCAGAGCGTGACCAGATGAAGGAACAGCTGTTAGTGGTGGAAAAATGAACATCCAGCATGCAAAAGAAGCTGCAGTTGGTGGAACTACGATATCAGAAATGATATTTCTTCGAAGCGTGGGAGTGTGACTGTGTGGGGATCAGGGATGAGCCATGCAGGAGATGAACAGGCTGTTCACACAACATGCAAGCACATGCAGCACTTTTAAAGACACTGCATATTGCATGGAACAGGCCATGCACAAAGGGAGAAAAAGAATATTGATTGTAGAGCTGGGGTTGGTTATTGAAATAGGGAGGGCTGAGGCCATGGAAGAAGGTCATGCACAGGCCAGTCAAAAAGAACTAGACAACGTAGACCCTCTTGCTCCATAGTCCTGTATATTACAACACTTAAAAAGTACTTGGAAGTACATTTTAAGCATACCAATGGTTTCTGTCTCTTGAGCCCTTTCCCTTAGAATTCAGTCGAGTTAATCATGACCTTTCTTTAATGCATCCATGCTACTGTCCTTCATTAATCTGCCGCTTTCTAAATGGAAGTTTATTCTGTTCCTTGAATTTTTCCAATAATTTACCTACCAAGGCTAGACTTACTGCCGTTTAACTATTTGGTCCATTCCATCCTTTTTAGACAATGTTAATTGTTCATCCGTCCTCTGCCACTCAACCTGTTACCAAAGAGTGTTGGAAAACAATGGTCAGAGCTTCTATCCCAGTGTCCCTTGCTTCTCTTAGCATCTAGGAATTCATTTTATTCAGAACTGAAAAGTCAGCCAAAGGTGGTAAAGCATTTAATGTTTATGCTATCCAGTATTTCACACTTTCAAACCAGGATGCCCGCATTATCTACTTTCCTTTGTGAAGACAGGGACAGGGTATTATGTTATATAAAGTCTGTAATCAGTTCTGCTCTTCCCTTAGATATCTTCTTGCTCTTTATAGATATTTTTAAGCCAGTCATTTCAGGGCTGTTATTACACGTCCCTGGAGCAAGTGGTACTTGACCCTATGGCTGAGGTAGGAATGCTACCACAGTACCCTAAGATTCTTGTCTTGCTCTTTATATATTTTGAGTTTTTGCACTTCCTTTAATTTGCTTTCCAAAATTTTTTCATGCCCTCTCTTTGCCTTCCTGGTTTTTAAATATTTTAAAAATGTTCTAATTACACTCGTATTTTCTATATTTTAAGCTTTTGACTGTATTGAGATTTTCTCATCTGACAAATATTCTTTTCTTATCTTTCTATGCTCTTTGACATCTGGGGTGGGGATGGGGTCTAGATTTGGGAGTCCTGCTTTTTCTTTCATGGCTAGATATTTCTGAGCAGCATCTATCTCTTTAGTGAATGTATCTCACTTCTCTGGCATTGATTTACCTTCAAGCAACTGATTCCAGTCCACTTTACCTAATTATATTGTAGCTTAATAAAATTGGCCTGTTCTCTATTTAAAGCTTTGACTTGTCAATCTGTCCTTCTCCATAACTGTGCTAAACCAAACTGAATTCTGATCAATGTGACAAAAATACCGACCCACTGATACTCCTCCTATCTGACGAACTTTATTCCTAGAACTAAAGCCAGAACTGCCCTCCTCTTTGGGTTGCTGTGTATGCGTATGTTTAGGAGAATGAGGTGACTTGATTGAAGCAAATAAGATGCTGAGGGGCATTGACAGGGCAGATGTGGAACAGATATTTCCTCTTGTGGTAGAGCCTAGAACTAGGAGTCGCTCCTTAAAAATAAAGGTCTCCCATTTTAAGAGAATCTTTTTCTGAGGGTCACGAGTCTTTGGAACTTTCTTCCTCAAACTGTGTTGTAAGCAAAGTCTTTGAAACTTTTTAAGGTAGAGATAGGTAGATAATTGATATGCAAGACAGTGAATGGGGAGTCAGGTATGTAGATTAAGCAGATTAGCCGTGGTCTTATTGAATGGCAGACAGGCTGAAGGGACTCAATAGCCTCTGACTGCTCCCAATCCATTCGTTAAGAATTCCGTGCTGCCTGTGCCTTTTGCTCTGTTGCTAGAAGAATTGAAATTCCATGCTATTGCTGCCTTATGGTTTGTTCTACTTGGCAATTGAAAACTGGGATGCAAATTTTGAAATCAAATGTTGCTGATCTGGGAGTCAGTGCAGGTCAGAGTGCAGACGGGTGGTGGATGAATGGAACTTGATGCAAGTTAGGATATTGACTGCAGAATTTTGGATAACCTCTGGTTTACCATAATTGCATGTTGGGAGGTCGGATGAGCACTGGAGTTGGATTTGGACATCCGTGTTGCATAATGTCTCTCAAATCTTTGACCATTGTAAGTGCAGTGTTTTATAGTAGTCATCCTGGCATGAGTCAAGAGTAATTTGACAATGCATGCTCCTTATAATTGTACACATTTCCTGCTTCCTCTCCACAGTATCTTTCGTGTATAGTTTTTAAACCTTTTTGTACCATTTCCCACTGGAATTCCTTATGTGGGCTTAAAAGGTAAGATTTGTGCAATAGTCTGTCAGATTAGTCGGTTGTCAGTTCTGATAGATATTAATTTTGTATTTACCATGTTAGCACACTGCTTATCATTGGTGAATTTCAGTTCTTTCTTGAGACCAAACTTGATTCTGAAGTATATTGACACAGTTGCATTTTAGCTGTAGTTTTTGAGAAAATTTGCAGCTCGGGTTGTGGATGAGGTTGTAGACCTGCTCGCTGAGCTGGTGGTTTTGATTGCACGTTTCATCACCCTGCTAGGTGACATCGTCAGTGCGCCTCTGGTGAAGTAGTGTTAAAAAGCATCATATTCTACTCCAGTGGTGCTTTTTGGTAACCCCATTTTAATGTTTTCTAAGTCTAATGCTTGTTTACGGACACCCATTTGTTTCTTATTACTTCTACAGTTGCCTTCTTGAACTTGAAACCAATCTGGATTTATCAATTCTTCATTTGCCTTGCTGGAATTTGAAACCAATCTGGAATGCGTGAGACTGAGTCAGTTTGGAACTTTGCATTTTGGAATAAGAAGCCTGACCCCACATGCATGAACTGGAAACACAGTTTAGAATATTTACTTGAAACATACAATAATTATAAAGCAAGTACTTGCATTTTAGGTAGATGGATAGATAGAATCCCCAGAGTGTGGAAACAGGCCCTTCGGCCCAACAAGTCCACACCGAACCTCAGAGCATCCCACCCAGACTCATCCCCCTACAACCCACTTAATCTACACATCCCTGGACACTACAGGCAATTTAGCGTGGCCAATCCACCTAACCTGCACATCTTTGGACTGTGGGAGGAAACCGGAGTACCCGGAGGAAACCCACGCAGACACGGGGAGAATGTGCAAATCCACACACAGTTACCCAAGGGTGGGATCGAACCCGGGTCCCTGGCGCTGAGAGACAGCAGTGCTAACCACTGTGCCACCGTGCTGCCCTTTTGTGTTACTGCCGCCAAGACACACTTTGTTACTGTTTTCTAGGATACCGTGGTGGGTGTTTTTAAAAAAAACACTTTATCTGGAAAGCCTTGGGTCTTTTCAAAGCACCAGTGCAAAAGAAGAAGGTGAGAAAAAGAGACAGAAAGATAGTGAAAGAGAGACAAATCGAGTGAAAGGTGGAGAAATAGGCGTAGATGGAAGCATAGACTTAGAGTTTTAGAGGCTTGAAAGTTGTATGACTCCTGGATGACAACGGAGTGGATGGAGGAGGGAGGACCTCAGACAGTAGAGGATAAAGCAAACTTGGAGCTCATGGTCCTGAGATTTCAGCTTCTCTGAAATTTTAGCATTTGGAGTCCCAACTGTCACTTTGGGAAACCCTGATGTTCAGAGATCTATTTGTAACGTTGTAATGCCATTGAAAGTTAAGGGCAGAGGGTCAGACTCGCCTCTGGATTTCAGCTTTTTTCCACGTTTGGACCAAAGCTGGTTGGGGTGGTAATTGGCAAGGTTGAATTTAACTTGCGTTTTGTATACAGGACATGCCTGGGCAATTTTCCAATTATTTAATAGATGCCTTTGTTGCATTGGACTGAAAGAGCTTGGCTAGGGCTAGTTCTGTAGCATATGTCTTCAGCACAATTTCCTGTTTTTGGTCTGTTGGGCTCCCCCACTATTTGAGGATGGGAAATTTCCTCCACGAAATAGTTCAATTGCCCACCGTTTTTTTACAAATGGATATGACAGGACTGAGGAATATCGATCTAATCTGTTCGCTGGGGGACCGTTTAACTTTGTATTTTGTTACTACTTCTGTTGTTTGGTGTACAAATGGTCCTGAATTGTAGCTTCATTAGACTGATACCCTACTTTTAGTTAGGCCTAGTGCTACTCCTGACATGCCATCCTGCACTCCTCATTGAACCAGAGTTGCTGATAACCATATTTCCATGTGGAAAAGTTGTAACTTTCCCTTATCATTTTGGTAATGTAGCACTAACAAAATGTGCCACATGTGTCTGCTTGTGGAAGTTGAACTTAATCCTCATTATCGTCTCTTTTGTATATCTTGCAGGTTAACATAATGGATATTTGTCATGTATCGCCAAGAATGATAACGCTTAAAATCAATGGATAAATGCAAGCATGTAGGGCGGCTTCGGCTTGCCCAGGATCATTCAATTTTAAACCCCCAAAAATGGCATTGTGTGGACTGCAATACTACGGAGTCGATGTGGGCATGTCTCAGCTGTTCACATGTTGCCTGTGGACGTTACAATGAAGAACATGCACTAAAACATTTTCAGGAAAGCAAGCACCCGGTAGCCTTGGAAGTCAATGAATTTTATGTATTTTGTTATGTTTGTGATGACTATGTGCTGAATGACAATGCGACAGGCGATCTCAAATTGTTGCGGAGCACATTAAGTGCAATCAAGAGCCAGAACTATGATTGTACAACTCGAAGTGGTAGGACTTTACGGTCAATGGCAGGAAGTGATGACTCTTACCTTTCTCGGGGCTGTGCACAAGCGCAGCTGCGAAATGAGGACAGAATGTTCACTGCACTTTGGCATCGACGTAAACTGCTCTTGTCTAAGGTGTTTCAGTCTTGGTTCGCTCTGACAAGCAGTGGCAAGCTGAGGCTTGAAGAAGAACGATTAAGGGAAGAGGCCGAACTGAAAAGGGAAGAAGCCAGAAAAAGGCGACAAGAGCTAAAGCAGCGGATACATGCTGAGTTGCTGAGTGCACCACCGCGTAAGAGTTCCCGTTTAAATGAACTCTCTCAACTTAGTGACACATCAGCTGTACGATCACCAGCAAAATATAGAGGAGTGACAACTGGTCTTACCTCAAGCACAGTGAGATTGAAAAAAATTGGTGATTCTCCTATTAAACGGAGACCAACTGTCACACCTGGTGTGACAGGACTGAGAAACCTAGGAAATACCTGCTATATGAACTCCATTCTGCAAGTACTAAGTCATCTGCAAATATTTTGCGACTGTTTCTTACATTTTGATTTGAGTCAAACTCAGGAGCTGCTGGCCAGTACAGCAAATGGGAAAACTAGACCCTCAAGCCAACAATATTTGGTTAGTGACATTAATTCAAGCACATCTTTGATAGATGAGGAAAAAATCTTGAGACGACCCAGTCTTTCTGAAGGATTGAGTGGGGGAGCATCGAGTAGCAGAAATAGGGAGCTAATTCAGTTGAAGGAACCAAGTTCAAAGCACATCTCTCTGTGTCATGAACTCCACACCCTTTTTCTGGTAATGTGGTCTGGCAAGTGGGCTTTGGTATCGCCCTTTGCTATGCTTCACTGTGTATGGCGATTGATCCCAACATTCCGTGGATATGCTCAGCAGGATGCTCAAGAATTCCTCTGTGAGTTATTGGATAAAGTCCAGCAGGAGTTGGAAGCTACAAAGACAATGTGTACAGCCCCAATCCCCATATCGCAGCGACAGCTAATCAAGAGAGTTCTTACTGTGGTCAACACCATTTTCCACGGACAACTACTCAGTCAGGTATTGGTTGCATTACCGAGCAAGCCTTTACGGTGGCATTTTGATTATTGGCAAACGAATGATGCAGTACCAAATTGAATTCAAAAGTCATAATTAAAATCTTGCATTTCAGTTCAACGACAATGGCATCATCTTGGTTCACTTTACCCTCTTTACTATCCTAGTTCATTGACTTGAGGCTGCACAAGAAAATAGCCCTGATATCTTGCTGAGCATGTAAAACCTTGGTGATCATCACTTGCCTTTATTAATGTTGGGCAGATTGAGTCAAGTTTAGGTCCTTAAAGTAAAACTACAGCCCGAAGCACTTAAGGACTAACTTGTTCACTGTCAGGAGCTACCAAGCCTGGAAAATTCTCCAGTCCCTGCTGAACTTAGATGGTTCAGAAACTTCCTCTGTTTACTTTGAATTAAATGAGGCAGATCACCCAGGGTTTTACTCCTTATCACTATCCAGAGGTAGGATTTGTTTCTTGCCACTCTGAAGAACTCTGGGTAGTCTTTTCTTTGAGGGCAGGGGCTGTGATACTCTCCATACCAAATATTTCGATTTGGGCTTTTGCATCATACAGTCTTTGAAATGCATTTAACTGTTAGAAACGGGAAATTGTGAAAGGGATAGAACAAAGTATTTAAATGTGTAGCTGCCTGAAAACAAGCACACGTAGTCGTGTAGGCTTGAATGGTCTAATCCTGCTCCCCAGTGCGGTGCTCCTATTATTCAAGCACAGAGGATTCTGAATGGGCTTGATAGAGTGGATACTGGGAGGATATTTCTTTGTGTCGAGGAGACCAGGAAGGTGCAACAGTTAAGAATGAAAGATCTTCCTTTTTAAGGTGGAAGATGATGAGATTTGTTACTTTGTGAAATTATTTTCCCTGGAAATTAATGAAGGTCATGTCATTGAATTTAGACACGACAGTGTTGGGTAGATTTGATGACCAGGCAGTCAAGGATTATGGAGGGTCAGGCGCTAGGTGGGATTGAGATTAAATGACCTATTCCTGCTCCCATGTCCTAAGTGTGATTGGCTGAATAGCTTTCTTTTTGTTTTGCTGTATACTTGATTGTCTCTTATGGCCACTTGAGTTTTATACTAGCATGAAACAATACCCTGGAAAGATGTTAGAAGCTGAACCACGAGCAATATTGAAAACATTTGTTTGAGTTGGATCTTAATCCCTGCGATTTGCCCTCAATCCTATTTCCACCATGAAACATTTTTGCCCTGCATGCTGCTTTCCAGCTGCAAAGAAGTGGGCTCTTGTAACTTCTACCTTTGTTTGTCACTTCTGTCTGTGGAGCTGGTCATAAATTCTTCTTTAACGTCTCTTCTGACGTGGAACAGTTTGCATAAACCAGAATTGAATTTTAGCTTATTGTGGAAATTGAGCAAGTGTTAAAGTATGTATTACCATATAGCAGGCTGAAGTGTCATTCTGTAAGTTTATAATTTCTTTGATTAATTCCAATCTTTAATGTGACTACGAATGTCATGGGCTATAGAACATGTGTATTTTTAGCATAGAACATTCCAAGATTGGTTATAATGTGATCAGATGTGGGTTCAGATTTTCTCCATCTGCCATACAGGATCCCGCTTTTATTTTTTCCACCTTTTTGTTGTAAATTGTTTAGCACTTGCATTTTGTATCATTCTTCGGTCTACTAGTTTTGCTGTAATGCACCTTTGTCTCAGTAAGTGATGGACTTCCATCTACAAATGATGGTGGAAAAAGGCCCACATGAACATAATGGATATTCCCAACACAGGCTGCGAGATGATAAACCAGATTTCAATATCCAAACCAATTCGGGGCAATATTTGGCTGTTTTTCTGCCCCTTGCTGTGACCAGAAGTAGCCCAGAGATCTTCAGGCGTTGATATCTCTGCATTACTGACCTTTAGCAAGATGGGATCTGTGCTTTAGCCAGGAATAAGTCCAGTTTTTGTTAGAAGGTATTCTTTGAATCTTTATCTGCTGAATGTACCTGCAATCTGTTCCCAGAGAATAGTGAATCTTTTTGTTTTGGGCGGGGCGAGGGGAGCTTATGAACCCAGGGCAGAGTTGAAATTTAGATCAGCTATGAACATACAAACAGCATCCTCTAAGAACTTTGTAAGTTTCAATGAGAATCACCTCTTATTTTTTGAAACTCTGGTGTTTAAGGGCCCAGTCTCTTCGATCTCTCTTCGTAAGAGAACCTGTTACCCACCCAGTAGTCTGATGAACTCTATTGTGCTCCATGTAGTAAGTTTGCGTCTTGTTATAAAGGAGACCAAAACTGTATGCAATGTTCTTGGTCCAGCCTCGAAGGTTTTGTTGCAGCAAGGCATGTTTTTTGCTTCTGTACTCAAATCCCTTTACGATAAGGGCTGTATCCACACTGTTACTGCCTGTTTTTTAGTCCATGGGCTTCTGTTTTGCCAATAAGCCTCAACTAATAGTGTATGAAATGCCCTTTGAAAGCCCTTAATATCAAGTGTAGTTCCTGCATTCACTTCTCTGTTCCTTCATCCAAATACTCCATTAAGTCAAATGTGATTTGCTATCACAATAAATGGTGGTAGCTGTCCGTAATTAGCTCACAAATGTTACTTTCTTGATTATTGTTTCTGGAAGGTTTCCATCCTCTCTGTCTTTAGTCCTTGTGCAATCATTTCATGGGAACAATTTTTCTTTCTCCTGCCTAACTAGATCTGTCATCTTGTATTCTGAGATCTCCTGTCAGCCTCTTGTTCCAATGGGAACCATCTCAGCTTCTCCAATCTAACGCACTGCTCTAGTTGTGATCTTAGCTGAGGTTTATAAACATTCAGCATTACTCCCTGTTTTTATATAAATGATATGGATGTGAGTATTAGTAAGTTTGCAGATGACACCAAAATTGGTGGTGCAGTGGACAGTGAAGAAGGTTACCTCAGAATAAAACTGGATCTTTATCAGATGGACCAGTGGGCTGAGGAGCGGCAGATGGAGTTCAATTTAGGTAAACGTGAGGTGTGGCATTTTGATAATACCAACCAAGGCTGGACTTGTACACATTATGATAGGGCCCTGGACAAAGAGACCTAGGAATACAGGAAGTTCCTTGCAAGTGGACAGGGTAGTGAAGAAGGCGTTTTTGTGGTTGCCTTCATTGGTCAGAACATTGTGTTGGAGTTGGGATGTCATTTTGCAGCTGTACAGGACATTGGTGAGGCCTATTTTAGAATACTGTGTACAAGTGTGGTCTCCCTTCTATAGGAAAGAAATTATTAAACTTGAGGGTGCAGAAAGTATTTACAAGGTTGTTGCCTGGACTTGGAGGGTTTAAGTTATAGGGAGAGGCTAAATAGGCTGGGGCTGACTGATGATCTTATAGAACTTTATCCATGCCCCTTATGATTTTATAGGGTGAATAGCCAAGGTCTTTTTCCGAGGGTGGGGAAGTCCAAAACTAGAGGGCATAGATTTAAGGTGAGGGGACTGATTTAAAAAGGACCTGAGGGGTAAGTTTGTTTTTTGCTCTGAGGGTGGTGTATGTATGGAATGAGCTGCCAGAGGAATGTGGTGGAGGCTGGTACAGTTACAAGGTTTAAAAGACTTCAGGATGGGTGCATAAATAGGAAGGATTTAGAGGAATATGCTCCAAATGCTGACAAATGGGACTAGTCAGATTGGGATGTCTGGTTGGCGTGCACAGATTGGACTGAAGGGTCTGTTTCTGTGCTGTATGACACTATGACTCTATCTCCTCTCAATATCTCCACAATAGGATTTATCCGCATGAATCCCGAGGTTCTGCAGAACCATCTGGGAAGCTAGGGAGGAGATGGCGGAGCCTTTGGCCTTGATCTTTGAGTCGTCATTGGCTACAGGTTTAGCTACAGGTTGAGGACTGGAGGATTGCAAATGTTGTGCCCTTGTTCAAGAAGGGCAGTAGAGATGACCCAGGTAATTATAGACCAGTGAGCCTTACATCTGTTGTAGGAAAAGTTTTGGAAAGGGTTATAAGAGATAGGATTTATAATCATCTAGCAAGCAACAATTTGATTGGAGATAGTCAACATGGATTCGTCAAGGGCAGGCCGTGTCTCTCAAACCTCATTGAGTTTTTGAGAAGGTGACCAAGCATGTGGATGAGGGTAGGGCAGTTGACGTGGTGTACATGGACTTCAGTAAAGCCTTTGATAAGGTTCCACATGGTAGGCTATTGGAGAAAATGCGGAGGCATGGGATTGAGGGAGATTTAGCAGTTTGGATTAGAAACTGGCTTTCTGAAAGAAGGCAAAGAGTGGTGGTTGGTGGAAAATATTCAGCCTGGAGTCCGGTTACTAGTGGTGTGCCACAGGATCTGTTTTGGGACCGCTACTGTTTGTCATTTTTATAAATAACGTGGACACAGACATAGGTGGATGGGTTAGTAAGTTTGCAGATGACACTAAAGTCGGTGGAGTGGTGGACAGTGTGGAAGAATGTTGCAAGTTGCAGGGAGACTTGGATAAACTGCAGAATTGGGCTGAAAAGTGGCAAATGGAGTTCAATGCAGATAAATGTGAGGTGATTCACTTTGGGAAGAATAATAGGAAGGCAGAATATTGGGTCAATGGAAAGATTCTTGGTAGTGTGGATGTGCAGAGGGATCTTAGTGTCCAGGTACATAGATCCCTGAAAGTTGCCACCCAGGTTAATAGTGCTGTTAAGAAGGCACTCGGTGTGTTGGGTTTCATTGGTAGAGGGATTGAGTTGCGGAGCCGTGATGTCATGCTGCGACTGTACAAAACGCTAGTGCGGCCTCGCTTGGAATATTGCGTACAGTTCTGGTCGCCCCATTACAGGAAGGATGTGGAAGCATTGGAAAAGGTGCAGAGGAGATTTACCAGGATGTTGCCTGGTCTGGAGCGAAGGTCTTATGAGGAAAGGCTAAGGGACTTGGGTCTGTTCTCATTGGAGAGAAGAAGGCTAAGAGGGGATTTAATAGAGACATACAAAATGATCAGAGGATTAGATAGGGTGGACAGTGAGAGTCTTTTTCCTAGGATGATGACGTCGGCTAGTACGAGAGGTCATAGCTGCAAATTGAGGGGTGATAGATTTAAGACAGTTGTCAGAGGCAGGTTCTTTACTCAGAGTGGTAAGGGCGTGGAATGCCCTGCCTGCCAATGTAGTTAACTCAGCCACATTAGGGGCATTTAAACAGTCCTTGGATAAGCATATGGATGATGATGGGATAGTTTAGGGGGATGGGCTTAGATTAGTTCACAGGTCGGCGCAACATCGAGGGCCAAAGGGCTTGTTCTGCGCTGTATTGTTCTATTACAGCTGAAATACTAAGATCTACGTATTTCTGTTGCCACAATGCATTACTCCCATTTCTGAGTTAAACTCCACCTGTCATTTAGTTGCTCATCCATGCCCAGTTGCAGTTCACTGGTGCCATTCTCACTTTATCGTACCTCAAAGTTTGGTATTAACTGTAAATTTGAAATTTTACTGTATTCCAATGTCAGTTATTTTCATCTGCAAAAAAAAGTGATCCTAGCACTAATGCACAGTACCATGCATCAGTCTGTAAAATAATCCGCTATCAAGACTTGTTTCTTCATCTTAAGCAATTTTATTTGCTATAATAGCATGCTGACACGGCAATTTCCTGAGCCTCAGTTTTGTTATTCAGTGTTTACATGATATTTTATCAAATGCTTTCTTTACTTCCATATAGACAACATCCAATCCAATGATTTCTGAAGAAGGGTCCAGACCCGAAACGTCAGCTTTCCTGCTCCTCTGATGCTGCCTGGCCTGCTGTGTTCCTCCAGCTCCACACCTTGTTATCTCAGACTCCAGTATCTGTAGTTCCTACTATATCCAATGCAATCCCTTCCATCTAAACAAAAAATCGGAAAGAATTGCAGTTGCTGGAAATCAGTAATAAAAACAGAAATTTGCTGGAAAAACTCAGCAGGTCTGGGAGCATGTGTGGAGTGAAAGCACAGTTAATGTTTTTCGTCCAGCAGCACTTCAAAGTTGAAGAGGTTCTGTATTTATCCCATTAATCTGATCTATTACTTCATCATCAAAAAATTCAATTCATTTACTCAAGTATGACCTGCTTTTTCACAAATCAGGGCTGACTCTCTGCTTCATTAGTGAAATCTTTTCAAGTACATGTTGATTCCCCCACCCCAGAACAAAAATTGTATTTCTAAAAACCTACCACTGATGTTAAACTCATTTGCCTGTAAGGAATGTCCTCACATACTTTTGATCAGTGGTGTTACATTTGATACATTAGCATTATAATTGTATGTTTATGGAAAACCATCTAATTTGGAGAGATGACATTTTTAAAATATTCATAATTGTAACATTTCAGAACATTTTGTGTTTGAATGGCACTTGTGGTAAAACATCTAAATGTGGTTCACATACACAGCCCTGCTGAAGGTAGGTTTTAAGGAACTTTGTATGCAATTCTGCTCTGCCTGCTATAGGAAAGGTGTAATGAGATTTGAAAGGGTTCAGAGAATATTTAAAAGGATGTTGCCAGGGATGAAGGGTTTGAGCTAAAGGGGGAGGCTGAATCAAGTGGGGCTATTCTCCCTGAGGATTGGAAGCTGAGGGGTGATTTTATAGAGGTTTACAAAATCGAGGGCTGTGGATAGGGTGAATAGGCAAGATCTTTTCCCTGGGATGAGGGAATCCAAAACTGCAGGGAATTGGTTTAAGGTGAGAGGGGAAAGGTTTAAAAGGGATCTAAGGGGCAACTTCCTCACGTAGAGAGTGGTATGTGTATGGAATGAGCCGTCAGGGGAAGTGGTGGAGGCTAGTACAATTACAACATGCAAAAACATGTGGATGCCAATATGAATAGGAAGGGTTTAGAAAGATATGGGCCAAATGTTGGCATATGGGACTAGATTAGTTTAGGATATCTAGTTGGCATGGATGAGTTGGACGAAAAGGTCTGTTTTTGTGTTGTATAACTGTATGACTGTCTAGGTTATTGGGAATAGAGAGACTTAAAATATTCAGACCTGGGCAGCTGGGAGCATGGCTGGTAACAATGAATAAGTGAAAATTGAGAATCCCCAGGAATGTAGAGATCTGACGTTTTAGGGTTGGAAGAGGTTAGAAATTGGATTGGCTGAGGCTAGAGAGGGATTTGAGGATATGAGCATCAATTTAAGATCAAGATGGACTTGGAGCCACTGTGGGTTGGAGAGTGTTGTTCCTTGAGTGGGACTTGGGGCAAGTTATAGTATGGGTAATAGTTGTTTTGGATGACACGTGGTAGAAGATTAGTCATGAGATCATTGATCTTGACCACAGTTGAGTGTGGCACTAACAAAAGACGTGTAGCCAAAAATCTGAAGCAAGAGTAGACACTGGTAACATTAGAGAACTGCAAGTATTGTCAATAGGGAGGACATAGATGTTGAAGCTCTCAAAGGATATAGTTTGACCTCAATGATGAGAGAAAGGGATTGAGATGATGGATACGATAGTTGGAGGCAAACGACCTGTTCATCCAGTACTTGATAGTATCAAGAGAGAATTGATGCTGAGTTAGAGCTGAATTTTATCAGGATACAGCTGACTTGTTGTAGATGGAGTTTATGAATGGTTAAGGATATTTTCTGTGAGGAGTCTAAAGGTCGTGGAATGGAGAGAGAAGCCTTTATAGGAGATTTCCTGATATAGGGGAATGGAAGCAGGCAAGGCAGTACTATCAGCTTGGTAATGGAAAATGATATGGTCAACTGTTACCAGAGACTTCAAAAAGGTTGAGAAAGATAAAGAGAGGGTGGTTTACATTATTATAACTTTCATTTGGGTATTCAATAAGGGATGGCCAATGTGCATTGGCAGGGATGAATAGTTGCTTGGATGGGTTCACACTTGGAGTTGTGCGAAAGATGCATCACAATGTTATCTGCCATATTGCTGTAACGTTGAAATTTTGACTGATTTAACTTCGAAGAGTGTCGAAACCTCTTTTCTCTTGGGATGATTGTCTTGATTACTGTAATGACTTTAATGCTCACTCCAATAGCTTTATTGGTATAATAGTAATTCTGTAAAGTGGTAAGAATAAACCACAAAAATGTGCCAAATCTCTGCTTGCTAGATTAAGTGTGAAATGTAGCAATCTGAGTTTACTTCTAATTTTTTTTCATCCCCTCCATCCTTCACTGACTCTTAGTTTAAATCAACTAACTACTTCTGCCTTAGAACAATCATTTTCTGTTTTATTTGCATAAGAACTAGGAACAGGAGTAGGCCATCTGGCCCCTCGAGCCTGCCCCGCCATCTTAATAAGATCATGGCTGATCTTTTTGCGACTCAGCTCCACTTACCCGCCCACTCACCATAACCCCTAATTCCTTTACTGTTCAAAAATTTATCTAGCCTTGCCTTAAAAACATTCAGTGAGGTAGCTTCAACCACTTCACTGGGCAGGGAATTCCTCAGATTCACAACCCTTTGGGTGAAGAAGTTCCTCCTGACCTCAGTCCTGCATCTGCTTCCCTTTAGTTTGAGGCGATGCCCTCTAGTCCTAGTTTCACCTGCTAGTGGAAACGACCTCCCTGCCTCCACCTTATCTATTCCCTTCATAATCTTAGATCTTTCTATAAGATGTCCCCTCATTCTTCTGAATTCCAAAGAGTATAATCCCAATCTACTCAGTCTCTCCTCATAATCCAACCTTCTCAACTCTGGAATCAACCGAGTGAATCTCTTCTGCACTCCTTCCAGTGCTAGTATATCTCTTCTCAAGTAAGGAGACCAAAACTGTACACAGTACTTCAGGTGTGGCCTCACCAGGACCCTATACAGCTGCAGCATAGCCTCCCTGTTTTTAAACTCCATCCCTTGAGCAATGGAAGACAATTGCCTTTTTAATTACCTGCTGCACCTGCAATCCTACTTTTAGTGATTCATGCACAAGGACACCCAAGTCCCTCAGCACAGCAGCATGCTGCAATTTTTTACCATTTAAAACATAGTCCATTTTGCTGTTATTCCTACCAAAATGGATGACCTCACACTTATCAACATTGTACTCCATCTGCCAGATCTTTGCCCACTCACTTAGACTACCTGTATCCCTCTGCAGACTTTCAGTGTCTTCTGCACACTTTGCTGTACCACTCACCTTAGTGTCATCTGCAAATTTTGACACACTTGGCCCCCACCTCCAAATCATCTATGTAAATTGTAAACAAGTGCGGTCCCAACACTGATCCCTGAGGCACACCACTAGCCACTGACTGCCAACCAGAAAAACACTCGTTTACCCCTACTCTTTGCTTTCTACTGGTCAACCAATCCTCTACCCATGTCAATGTTATTACCTGTAATACCATGCAACTTTGTTATGTAGCAGCCTTTGTGGCACCTTGTCAAATGCCTTCTGGAAATCCAGATACACCACATCCACAGGTTCCCCATTGTCCACCATGCAATTAATGTCCTCAAAGAATTCCACCAAATTAGTTAAACATGACCTACCCTTCATGAACCCATGCTGGGTGTTCCCAATGGGACAATTTATATCCAGATGTCTTGCTATTTCTTAATGATAGATTCAAGTATTTTCCCCACTACTGAAGTTAAGCTAACTGGCCTATAGTTACCTGCTTATTGTCTACTTCCTTTTTTAAACAGTGGCGCCACATTGGCTGTTTTCCAATCTGCGGGAACCACCTCAGAGTCCAGTGATTTTTGGTTAATAATTACTAGTAAATTTGCTATTTTCCCCCACCACCTCTTTTAGTACCCTGGGATGCACTTCATCAGGGCCAGGAGACTTGTCTACCTTTAGCCCCAATAGCTTGCCCAGCATTGCCTCCTTAGTGATAATAGTTTCTAGGTCCTCACCTGCTATAACCTTCTTGCCATTTTCAGCATGTTATTTGTGTCTTCCACTGTGAAGACCGATGTGAAATAACTGTTTAATGCCTCGGCTATTTCCTCATTCCCAGTTATTAAATTGGCCTTCTCATCCTCTAAAGGACCAATGTTTACCTTCGCCACTCTTATGATTTACATATTTATAGAAACTTTTGCTGCCTGTTTTTATATTCTGAGCTAGTTTACTCTCATCATCTATCTTTCTTTTCTTCATAACTCTTTTTTTGTGGCTTTCTGTTGGCCTTTAAAACTTTCCCTGTCTACTAATATCCCGCTACTCTTTGCTTTTTTTGTATGTTTTTTTCCAATCTGATACTTTCCTTTATTTCCCTAGACATCCATGGCTGGCTGTCTCTGTTCCTACAGTTCTTCCTTATCACTGGAATATACTTCTGCTGAGCACCGAAAAATTGTTTTGAAAGTCCTCCACCGTTCCTCAATTGACCCACTAAAGTTTTTTGCTCCCATTCTACCGTAGCTAACTCCTCCCTCATTCCTTCATAGTCTCCTTTGTTTAAGTTTTATTTTATTTTTCATAGTTTAATGTTTTCTGAGTTCTAGGGAAGCCCCAGAGGAATTGCGTGGAATCTAAGGTTTTGTGGTTATAGTGGATTTTCTAAATCAGTTTTCACTTTCCCATTAGCCTGCAGTTGTTTTCTGAAATAATGCTGCTTTCCTTCTAACTAGCTGACGTTATCTTTTGGGAATTAAGATGGTGGTGGAGTTAAGGAGGTGGGGCAAGGTTCCTCAAATATCCATGTTTCCGGGGAATTTGAAAGTCATGAACTTGTAAATTGGTTTATTTCCAAACTTCACTGCCTTAAAATGCTTGAGGAATTTCAAAGTCAAACTCAGTGTGATTTCATTTTTAGTGCTAGAAGCTATATTTATTCACATACCAGATTCTGTTCTTTGCAGACAAAAGGCTGAAGAGTTCTATTGGACTCAGCGCGAGCTGTTTCTCTTCACAGATGCTGAGTTCATTTCCATCATGTCAGACTTGCTGAGTTTCTCCTGCATTTTCTGTGTTCACTTAGTTGACTTATCTGGTTTGAATTTAGCCTGTTAACTATGCACTGTATCATCATTCCTTTGTTATCGTTGTGTCAAAACCCTGGAACTTCCTTCCTAACAGCTCTTTGTTTGTCCCTACACCCCGAGGACTGCAACAGCTGGGATCAAATGTTGACCCAGCCAATGATACCCACAAAGGAACAAAAACAATTCCAGCTGCATTTCCATGCCAACCATTGTCTGTCTAATCAGGATCCTTGTCATATGCTATATGAATTTTTGCTTCCTCTTGTAATTTTTTCTTGTGTTAAAACAATTGTCCAAAAAAATTGGTGGTAGAAACGTTCAGCCCTTTGAATCTGCTTTGCCATTCGATGTGATCATATCTGATCCTCTTTCTCAATGCCATATTCCTTCTTTCTCCCCATACACCTTGATGTCTTCAGTCTAAAAATATATCTGTCCTTTTCTTGAATATATTCAGTGACTTGACCTGCATAATCTTAGGTGGAAACTTCCAGATTCACTACCCTCTCAGCCCTTGTCTCAGTCCTAAAACCCTATATCTTGAAACTCTGACACCTGGCTCTAAGCACTCCAACCTGGGAAAGCATTCTCCCTCTATCTAATCTGTCCAGCTCCTTTTAGAATGTTATGCATTTCATCAATGGGATTTCAATCCTTACTCCTTAATTCTGGTTCAATTGGGCTTTTATTTTCTAATCTCATTTTATAGAACAGTCCTGCCATCCCCAGTATCAGTTTATAAAACAGTACAGTCCTTCAACCCACCATGTCTGTGCTGACCATGATGCTGTTCTAAACTAATCCCATCTACCTGAACGTGGTCTGTATCCCTGTATTTCCTGCCTGTTCATGTCTCTGTCTAAATGCCTCTTAAATGTTGCTGTTGTATCTACTCCTACCATACTGCGCGCCCCCCCCCCCACACCAAGCCCCACAGTGTGTTCCAGTCACCTTCCATCCTATTTGCACATCAACTTTAAACTATACCCCTCTTGGTTCAGACCTATGCCCCCAAGTATTTGACATTTCCATCTTTGGAAAGTCTCCAACTATCCACCCTATTTAGGCTTCTCGTAAATTCATACACTTCTACCAGGTTGTACCCTCTGCCTCATATGTTCTGGCAAAACCAATCCAAGTTTGTCCATTCTCTCCTTAAAACTAATACACTCCAACCCAGGCAGTATCCTGGTAGACCATTTTTGCACCCTGTCCGTAGCCTTCACATCCTTCCTCTAGTGTGCCACCAGAACTACACATACTACTTCAAACGTGGCCTCAAAGTTTTGTACAGCTGCCAAGTGACTCGCCAACTTGTAGACTTAATGCAACCTTTGTATTTAATGTCCAGACTGATGAAGGCAAATATGCTATAAGCTGCCTTTACCACCTTATCCACTTGTGTTTGCCACTTTGAGGGAGGTATAAACTGGCACTCCAAAATTCTGCTGTATATCTGTGCTCCAAACGGTTTACCATTTAATGTATATTTCCCTCTTGCATTTAACTTCCCAAAAGTGCATCACCTCACACTTGTCTGAATTAAATTCCATCTGCCATTTCTGTGCCCAGCTTTCCAATTGATCTATATCCTGCTGTCTCCTTTGACAACCTTCCTTATTATCCACAACTCCTTCAATTTTTGTCAGCCTAGTGAAGCTCTGCTACATTCCCTTTGAGGATGTATAATTTTTTTAGATAGGGAGACCAAAACTGCATGCAGCACCCCAGGTGTGGTCTCACCAAGGCACTGAATAACTGCATCTCTACTTCTGAACTCAAATCATCTTTAAATAAGGGTCAGTATACCATTTGTGTTCCATATTACTTGCTGCACCTGCAGACTACATTCATGATTATTGTACAAGGTTATCTTGATCGCTTTGTACATCACACTTCCCAACGTATCACAAGCTAAATTGTACTGTTCCATTCTATTTTACACAAGTGTATAACTTCACATGGTTGTACTGCATATGCCACGTGTTTGCTCGCTCACTCAACTTGGCTAAATCACCTTGACGTCTCCTTACACCTTCACAACATTCAATCTCACCCAGTTTTGTGCTGTCAGTAAACTTGCAAATGTTGCATTTCATTCCGTCATCTAGGTCATCTATGCATATGAATAGCTGGGGCCCAAGCACTGATGCCTGCGGTACACCACTAGTCATTGCCTTCTACTCAAGATCCATGTCTTCACACTGTTTCCTGTCTGTTACAAGTTCTCAATCTGTGCCAATATATTATCCCCATTCCATGTGCACTAACTTCGCTCACTAGCCTCTTATGAGGAACCTTATCAGACCTTCTGAAACTGATTCTTGCTTATCTATTCTACTGGCTACGTCATTATAAAACTCCAGTAGATTTGTTATGTATGATCTGCTTTTCAAAAACCCATACTGACTTTGTCCAATCTGTTAATGCTTTCTAAAAGTTCCGTTAATATGTTTTATTCCTGACTGTAGCATTTTCCCCACTACTGATATTAGGCTGACTGGTCTGTAATTTTTTTTTCCCTATCACTTCCGCCTGAAAAAGTAGGTTACATTTTCCACTCTCCAACTTGGGAATTGCTGTAAAGTCTATGAAATTTTGGAAGATAACCACCAACGCATCAATTTCTTTTTTGGGATGTTGCTCTGGAAAGAACAGACTATTCATTGGCTGGACAGCTGATTTGCAATGCAAACTGATAGTAACAGCACGAGTTCAATTCCTAGAACAGCTGAAGTTAGTGATTCTGATTTTCAATCTCTCCCCTTACCTCAGGCATGGTGTCCCTTAGATTAAGCCAACAACTCTGAGTAGCCCTATGGCCTGGTAAGGCTATAGTGACTTTAGTTTAGCCTACATTTCCAAAGAGAGAAAATTCATTAACAATCTTGTGCAAGGCCAATTGGGGAAGAGCGACCTTAATATGGTAGAATTTTTCATTGAGATGGAAAGTGAAGTTGTCGAATCCGTAACTAGGTTTCTGAATCTAAATGAAGGGAACTATGAGGGTATGAGGTGTGAATTGGCATTGGTAGATTACTAAAGGGGTAGCATTGAACAGGCAGTGATTTATATTTAAAGCATGTGTGTATGAATTAAACCATTCATTCCTGTCTGGCACAAAAAAGGGAAGTTGGCTCAACTATGCTTGCAAAAGAAATGACGGATAGTATTAAATCCAAAGTGAAGACAAACAAAATTGCCAGAAAAATCAGGAAGTCTGAGGAAGCCTAGAATTCAGCAAAAGAGGACAAAATGTTTAATCAACAGAAGAAAATACAAGGATGAGTGTAAAATTGCAAGGAACATGAGTGTTTCCAGTCCGTTTCTATGAAAATGTGAAGATTGATGCTTAGTAAAGTCAAATAAATCAAAAGCCAGGGAAATTATAATTGGAACAAAGAAATGTTGACATAGTTTGATTCCGTCTTCACAAAAGAAGCGAGAAAATACCTTCCAGAAATGTCAGGGAACCAAGGGTCTAATGGCAGGGGTGGAGTTGAAGGAAATGATGCTGGGAAAATCAACAGCGTCAAAGACTGACAAATTACCAGGGCCTGATAATCCATATCCCAGAAATCAATCTGCTTCACCTTTGTTTCACTTCCTCTATGGAATTGAATCCTTCCTTGTGGAAGGAAACCAAAACTGTGCACAATACTTGAGGTGCAGTCTCACCAAGAGTCTATATAATAGCAGTAAGGCATCTTTCCTTCTGTAAAGCCTTACAATAAAAGCCAACATTGAGAATGTTCTGCCTGCCTTGCCAGTTTGCCTCCTGTTCTGGCCGTGGACACTCATTCTTATTTAGCATTCCTATGATTGAGTTACTCATCTGCAGTTCATCATCCATTCCCTTGAAACAACTAGACACTCAGTTTCCCTTCCTGTCCCTGGTTGGTTCCCTTTGCTCCATGGCTATCCCTAAACCTTTCAAACCTGCAGTCATCGTTCCACTGCTCCTTGACCCAACCTTAACCAGCTTCTTTTCATCAACACAGCATCCTTTGGAGCATCCACAGCCATAACGATAACCTCCATATATGGGTCATGTTCTTCAGCCTATCCTCAATACTTTCTGTTGTCAGACTGCTAATCTGATATCTGATCATGAATGGGCTGTTATTTCCTCAAGCTAAACCAGGGAATGTCAAAGATGTTGTTTTGGCCCACCCCAAAATTCATTGACAAATCTGTGTATTTCCTTCCACATTCCACTTCTTGGGTCGAAAGCAACCTTTGACATCCTGTTCTTCTCTAAGCTGAGTTTCTGATTGTGTCAGGCCTCTTGAAGAAGGATCTACTTTCACCACTCAACCTGCCTCTGCCTCTGTCTGTGTCAGTTCATTGTCTGTAGAAATCTTTTTACATACCACGGTCACCTCCAGACTTGATTAACTTAAGTATTTTATTAGCTGGCCTCCCATTCTACATCTGTCAACTTAGACCATTCAAAACTTGCTTGTCTATTCTACCCTACATCAAGTACCACTCATCCATTTTTTTTTCCATCCTCGTAACTTACATTGACTTCAGGTCCAACAAGAGTTAACATTTATAAGTTTCACACTTGTGTTTAAAATAGTCTCCGCTCATCTCCTACAGCTCCCTGTCCCTCAAGTTATTTGCTGCTGTCGACTGCATTTTTTCCTCATCACACTTCTTGGCTGTACTTTCATTATCAAGGTTCCACTTCCTCAAATTCCTGCTCTGCCCTTTTCTGTCTCTCCATTCCCCATCTCCCTCATAATAATTCATAGTTATACAATATATGTATTTTGTATACAGTATCCGGATTACCCAGTGCCTCTGAAGTATCTTGAAACACTTGTTAAAATGTGCTATTTAAATGCAAACCTAATATTTGAATTACTGCTCACTTATCTGAGAAGGGACATTTATTGAGGCTTGTCGCTTGGCCCCTGTACTGTTAAAGGCACTTGCTTAAGGATTATTTCAGGCCCATGTATCATAAGTTTATTCTTATTGCTGATTCCTATGAGTGGGTTTACTCCAGATTTGGGCAAATCTTTATTTTCTATATGGTAGTAAATTGCTGCAGTATCACTCTGGCATCCTGAGACAGAACTTTGAAGCTCTTTTCAAGTATACATGGATAGTAAGTCATAGGCCACTCATTCAGAGCATTTTAGTTTAACAGTACATCACATCGTACTACTTAATCGATGCTGTTCCTAACATTCTCTTTTCTGACTGTGTAGCCCATGCATATAAGTGTGCAGATCTTTTAAGTATTTTGTGTTCATTATTTACAGTATTGCAGGGAGAATCAACTTCTGTTGAGCCTATACAGGAGCTTCTGGACAGGTTAGGAACATTCTTACTAACTCAGAAGGTATCTTGCCCTATGCTATTAAGACTATACTTTTTTAAAAAAAAAAAAATCATTGACTTCAAGCAGCTTTGGAATGTCTTAAGATCATGAGAGGCTCACTGTAAATCCAAGTTTTACTCCTTGGCAAATCCTGGTGACGAAATCATTTTGCAGAGAGTATCCCTTTCTCTATCTGTCAGCAGTTTACCAGTATGGCTCCAATCTAGGAAACAATGACTCATTTCAGAAGATAGTGCTAAAAGTTTGTGTTCTAAGGGTTGATGAGGTTATTCACCTCAAAAGATGCGTACTTTGTTCACTAACAACACACAGGCATATATTGGATTAGAAGATGGTTGTGAAGACTCGTGGAGCTTAAACACCAGCGTTCACCAAACTTTAGGCTCCTAACAGCAGCTCATGCTTTTCTTCCTGCTCTCCATCAACACAACTGGAGCCAAAATAAGTGTTATCGTTACCTGAAATACAACACTCAAAATTTCTTCTGTCTTTACTTTTTCACAGCATTCCCAAATTCTTTCTTTTGACTTCAAGCAGATGTTTTAAATGTGTCACAATAGCTATTTATTTTTAATTTGGTTTTAGAAATTACAAGGCATTTAATGAGAGAAATCTTATGAATCCATTCCTGATATTTTGTGTTCCCTATTAAAGTTGAAAATAGCACTGTCTAATTTTGGAGCGGATACTGTGATAGATACTTAAGCATGCCCTAAATGTGCCTCAGGCTTTCTACTTAACTGTTGTTAAGTCCCCACTGTGTTCTGAGCTGCTTAATCAATATTCTTCACCTCGTATTTGTTACATGTACTTTGGTTGATACTTTTGCCATGGCCTGGACTTCCTCCCTCTTCAACCACCTCAGAGCTTCCAGAGTAGCTTTAATGGTAAGCCAGGTCCTGCTGTTTAGAGCAGATTTAAGGGAGATGGTGCAATTTCTTAGCTTGTAAATGTTTGAATATGCTGCTTATCTGCCCGATTTCACTAGATGATTCCACAGAGCCAGCTTAATGAGGGCTTACTGTTCTATGCTCTAATCCTATAACTGGTGTTTTTATTAACCTGACGACATTTCCTTTTCTGAGAACTGTTTTAATGTTGTGTTCCATCATCTTGAAATTAATCAGCAAGCAATCAATGAGCTTGATGTCAGCTAATAGTGCGTGTTCTTGCATCTGAGATATTTTAGGAAAGTAGATTACTTTGTAACATGTTTTGACCCTAGCCTACCTTCAAAGTACAGTTCAGTAATGTAAAAACTTCAAAAGCACTAAATTTGGAACCATCAGTCCTGTACCTGTAGGTGGACTTGGCTCTGAATGAGGATAAGATTTTGTATCCACAGCCAGTGCATTTTCACGTGGCAGCATTGGTTATTGAGAAGTTAAAGCTCGCTCTTATCAGTGATCATAATGACTTCAGGAAAATAATCAGTAACTGGCCTAATAAAATGCAGTAAAAGAGCAAAGGTATGCAGAATGTTGTGGTAGATTCTGCTCCTTACATGCTAGACACTTTAGTTTCACTTTTTTAAATTAATATCGTTGAAAAAGCTTTGTCTTACACTCATCAGGACAACTTGCAAAAATACAACTTAAATAAGAAAACAGATATTTATGTTGCACGAGAGGAGAGTGCTGATTGATTGAGGTGTTGCTATAGATAATGTGCCAGTTAATGATTATTGACAGTTAACTGCCAGTTTTGTTTAAAATTTAAACAAGTTGACGATTGGTAAATGTTGACCAGGGAATTGAACCAGTGAATGGCTGTCACTGACTTTAAGTCTGGCTTAGTGACAGTGCTAGCTGGTTCATTTCTGTGTAAATTTTCATTTGCTATAATTGCTGGTTTTTCCCTTTTAAATTGGTATTCTCACAATTTGTCCTGATGACTGCAGTTCTAAAGGTTTCATCAAACTGTCTTCTTTTCAGCAATGCTAATTTCTGTACTCCACCCCCACTTGAGTTCAGAAGCCTAAGAGGTAATCTTCTTGAAACCTAAGATCTGAGAGGACTTGGCAAAGTAGATGCTAAAAGGATGTTTCTCCTCATGTGGAGATCTAGAACATGGGGCATGTTTTCAACATGAAGCTCACATTTAAAATGGAGATAAGGAATTTCTTCCCTGAGTGTTGAGTTTTTTGAATTCTCTTCCACAGAAAGCTTTGAGGTTGGGCCATCAAATATATTTGAGGCTGCATTAGATTTTTGATGGACAGGAGAGTTTAGGGTTATGGTAGAACTGACAGAAAAGTGGATTTAAGGCTCAATGAACCAACATGTTGTCTTTATTTCTTATGTTCCATATCTATCTTGACATGGGCAGTAGTAAGAAATTGTTGAATATAACATCCATATCAGTCTGAAGGGTAAGAAGTATTCAACAATACACTTGATGCATTGTGGAACCTCAATACCCAGAGTTTTAAAGTGTAGGTATTTTACTTCAATAAATATTTGGCTCTGCTTTCCTATGCAACATTGACTTGACTTCACCTTTATATAAAACCCATGGAACATTGTCGCTTCATAAGTAATTTATGCTCATAGAAAAATGCTGTGATGAAGATATCAACAATCAATAAAAATCCACAGTTAGATATTTGTGGTCCAATGGACTGAGGCAGTCGTGCAGATTGCAGCTATTTGGGATAAGGAAAGCAATTGGATTTTTAAGAAAGCTTCTGTTTCTTTGGGGCATTTCCAGCTGCTGACACTAATACAACATTGGGCAGCAAGCCCAGTTGATAGTAACTCTCTTCTAGTTAGAATCTAAATGGATGTTTGTGAATTCAGTCGTAGTATCAGTGATGAGGATGTCTGTGTCCTAGTCAACTGCTGAAGATAAAGGATTTACTGATTTCTGATGAAGGGTTTAGGCCCGAAACGTCAAGTTTTCCTGCTCCTATGATGCTGCTTGACCTGCTGTGTTCATCAAGGATTTACTGTCTGTTTTCATTGAAGAAGATTCAAGAAATCTTGTTGAATTAGAGATCTAAGTGATGAGGATAAATGAAGTGTTAAAGCAAATGAGTATTGATAAGAGTATTATGCCAGGGCAATTAATGGGGCTGAAAGTTGTTAAATCCTCAGGACCTGATGGTAGTCTACGTTCCGGAGTGCCGAAGGTGTTGGCTAGAGAGATGGTTGATGCAATTGTGATTATCTTCCAGAATTGTACAGATTCTGGAATTACTCCTACTTCATAGAATCATAGAATCCCTACAGTGTGGAAACAGGCCCTTTGGCCCAAAAAGCCCACACCGGCCCTCCCAGTATCTCACCCAGACCCATCCTCCTATAACCCACCTAATCTACACATCAGTTATTGGAAGCTTTCTATACATATTAGAAGCCAGTAAGTGTCACCCTACTATTAAAGGGAGTGAGAGAAAACTGGGAAGTACAGACTGGTAGCTTTACATAAGTAGTCAGAGTTATGCAGCACAGAAGTAGACCCTTCAGTCCCTCTTGCCCATGCCGACCAGATATCCAAAATTAATCTAATAGGGAAGATGCTATAATATATTCTAAAGGATGTTATGTGCGTGGTAATGTTCTGATTAGGCATAACATGGATTTGTGAATAGTAATGTTTGACAAAATTGATGTTTACTTTGAAGGTTTTACCAACAAAATATATAAAGGAGAACCAATGAATGAGGTATAATTGGATTTTCAGAAGTCTTTTGATAAAGTCCCTCATTTAGAAATATTGAAGTATGTGATAGAAGGTAATGTACCGGTATAGATTAATGATTGTCTATTAGCCAGGAGGAATAAATGAATTTTTCTCATGTTGACATACTGAGAGTATTGGGGTACTGCAAGGATCAGTACTTGGGGGCTCTAGCCGTCACTGTAAATCAATGATTTGGAGGTACAACCCAACTGTAATATTTCCAAATTTGTGACTGATACAAAGCTAAGTGGGAATGTGTATTGAGAAGAAAATGTAAAATGGCTTCAGGGATTTGGACAGTTTAGTGAATGGGCAAGAACGTGGCAGATGGAGTGTGATGTGGGAAATTGAAATTATCCACTTTGGTAGGAGAAACAAGTGTACAGAGTATTCCTTAAATAGTAAGAGGTTGAAAAGTGTGGATGTGCAAAGGGACCTATGTGACCTTGTTGATAAATCAGTAAAGACTAATATGCAGATGCAACAAACTGGTAAGAATGCTAATGGGATGTTAACCTTTATTGCAAGAGGATTTGAGTTCAGAGTAGTGGAGTCTTGCTTCAATTGAATTGGAGCTTGGTTAGGCAGCACCATGTGCTGTATGCAGTTTTAATCACCATATCTTGGGAAAGATAATATTGCCATTGACAGAAGAGGGAGTACAACAGAGGTTCACCAGACTTGTTCCTAGGATGGTGCAACTGACCTACGAAGAGAGATTGGGCAAGTTCCACCTGTATTCTCTAGAATTCCAAAGAATGAGAGGTGATCTCATTGAAACTTGCAAAAAAGTTAAATAGGTGCAGAATATATGGAGGTAACATGTTTCCCCTGGTAGAGGATTCTAGAATCAGGAGGCTTAACATTATAACAAGGGAGAATCCCACTTAGGTCCAAGATGAGGATTTTTTGTTTACAAAGGGTTGTGAACCTTTGGAATTCTGTACTTGTTGTGGAAGCTTTGTCTTTGAGTATGTTTAAGATAAAATTGATTTCTGAATGCCAGTGGCCTACAGGGTTATGGTGACAGTCGGAGTAAGGCATTGAAATATTCAACAGTTGTGATCATGTTGAATGACAGGGCAGGTCTAAATTGCTGAATTGACTACTCCTGTTCCCAGTGTTCCTAGATGTGATTCAGCAATTAGACAGCGTTTGCTCAATAGACCTTGAGTATGTGAAGAATTACACTGGTTTAGGAATGTTTGTCGGGCTCACAGCTCGGTGTATTTGTGGGTACTGGAAGCTATGTATATTAATGTGCAGAGTCTTTGCAGACGGAATATGTGTATATGCATTGTCTATTGCAGTTCATCAAAATAAATAGATGACAGCCATTCTCTGGTTCAGTTCTCAGGCTAGTGCCTTGATTAATCGGTCAGTCTGCCTAGTTTAAAATTTAAGCAAAAAGCTTGGCAGTTAACTGTTAGTCATCGTCAATCAGTACAGTCAGAGTCCCTTTGGTAGTGAATAGCACTACCCTCTCTCAGTATAAATATTCTTTCCTTTTATTATTTCTTGCAACATGTCCTGATGTGTGCAAGACAGAAAGCTTTGTCAAAATCTCCACATTCTGTACTACCAAACAACTAATTCTTTAATCACAAAGAGGTCTGTTTAAAATTTTGGCTTTTTTAAACTTTTGGATGATAGTTGCAGCACACTTTATAAATGCTAATACTTCTTGAAGCCTGGGATGGTTTGGCTTTTCATCTGAAATTCCAATTACTCTGTTTCTAACAGTATTGACTTACACACAGACAGTAATTGTGTTGGTTATTTTATTGGTCATTTAGGCTAACCATTTCAAAGCCCTCAATCACAATAGCTACTTTTTCTATAGAAGAAAATATGTTTACAGTAGCATGTGTTGAAGTCAGTTCCTGTTCACAACAGTTCCATTTCAATCAAAGATAGTAGGAACTGCTGATGCTGGAGAATCTGAGATAACAGGGTGTAGAGCTGGATGAACACAGCAGGCCAAGCAGCATCAGAGAAAAATTTTTCTGAAGAGTCTCAACCCAAAACGTCAGCTTTCCTGTTCCTCTGAAGAAGGGTCTCGACCCAAAACGTCAGCTTTCCTGTTCCTCTGAAGAAGGGTCTCGACCCAAAAGTCAGCTTTCCTGCTCCTCTGCTGCTTGGCCTGCTATGTTCATCCAGCTCTACACCCTGTTATCTCCATTTCAATCGGTTGGTTTGCTGTAAATTTCCAGCTCTTAGTAGTTCCCTAAGCCTTGATGCCAACGACAAATTATTTTATTTTATAATGTTTTGTGACCTAGAAACTTGTTTGAAAGTGTAATGTCTGAAGTATATCAGCAGAATGGTTTTACACTAAATATTTCACCATTGCTAGCAATAAATGAAATGATTAGTAAAATGGCAGAGAGTGGGAGACAGTGTACTGTTTAATGTGCAATGCATTGTTATGTTTAGTGTAGCTTTTACCATCAGGTCCAAGTAAACAAAGACCTGAGCCAGTGTTAATTTTTTTTTTTGTACACTGCACTTTTGTCACAAAAAAATTAATGTTTCAGATTTGAAATCAGAATCTGAGGATGCCGTATCTGTTTTTTTTTACCTTGTGTGTTTACTCAAAATAGATCAAGCAGGTAGTGTTAATTTGTTTTTTAACATTGAAGGAAAACTGCACAAAATTTTGTGAACGGGTGATGTGATGGAACAAATGCGAGATGTGCACATGTACCGCATTTCATTAGCAGGCATCCACCCATGGTGTTGGGGTGAGTGAGCCTACACTGATTTGTACAACAGGTGACAGTATGGTGGGAACAATGGAGTGAGTGGTCGATGGGTTATAAGGGAGCCCATGCTCCCCTGTGTCTGAGTCTAAGAACCTGTCCTCTCCCAGGCTGGGAGAGAAGGACAACCCACTTTTATATGAATTCCGCAGGAGTCATCTTAGACTATGCCCCAACAGAGCTGAAAGCATAGTTGGTGTACAGCTGGTGGAATTTAAATTCAATGAATTTTTTAAAATGTCCAGAAATAAAAGCCATCTAAGTAGCATCGTTTAGTACTGAATTGTTGCAAAACACATCTAGTTCACTAATGTCCTTGGGAAAGAAAACTGTCCTGACCTGGTGTAGCCTATATGTGACTCCAAGGCCACGGCAATGCCGTCTAAAATGGGCTGACAAGCCATTCATTTAAGGCTGGGCAGCAAATACTGACCTTGCCAGTGCTGACCTTCCATTAACAAATCAAAAAACCTTTGCGCTACATTGCTGATGTATTTATTCATTTGTGTTTTAATTTGCAATGTAAAGATCGATTGAACTGACTTCATACTTCAATATTCCCTCATCTCCAAATCATACTTTTGATCAGGAACAAAAACAAAGTTGCTGGAAAAGCTCAGCAGGTCTGGCAGCATCTGTGAAGGAAAAAAAAAGGTCACCAGACCCAAAACGTTAACTCTGATTTTTTTTTCTTCACAGATGCTGCCAGACCTGCTGAGGTTTTCCAGCAACTTTGTTTTTGTTCCTGATTTACAGCATTTGCCGTCCTTTCGGTTTTTGTACTTTTGATCTGAGCCTGTTTGTTTTACTGTTAGGATTTGTGGACTTGAAGGCAACTCACTCAAGACATGCTATTACACCCCCAGTTCTGACTTGGGCAGTGTCACAGGCGAGCATATGTGTTGTGGTGGTTCATACAAAATGATTCTACATTGTATATGTTTATGGTAAGAAAGGATTCTGGAAATTTGAGTAGTTGTTTTCGTGCTTGCTTTAAGCACTTAGTGAATTAGAATGTAAAGCAGACAAGTATACACTAAATGTCTCTAATTGTGTAGATATCAAGAGACGTCAGACAAACCTGAAACTTGAGTTTGATCTTAAATCAGGGAGCCCAAGGAATCATTCATGAGACAGGACTCAATAAATGTAGAGGTGTGCCCTCATGTCTAGCCTATTCATAGGACTCGGTGACTCTCATTTGAGAAAAAAGCATTTCTGTATATTGTCTGATGGGTTTGTCGTGGTTAATTTGTACGATTTGGCACTGTGTATCTCTGCTCTGAGGGCAGATTGCTAACTCAGAGAGAGGCTATTCCTGATCATTTCAGATGTAATGTTCCAGTTTCTTACAAGGTTAGTGGCAGTTACCAGTGCCATGTCAAGAGAACAGATGAACCGTGCAAGTGTGAAATGTTGTCCTTTATTAAAATACCCATCAAAAGAGTTATAAAATATATATGATGTAGTATTGTTCTTTACAGGTAAGTAGTACCATTACACTATCTATGCCATATCTCTTTCCCACAAGCATGTACACAGATGCTGTGAATAATTTTCTGCAATGTGAGCTCTTTCAGTGTCTTTTGAAGAAAACATTGTAGCATTTGCTACTTCTGTTCTTGAACAGTTACTGGTCCAGCACAAGGCAGCATCCTGTGAGCATCTCACCAGAGTTCGCAAGCATGAGTACATTGGTACACATCTTGGAGGATGCAGTTGGTGAATTTGGGGAATTGACGCTGAGTGGGGAAAGCAGATGGAAATAAGTGGGTGGGATGAGCAGGTGCCATTTAAGAGATTTGAATTTTGGGAAATTTGACATTCGCAAGGAAGCACTCTGACAGATCCAGTCATTTGTAATTTACGTGTGTGAATAGTTAATAGGCAAATGTTGCACTGTCACTCTGGCAGGCTAGAAGGAGCCAGTGTGCATTTTTAACTTTGTCTGCTACTGATCAGGATGATTGATTCAGAATATGGAGTGAGCTCCTTGCAGCAGTTAGTGTGCTGAGCCTATTAATGTTGGCATTGTGGTATGTCTTGTCTGGTGTGGTACCTGCTGGCTCTGTGTGTACATGGAGGCCAGCTGAATTGCTTGACCAGTCTTTTATCAACTAGTACATCGTGAAGTATGATACTGTGCTGTTATAGCAATCTGCAACAATTTCCCAAACAGCTTTTTTAGCTGCAATGACAGACTTGCATTGAGATGAACTCTGCTATTGTGGAGCACGTTGAACATGCCTGCCTATAGACAATCCCTGTTCCTAATTATTTGTTTCCCTTGAATACTGAAATACCAGTGCTGTTTTCAAAATGTTTCTTTGGTAGCCTGATCCAAAAAACCCAGGAAAAATGCTTTAACTTGTTTAGTGAAGCTCAAACCGGTTTGTATTTGCTGCAAAATTGGCAAATGTTCATAAAATTCTAAAACTTAGCTACAAGATGTTAATCATTTAATTTTCAGTTGCGTTTAAATAGGAACTTGAGCCAGCTTCATAAATAGCATCTGTTTGTATTCAAAATGTTATTAAGCAGGTCTTTGCACAGGATCCAAGGTATGAACTTGAAAGTTCTGAAGAAGGGTCACCGGACCCGAAACGTTAATTCTGCTTTCTCTCCACAGATGCTGCCAGACCTGCTGAGATTTTCCAGCAATTTCTGTTTTTGTTGAACTTGGAATGTTCCTTACAATATGAAATTGGGCACATTATTCAATTAGGAGTAAATTACAAGAGATCAAAATCACTAGTTTATACCACTGATTTGTACCTTTCTGAAACAGGTTACATGCCTTGCTTGTGACAACAAATCCAACACAATTGAATCGTTCTGGGACCTATCTCTAGAGTTTCCTGAGAGGTACCACTGCAACGGAAAAGAAGCTGCTTCTCAGTATCCTTGTTCATTGACAGAAATGTTGGCAAAATTCACAGAGACAGAAGCCTTGGAAGGGAAAATTTACGCCTGTAACCAATGCAACAGTGAGTAAAGAGAATGTACTGGATATGTATACTGAAGCTTTAATATTAAAGAACAATCTAGAATTCTTTTTGAATTTACATCACGGTTTAGTATAAGATTGTTAAAATTGGGCACTGGCAGTGTTCGAACCTGGAGACAGTTCAATCTAACTTGGTGTAACTGGTAAAGAAAATGCGCCTCTTTGTTGGATTCTGGTCATTTCAGAAGGTAGTTGAAAGTCAACCACATTGCTGTGGATCAGGAGTTGTGTGAAAACTGGACCACGCAAGGCTAGCAGATTTCCTTCCCTAAAAAACATTAATGAATCAAATGGATGTTTATAACAATCAGCATCAAAGTCAGTTCATGGTCACTGTTAGTTTTATATTCCAGATATTTCTCGCATACCAACAATTCACATTCTTTCACCATTTAAAAAATATTCTGCCCATTTATTTTGTCCCCCCAAACCAATAACTTAGCACTTCCCCATGTAATCTGTCTGCCATTTTCCTGCCCATGCACTTAATGTTTATATGCCTTTACATCTACCTCCAATTACCCTTTCCCATTGAACTTTGTATTGAATGAACGTGTGTGCTCTACTCAGTCCCTTCATATATCTCATTGATACAGATAATGACCAGCTGGACCCCAGCACTTGAGGGACTGAATGGCCTACTCCGTTCCTATAAGATTGAGGGACATGGATAGGGTGGATAGGAAGCATCTGTTCCCTTTAGTTGAAGGGTCAATAAGACAGCATTTCAAGGTGAAAGCGATTTGTTTCTTCCATGCACAGTGTCACGTACCTGTTCTAATCTAGCTTTGGAGTCTGATTGCAGACATGGCTTTCCGCAGAACTGGAAAGGATCAATTAAAGTTGTGGAGTCATACAAAACGGAAACAGACCCATCGGTCCAACCAGCCCACACTGTTCCCAAACTAAACTAGTCCCACCAAACTGCACTTGGCCCATGTCCATACAAGCCTTACCTATTCATGAACTTATCCAAATATCTTTTAAACATTGTAACTGTACCTGCGCCCACCACTTTCTCTGGCAGTTCATTCCACACTCAAATAACTGTCAAAACAAAAGAATGTTGGCTCTTCTGTCCTTCTTAAATCTTTCTCCTTTCACCTTAAAAATATGCCCTCTAGTTTGGAACTCCCCCACCCTGGAGGAAAGATCCTTGTCATTCACCTTGTCTATGCCCCTCATGATTTTACAAACCTCAAAAAGGTTACCCCTCAATCTCCTGCACGCCAGTGGAAAAAGGTCTTCATCTTTCAACTGTTTTCATATCTCAAACTGTCCATTCCCAGCAGCATCATGGTATATCTTCTCCGAGCTCCCTCCAATTTAATAATATCCTTCCTATAACATTTTTGTTGGCTTTTTGTGGTTGTTGATCAGTGATTTCAGCTCCAGGAGTTCCTCAGGGTGGTGTCCTAGCCATCTCCAGCTGCTTCATCATTGAGCTTCCACCATTGTAAGGTCAGAAGTGGAGATGTTTGATTGTACAAATGTTCAACTCCATTCACAACTCCACAGATACTGAAGCAGTCCATGCCTAAGTGCAACAAGACCTAGACGATGTCCATGAATTTCTTCATCAGCCCTGGTATCTTTGGCAGTTCTTAGTAGTAGTTGAGAACTGTATAAATGATTTATCACTTTTTTTCTCATCTTCTTATGAATGTGTCATTGATAAGACACCACTTAGTGCTCATCGTTGATTGTTTGCAGTGCGTTAGGTAAGGCAAGTAACAATTACATTTCTGAGGAAGTTTAATAATAACCACCCAGGGATGATGGAACTCTATATGGGCGGCATGATGGCTTAGTGATTAGCAGTGCTGCCTCGTAGTGCCAAGGTTCAATTCCAGCCTTGGGCAACTGTCTGTATAGAGTTTTCACATTCTCCCTGTGACTGTGTGGGCTTTCTCCCGGTGCTCTAGTTTTCTTTCACAATCCAAAGTCCAAAGATGTGTGGGTTAGGTGGATTGGCCATGCTAAATTGCGCATAGTGTTCAGGGACTTGTAAGTTAGATGGATTAGCCATTGGAAATACAGGGTTACAGGTCTAGGGTGGGAGGGGGTCGCTCCTCAGAGTTGGTGTGAACTTGTTGGGCCGAATGGCCTGTTTCCACACTGTAGGGTTTCTAGAACTTCTAATTACGTGAAAGAAAAGGGAATAAACGATGTAGCAGGACAATGAGGCCACAGGAAATGAATGTGAAAAGCAATTAGCAAAGACTCATTGTGCCAAATGGCCTATTTCTTTTGCTATAAAATCCACAACCTTGGAAAATTTAAGTAGTTGTTTTGTCACAAGGAGCTGTAAGACAGTACCTGTGATTGGTTTTATCACTCAATGAAAAACCAAGGTGTCTCGCAATTGCGTTTGGTGTTTGTTTCTGGAGGCTCATGATTGTGATATTCACAAAAATAGCTCATAACTGCTGTTACGTAGCCATTGTTAATGACTTGGTTATTCTGTTTAGCATAGGGTATACCTAGCGGTGCCCATAGTAAGGCAATGAAATCCCTTGCAGTCCTGACTGGCTAAGGGTAATGAGTTTCGTTCCCTGGAGAACATTAAATCAGGCGGAGTTTACTGTTTGTTTTCTTAAAGTTACCATGGATTACCTGATTTTTTGAATTAAGTTAATGACCCACGTTATCAGATTTGAACTGATTAAATGACATGGGTTTTCTAATCTAGTACTTTTAGGCCAGTTAGTCAGTTCAGCTCTTGTTTCTTGTGTGCTATTGAAAGAGAGCAGGTCTGTCTTTGACATTTTCCAGTGGCCCAACTTTGAGTTGCTTCGACCACTGCATGACATTGTGTTGCATTTTTTGATCACTAGGGAAGTGCTTGCACTTGATGTGTCATAAGTCTGGTCCCCCCTCCTTGTTCAGACACCCGTCTTTGACCTCATATCGTAGTTCTGGCCTTGTTCAATTTTTAAAGTGTTCATCCACAGATGTGGGTGTCAGTGCCTGGACCAGCGTTTATTACCAACCCTGAGCTGCCCTTGAGATGATGTTGGTGAGCTGACTTAGAATCATGGTATCATACTCGTACAGTACAGAAGAGGCCCCACAGCCCATCCAGTGTGTACCGCCCAAAATGTGCTGTTACCGTGACTAGTCCCACTTTCCTGCACTAGGCCCATTGCCTCCTTTGAACCACTGTAGTCAATTTGGTGTAGGTAGACCCACAATGCCATTTTAGCAACATAGAAGGAAAGGTAATAAACGTCGCATCAGGATGGTGAGTTGTTCGGAGGGGAACTTGTGGGTGGTGGTTTTCCCATCTATCTGCTCCCCTTGTCATTCTAGATGGAAGTGGTCATGGGTTTGGAAGGTGTTATCTAAGGACTCTTGGTAAATTTCTGCAGTGCATCTTGTAGATAGTACACACTGCTACGGAGTGTTGATGGTAGAGGGGGTGGATTTGGTGCCAGTCAAGCGGCTGCTTTGTCCTGGATGGAGTCGAGTTTCTCGAGTGTTGTTGGAACACCAATTGTACAGGCAAATGGGGAGTATTCCGTCACACTTCTTTCTTAGGCCTTGTAGGTAGTGGACAGGCTTTGGGAGGTCAGGAGGTGAGTTATTCATCGCAGTATTCCTACACTCTGACCTGGTTTTATAGCCACAATATTCATATGGGTAATCCATTTCCTTTTCTGGTCAATGGGAAGTCTGGGCTGTTTACAGTGAGGGATTCAATGAATGTTAAGGGGCTGGTTGGACATGGTCATTACCTGGTACTTGTGGCAACACAATTTGTGCCACATCAACCCAAACCTGGGATATTGTCCATGTTATGCTACATTTGGGCATGGACTGCTTCAGTATCTAAGGAGTTGTGAATGATGTTGAACATTATGCAGTTGGTAACGAACATGCCCGCCTCTGACCATTTATGATGGAGGAATGGTAATTGCTTAAACAACTGAAGATGGTTGGTCTAAGGACAATACCCTGGGGGACTCCTGCAAAAATGTCCTGGAGCAGAGTGACTGGTCTCCAATACCACGCTGTCTTTCTTTTTAGCAGGTGTGACTCCAACCAGCAGAGAACTTTCCTCCTGATTCCCATCGACTCCAGTTTTGCTTGGGTGCCTTGATGCAATACCCAGTGAAATGCAGCCTTGATGTCAAGCGCTGTCACTCTCACCTCACCTCTGGAATTCATCCGTTTGTCTACGTTTGAACCAAGGCTGTAATGAGGTCAGGAGCTGAGTGGCCCTGGCGGATCCCAAACTGGGCGTTGCTGAGCAGGTGCTGCTTGATAGCACTGTTACGGACACCTTCCATCACTTTACTGATGATTGAGTAGAACGATGGGGCTATAATTGATTGGGTTGGATTTGTCCTGCCTTTTTGTGTACAGGACATACCTAGGTGCTTTTCCACATAGTGGGATAGGTGCCAATATGTAACTGGAAGAGCTTGGCTAGGGGTGTGCTGAATTCCGGAGTCCAGCTGTTCAGTACTATTGCACACTCCTCTTCCTGAGTAAGGACAGATGTGAAGTACTCCATTTAACATTCTACCAATATCCTCTGGCTTCCTGCACAGATTACTCTTTGTCCCTAACAGGCTCTATACTTAGATAACAAGCATGGGGCTGGATGAACACAGCAGGTCAAGCAGCATCATAGGAGCAGGAAAACTTGACGTTTCGGGCCTAAACCCTTCATCAGAAATGGGGAAGGGGAAGAGGGTTCTGAAATAAATAGGGAGAGAGGGGGAGGCGGATAGAAGATGGATAGAGGAGAGGATAGG
>JAHRHZ010000091.1:12566369-12586568 GCA_024137785.1 Ginglymostoma cirratum | reverse complement strand
GACCAGATACTAAATATGGAGCCATACTGCTGCAGAGAGTTGGCAGGAGACTTTGGGTCCAACAGCTTCATATATGACCTGGCAGCTGTAGTCATGCATCACGGAAAGGGTTTTGGCTCCGGACATTATACAGCATACTGTTACAATACAGATGGAGGTGTGTGCTGTTTATAACTTTGCATTGAACTTACCCAATTAGGTGATGGACGGTCTAGAGGCTGGAAACCAATTAATCTACTATACGATAAATTGAAAAAAAAAGTAGAACCCAAGTTTCTTAATCTTATCGAATGCACATTTGTCCAGAAATACTGAGCCCAACTCTACATACAAAGGCATTCTGAGATCAACAACTTTATTTTTTAAAAAATACTGCTGACTCCAGGAAAGAAATGGCTGCTCTGTGGTTTCCTTTTCCTCTTCCTTCATAATCTCTGCAGGCTTTATGAAACAGCATGTGGCCCAACCCTAGATCCTCCAGTGATGATAGAAGTCACAACTGCGTCCATACCATTTGTGTAATGATAAACCTGGTGGCTCAGTTAGTTCAGTGTAGTAGATGGTTAAGGCATGATGCTGAATAATGTTGACAGCGCGGGTTTCAATCACTGTTACCAGCTGTCATAGGTCACAAAAGTCCTGCCTCCTCACCTGTCCCACTCTTTTTAGATAGTGGTGCTCCTCAAGCTATCCATACCCAGACATCTTTCACTGCAGTGAAGAGAGAGGCTAGTTGTCATTTGGACTATGCCGAGTACTAAATTACACGAATGGAGGTAGAAGATGTGGTGACACTTCACACTCCAAGTCAAGAGTGAGATTTGCCCATGGGCCAGTTCTTTTCTTTCCTTCAATTGTTTGAAGAATTTGTCTGTCCTCCATTTTGAACAGTACACTGCTATACACTGAATTGTCTGTGTACCAGTTTGCTCATGCATTAAATGCAGGTTTGAAGCTGTGGTCCATCGCCCTGATATAAATGAATGCCCTCAGATAATGTGCAGAAACTTGAAAAATGACAAACAAGCCAAGGGAACACATGGTGAATGGTAGGACCCTAGGAAGCATTGAGATCGGGGGATCTTGGTGTGCATATACATTGCTCCCTTAAGGTATCAGGACGGGTATATTAAATGGTTAAGAAGGCATTTATTATACTTATTATTCGAGACATAGAGTTTGAGTAGAGCGGTTATGCTGGAACTGTGTAAAGACTTGGTTAGGCCACAGCTAGAGTATTGTGTGCAGTTCTGGACCCCACATTCTAGGATGGATGTGATAGCACTGGAGAGGGTGCAGAGGGAATTTATCAGGATGTTGCCTGGCGATGGAGAGTTTGTTGTGAAGAGACATTGGACAAACTGGGGTTGTTTTACTTGGAGCAGAGGAGATTGAAAGGGGACATTATTGAGATACAAAAAATTATGGGGCATAGGGATAGGGTCGAAACAGACTTTGCCATTTAATGGAGGGAATCAGTGACCAGAGGGGACAGATTTAAGGTAGAGGGAAGAGGCTTGGAGGAGATGTGACGAAATGGCAAGGATAGATTACTAAAGAGGTTGGCAGTGGACAGGCAATGGTTTATATTTAAAAACTTTAATCCAGTGTGTGGTGGGAATCTGGGTCTCACTGCCAGTGAGGATGGTAGAGGCAAAAGCCTTCAACATTTAATAGGTGTTTAGATGTGCACTTGCAATGCCATGACATACAAGACTATGGGCCCAGTGCTGAAAAATGGGTTCAGAAGAGTGAGGTTTTTATGACTCTCATGGATGCGATGGGCTGAAGGACTTTTTTTCTGTGCTGTACCTGTGACTGTTTGCAGAATTTGTGATTAGTCTGCTGAGGGGCTCTCCTTGGTAATGTCTCTCACCCTATAAGGGGTTTGGACTGAGTGGAGCAGTGGAGATTGGTTGTATGTGGATCCTGGCTCGTCCTGGACTTGTTTAGCAAGAGCCACTTGGGCTGTGGCAGTTTGAATCTGTCATTTGAGAGATGGGATTTGTCAGTGAATTCCTGTGTTTTCCCCTTTCCTAGAGACAATGGATGTCTGACAGTGGATCTTTGGAAGCTTGCCCTGTATGGGGCAACAAGCTGAAAAGAGCAAATTACTTGTTGAAATCATGATGCATGTTCAAAGTTATTGTAACTAATTTACTTTGTAATTGGGATTTTTGCCTCTGGTAGGTTTGTGGGTCCATTGTAACGATTCTACAGTAACAATCTGCACTGTGGATGAAGTCTGTAAAGCGCAGGCCTACATCCTCTTCTATACTCACCGTCTGCCTCACCACATTAAAGTACCATCACCGCCTGCCTCGCCTGGAAATGATTCACCACCAGCCTCCTCCTGATTGCAGCTCGAAGTGCCGTTACTTTCTCAGCACAGCCCAAGCCTGGGGGCCAGCATTGTTTGAAAGATTTTCAACCATTTTGAGGATTCTGTGGAAGGGTGCTTTAGAGACATTTACACAGATGGAGCTGTAACTTTCTTTTTGAATGTGTACAGTATAGTCATAGTTTTGTAGTGTATTTTTTATCTTGCCTGAGAATTACTTGGGAGTAATTTGAGTAAAAATGAGTCTATTCTCTTACGTACAGTATTGTTCTAGTAATAGCCACATAGCAGAGTTTCTATTTTTCATACATTTGGTAGAGTGGAATTCAAAAGATGAGCTCACTGTAATGTTAACAGCTCACTCCAATTGACAGACAATATGCTGTTTGGCAATGTATTAATGAGACTAAGTTACCTGTTCCTCATTCTTCCAACACTGAATTATATTTCTGTTATGCTTACAGATTCATCGGCTTGACTTTACAGCGATTATGTGCAGGGTTGGTTTAAAATTCTGCTTTCCCTTTCTTTCTGCAATGTTAGGGTGGCCCTTTGTTGTACCAAACATGCTCTGGTTAAGCACATCCAGTGGAATCTCTGAGGAGTGCCCCCTCTCCAAAACTTTAAAACGAAAAAGTAATCTTAAATGTAGTATGACTGCTGTCCTGTCTCCCTGACTAAGTGGTAGCCTTCGTGAACTGCTATCCACGTTCTGTATCCCTCCACTTTGATCAAAAGATAATTTCTAGTATCTTAGAAAATTAACTTTATGCAGAACCCAATTAATTACAGCAAACTTTTTGTTAACTGGTACCTACGGGACCCAAGACTGTGCCAGATAAATACTTCAGATAATGAAGAAGTCCACATAATCAATGTAAAAACACTAATAGAAACATAACTCAGGAGGCATACTGTTGTACTTTATTTACATCATAAACCACTTAAATAATAATGCAACTTTGCCTTAAATAAAATTTACCACCAGAGAACCTTCTGAATCCACACCCTCAACTAACTACTTTGACGTTGTGGTAGATTGCAATATTTGAAGGGAAATTGACTCAGGATTTGAATCGGCTGTTGATGTTTCGTGTGGCCATTTGGCTGAACAACAAGTTTATTTACATTGGCCTAAATAAATTTAAACAAAAAAATTGGGTAGAATAACAGTAAATTTCAGTAAAATACAGTAAACTACAGATATTATAATTTTTGCCACTTTATCGCGAGTGCTAGGCCGGCTAAAACAAAGTTTGCTGTACTGTCTTTGATCAGTGACAATTTGGAAGTACTGACATCCGTACCCCAGAACATGGAAATGTCAGAAACAATTTCTGTAAGAAAGAACAAATTGACATGGGTCATGATTTGTTTTTAGGACTGACTGTCGAAGACCATGACCCAGAAGAGAATTTACTGTGCCTTATGCTTGTGACTTTGGAGCTCTGATGTTTTACTTGTGCATGGGTCTCGCGTAGCTTAACAACAAGGTTAATTTTATTCCTGGGATGAAGGAGTATGTCTTGTGTGGATAGGTTGAGCAGGTTAGGCCTGTACTCTTTGGAGTTTAGAACAATGACAGATGATCTTATTGAAACATGAGATTCTGAGGAAGGATGGGCTCAATGTTTCCCTTAAAGATGAAACTGGCCCTCCAATTCTAAAACATAGCGTCTCCCAGTCAGTTTGGGGGAAAGGAGGCATTTCTTCTGAGAGTCGTTGATGTTTAATTTCACAGCAATGGAGGCTGTATCTTTGAATATTTTCAAGGCTGATTTAGAAAGGAATCCAGGACTATGAAGGGCAGATTGAAGAGTAGAGTGGAGGCCACAATCAGATTAGCTATGATCTTATTGAATGTCACAGTAGGCTTGCGGGCCAAATGGCCTTGGTCTTTTTTCATTGTGATTTCTCAGATCACTGTTTGTCTCTCACTGCTGCCTGAGACTCCTGTGCTCCCTACGTGTTCCAGACTTTTTGTCATGTCATGGTTTAGTACTGCCCCCTGGTATTTGAAATTGGAATTGAAGGCTGCTGTCAGTGCTGATCCTTTCATATGTACATCATGAGTATTCATGTGTTTGGAAGGCTTGGGCCTGACTTCATCAAGCACCCATACCAGACACAGCAGTGTGGCGCCTATAGATGGTGAACACTGTTGAAATTGGCCAGTTATTATGCATGCCTCTTGACTTGTCTGTATTGTACCCCAGCAGCTCAACGCTGTGTCCTGAGAAATGTTGAGGACAACATCCTGTGGTAATACTTGGTTATTTGTATTTGATGCCATTTCAAGGAAGGGTTGAACTGAAGTTACCAAAACTTCAAAATTTGGTACTATTAATGACTACATGTGGAAATATCCTGGAAGTTACACAACTGAAACAAGCCCATCAGTCATTCAGTGTTTAACCTGCAGACGAACAAATAAGTCTAACCATATTTGCTTCCTAGCTAATCTTGAATTGTTACAATATTAGCTTCAGCTAGTAATCTGGAAGAGAATTCCACAGCCTCCCACCTCCATGTAAGGGGGGAAAAAAGGTTGCTCCTGCCCTTTTAATTGTACAAGATTTAGATAATTTTGTATCTATGTTCTCTCATCATAGCTGCCTTAACTACTGGAAGTAGTCACCTATTTATCCTGTCCATTCACATAATTTTAAAACACTTCTATTTGTATTCTAGAGAACACAGGCTGTGTTTTTATTAATAGATTTGAATTTATTTCCCAAATGCAACACACTATGCTTTAACATGTATTTATCCTGCCCACATGTATATGGTTATTTGCCACTTCAATATTTGTTGCAGTATGTTTGAATAATGCTGATGTATATTGCCAAAGTATAGCAAAACTAGACCTTTAAACTCTGGTTCTGACCAATATTTCCCTACATCCAGAGGCTTGTGCTCATGAATAGAGGGCAAACGTTGTTGATTAGTTATAAACATTTTGAGAAATGTGTGAGAACTGTATCATGCAGTGTAAAAGCATCAATACCTACGTGTAGCTTTCTCTGCTGCACCTTGAACCTTTTTCTCCAGATTGTGTCTGTCAGCAGTAACAGAACCCTGGAAGTTTGCAGATATTTAGTCCATATCTGTGCCAACTGTCTACAGTAGGAATCCTGAAATTACCTGTCTCTGCACACCTGTTTTCCTTTGCTCTATTGTGACCATCTTGAACCATGTTTCTGTTTTTTTTTTAAAATACTATTCTAACCTGCACCTTGGAACAATATATCTCTAACCAATGTAATGAAATCCAATGAAAGTTGAGTGGAAAGTCTAAACTTGAATGTAATGTACTGGAGAGGCTCACTCTCTTTAATGTAGAAATGATATTGCATTTGTATAACATCTTTTAAAAGAAACATCCCAGCAGTTGTGTATTTGAGTAACCTGGTTGTGAAAACCAGGACACATTTGAGGTACCCTGTGCCTTAAAGGGGCATAGTGTATAGCTTTCTTTGGAAGTTTTAAAATGCTGACTGCACAGAGTAAAATGTTCCTTGCATGGGTCTTTATGGCCAAATTGATAGATACTGACCCATGTTCTGGATAAGTGAGCAATAATGTATTTGCTCAACATGTAAAATTATGCAAAGGTAGCTTTGTTCCCTTTTTCTTATGTACTTTTTTAATGGGCAAAACCTGAGCCAATCACGGTGCAGTGAGTCAATTGAGAGAATTTTTATATTTTTGGATTCTCCTATTTGTGCCATTTACAAAGACAACCAAACCAGCCTATCATAATTTGAACTATTCAACATCTTGAAAACTTTGATTTGTTATTTTTGGTTTTAAGAACAAAGAATTGGGAAATTCTCAGCAGATCAGGTAGCATTTGTGGAAAGAATTAGTTCATATTTCAGATCTGTCAGCCATTGACCTGAAAGGTCAACTGTTTCTCACCACAGACTCAGCCTGACCCACTGAGTTGTTCCAGCTTTTTAAGATCTTATTGCAGATGCTGGAAATCTAAAATCTAAAACTTTTTGTTATTGTAGGAGTTTCCAAGTCTGTTGCAGTGTGTTTTTGTGTATAAAATTCCTAACGTAAAAGATCATGCGATCTCCGATTTTAAATTCGCTTTGGCATTCAGATACAGAAACCTGTCCTGGGGCATTTAATGTTAGTTTTGCTGTTGATCTAGTTTTCACTTGTCAGTGGATACAAACCAGACACCATAAAAATCTGCTTTAAATCATTATTTTTCCACGACTGTTATTTTCCAGTCTTGTCCTGCACCCAGATCCAATTGTAAGCATCCTGTCTCGTGACTCTAATATTTTCCTCCTTTGCTGGTCCATTTGGAAGTGAGCCATAATGTGGCTGTGAATCCACATACTCCAGATTATTGACAAATCAAATATTAGGTTATATTTTGAAAAGCTTTTGATACTAATTTCTCAGCTAGTTCTAACTCTTCTAAAGTTACAGCAACAACATTTAATCAATACATAATCCATGATGAGCCATTTCATTTTGTGCTGTTCCACATATTGCTTCTGTTGACTTTGTTGTAATAAAGGGTTGGTCTCCTACATTTATGAAATCTTATCGGCTTTCCTAACTGCATGCTGTGCAAAGTCCCTGGATTGCTCATAATTGGATCACTGGCAGTATAATATTTTCCTCTCTCCTGTCATTAGCTGCTGGTTGTAAAATATTCTTTAATAGTCTGTTCAATATTGTTTTCTAAAATTCAGTTTGAACAATAATGCTTTGAGGGCTAAATATTATCTATTTTCTTTACTTAAGGTTATTACATTCTGTTGACCATGTCTCTGGGACTTTGTACAGTGAGAATATTCTATTTTTTTTACTGGACTTCAAGCAAAATACAGGGAATAGGTTTTTTGTGATCTTGGAGATGAGGGAACTTTTCAAAACCTGTAAATAGTATAAACAGTCTATAGTTGTGCCAAAAAAATTAGACCACCCGGAAAATAAAGCAGAAAATAGAAGGTTATTGTCTGTCTCAAAACGAAGGATTTTTACAATCAACATTTTGAATTTGAGCTTCTGCTGTTTTTCAAATATGCAGATAATATCCCAGTTGAATTTCTTGCATGTGCATTAATGAACAAGTTGAGCTATGTGACATAGCGTTTTATAGAGTAAAGATCTGCTTTCAAACCTGATTTTGTTAATTGACAAACTTGTTGCTAGTTGTAAATTGTTGGTTGTCATAAATTAATTCTATGCAAAATTGTTACCTCAACTTCTAGATATTTTACCTCAATAAAATGAAAGACAGCTATGAGCATTGTTCAGTGTTTAAATTTGATTGGGAGATGTGAGACACTGCTGTAAGTACTGATATGGAACACACATCAAGTTTAAAAATAACCAATAGTGCAATGTTTTGCTGGATTGAGTAACTGATTGGATCTTACTGAAACTTTTCATTAAAATTAATTTTCCAGCCAGAGAATCACTTGTTGGCCAGGCCAGCAACATCCACATTCCATGAATGAATAAAAACCTTTGGAGATTTGTACAAACAGCAGTGAGATAATAACCAGAATGATGTCAGCGAGCATACACCTGCCCTAAGTAACATTGCAACACTTCCTCAGTAGTAATCTAGCGCGTGTTCAGAGCTGCCTGGGGATTTGTGTTCTAACTTAGAGGTTGCTAGCCATAAAACTAATGTCTTAGATAGATAGTTGACTGAAATTGCAGTCAGGCTGTAGAAGCCAAATCCCGTAAACAGTAATAAAGTGTCAGACTGGCAGACATCAAGGATCTGAAGTGGGCCTTGAGTGAACAACTCTGCAGGAGGCCAGAAGTAGAAGTTTGTTAATATTAGAATTGCATACACTGGTTGAAGGGCACAGAACTAAATAGATGTAAATTGCTCCCTCAAGCTGACAAGACAAATTATTCACTATTAAAAACAAAACCTCTTCTTCCCCCACAATCAATTAGTGAAAATTCACACAACCCACTCAAATGTTAGGTTGATTAAAAAGACTTTTAATTTAACTAGTGCTTACAAATTCAAACTCCCAATCCTCTAACATAGATTTCAGTCTTAAACTTTAAGACTCCACCTTTCTCTTCCAGTGCTTCATGGTAGCCTACTACACATTTGTGACCAGGTTACTAGTGCCCATTCCAGTGTTGTTAAAGGACCCAGACTTGGCAGCAGGGACATCACAGGAATGGAAAAGGGGTTTAATAAATCTGTCTGGTTGCTAGACAGGGAGCAAGTCAACTTGAGATTCAAATTTCCATCTAGAAATGCAGTTCATAAAAATAAAACCAAAACTGCAATGGAAGAACACCACATAGTGGATTTCCTGAAGAAATGGAAAAACCTGTTTACATCATGACATTCAAAGACGATTAGAGTCGGTAACATCACAATGGAAATTAACTTGCAATTTTATTAAATTGTTTGCTGGGGAATTTAGAAGACAATCAAGAGTGTGCAGGTATTTGCATAAGTTATATTCAATACCTCTTTCTATATAAAAAGCCTCTGCAAAATACTGGAGAAAGTAGAACTCAGGTGCATTTATTTACTCTTTCTTACAACAAAGCAGCACCCCAATGCTCCTTAAACATCAGTACCCGATTCGACTTTCTGCATTAATCCAGCAGCAGACAATTTGTGGGCAGATACCCCAACCCACTTGGAGATGCCAGTATTCAGTTATGTTCTATATTAATCCATCAGTGGGCAAGTCCTGTTAACATAAAAAAAGTTCCTAGACACCAGAAACCTTTTATTAAAAATTTTTTGGAGTAGATGGAAATACAGGCTTATCCTCCTCACTGTCACCCTCTAAACCATGGCAAACCTAAACCTGGTCCATCATAAAACAAACTGGTAGAATGATGCAGATGGAACCATTCACACAGTGCTTGTCAGCACAGCAAAGTCAAATGATGGAGGTGCTCAGTAATCGTCCCCACGGCTCACAACTTCTTTACACGTTGGGCGAAGCAGGATGGTGTGCTCAAACTGTGCCGTGTACGAGCCTTTGATATCGCACAGCGGAGGGTATGGATCCACTATACCCAGATCACAGAGATTCTTCAAGGCCATGAGGTATTTGCTCTCCCCCAGACGGTCTAGCCACCGGCGGCAGAAAGCAAGAGTCCCAAAGTTCTCATTGATAACATTCAGGAGGTGTTTTGCTCGTGGAAGTCTAAAATACAGCACAATGAACAGCATTAAGTGATCTGCTAATTAAGTCTGCATTTCTTAATCGTTCAAAATTAGTTGCTGGATAATTGAGGCAATCATTCAATATCAGCCCAGAAGGTATTTATTCAGCAGTAAAACCATCTTCCAGTTCATGTTTAACTATCAATTCTCTAATTTAGCCCCAAGTCTTTTCTGATCTCTGGTGTGGGGTTTCAGAGGAAAACACTAGAATAACCAAAAAAAAAATTCCAGTTCTAACTGCTTTCACTAATGGTTATAGAGTTTATTCTTTGGGTACGATCATCACCAGTTGAAGCGTTTTCCTTTCCCACCCGGCTCACTGCAGTTTCTGGCAAACCTACTCCATCATAATTGAATTTAAGATCTGCCTACAGCCAGTGCAATCAGAGTACATTTTAGAATGCACTGTGAAACAAACTTTTACTTCAACACAACTTCCTTAATAATTTAATGATAGGTAAGTTGGCAGTTTGATTAATAACTGTAACAATTCTGTGAACTTTAAGCAAAGGCCATTTGACCCAGTGTCTGTACCACACAAAAAAAAGTAATCACTATCAGAGTAACCAGATATTTAACAATGAAAATGACAAATATTTGCCAGTTACACTGGTGTACTCCAGTTTCAGTGAAGTAAAAATTTAAAGCTTTCAAAACATGTCTTATTTGTATCCTTGCACCAAAATAGTGTTTAATATTTAGTGCTTTTTGGAAGAGTTACATAGAGGTACAATGAGTCAAACAACAATTAATGTGATCTGGAGGCATGGCCATACTTCAATTCTTTTAAAACAACGGAAACCCAAATTCTACTGAGTGTAATTTTTGCTCAAAAAAGCTCTGCAATCCTTGCACTGGTTTGCCAATTTTGGGTGAACTGCTTGGAGGCTCCAGGTCTTATGTCTGAAAAGGGTCTTTAGTTTTTCCTCAAATGAAATCATGACTCCATTTAGTCCTTTATAATGTGCGCTATAAACAGGAACGTTACGAGTTTAATATTAAAACACAAGCCATTTATCAAATACCAATACTGGAAGAATGCAATCATATTTAGTATAGAAAAAAAGTTATACTTGCTAAACAACAGGGATGTCTGACTAGGATGATATTACCAAGAATCCTAAACCCCTGCACATCTCTATTTAGCAGATCAAGGGACATAACTTTTTTAATTAAAGAATTTTGTTGCAAATGCATGCATGATCCCTACTGATCATCTATGCAGAATATTTACAGACCTACCTTATCGGGACATGGCCAACATCAAAATTCTTCATATAATGCGAACAGTCCATGTCATCGTGAACAACTCCTTTCCCTGTGCTGCCAAAAGTCTCTATTGCATACACTTCCCCTTCCTAAATGGGAAACAGAGAAACAATGACTAAATCTTTCAAGCTCAACTCCTTCCATTTCTGGCATGATGAACCATCAGAGCAGGAGACATTAAACCCGGTGAGGTAGCAATCCATGACCGCTGTTTGGCTAGTAGTCACTCCTAACTGCAATTTGTGGGAAATTATTTGGAAGTCATGTTAACAGGAGGCCTTTTGGTCCATTAAACCCAATTCTCCCAGTGAGCATCCAACTGCATTTCAACTCCTCACACCCACTCACTATTTCTTTCCAACATCTGTCTTTGTTAATTACTGAATAATATCACTGACTGGAGAAACTCCCAATAACTGCTTTAAGTATACTCACTAACATCTTAATCGCCACAGGTTTTTTTCCTATCTTAAATTACAACCCGAGTACTACTTCATAAGTGGTGAAACACTGCAACACATTGTGAGGTTGTGGCAGACTCTGTCTAAACGCAATCTTTGTTTTAACTGGTAGGTGTTCTCAAACTTACATCTTTCAGTTTAATTCATTTACACTTCAGGGACAAATTCCTCACCTGGCACAAGCCCACCCCCTGGCAAAACTGCAGCTTTTTGTTGAATCAGGGGATCAATGAAGCAGTGGTATGAATTAGCCATAATCTGACAATGTCACAGAGCAGATTAAACAGTCCCCTCCTGTTCCTATGCAGTAAAAGCTAACCACCTTTTTCACCTACAAAAGCAATTCTGAAGGAGACTAGGAAAAGAACTGATGAACACACAAATACACCACATACAGAAAGTTTCAAGGCAGTAATTGTCCTAATGTTTCACCACTGTCACCGCCTTTGTAGTATGCCAAAATTTGAATAAAGAATAGAATTTAATGTCCTTTACCTCCATTCTGGTGGCTTCTCCACCTTTCACAATTGGAACGGTTTTCCCTGCATGTATCCTGTACTGTCCAATGGAATGTCCATTTAAGTTGCGAATTGGTTTTACTGTTAAGGTACAAATCAGTCAAACTTTAGAGAAGGCACACATTCTTGACAAACGATAGCATTTTTATAGCAACTTTAATATAATAAAACACCCAGGGCACTTAACATGAGAACAATATAATAAAGTATGATGCAGGATTGAAAGAGATATTAGGATAGATAAGGGCATGTTTTAAGAGTGTTTTAAAGGTGAGAAGAGAGGTGAAAAGCGTATTCAGGAACTAGGGAATGTACAACAGGCCAATATTACAACAGCACAGAAGGGTGGAGATTTACAGAGATTTGGCGGGGGGAGGTTAAAGAGAAAAGCAAGTATGACACTAGGTATCACAATTTTACAGTACAAGAGATCATTTGGCCCACTGTGCCTGCACCAGCTAGTCCCATTCTCCAGCCCTGTCTCTATCGCTCTCTAAATAAGATAGGTCAGCAAGCACAGGCGTGAAAGGAGAACTGGATTTGCTAAGAATCAGGGTAGCGACAGCAAGCCTTAAATTTATGATGGGTATGATGTGTAAGAGAAGCCACCCGTGTAGTAAAGGAGACACAAGTGGGGTTTCAACTGAATTTAGATGAGAAAGGGGTGAAGTTTGAGCAATGTTAAAGGTGGAAACAGTCTGTGTATGAAGTCAGCAGCTCACTGACATCAAGCGTGTCACCAAAGGTTACAGAAAAACTGGCCTAATGTCAGGCTGTTGCCAGGAAGGGGGGAATGCAAGTAGATTGGAAACAAAGTTTGAAGGTTTGTGAATGCCAATACATCAATAAAGTCTCAACTACAGCAACATGACTGATCTCTAAAAGCAATACAAGCCTTCCAATCAGAATACACATTAAATTTTGAGGAGTTCAGTGAGGTTTCAGCTGTTATGATGGAGTTTCTCAACTGCATAGATGACAGGTTTGAGTTGAGGTGACAACAAGAATGTTACAAATGGCCTCAATGCAGCTGGCCAGGCACCAAAGAAAGGGGAAAAGAACTCCAATGTAACTCTAGGGAGTTACCACGTCCAGCTGATACCTTGATATGTTTTGCCGTCAATTTCAACTTCATAGGATTCCATGACTTCCTGAATGGATTCACCAATGTCACAAAGGCGAACATCGATTCCTGCATTCTAAAACAAAGAATATTTCCAGATGAGTGACAGGTGATAATGTATTTCTATCAAATACAACCCTTCAGACATAGAATGATCTGAGCCAGTGTCATTGGGTAGGGGATTGGTTACAGAAGCTCACAGGAATCTGCCATGGTCAAGCTTTCTCCACCACTACCTCCTCCTAATCCAATTATGGTCTTCCTAGGTTCAAGTCCCACCTGAATGCGCAATGACATCCCTGAACGGTTTGATTAGAAAATATCTAAAGTGCTCCGGTCCAAAGTATTAACCAACCTGCCATCTGCTTTCAATTCAGGTTCCAAGCATTGATAATTTTTATTCCATTCCAAACATTTTATTATATATACAGCTTACCTTGATACCAGTATTTGTAGCATCTCTGACAGCTTCTATCAGCTTGTCATATTTGGGGTTAAATGCAACTGTGAAAGCACAGTCAATGATATGGCCTGTGGAAGAGAACAGTCAAATTAAGTGCCAACTCAATAAATCTCAGGCAACTTGAAATATTTCAGAAATAAAACAAAATTTGGCCCAACCATTGACGTGGGTTCCAAAGTCAATTTTGCAGACATCATCATATTGCAGCACAGTGGGGTCTCCTGCATTTGGCGTGTAGTGGGCTGCACAGTTGTTCAGGGAGCAGCCAGTCGGAAAAGCCAAGCCAGCACTCAGTCCATTCTCTTTGATCAGCTTACGGGAGCAATCTTCCAGCTTTTCACTGCAAAATCAAAGCTGGATTTTACATTTTTTTAATCCCCTCAGGGAAGTATAAAAGCATCTCCACAGCAATTGCATACAAGGTGATCTGCATTGATTTCTGTGTCAGACAGTCCATTAGGTCAAGCTACAAAAAGTCTTCCATGAGTTCAGGAAGAATAAAGGACTAGCCTGAAACAGAATTAGAAATTGTTGGAGAAACTTAGGAGGTCTGGCAGCAGCTGTGGAGAGAAAGCCGAGTTAATGTTTTGGGACAGTGATCCTTCTTCAGAAGTTCATCCAGTTCCAATTACAGTGCGCCAGACTGGAGGATAGCAGGTCTCCTTCTCTGAAGGACACGTGCGAACCGAATGCTTCATAAAAAATTAACAACAACGCAACAGTCACTGTTACATATACTAACTTTTGGTTAATAGAAACGTAGAAAATAGGAGAGTAGGTCATTCAGCCCTTTGAGCCTTCTCTGCCTTTCAATATGATCATGGCTAATCATTAAACTTTGTACCGTGTTCCTGCTTTCTCCCTACACTCTTTAATCTCCTTAACAGTAAGGACAAAATCCAACCCCTCCATGAAAGCATTCCATATTTTGGCCTCAGCCACTCTGGGGCAGAGAATTCCACAGACTCAGCTTTCTCTGGGTAAAGAAATTTTCTCATCTCAATCATAAATGGTCTCTCTCAGATCCTTAAACTGTGACCCCTGGTTCTAGACTCACCATTCTTCGGGAATATCTTTCCTACCTCAGAATTTATATATAATAATTTAAATTTCCGAGCTGCATGCTGGGTTTTGAATTCAAGTCTCAGGCAGATTGGGACATTGATAGTTCAGCAACATAACTACTATACTTATAACCCATTAGATGCAGCATGTCATTGAGGTTAAATACAAAACAATACGATGTTTGCAGGCTACCAGTTACAAAGGAAGACAGCAAACCAGCTGCAGACTTATTCATCCAGTTCTCAGTGACAGCATTCCCAGTAAAAACATCCCTCTCTTCAATATCATTCCTCCTTAGTAAAGCCCCAACTATGTATGTTATCAATAATCTTAAGCATTATTTAAAGAAAAATGATCAGGCACAGTCAGAAAGAGTAGCCACACTTTGGCCGCTGTTCCACAATGATCCAGGCTAGAAAGCATCAATAATGTGGAGTATTAAGCTTTAGAGATTTTGTCCGGTGTGGCTGCCTCAGCAGTCAGTTAGTGATTGGGCAGCAGGTCAGATGCTCACCCATCGCACTCTGAATGAGAAAATCAAAGGACTCACGGTTTCCTTCCATGAAGGGTATTCTGAGCAAGTTGGGTCTATATCACATGCTTCACACTCATTTTTATGAGTATCACATAAGAAAATTAGAATTCAAGCTCTCAAACTGCTTTTGTGGAATTTGTGATTTTTGGAGTACTAGCTTTGTAACAACCACTGTACCCATTGTTTACCATTAATGGCAGGAACGTTCACTTACCAAATCTCAATCATGGTCATGCCAGGCTTGAGCCAACTCCTGACATATTTGCGCACCTGTCTGTGTGCTTCCGCTGCTTGTCTGAAATCACTCCAGATCTCTTCACTAGCCTGGTTTAATACCTTCTTCTCTTCACTAGTCATGCGCCAAGCAGAAGTACGACTGAACACAAGAAATGGTGAGGTGAACAGAATAAAGATTATGGATCTCAAGAGAACTGGCCAATTATAAGCAAAGACAAAAGACATTAAAAGTGCAATATCCCAATGTTAAAACTAAATCATTTGGACACTTTTCTCCTGTTTGCATCTCGTGTGAACAGAAACTTCTAAAAGCTTACAGGATCATCATTATTGAGGGAATGAGTTTACTAAAAACTTCATCTTTCCAACAGACAGAAAATATCAGTACGTATTCCAAGCTAAACTATGTGTAACAAGAAAGAAATACAAAAACAAAATTTAACCAGAATATTAAAACTATCAATTTGGTCCTGAACTTCTGACATTACTTTCAAAAACTTTTATCAAAGTGCAAATCATTTTGGGACACGCACTTCCATTAAGCAGATCTTATAACTGACACTCACTTTGGTCTCATTGTGGTGCCAGTCAGTGCAATCAACAATGACTAAAGAAAAGATGTTACTGCAAGGCTCCACCAAATAAACCTGAACAGAGGTCAACTGCATGATACCATTAGATCAGAAGTGATCTATTCTTTAAAGCTATGACCCATATTTCAGACAGTGAATTAAGTAGTTCATTGAAACCACTTTAAACGTGCAATCAGTAATGCTTCTAGTCGGGTATAGATCTTGTAGAGCAGAAAAAGACAGTCATACATAACATATTGGAATAAATTTATTGGAAAACATAACCAATTAGGTTCAAACCTTCAATTTTGATTCGTATAGATTTCCTGAAGAATTACTACTATTATGGAATCAAATGCATCAAATCAGTTTTTAAAAAAACGATATAGAATTTTCTGTTTCAGAATTAATCTTACAGGTTCAAATATGGTTTTCTTTATTTATTTGGGCTGTGAGCATCATTAACCAGACCAATGTTTATCATTCGACCCTACTTGTCCTCGGTAAGCTAATGGTGAGCTGCCTTCTGGAACCACAATTCATTTGCATAGGTACACCTGTTTGGAAGGGAGTTCCAGGATTTTGATCTAATGAGAGCGCACGGGAAGAATGTTATAGCTCTATGTCAGACGATGTGTGGCTTTGAACATTTGCTGCCCTTGTCCTTCTAGGTGATAGAGGTCAAGGGTTTGGAAGGAGCCTTGGTGAGTTCATCTTGTAAATGGTACACACTGCCACTGTGCCCTGGTGATGAATGAAGTGAAGTGGTGCATAAGGTGGCAATTAAGCTTTGATAGCAAGACATTCTCTTATTCCTATGGCTTTCTTACATGGAAAACATTGCACCCTAATAAGACAGATGCCAAAGGATGAGAAATGGAAGCATTTCATAGGGAAGTAAGGCATAAATATATGAAGTCAGCAGTCATTCAAACAAGAATAGTGAGATTTTAACTATGTCTATACTTGACCTGGAACTACTCACCACCAGTTCCTTTGACAGGCAACTATTCCAAGCAGTTACATTTATTTGATGGTGCCAGTCATAAATAGCCCTGTCATTTATTCAATGAATAGCAGGACACTAGAAAGCTCAGAGGAGCAGAGGGACCTTGGGGAGTTTGTCCACAGATCCCTGAAGGTGGTATGGCAGGTTAATGGGTAGTTAGGAAGGCATACGGAATGCTTGCCAAGAGCAGGAAGTTTACATGTTTGGAGCTGTACAGGACTTTGATAAGGCCACAGCTGAAGCACTCTCTGCAGTTTTGGTCACAATATTATAGGAAGGACTGAAGATTTACCAGGATATTGCCTGGGATGAAGCAGTTTAGATATGAAGAGAGGCTGGATAAGCTCGGGTTTTCATGTTTGGAGCAAAGAATGTTAAGGGAGGAGCTGATAGAGGTGTGTAAGATTATGAGGGACACGGACAGGAAGCAGCTGTTCCCCTTAGGGTCAATCACAAGGGGGCACAATTTTAAAGTGAAAGGCAGGTGATTTAGAGCGGATGAGGAAAAACCATTTCACCCAGAGGATGGAGGAGGACTGGAACGCACTGCCTGAGACAATAGTTGAGACGGGTAACCTCACATTTAAAAAGTACTTGGGTTAACACAAGGGCCTCGTGTGTGAAAATTGGACTAGTGTAGGTAGCAGTGTGTTTTTGGCAGTACAGACCCAATGGGCTAAAGGGGCTCTTCTATACCAAAAGATTCAATCATATATGTAGCAACAATTGTATGGTCTTATTGAAGCCTTCAATAACATATTCTGAGTACAAGAGATCAAGCCACATTCTGAGTACAAGCCTTTTGTTTGCAGTTTCTAATGAAGACCAGCTACCTTCAGCTAGCATTAAGCATCAACAAAAATACATAGGGAAAAATGAAAGACCAGAAGGCATTTTCTGATGTAGATCAAAACTGGATTAAAACCAAGTACTTAATTTGTAAATACACATAAATGTACATTAGTGCTTGGATGAAGAACTTACCCATCCTGTAAGGGCGGATATTCACATTCTTGTCCTTTCAGAAAAGTGCCGGAAGGGAAAAGCTCACAAATCGGAATGGAAGGAGGATCTGTCTGAACCTTTGCTGTTCAAAGATGAAAGCATCTTAAGATATAGACTAACAGTGCTGTAAAACAAGTTGCATTAAACTGAGATAAAAGGTACTGCAGATGCTGGAGAATCCGAGATAACAAGGTGTGGGGCTGGATGAACACAGCAGGCCAAGCAGCATCACAGGAGCAGGAGAGCTTGACGTTTCGGGCCTAGACCCTTCATCAGAAATGGGGGAGGGGAAGAGGGTTCTGAAATAAATAGGGAGAGAGGGGGAGGTGGATAGAGGAGAGGATAGGTGGAGAGGAGGCGGACAAGTCCAAGAGGCCGGGATGGAGCCAGTAAAGGTGAGTGTAGGTGGGGGGGTAGGGAGGAGATAGGTCAGTCCAGGGAGGACGGACAGGTCAAGGGGACGGGATGATATTAGTAGGTAGGAAATGGGGGTGGGGCTTGAGGTGGGAGGAGGGGATGGGTGAGAGGAAGGACAGGTTAGGGAGGTGGAGATGAGCTGGGCTGGTTTTGGGATGCGGTTGGGGGAGGGGAGATTTTGAAGCTTGTGAAATCCACATTGATACCATTGGGCTGCAGGGTTCCCAGGCTGAATATGATTTGCTGTTCCTGCAGCCTTCGGGTGGCATCACTGTGGCATTGCAGGAGGCCCAGGATGGACATGTCGTCTGAGGAATGGGAGGGGGAGTTGAAATGGTTCGCGACTGGGAGGTGCAGTTGTTTGTTGCGAACTGAGCGCAGGTGTTCTGCAAAGCGGTCCCCAAGCCTCCGCTTGGTTTCCCCGATGTAGAGGAGGCCACAACGGGTACAGCGGATGCAGTATACCACATTGGCAGATGTGCAGGTGAACATCTGCCTGATGTGGAAAGTCTTCTTGGGGCCTGGGATTGGGGTGAGGGAGGTGGTGTGGGGGCAGGTGTAGCACTTCCTGCGGTTGCAGGGAAAAGTGCCGGGTGTGGTGGGGCTGGAGGGGAGTGTGGAGTGGACAAGGGAGTTGGAGGGAGTGGTCCCTCCAGAAGGCAGATAAGGGTGGGGAGGGAAAAATATCTTTGGTGGTGGGGTCTGATTGCAGATGGCGGAAGTGTCGGAGGATGATGCGTTGGATCCGGAGGTTGGTGGGGTGGTACGTGAGGACGAGGGGGATTCTTTTTTAGTTATTATTGCGGGGACGGGGTGTGAGGGATGAGTTACGGGAAATGCGGGAGACACGGTCGAGGGCATTCTCAACCACTGTGGGGGGGGGGGGAAGTTGCGGTCCTTGAAGAATGAGGACATCTGAGATGTACGGGAGTGGAATGTCTCATCCTGGGAGCAGATGCGGCAGAGGCGAAGGAATTGGAAATAGGGGATGGCATTTTTGCAGGAAGGTGGGTGGGAGGAGGTGTATTCCAGGTGGGAGTCAGTGGACTTGAAATGGATATCGGTTTCTAGGTGGTTACCCGAGATAGAGACAGAGACAGAGAGGTCCAGGAAGGAGAGAGAGGTGTTGGAGATGGTCCAGGTGAACTTCAGGTTGGGGTGGAAGGTGTTGGTGAAGTGGATGAACTGTTTGAGCTCCTCATGGGAGCATGAGGTGGCGCCGATACAGTCCTCAATGTAACGGAGGAAGAGGTGGGGTTTAGGGCCAGTGTAGGTACGGAAGAGGGATTGTTCCACGTAACCTACAAAGAGGCAGGCATAGCTTGGGCCCATGCGGGTATCCATGGTCACCCCCTTTGTCTGTAGGAAGTGGGAGCAATTGAAAGAGAAGTTGTTGAGGGTGAGGACGAGTTCGGCTAAGCGGATGAGGGTGTCGGTGGAGGGGGATTGGTCAGTTCTGCAGGACAGGAAGAAGCAGAGGGCCTTTAGGCCATCTGCAGAAATGTGTTTTCTGCTCAAACATTCAGGATAACTCCCGTTATTCTGGAGTCCTGCACCAAAGGAAACAGTTTCTCCATCTGCTTTGAACGAATCCTTTAATCATATTTGACACCTTGAAATTAGATTACCCTTCACTCTCCTATTACTCCAGAGTCTATAGAACAGAGTAGTAGTCCAAGTGTCATTCTGGCAAATCTGAACTCTAACCTATCCAAGATCATCACGACCCTTCCAAGGTGCAGTTTAACAGTATTCCAGATGAGGTTTAACCAAAATTTGGTATGGCATTCACCTCTTTGTATTCCAGCCTTTTGCAATAAAAGACAACATTCCATTATCATATTAATTTTTTTTCAAACTGTCCACTAGCTACAAGCAACTTCAATTCTGGATCTGAGATAGTAGGAACTGCAGATGCTGGAGAATCTGAGATAGCAAGGTGTAGAGCTGGATGAACACAGCAGGCCAAGTAGCATCAGAGGAGCAGGAAGG
>JAHRHZ010000091.1:12490785-12561369 GCA_024137785.1 Ginglymostoma cirratum | reverse complement strand
CCCCCCCCCCCCCCCCCCCCCCCCCCCCCCCCCCCGCCCCGCCGGGGCCCCGCCCCCCGCGCCGCGGGGAAGGGAGATGAAAAAGGGCAGAGTTGGAGGGGGTGCCATGAGGGAGATTGTGTTCTAGCCAGTCTGACTGGCCCGGGATGAAGAGACCGGGAATCCACGCTAGGCCCACGCTCCCTTCCTGCGACCGAACTCCGCTCCTTACCGCTCTTGCCCTTCCTCTTCTTCTTCTTTTTCTTCTTGGTGCTCTCCTCAGTCACCTCATCGTGCGGGACACCGTTGAGCAGATGTGGGCTGTCGGCCGCTCCCTCGCCGCCGCCTCCGGCCTCCAGCAACACCGCCTGCTCCGCCATCTTGGCTCGGGCACCGAGGGCGCATGCGCGGTACGATACCCTAGAAAGGGCTACGCCTGACGGCAGCAGACTGCGCCAATTGTCTGTGAATTACGGTAAAGGGGTGGCACCGTAAATCCTGTTGTAGAGGGTCCAGTCCCTCGGCCATTGGTAGCATCAAAGAGTTACAGTATTTTCTGGAGAATCTCAGAATGACCAAAAAATTGGTGGCAAGTTTAGGAACGTAACCAAAGGTTTCATCAGTGCTGGGATTTCGAAGGCATTCCAGATTCAGGGTTTATCTTGGAGAGTAAGGCCAACAGTGGGACTAAATATGGGGATGACAGACTACCTCAGTCCCATACAAATCACCTCTCTTGTCTTAAACAACCATTTGCAGAGCACACAATCATCTGGAGGATGATTAAACATCTCTTAACATCACCACATTGGATCCACTTGGGCAGCACAGTGGCTCAGTGGTTTGCACTGCTGCCTCACAGCGCCAGGGACCCAGGTTCCATTCCAGCCTTGGATCACTGTCTCTGTGGAGTTTGCACGCTTCTCCCCCCCCACCCCCTCTTTCTGCATGGGTTTCCTCTGGGTACTGTGGTTTTCTCCCACAGTCCAAACCCTCCTCACATATCACCCCATTAACCTCCAGATTCAATGCATCATTCTCCGCCACCTGCAATCTGACCCCACTACGAAGGATATATTTCCCTCCCCACCCTTATCTGCCTTCCAGAGGAACCGCTCTCTCTGCAACTCCCTCGTCTGCTCCACATTCCCCACTGGCCCCACCATCCCCGGCACCTTTCCTTGCAACCGCAGGAAGTGCTACACCTCCCCCCTCACCCCCGTCCCAGGCCCCAAGAAAACCTTCCACATTGAACAGATGTTCACCTGCACATCTGCTAATGTGATCTATTGTATCCGCTGTTCCCAATGTGGCCTCCTCTACATCGGGGAGACCAAGCAGAGGCTTGGAGACCACTTTGTGGAGCACCTACACTTGTTCGTGACAAACAACAACACCTTCCAGTCGCGAACCACTTCAACTCTCCCTCCCACGCCCGAAGAACATGTCCATCCTGGGCCTCCTCCAGTGTCACAACAATGCCTCCCGGAAACTGGAGGATCAGCACCTCATATTCCACCTTGGAAGCCTACAACCCAATGGTCTCAATGTGGACTTCACTAACTTCAAAATCTCCCCACCCCCCGACCTCATTCCAAGACCAGCATCCCTTCTCATCCCCAACTCCTTGACCTTTCCGTCTTCTCTCCCACCTATCCGCTCCTCCTACCTCACCGACCAATTCCCCCCCCACTTCCTACCTACACTCATCTTTACTTGCTTCACCTCCACCTCCTTGACCTGTTCATCTTCTCTCCCACCTATCCGCTTCACTATCCACCTACTATCACCGCCCCCCCCTATTTATTTCAGAATCCCCTTCGCCTCCCCTATTTCTGAAGAAGGGCCCTGACTCGAAACGTCAGCTTTCCTGCCCCTCTGATGCTGCCTGCCCTGCTGTGTTCATCCAGCTCTCTACCTTGTTATCGCAGATTCTCCAGCATTGGCAGTTCTTGCCATCTCTGCAGGTTAGAAGGATTGCACATGCTCTAGTGTCCAGTGTAGGCTCGGTTGGTTAGCCATGGTAAATGTGGTGTTACGGGGACAGGGTAGGCGTCCTGGAAAAACTGCTATTCGGAGGGTTGATTTAGACTCTGTGGGCCAACTGCCCACTTCCTGCATTGTAAGGATTCTGTGATGGCACAGTAATATGTATCTTTCAGGGGCTGTTGGTTTTTCTCCTTGCTCCAAACTCCATTTCCATTTACTGACTCCATCCTTCTTCCTGGCTCAACTTTGCTCCTAACTCAGCTCATCTGCTTCTAAAAACCTTGATTCATGACTTCATTACCTCCAGGCTCTGTTATTACAATGCAGTGGCTGGTCACCCTCATTCTATCTTCTGTAAACCTGAGGGCATGCCAAAGTCCCATTGCCTTAATTGGCAGAACCTCTCATATCTGGAATAGTAAACTGACCAAAAGTCAAAATCAACCTCACCATCTGCCTTCAAGTTTGAATTGTCCATTAAACTTCTGGTCTGATCACACATTGAAAGATTGGGTGGGATACCTAGCAAACTATTCATCAAATGCCTGCCTGGAGCTTATCTGCTCTGTTGGCTTTTACTTTTTTCTTTTTTCTCTGCTTTTTTACTTTCTTCTGCCTACTTATCTTTTGTGGAGAGCTCACTGGCTTCACTGTGTCTGATGTGAGGTTTCTTCCTGCCACCAGTGGCAGAGGGAGTGGAGTCCGTGCTCCTCATGGTGATGTTGGAGAAGGGAGGTGTGTTCCTGGCAGTGGCAGAGGCATGTGAGCTTGGGCCTAGTGTTCGGTAGCTTCAGCATCGGCTGCATTACTGAGGTTGGCCCAGCATGGACTCATGGCAGCAACTGCTGGCCAACTGCTTCCTGCTGGCGTTGGTGTCTGTGTCGGGGTGGAACAGCCCATGGCTAAGCATTTAAAGAGGACCGTAATGCTGAATTTTTAACTGATTTATTTATTTTTCTAGTTTATACCTAAGATTTTGTACCTAGGTACCTTTGTACTTAACATAGCAGCAGGAATGGTGACTTTTTACAATTTCCACTGTACTTGAGTACATGTGACAATAAAATCTAATTCTAATTCTATCAGTCTTACTACAGGGAACAGAGAAAGAAAGAATAGAAAATAATAAAATCAGAAAGAGGTACGGTAGCTATCTGAAATATCTAATAAATCTCCCCAGCCTGAAAGACTAGGTAAAGCAAATATCCAGCAGCTACACTGTTAAGTGTTTTTGATCTTCTCTGCCCCGATCTACCACTTTAAAGCCCGGCTACTTCAATCTTTATCATTTATTATGTTAAGGTGCTATATAAATGTATGTTGTTATTCCAGCCATATGCGGAAACTATTATATGTTCCCAACACATAACCCAGTTGTATGTAGAGATTGTGCTTGTGTAAACCAATACTGTAGGTTTCTCTTGTAAATGTACCCTACTAAAGGTCGCAACTTTTTAAAACTACTGTTACATTGGCAATGGACACATGCAATTACTGTGTTATTTGCTGTGCCGATATAAGAGATGTAATGTTGGCAGTACCAATATAGAGTTATGCATTATAAACTGTGACCGTATATCGTTCATGAATGCCAACTGTTTCAGGCAAAGTTATGCTGTTTGCATGGTCACAATTGTTTTGATGTAAAATTGTAAAACGTCATCTCAATGGGTTATAGTTTCCTGCCTTGTATATTGTAGCTACCCACATGGTTCCTGCAATTTAACACAAGGTTTGAGTCACAAAGTGGGAGGTAATGATTTGATTTGATTTTTTTATTGACACATGTATCTTATTACAAAATATGGTGAAGAGATATAAGAACTGCAGATGCTGGTGTCAGAGACAACACAGTATGGAGCCGGAGAAACCCAGCAGACCAGGCAGCGTCAGAGGAGCAGGAAAGTTGATGATTCGGGTTGGGACCGTTCTTCAGAAGACCCTGCTGTGTTCCTCCAGCTCCATACTTATCGTCACAAAATACAGTGAAAGTGTTGTATAATGTCACCGCTCTCCAGCGCCATCCTAAAACTCAGAAAAATGAACCAAAATGTAGAATATAAAGGGAGAGAAATAAAGAAAGTATCCAGTTTTACAGTCCTTCTTGTTAAGTGCTCCGTCATGATCCTGGAACACGCTTTAGTTGGGCCCCACTCGCAGCCTCCGATTGCCACATCCCAGAACATGCTCGTGCAGGGCCTGTCACCAATGCTTCAGCGAAGCAAAAGACCTTAAACAAGAGGAGAAAAGACAAAAAGAAAGAAAAGCAGACCAAAGTTAGTGAGTTCAGGAGTTCAAATGCAGTGCTGCTACTCTGCCGCCATCTTAATGGTTTGGTTTGAACACCTTTTCACAAAGTGACAAAACAACTCACCAGTGTGTCAAGATATTCTCAGTTAGAAGAGGAAAATCAGGAGGAGAGGCCTGTTTGTTCTAAAAAAGCAAGATTGATACAATGACTCTAGACCTAACACCAGGAATGGCAAAAAGAGAATTCATGTCACTAACAGGATCTGGTGACAGATGTACAGAATGAAATGTGCAGTTAGTTTCTGAACATTCAGCCCCGAGATCTTCAGTGCAGTTCCCAGTCTGATTGACAGATCATAAAACTCAGTAATTGCTTGCTAATGAGTATAATTGTCCACTTAGGACATTCCATTCCATTGGTCCTTGGGTTGTGTGGGTCTTTATGTGGCTGAGCCCAATCCTAGACCCTTTCTAGCCTTTTCCCTGTGCAGGTTGAGCAGAGTGGATCCTGAAGAGGGTAGCTCAGTTGTGAGAGAGCTGCCAAAAGTCTCCCCTGTTTCTGTTCCAACAAATGAAAGGACTAAGTCGATTTCTACTGCCTGGGTGCAGGTTTGAAATTAGGAACTGCCAGATCGTAGAATCCCTACAGTGTGGAAACAGGCCCTTTGGCCCAACTAGCTCACACCAACCCTTAGAGTACCCCATCCTGACTCATCTCCATGACCCACACATCCCTGAACACTATGGGCAATTTAGCACAGCCAATCCACCTAGCCTGCACATCTTTGGACTGTGGGAGGAAACTGGAGGAAACTCGTGCAGACACTGGGAGAATGTGCAAACTCCACACAGACAGTCGCCTGAGGGTGGAATTGAAGTGGGTCCCTGGCGCTGTGAGGCAGCAGTGCTAACCACTGAGCCACATGCCACCCCACGTGCTGATCTTACACGTCATCTCATGCCAATCACCGTATGGCTTGTGTACGTGGCAGGAGTTAGACACTTTGCATGGGAGGTATTAAGGACTTGTTTTGGATTGCGTTTTGTCTGGTTCCTGCCCTCTGAATCTTTCTGTACATGGATGACCCTGTCAGGAGTTGAGAATTTCCAATGGTATTGCTCTGAGGATCGAGGAAGCACTTGAACCTCTCCAACACAATAAGGTGGTAATGTACATAAAAATGTATATAATATATTAAAAGTATATAATGTATAAAAGAAGTATTCATGTATAAAATGTGTATAATGCATGAAAATGTATTTATGTATCTAATGTATAAAAATTGTATAAATGTCAAAGAAACTGGACGTTAATATTCCATTGTGAAGATGTTAATTTCTGTATAAATTGATTATTATTTGGGTGTCACAAGGGTATACCTTGTTGGAGTAGCAGCATAGACCATTCAGTCTGTGCCCCAGTCCAGGCGGCTCTGTCCTGTAGAACTGGAACTAAACACTGTGTGTCGCCCAGGTAACCGGCAGACGCCGAGCCCCGGCGGGAGAGTCGAGAACAAGGAGCCGGCTTCCAGCCGCAGGAGCCCGAGGCCGAGCTGGAGCTGGGGAGGGAGGGTGGGGAGCGGGCACAAGGCCGTGAAAGTGGGGGGACAGCCCGGATCCTGACTGCTGGAATGTGACCAGAAAAACCTGAGTGACCGTGAGTGCCTGTGTTGGCGGCTGTCTCTAATATATGTGAGTCTGTAACTGTGTGTGTGAGCACTGTTAGTAAGGAGTTTGGGATCCTGCACTTTATCAATAGGGGCATCGTGTACAAAAGCAAGGAGGTTACGATAAAACTGGTATCAGACAACACCGATAAGGGGCAAGGCTGCTTGCATGGACGCGATGGATCTAATGGCCTCAGCCTATGATTCTGTGCTTAGCTGAACCTGGTCAGAAATGAGCGAAGGACAGTAAAATGAGGCTGGAATATCTACCATGACTCACCATAGATTTTATAACATTGTTCATGGGCAGTAACCAGAGTTTGTATCTACATACGATATTGCATTTAGGTCTGCACAGTTCTCTTTGGAATCTGCTACGATGCAGAACATTCTAGATCAAAAACTCATTTAAAGCCACAAATTTTACCTCCCCCGCCCCCCTTGAAATTCCAAGGCAGATTAACCTAATTGCTGTCCTTAACCATCCTTTTATCTCATCAACAAGCTTGATCGTGATTTGCCACTTCCATTAGGGCTAAGGACAAGTGGTGGCATTGTGGTGACATCACTGGACTAAGAGTCCATAGTCCCAGCCCCTGGAAGATGGTGAAATTTGAATTTAACAAAAATCAGAAATTAAACCCTAACCTAATGGTGACCATATACGTACCTTTATTAATTGTCATAAGTAGCAGATCCTCTCACTGTCTTGTATAAGGTAGTTGTCGCAAGAGGGTTAACCCAAGAGCTAGGCTGAACCCTGACTACTCTGAGACATAACACAGCCATTTGTGATGGAGCACGGCCAGTTCACATTATCAGGCAGTTGTAATTGGGAATAGTCATGTCCCACACTCATGTTACCATCGTATAATGTAACCTTAAGTATTTACTTAAATGTATTAAACCTTACCTTTTTATTTGAGGTAAAAGCCCCTTTGACTGAGACTTATTTATGGTTAAACATCAATTGTTGATGTGTCCAACTACTACAAAGCCTCTAGACTAGCATGGGAGAAAGGATTGTGACAGCATGTCCGCACATTACCTGGGTGTTAATACTGTCATAAGTCTCCACAAGGAGATTTCCTTTTTAAATCTTAATCAGTGCCATTCCTGCTTTGATTATTCTTCTGTTAGTTGAACTATAAAGACTTCCTTTTTTATTTCTCTTCTTTATTTTGAATCAACTCTGTAGTCGCTTGATTCTCTATTCAGGGTTCTCCAAGACTCGACAACTTCATGGGGTCTACTGAAAATGACCATAGAATGTGTTGGATAGGGAAAGTGGCTCTGGGTTATCGCAAGAAAAAATCAGGGTCTGAGATGTCTTGTCAATCAAGGATGCCAGCCCAATGAGAATGAGTCAAGGGAGGGAGAAACATGGAAGCCTTGCTAGCCTTGTATGCAATGCATTGGAAACAGCAAAGGGGGTGATGGCATGGATTGGTTGGGCCGAAGGGTCGGTTTCTGTACTCTATGACTGTATGATTCTATGACTATGGTAAAGGAAGGGTGGGGTTAGGGAACCGCAGATAAGATGTGTGATTTAAGGCTTCACCTCTTCTTTTGTAGAAAGATGATTTTGTGTATTAAATTGTTAGCCACATTGTTGATGTGTCCAAATTTCCTGAAGGCTTTTGACTTCTCCTTCCCATAACTTATACAGTGTGAAGTTTAGGGAGCTTTCAATGTAATAAGATGAATCCAGACATATTGTATGAGAATATTTAACTTATAGAGTCATTCGGCATGGAAAAGGGCCTTTGGCTCAACTCGTGCATGCTGACCAGGTTTTCTAAACTGAACTAGTCCTATTTGCCTGTGATTGGCCCCTATCTCTCTAAATCTTTCCTTTCCGTTTATCTGTCCAAGTGCCTCTTAAATATTATAATTGTGCTCACTTCTACCACTTCCTCTGGCAGCTTGTTCCTATGTGAAAAAGTTGCCCCTCAGGTCCCTTTTAAATCTTGCCCCTCTCACCTTAAACCTATGCCCTCTTGTTTTGGACTCCCCCACCCTTGGAGCCACAGGAAGATATTAGGCCAGAAAGCCAAAAGCTTAATCAAAGAAGCAGGTTTATAAGGTACACCTTTAAAGGAGGAAGCAGAGGCAGAGAAGTTTAGGGACAGAGTTCAGAGCTTGAGACTCGGGCAGATGATGGTACAGCCATCTTTGTTGGATCAATTAAGATGTTCAAAAGGTCAAAGTTAGTGCAGCTTAATAATCTCAGCAACGTTGGGGGCTGGAGGAGATTCCAGAGGTAAAGAAGGGTTAGGCATTAGAGGAGTTTAAAAACAAGGATAAGAATTTTAAAATCTAGATGTTGCTTCATTCAGGACATCTGCTCTGGGCTAGAAACCGTGGGAGAGAATATCCAGAGGTTGTCTCCACACTGGTACAAACGACATAAGCAGAACTCCCTCCCTAAACTTCTCCAACTTTGTTTCCTCCTTTAAGATGTAACTTAAAGAGTTCCTTCTTTTGATGAAACTTTTGGAAGCTTTTCAATGTCCATCACCAAGAGTGGCCTCGCAGCAGCACTACTGACTGGTTGGGTCCTAAAGGACATTGCTGCTAGCCTGGGTCTACGACATGTGGTGATGGAACCAACAAGATGGAAAAAACACACTTGACCTCATCCATACCAATCAGCTGGTTGCAGATGCATTTGTCCGTGACAGTATCAGTAGGGGTGATTACCACACAGTCCTGAAGGAAATGAAGCCCCACCTTTACATTGAGAATAACCTCCATCATGTTGTGTGGTACTATCACTGTGCTAAATGAGACAGCCTTCAAACTAATCTAATAACTCGACTGAGCATCCATAAAATGCTATGGACCATCAATAGCAGCAGAATTGTACTCCACCACAATCCACAACCTCATTGCCTGGTATATCCGCAACTCAACCATTACCATCAAGCCAGGGGATCAACCCTGGTTCAATGGAGAGTGCAGAAGGGCAGGCCAGGAGCAGCACCAGGCATACCTGAAGATGAGGTGTCAACCTGAAGATGAGGTGTCAACCTGATGAAGTGACCAAACAGGGCTATTTGCATGCCAAACAGTATAAGCAGCAAATGCTAGTTGGAGCTAAGCCATCCCATAACCAATGGATCAGATCTAAGCTCTGCAGTCCTGCCACATCAAGTCATGAATGGTGGTGGACAATTAAACAACTAAATGGAGGGGAGGTTCCACAAATATCCCCATCCTCAATGATGGAAGACCCCAGCACATTAGTGCAAAAGATAAGGCTGAACCATTCACAACAATCTTCAGTGAGAAGTGCCAAGTGGATGATCCATCTCGGCCTCCTCCAGTGGTTCCCATCATTCCAGATACCAGTCTTCAGCCAATTCGATTTGTTCCACATAAGGTCAAGAAATGGTTGCAGGCACTGAATAAACCCAAGGCTATGGCCTTGAAAACATTCTGGTAGTAGTGCTAAAGATCTGTGCTCCAGAATTTGCCACTCCCCTAGCCAAGCCATTCCTGTACAGCTATAATTCTGGCATCTAGCCGTCAATGTGGAAAATTGTCCAGTTGAGTCCTGTACATAAAAAGCCAATCCAGCCAATTACCACCCATCAGTCTACTCTCAATCATCAGTAAAGTGATGGTAGCTGCCATCAACAGTGCTATCCAGCAGCAGCTGCTCATCTATAATCTACGGTGACGCCCAGTATGCATTCCTTCAGGGCCACTCAGCTTCTGACCTCATTGTAGCCTTGCTTCAAATATAGACAAAAGATCTGAATTCCAGAGGTGAGGTGAGAATGACAGCCCTTGACATCAAGGCCATATTTGACCAAATGTGGCATCAGGGAGACCTAGTAAAACTGGAATCAATGGGTATCAGGAACAAACTCTCCACTAGTTAGCGTCATACCTTTCACGTAGGAAGGAAGTAGCAGTAGATGTTGGCAGACAATCATCTCAGCTCAAGAACATCTTTGCAGGAGTTTGTCCGGGTAGTGTCCTAGGTCCAACCATCTTCAGCTGCTTCTACAATGACTTTCCCTCCATCATCAAGTCAGAAGTGTGGATGTTCACTGGTAATTGCATAATGTTCAAAACCATTCGTGACTCCTCAGATATTGAAGCAGTCCATGTCCAAATACAGCAAGACCAAGACCATATCCAGACTTGGAATGAAAGTGGCAAGTAACATTCATGCCACACAAATGCCAAGCAATGACCACCTCTGATAAGAGTCAATCTAACTTTGACATTCAATGGTGTAACCATCACCAATTCCCCACAATCAACATCCTGAAGGTTACCGTTGACCAGAAACTCAACTGAACTCGCCACATAAACACAGTGGCTACAAGAGCTGGTCAGAGGCCAGCAATACTGCAGCAAGTAACTTCACCTGCTGACTCCCCAAAGCCTGTCCGCCATTTACAAGTCACAAGTCAGGAGTGTGATGGAATACTCCCCATTTGTCTGGATGGGTGGAGCTCCAAAAACACTTGAGAAACTTGACATCATCAAAGACAAAGCTGCCCACTTGATTGGCCCCACATCTACAAACATCCATTCCCTCCATCATCAACAGTCAGTAGCAGCAGCGAATACTATCTACAAGATGCACTGTTGAAACATGCCAAAGATCCTTAGATAGAATTTTCCAAATCTGCAACCACTTCCATCTAGAAGGAACCTCGATAATGAGTTCATAGAATTCTTTCAAGGTAGTTTCTTAGATGAGCGCATTCTGGATTCAAGGAAAGAGCAGTCTAGACTAGAAATGAAATGTTGTAAAGGCCACATTTGGGGTATTGTGTGCAGTTTTAGGCCCCATATCTCAGGAAGGATGTACTGGCCCTGGAGTGGGTTCAGACGGGGTTCACGAGAATGGTCCCAGGAATAAGAAGCTTAACATATGAGGAACGTTTGAGGACTCTGGGACTATACTCAGTGGGGTTTAGAAGGATGAGGGGGGATCTAATTGAAACTTACAGGATTCTGAATGGCCTGGACAGAGTGGATGTTGGGAAGATGCTTCCATTGGTAGGAGAAACTAGGACCCAAGGGCACAGCCTTAGAGTAAAGGGAAGACCTTTTAGAACGGAGATAAGGAGAAACTTCTTCAGCCAGAGAGTGGTAAATCTATGGAATTCACTGCCACAAAAGGCTGTGGAGGCCAGGTCATTGAGTACATTTAAGACTGAGATAGAGAAGTTCTTGATTATCAAGGGGATCAAGGGTTACAGGGAGAAAGCAGGAGAATAGGGTTGAGGAACTTAACAGCCATAATTAAATAGCGGAGCAGACTCGATGGGCCAAGTGGCCTAATTTCTGCTCCTATGTCTTATGGTCTTTCGGACAAGATTAATTAATGAGCTCAAATAAAGGCACTTTAGGCAGCAGTGACCACAAAATGTATTGTATTTACACCCAGCTTGAAAGGAAGAAGAGTGGGACTATGACTAGTATTTTAAACCTAAATAATGATAAATATCTTGGCATAAAAGCTGGTCTAGCTTAAATGAACTGTGATACCAGGCTAGACGTTATATCAATAGAGAAACAGTGAAAGACATTTAATACTACACATTGCTCAGAATAAATATATAGCGTCATAGAGCCATACTGTAATATGGCATAGAAACAAGCCCTTTGCCCCAAACTGGTCCATGCTGACCATGGTGCCCACTCAACTCGTTCCAATTGCACAAATTTGGTCCATATCTGTCTAAACCCTTCCCATCCATGTACCTATTCAAATGTTTTTTAGATGTTGCTATTGTACCTGCCTCAACCACTTTGGCAGCCCATTCCATATACGCAGCACTCTCTGTGTGAAGAAGTTGCCCCTCAGGTCCTTCTTAAATCTTTCCCCTCTCACCTTAAACCTATGCCGTCTAGTTTTCGATTCCCTATTCCTGGGAAAAAGATATATGCATTCATTCTATCTATGCCCTTATGATTTTATACACCTCAATAAGGTCACCCCTCAATCTCCTACATTCCAAGGAATAAAGTCCTATCCTAGCCAACTTCTCCCTATAACTCAGGCCTACTAGTCCTGGCAACATCTTTGTAAATCATCTTTGCACACTTTCTGGTTTATCTATGTCTTTCCTCTAACAGCGTGACCAAAACTGTACACAATACTCCAAGTGCGGCCTCACCAATGACTTATACAACTGTAATATAACATCCCAACTCCTATACTCAATGCCTCGACCTTGGAAGGCCAGCACGCTAAATGCCTTCTTCACCACCCTGTCCACCTGTGACACTGCTTTCAATGAGCTATGTACTTGTACTCCTAGGTCCCTCTGTTCCACAACACTCCTCAGGATCTTATGATTTACTATATAAGTCCTACCCTGGTTTGACTTTCCAAAGTGCAATACCTCACACTTATCTGTATTGAATTGCATTTGCCAATCCTCAGTCCACTTCCCCATCTGATCAAGATCCCTCTGTAATTTTTGATAACCTTCTTCACTACCAACTATACCTCCTAATTTTGTATCTTGCACAAACTTACGAATCATGCCTTGTACAGTCACATCCAGATCATTTCTGTAAATAGCAAATAACAAACGACCCAGCACTGATCCCTGTGGCACACCACTAGTCACAGGCCTCCCGTCCGAGAAACAACCTTCAACCGTCACCCTCTGCTTCTTACCATCAAGCCAGTTTTGAATCCAATTAGCTGGCTATCCGTGGATCCCATGCGACCTAACTTCATGACAAGCCTGCCATGCGGGACCTTGTCAAAGACCTTACTAAAGGCCATATAGACAACGTCCATTGCCTTACCCTCATCTATCCTTTTGGTCATCTGTTCAAAAAACTCAAAGATTTGTCAGACATTACTTCCTGCGCACAAGAGAAAATCCTTTGGAGGAACCTACCATCCATAGTTAACTAAAGAAATTAGGAAAACATCAAACTTAACGAAAAAGCGTTATTGTGTTCAGCTCAGTCATAAAGAATGGCAGAAAATTACCAAATGGTCAGTAAGGATGAAGAAATTAGAGCGGGTACTCTCAAACTAGAGTATGAGAGGAAGCTAACTAGAAACATATAAAGGGATAGCCAGAGTTTTTTTTAAACAGGTATTTAGAAAGGAAAAGTTTAAATAAAATTAGTGTCTAGAGAATGAGAGCAGGAAGCTATTAGTAGATAATAAGGAAATGGCAGGTGAAATAAGCAAATAGTTTGCTTTGTCTTCACTATAGAGGATATAAAAACATTTCAGTAATCAAAGTAAATCAGGGGATGGAAGGCAGAGAAGAGTTTGTCAAATTACAATAATGAGGGAAGTGGTACTGAGCACACTGAAGGAGCTGTGGGCTTGACAAGTTTCTGCACCTGGATGGACTTCATCCTAGGCCCTCTAAAGAGGTGGCTAATGAGGTAGTAGCTGCGTTGGTGTTAACTTTCTAAACACTGTTAGTTTAGGAAAGGTCCATCAGACTGGAATGCGGCAAATATAACTCGTCTTTAAAAGAAGGGAGGGAGACAGAAAACAAGAACGTATGGGCTCATGAACTTGATATCTGTTGTAGGGTTGGAGTTAGAATCAATCATTAGAGTGATTGCAGCTGGGCACTTGGAAATACTGAAGGTAATTGGGAAGAGTCAGCATGGTTTTGTGAAAGGAAAGTCATGTTTATCCAAATGATTGGAGTTCTTCTAATGAGTAACATATGTTTAGGATAAAAGGGGAGTCTGTAGATGGACTATGCTTTGATTTCCAGAAAGCATTTGACATGGTGTTACATCAAAGGTATTGTACAAAATAGAAGCACATGACGTAGAGGTAACATATTAGCAAGGTTGGATTGTTAGCTGGCTGGCTGAAAACAAACAGTGTATAAATGTGTCTTTTTCTGATTGGCAGGATGTTGCAAAGAATCCTGTTTTTACACTTTATATCAATGACATAGATGATGGAAACAAAGATAGCTAAATTTTCAGATGACAGTAAGGTAGGTAGGACAGTTATGTTGTGCAAGAAACAGAAGAAAGTTGCAGACAGATATTGCTGATTGAGTGAGTGGGCATAAATCTGGCAGATGGAGTATCATGTGGGAAAATGTGAAATCGTGCTCATTGACGGGAAGAATGAAAAAGCATCCTACTACTTAAATGGAGAACAACTGGAATTCTGAAAAGCCAAAGCACTTGGATGTTCTAGCGCATGAATCACAAAGAGTTAGTATGCAGGTACAGCAAGTAATTTTTAAAAACTAATGAAAGACCAACCTTTAATATGAAAAGAATTGTACATAAAAGTAAGGAGGTTATGCTTAATTCATCTAGGGTGCTGGTGAGACTATGTCTTGAATACCGTGTATAGTTTTGGCCTCCTTATTTAAGAAAGGATGTAAATTTGTTGGAGTGGTTCAGAAGCAGTTTTACCATATACCTGATTGGAATAAGCAGGTTGTTTTGTAAGGGAAGATTGGACAGACTGGACTTGACTGGAAATTTTCACTGGAATTTAGAAGAGTGTGGGATGACTTGTTTGAAGTTACAAGGTCCTGAACAGTCTTAAAAAGGTGGAGATGGAAATAATATTTCCTCTTGTGGGTGAGTCCTGAACTAGGGAACACTTTTTTAAAATTAGGGCTACAATTTTAGGTCAGAGATGAGGTGAATTTCTTTTTCTCTGAGGGTTGTGTAACTTTGTAACTGTGCCTCAGAAGGCGGTGGAAATGGGACCATTGAATATTTCTAAGGTGGAGATAAGTAGTTTCTCAGGAGGCAGGGAATCAGCGTTGTCAGGAGTAGATGGGAACATGAAATTTGAAACACAAACAGATCAGTCATAGATAGTAGGACTCCTGCCGAGGCTGGAGTCTGAGAAAACAAGGTGTAGAGCTGGATGAACACAGCAGGCCAAGCAGCATCAGAGGAGCAGGAAAGCTGACGTTTCGGGTCTGGACCCTTCTTCAGAAATGGAGGAGGGGAAGGGGGCTCTGAAATATATAGAGAGAGGGGGATGCGATGATAGGTGGATAGAGGAGCAGATAGGTGAAGAGAAGATGAACAGGTCAAGGAGGCGGGGATGAAGCCAGTAAAGGTGAGTGTAAGTAGGGAGTTGGGATGGGGGTTGGTCAGTGAGGAGGGAGGTGTGGGTAGGTGGGAGGGAAGATGTACAGGTCCGTCGTCCTGTCCGTCTTCCCTCCCACCTACCTGCCCCTCCCACCTCACTGACCAACCCCCAGCCCCACTTCCTACCTACTAGCCTCAACCTGCAGCCAGGGAGTGGGATGCAGGTGACAGTGACAAAATCATATACCCCAATCTTCAAGTGGAAGACACTTTTTTTCACACAATACTAGATGTCAAACAAGAAGCTTGACAATTTAGTGAAATTGAGGGAGGTGGAGGGATGGTAGAATTGATTGACGTTCACAAACATATGTGTACTTTTGGGTGATATTGCTAAAGGATAGCAATGTAGGTGAGAAATAGGATAACAGCTAGGCTGGGTCCTTGGGGAAACACCAAAGGTAACAAGAAGTGGAAGGATCATGAAGTGTCAGGGTAACAACACCAACTTATACCAATGTCCATATGTTGAATTAGACAGCAAAAAGACTTTCAGCGATTTACAAGGGTTCTATTATAAAACCATGGTATAGCATAATGATCGTTTTCCATTCCACTGGGGAAGAATTCTACTCTTTAAACAAACTAAACTAAATAAGAAACAAAAACTGCCTGATAGAAGCATCACAAAGTTAAACAAAACTTTAGTTTTGGTCAACTCTGGTCAGCGAATTTGCAACAAGTCCTACATTTCTGGCCACTAGTTTTCACTGAGTGGAAGAGAAGTCCCAGTGCCAAAAAAAAAAATCAATTCTCCAATTCACAGTCCCACAAAGCAAGATCCCGCAACACAACAGAAACTCTCAAGGTGCTTGTCATTTCTTTTTCATGTATCGAGAAAACTCAAAGCAGGCTTTAATTAAAATAACATGTTTGTCTAAACAGGTGACTTCAGTGGATTCGAACAATTTTTGCAATGTCTTTGAAAACCAGCCACTTGTTTTTCTTTGACCAGGTAAGAAAATGACAGATTCTTTAAAATCAATTAAAGCAATCAACAGGGTCCCACAGTGAGAATCCAATTTTCTCCCAATAGGCAAGTTTTAGGAATTTTAAAAAACCACGGAAACAGCCAGGAAAAGGAGATTTTGAAGCACCTACTCCACCCAAAGGTCGACAAACAGTTAACATAGCTCGCAGGTAAGACAGTCAAAGTTGACTTAGTTTGCAGATAAGATGGCCACAGTTAAATTTAGTTTGCAACTGAGGTGGTCACAGTTGACTTTTTGTACACAAGTAAAATAGCTGAAGTTCAGCAGTCAACCCTGGAATAGCATTCATTCAATCACAAAGAATCACCGCGGCATTAAGGATACAGACTTGGTCTCGGTTCGAATCACAGCATGGCAGATGGTGAAATTTGAATATAATAAAGAAGCTAGTCTAATAGTGACCATGTTTCCATTGTCAGTTGTTATAAACACCCATCTAGTTCACTTTAGGGAAGGCTCAGTGGTTAGCACTGCTGCCTTACATTGCCAGGATTTGAGTCCCACCCGCAGGCGACTGTCTGTGTGGAGTTTGCACGTTCTCCCCATGTCCTCTGGGTGCTCTGGTTTCATCCCATGGTCCAAAGATGTGCGGGTTAGGTGGATTGGTCATGGTAAATACACGGTTACCAGGATAGGTCCTGAGTGGGATGTTCTTCGGAGGGTTGGTGCAGATCAATGGGCCAAACGGCGTTTTCCCGCACTGTCAGGGATTCTACCATTCTATGAAATCTGCCATCGTGGGCCTGGCCTACGCATGACTCCAAACCCACAGGTTCTCTGGGCAATTGTGGATGAAGGGACAATTAATGTTGTCCTAACCGGTGACAAACACAAAACCAAAAAAGGTGAGTTGAAAGCTTCATTGCTGAGGTTTGTGGAGATAGGAGGTGGCCTCTGTGAATGAGTTAGTTGGAAGATCTGTGCTGTAAGCACCAGTTGGTGGTGCTGGTTTTAAGGTCTGGGATATAAGTTGCCTTTTTAACCAATTTGTCTCTGCCATCACTTTCAGCCCACGAAAGACCAAAAAACGTTTGCCAGCCTCGGCTGTTTTAACTGAGCAAGAGGAAGAGGATGTTGCTCAGGCCCATGACCGGCCCGGCTCAGGAGCCAGTGTGCTCAATGTCTTCGTTTCCTCGCTTGCGGATGAAGTTGAGCATGTGCAGTATTTTGAGAACCTGAAAGCTGCCGCCCCTTTCCTGTTGACCGAGATTGATGGAATGATTCTTCACTGCAAGATCGCTGGAATCCCCTTCCCCCGGGGCCTGGAGAACATCTTGAGCTACAGCTGGAACGATCTCATCAAGGACGTGTCCTACAACAGGAAGCAGTGGCCGACGGCAGCTTGTAAGAGTATCTGTGTGCCCAAGAAGCCCCCGCAGAAGCTGACCCGGGCCAGTAGCAGTATAACATCGACCAGCACCATAACTAACAGCAGTAGAACCAGAACCAGATCTGCGCCAGAACCAGTATCAGATGAGCTGAAAAAGAAACCGAAAACCAAGGTGAATCAGAGACATGTTTCACGCAGCACTGTCAAAGGTACGTCAATCACTGAAGTAAGATAGACTCACATTTATGATAACAAGGTGTGGAGCTGGATGAACACAGCAGGCCGAGCAGGAAAGCTTGACATTTCGTCAAGGACCTTCTCGGCCCGAAACGTCAAGCATTCCTGCTCCTATGATACTGCTTGGCCTGCTGTGTTCATCCAGCTCCACACCTTGTTATCTCGGATTTTCCAGCATCTGCAGTACCTATTATCTCTTAGACTCACATTTATATTGTGTTGTTCGCACCCCTCCCCCACACACCCAAGAACATCACAAAGCATCTTGCAGACCGTGGAGTACATTTGTAATGTTGTCATTGTTGTGATGTAGGAAACACATTGGTGCCCAGCAAGGTCCCATAAACAGCAATTGACCAGGCTCTTTGTTTTATTCACCCATTGTTAGCCACTAACACTCCCCATCAACAGCTGTTCTCCCTCCCAGCCTGGGATCTTTTGCCTCCACCTGAGGGAGCAGACAGGGCCTTGATTAAATTCCTCAGCCAGGGCCTTGATTAAATATCTCAGCCTGGGCCCAGTATCTCTGACAGTGAAGCATTCACTCAGGACTGCACTGGATTGTCAGCTTAGATGTTTGTGCTCAAGCCTCTAGGATTTCAGACACAAAATCTTCTGCTGCTAAGCCAATTGAAAAGATAGATTGGGACAGATACAGAATTGAGAAATGCAGAAACAGGAGACAGTTCTGGGAAGAAGCATTGCTAATCAGAGACAATGGAGAGCAGCAAGTTCAGGGATGAAAGGGAGACAGAACTGGATGCAAAGTTAAACATGGGCATGAGAGTTTTGGAGAAGCTACAGATAACTGAACCTTAGAAACTGGTCCAGGGCCTATTGGAATGGTTGAGTCTGCAGTTAACAAAGGCATAAATGAAGGTTTCAGATAGGCTGAGGCAGAAATGGGTCATATCACAGAGGTGAAATTAGATGGAGGCAAGAAAGAACAAATTGGCGATGGCGCCAACCTACTTACATATGGAGAAGAGGAGAAACCACTCACTCAGCATGTGTAGAGAATTGGCACTGGGGTACACCGAGCATTGGACAATCCTTCCTTCACCATCTCTAATCAGTGTATTCCTTCCATTCGTTTATGGGCAATGCTGTCTAGACCAATGTTGCCCATCCTTAATTGCCCTTGAGAAGATAGTTGTGAGTCACCTTCAAGAACTACTACAGTCCATAAAGTGTAAGACTACCGATAGTGGTGCTGTGATGGAGTTCCAGGATTTTGACCCAGCAATATTGAAGGAATGGCGATATATCTCCAGGTCAAGATGGTGAGTAGCTTGGAGGGGAACAAGCCACGCACCATCTTGACCTGCTGCCCTTGTCCTTCTAGATGGCCGAGGGTTTGGAACATGCTGTCCAAGGAACCCTGGTGAGTCATAGAATCCCTACAATGTGGAAACAGGCCCTTTGGCCCAACAAGTCCACACCGACCCTCACAATATCCCACCCAGACCCATCCCCCATAACCCACCTAACCTACACATCCCTGGACACTATGGGAAATTTAGCATGGCCAGTCCACCTAGCCTGCACATTTTTGGACTGTGGGAGGAAACTGGACCACCCAGAGGAAACCCACACAGACACAGGGAGAACATGCAAACTCCACACAGACAGTCGCCTGAGAGTGGAATCAAACCCAGGTTCCTGGCACTGTGAGGCAGCAGGGCTAACCACTGAGCCACCGTGCTGCCCCAGTCTTTGCAGTGCACCTTGTAGATTTACACGCTGCTGTATTGAGTCCAACACACATCCTGACCATGAGCTGTCCTGCTTTTTTAAAATCATTTCCTATTCCGAATCCAAAGTTCTGTCCATAAAGTGTTAATGTCTGAGCTCAGCTGGTTGTTTTTGTGTAGCCTTCAGCCCTGTGTGAGTCAGTCAGGATTCTTCAATCTGATAAGTAAAAGAACCTTGCTGTTTACAGATCACCTTGCGAAGGGGACTATCTGGATCACACACTAGATTAGAATAAGTCTTCATGGAAGAAAGGGTCAGAGGTCACCTGTCAGTAAAGTGAAATGACTAGTGTTATTCCTTTAGCACTGACAGCAGAACCCAGCCCATATCCTGCAGAAAGCTCACAGACAGCTTCTTACATGGTTACTGAAAACAGCTCTTCACTCATTACTCACCAGGTCTTTGGGTAAAACGATATCAGTATTTTTTATAGAACTGCTTCACAAGCTGAATCAGCTGGACTGAACATGTTGATTAAGAGCTTGTGTGTCTTTATTAAAGGGCACCCTTTACTTAAATGAACTGAATAAGTTCAACCCCCATCAGGTGAGATCATTCACAAACATTAAATGCTGCTATTTGCATGTGTAGATCATGTCATTATTGGCAATGATTTTACAAATGATTCCAGGGCCTTCATCTCCATTCCTTTCTCTGGAGGTTTATTTCACACATTGATCATTCCTCCTGTGAAGACAAAGTTCCTGATCCTAGTCATAGTCATAGAGTCATACGCCATACAAACAGGTCCTTCAGCCCACTATGCCTATGCCTTCTGACAAACACCAAACTACACTGATCCCATTTCACTGCACTTGGTCCATAGCCTACTATGCCCTGGCATTTTAAGTGCTCATCCAGATGCTTCTAAATGTTGTGAGAGTAGCAGCTGCACCATGCTCTCAGGCAGCACTTTCTATATTTCTACCATCCTCTGGGTGAATACATTTTTTTTCTCAGATCTCCTCTAACCCGTGTGCTCCTCACCTTAAACTTATGTCCTTTAGTCTTGCACTCGCCTGCCATCGGGAAAAGATTCTGCCCCCATCTCTCATAATTTTGTATACCTCGATCAGATCCTCTTCAGCTTCCTCTGCTCCAAGCAAACCAAACCCAGCCTATCCAGTCTCTCCTCATAACTGTGACTTTTCATCCTAGCATCATCCTGGAATCTCCTCTGCACCTTCTCCAGTGCAATCACATCTTTCTGCACAGTGTATTCCATCTGTGACCTAACCAATGTTTTAAAAAGTTGTAATAGACATCCTTGCTCATATATTCTACACCACAGCTAATGAAGGCAAGCATCCTAAATACCTTCTTCACCACTCCATCTTCCTACACTGATACCTTCAGGGATATATGGACAAGTACACCAAGGTCTTGTTGTACTTCTGTAATCCCTAGGTACCTTCCATTTATTGTGTATATCATTCCTTTATTAGACCTCCCAAAATGCATCACCCACATTTATCAGGATTAAAATCCATCTACCATTGCTCTGCCCAATTTACCAGCTGATCAATATCAGACTGTACCCTGACACCATCCTCCTCATTATCAAAAACACCACCAATTCTCATGTCATGTGCAAACTTATTAATTTATTACTTCTGCATTTGCATCAAGCTGTCAATGTACATAACAAACAGCAAGGGCACCAGCACCGATCTTTGTGATACACTGCTGGCAACAGGCTTCCAATCACAAAAATAACCTTCCACCATCACCCTCTTGTCCCCTATTTGCCAGCCAATTTAAGGATCCAGTTTTCCAACTTGCCTCAGATCCTATGGGCTCTTACCTTTTGGACCAGTCTTGCATGTGGGACCTTTCAAAAGGTCTTACTGAAGTCCAAGTAAACCACATCAACTGCATTACCCTCATCAGTGTGTTTAGTCGCTTTTTCAAAAAACTCAACTCAGTTAGTCTGACAGGATCTCCCTCTAACGAATCTGTGCTGACTATCCCTGATCAATCTCTGTCTTTCCAAGTGTTGATTAATCCTCAGGAATTTTTTTCCAATAATTTTCCATTTTTTTTTCCTACCACTGATGTCAGACTAACTGCTCTGTAATTATCCGGCCTACCCCTGCTGCCCTACTCGAACAAAGGAAGCACATTAGCTATCCTCCAGTCAGTGTAGTGTTAAATACAACAAAAAGAAAAGCAGAAATTGCTGGGAAAACTCAGCAGGTCTGGCAATATCTGTAGAGAGAAATCAGCGTTAAAGTTAAGTTGGTTCCAGTCACTCCTCTTCAAAACTGAAGTGTTAAATATCTCTGCTATGGCTCGGGCAATCTCCTCCCTTGTTTCCCATAGCACCCAGGATTTATGCACCTTTCTGCCAGCTAAAACATCTAATGCCACCTCCTTAATAATCGTAACAAACTCTAGAACCTCACCATCCCAAATGAAAATTCCAACTTCTATGTCCTTCTCCTTTGTGAATATAAGTGATAAATATTCATTTAAGACTTCACGCTCATCATCTGCATTCTAATAGGCCCCACTCTTTCCCGGTAATCCTCTCACCTTTAATCTATTTACAAGTTGCCTTGGGGCTTTCCTTAGTCCCATCTGCCAAATTTATTTTGTGGCCCCTCTTTGCCCTCCTAATATCTTTTTTAAGCAACCCCCTGCACTCTATATTTTTGAAGGGCCTCTCTGGTTTTAATGCTCTGTACCTGACATATGCTTCCTCATTTTTCTTTACTAAACTCTCCATGTGGCTTGACATCCAGGGGTCTTTGGATTTCCTGCCCATGCACTTCACTCTTAGGGGGACACACTGGCCCTGAACTCTCACTGTACTACTTTTAAAAGACTCTCAATTTCCCCCAAATATACACTTACCTGCAAGTAGCTGCTCCCAGTCCATGTTTGCCAGATCCTGTCTCATGGTATTGAAATTGGCCTCCCCCCAATTTGGACACTTAACTTTGACTCTACCTTTATTCTTTTCCATAATGACTTTGAAACTTACAGAGTTATGGTCACTATTGCCAAAATGCTCATTAACTGACACTTCAAACACTTGACCGGCTTCATTCCCTAGGATTAGGACTAGCACTGCCCCATCTTTAGTAGGACTATCTACTATGTACTGGCACAAAAAACTCTCCTGGATGCACTTTAAAAATTCTATCAATAATTACCAAGCAATCCCAATTTACATTAGCAAAGCTGAAATCCCTACTACAGGTAGTTCTGCTATAACGCATGTTTCATTAACGCAAAATGGCTGTAATGCAATTGATGGATAGTGGATGCAACTTGGATAACACAAACTTTCTGCTGTTCAGGTATATAATGATTTTCTATCGTGATTTCCCTAAAACGTGATTTTTGATAGTGATTTTCTATAGCACGAGGTTACACCTTTTTGTGATTTCCCTACATGTCTGTCCTCTGATGGCTGCAAGGTCTAAAGTATAATCCCAGCAAAGCAATCACCCATTTTTTTAATTTCTAAACTCTACCCAGATGGCCTCATTTGACAACCTTTCTAGGACCCCTCCCTCATTCCTGCTGTGATCATCTCCTTTATCAATAACGCAACCTGTTCAGAAAATGCACCTCTGGTGCAGATAAGACTTAAGTAAGGATATGATCACTGCATCACAAGCCCCCTGCCCCTTTAATTCCAAGTCCACTGTTTAATTTGAGGTAATATTCCAGATTTACCTTTATAGCCCCATAATTATCAAACAACTCTTGGTAGGAACACTGCTTAAGGATTTCCTTGAGGAAAGGATATTGTCAAGTATCTCTGGTTGTTTCTGTTAACTCATGCCTATGACCTGGAGAATTCCAGAAAAACCTCTCCCATTCAGGGAGTGGCCAGTAGAGCACTGTATTAATTCCATTATTATCTCCTCGGACTTGGACACTATTAGATTGAGAGTACTAAAAAAAATTGAGTTATTATAATGTTGATTCTGGTGCAATGACCTGTAGCAGTCTGATGGGTTCAAGTCCCACTGTCCCAAAGGTGTGTCTCAGCAGGGTGGTTAAAAACAGAAACAGAAAGTGCTGGAGAAACTCAGCAGGTCTGGCGGCGTCCGTGGAGAGAAAGCAGAGTTAACGTTTCGAGGCCAGTGACCCTTCTTCAGAACTGTTTGTAACTAGGAGAAGGTTGGTATATATGCCGAAGACAGAGGGATAAGTGAAGACTGAACCGAGAAAGAGAGAAAGTTAGGCAGACAAAGGAATGGTTGATAATAGTAAGTCAGGGAGGAAGAAAAGCTGATAATTGCGACAATAAGTAGTGAAAATGGGTTGCCGTGCTGAAAGCAGCCCATGTGATGACAGGGCCTGGTGTGTTGGGGTGGGGATAAGGACATGGGAGATGTTGACCAGAGGACGTGGTGGTGTGTTGAAGTGACAGGCAGCAGGAAGCTCAGGGTCATTTTTGCAGACAGAACGTAGGTGTTCCACAAAGCAGTCGCCCAGTCCACATTTTGTCTCCTCAGTGTAGAGGAGACCGCTTTGTGAGCAGCAAATACTGTAGACTAGATTGTGTGAAGTGCAGGTAAATCACTGCTTCACTTGGAAGGTGTGTTTGGTCCGTTGGATAGTAAGGAGGGAGGAAGCAAACAGCTAAGTGTTACACCTTCTGTGATTGCATGGAAGGTGCATGTGATTGTTGGGGGGTGGGGGGGTAGCGGTGGTGTTTTGAGAGTGGAGGAGGACTGGACCAAGATATCCTGGAGGGAACAAGGGTGAATAAACATATTAGTTTTCATAACAGTTCAATCAGTCGCCCATCTAGATTCGATAAATGTTGAGTCAATTTGGACTCCACAGTCTCTTTTTAAACATCAGCTTGAACCATCTCCACACAACACTCACTGCTGTCTCATTTGCTTCTGACACATAGTAATTTACACTTTCTTACAACGAGTTTATTGATTGATTTATTTTTCCTGCCTCTTTTGCCTGTAATTAAAGGGCCAACAATGGCTTCAAAATGTCAATGGCCTTTGTATCCGGTTAAACCTGGAAAATGGAGCCAATTCCCAGGGGTCTCCTGCTAGGAATCCACAGGAACTGTGATGTTTCTGGTGAAAGACCCAGTTGAATATAGGAGTCAGACCCTAATCCCAATATTGGTCAGAACTGTTTAAAACTGGTGTCATGATCACTCACACAACACCAGAAACTGGATCCAAACTAAAATGTTCCTGTAGCTGAGAGTGAAAGGATTGTTTTTTAAGCATTTACTTTATGGTTCACTGGGGATTCCAAGAGGAGAGGGAGTTGGTATTCGGAGAGGGTGAGAGGAGAGAGAGGGATAGTGAAGTGAGACACGGGAATGGTGAAGAGAGAGAGGGATGGTGAAGAGAGAAGAGGATGGCGGTGGGAGAGGGGGGATAGTGAAGAGCAAAAGAGATGGTGACAGGAGAGGGGGATGGTGGTAGAAGGGAGAACGAAGGAAGGATACAGGAGGAAACTGAGATATAAAGAATATGGAGGTGAAAGATAACCTGAAGTTGAACCAGGGAGAATAGGAACAGCCAAGGGAAAAGAGGAAATGAGGACGAAATGATCTAATATCTCTGGGGGAAACTTGGAACCTGGAGACTGACAGGGGTAGGAAGAAGATGCAAATAGCCACAGCCCGAATCAAACCAGTTATTTTCCAGCAGCGAGTGTTTAAGTGTAGCACATTCACATTGCAGAAGCGGGCCAATGATGTATTCAGTGAAATCTGTGATATGCAGCATCACACCAACCACAACCACCAACGCCCCATCCCTCTCCCACCCAATCTCTCACTTCCCAATGCGCTGTTACTATATAAAATACAGATGCCTGTCTGAAGCGAATGAAAAAGGGACAGGCTCAAGGCTTAATTATTTTTCTCCCCCTTCTGTATTTACCGTGAAAAGATTCATGTAAATGTGAGGTGAGAGAAAGCGCTTTTTACACAGTGAGTTTGGAATGAGATCTGGTGGAGGCAGGTTCAGCTGGTTCATTCCAAGGACATGGGGTGATCATTTAAACAGAGACAGTGTGTCAGGGTGCGGCGAAACGTCAAGAGAATGGCACTGAGGCAAAATACCCAGCCAGCCAGTGTATATGTGGTGGGCCCAATGACCTCCTCCCATTCTGTAATAATTGTGTGAAAGGTGGGAAGTCTCCAGGCCTCTGCATGCAAGTTAGATCAAGATAAATCTCTATTCAACTCCCAGTATTATCACGAACTGCAATGGGCCAACCAGCATCATCCAATCCTGGTGCATGTCGGATAATGGAAATTTAAATGTTAAAATGTAGGAAATGTGACATGTGAGCCACAGCGTCCTCATTCATTTGTAACATTTTGAAAAACCAGCATGTGTGGATCAAAATAAAGGAGTTGAACCGTAATTATGGTACCTTGTAACCACGTACCAAAACAGCAAATAGCTGGCTGTCCTTGACCATGGGAACATTTACAATAACGCCTGAATATATATTTTCTGATCACTCTGTTCAGAGGTGCTGTAACACACTTCTGGAGCAGGTGGGACTTGAACCCAGGCTTTCTGGCTCTAACAGTGGCAATGAAACAAAAACAGAAAATGCTGGGAAAGCTCAGCAGGTCTGGCAGCATCTGTGGAGAGAAAGCAGAGTTAATGTTTTGGGTTTAGTGACCGTTCCTCAGAACATGTTCTCTGATTTCTCTTTGCAGATCCTGCTGTGCTTTTCCAGCATTTCTCTGTTTTCGTTTCTGAATTCCAGTAACCTCAGTTCTTTGGGTTTATTTTTGTGGCAATGAAATAGTTGAGTCACCAATCACAGAGTAGACAAAGAATTGTCTGTTCAACAAGTGGCTCAAAATCTGCTTTTTTCTTTCTGCTGGGAGAGTTTTCATTCGATTTACGTGGACCTGTAATGTTTATAACTGATGATAGTGTAGGAAGGCACTGGCAAAAATGAGGGTATGGTAAGTTGGCAAGGAAAGGTTTTGATGTGGGTGGTACAGATCAGAAGTTGGTTTTAATCAATATAAATGGATGATTGAAATTTTCAAGTTAGCATGTTGTATGGCATTGCAAAAAGGATTGGCACAGACTAAGACACATCTCCCAACTCTCACTCTCAGTGTTGCTTCCTCCATTGGCTTGTTTCTTTTCCACATTATTTTTCTCAGCCTGTTTGGTCCTTGTGCCTGGTTTCTGTTTGCTCATTTGTCAGTGAGAGGTGGGGCTGATGGTTCGGGCCTGGTGTGAAGGGCAGGATGGGAAGGTTAGGCATCTACCCTTCACTCACACCCCCATTACTTTCTCGTTCAGTTTCGGCTTGTGCAGAGTTCTGCTCCTTCACTGCTTTCCCTCCTTACCTTATCCCTCTCCGCACTTCATTGCCTTGTTCTCTCTCAAAGCTGCCTTTTTTGTATAAACACGAAAAGGTGGTGATCTTTCAACCCGGTGTGAACGTCCAGTCTGTAGGGAGGTTAGTGCTGGGATGAGGGGGATTCGATGTGTGGGTCCAAGCAGCTGAGTGCTGGAATGCAGAGAGGGGTAGATCCAACAACCCCACTCCCACAGTGGTTGGTCCCTGCAGAAACCATGATTTTGCCCAATGCATGTCGCGTTGTGTCTCCTACATTAGAGCAGGGACTACATCAACAAAGAACAGTTCATTAGCTGTAAGCTGCATTAAAATCATAGACACTCTAGAGTGTGGAAGCAGGCCATTCGGCCTGTCGAGTCCATAGTGACCCTCTGAAGACCACTCCACCCCCTACCCTATCCCTGTAACCCAGCATTTCCAATGGCCAATCCACCCTAACCTGCGCATGTTTGGACTCTGGAAGGAAACCAGAGCACCCAGAGAAAACCCACGCAGACACAGGGAGAAAATGCAAACTCCACACAGACAGTCACCTGAGGCTGGAATCAAAGCTGGGTCACTTGTGCTAAGGGAGCAGTACTAACCACTGAGCCACCATTGTGCCGTGGCAGATGTCCAGTGGTCATGAAAAGCACTGTATAAATCAAAGCCTTTCTCCTTTTTCCTACAATAATCTAATTACCAATGCCTTTTCTATTTTGCATCTCCAAACCATTTGTACAGGTTCTCTTGCGGTTAAATTTCCTCATTGTAAACTCTTTTAGCCTCTGACCTTATTTATTTATGCCACCCACCACCCCCCAACACTTGCACTTTGTAGCCTGGTGCTGCAATCCACCCAATTGGCATCTACCCTTCACTCACACCCCCATTACTTTCTCGTTCAGTTTCGGCTTGTGCAGAGTTCTGCTCCTTCACTGCTTTCCCTCCTTACCTTATCCCTCTCCGCACTTCATTGCCTTGTTCTCTCTCAAAGCTGCCTTTTTTGTATAAACACGAAAAGGTGGTGATCTTTCAGCCCAGTGTGAAAGTCCAGTCTCGAGCTGAGATGGTCTCCCAGCCTCAGGAGCCTTGAGGTGAGGCTCGGTGCAGACTGGAGTCAAGGCCTGGTGTGGACTGGGTTGCAAGGACTGCTGTTCTGAAACTTCTTATTTCTCCACTTTTAAATTTATTCCTATGATCTGTAATGCTGGACTTTTTTTTTTCTTTAATTTTCTAATTTTTTTCCCATGACTTGTACTGAAGAAACTGTACCCAGATGCCCTGTATTTAAGATAGCATCGTAATTGGTGACATGTAAACTTTTCACTGCACTCATGTGAGTACATGTGACGACAAAGCTAATTCAATTCAATTCAGTAAATGTTCATCAGGAATTGAGCTTGCTGCTCTACCTGTAATGATAGCCCATGATGGTTGCCTGGGGTCTGGACTCAGACACATTGAGGATATCATGTATATTCCCTTGGCCAGCAAACCAGATGACTTTGAAGGAAGTGTTTTTTTTTATATAAAAAACAAGTTATTGAAAACTCAGAAGAACCTTTTTAAACACATACTTCTTGAAGCATTACCTTTGTGACTGGCTGCTGGTTTCTGTCACTGACTAATGAGAGCCACTTTCTCTTTGCATGAGCCAATTGGATGGATTGCACTTTTTTGTGTTTGTATGAATCGCATCCTTCCCGATTATAAACGCTGACACATGATTTAGAATTGTTATACAGGAGGTTGGGTGGTGTATAAGGTAATGGCTGAGAAAGTGTTAGTGTGAAATTGTATTAAGCTCCACCTCATCTGATGATACCACACAGACTTTGGGTGCCGAATTGGGCAGTCTTGTGTGAAGTCCTAATGGAGACAAAAATATCATCTCTTGCAAAAACAGGAATTGCTGGAGAAACACAGCCAGTCTGGCAGGAAAAGAGGAGAAAAAAAAAGAGTTAATATTTCAAGTCCATGTTCCTTCTTTCTGAAAATTTGAAATGTTAACTCTGTTTCTCTCTCCACAGCTGCTGCCAGACCTGCTGAGTTTCTCCAGCAATTTCTACTTTTGTTTCAGATCTTCAGCATTCGCAGTTTTTGTTTTATTTATGTCAACTGTTCCGTAATTATATCAAATTAGTTCATATGATGTGTACCAATTGCTGTAATGCAGTAAACAACAACTTGTTATGTAAGATGAGTGCTTCTTCTTGTTAAGACTCACCAGCAGTCTATGCTAAGCAAGTGATAATTAGACAGGCTCTGAGGGATAGAAAGGAAGATTGGTGGCAGCAAGTTATCAAACTGCAAGCAACAATTAGTTCGTAGTCGATGTGACGGCGTGGGTCGAAAAGAAATAGGGAATTTTAATGTTCCTAATCATGCTCCACTCTGACTTGGAACTGAAGCACATTCCTTTGTAGTTACAGAGTCATACAGTCATAGAGATATACAGCACGGAAACAGACCCTTTGGTCCAACTTGTCCATGCTGACCAGATATTCAAAATTAATCTAGTCCCATTTGCCAGCATTTGGCCCATATCCCTCTAAACCCTTTCTTTTCAAAAATCCTTCCATCTCCACCACTTCTTCTGGCAGCTCATTCCATACACGCACCACCCTCTGCATGAAAACGTTGCCCTTTATGTCCCTTTTAAGTCTTTCCCCTCTCACCTTAAACTTATGCCCTGTAGTTTTGGACCCCCCTACCCTGGGGAAAAGACCTTGGCTAGTCATCCTATCCATGCCCCTCATGATTTTATAAACCTCTGTAAGTTCACCCCTCAGCCTCCTATGCTCCAGGGAAAATAACCCCAGCCTATTCAGCCTCTCCCTGTTGCTCAAATTCTCTAACCCTGGCAATACCTCTGTGGATTTTTTTCTGAACCCTTTCAAGTTTCACAACATCTTTCCTATGGCAGGGAGACCAGAACTGAACACAATATTCTGAAAGTGCCTAATCAATGTCCTGTACAGCCACAATAGTTGTTGGGTCAAAATCCTGAAACTCCCTCCCTAATAGCCTTGCAGACTGCAGCTGTTCAAAAAGGCAGCTCACCACCGCCTTCTCCAGGGCAATCAGGCACAGGCAATAAATGCTGGCTTAGTCAGCGATGCCACATCCCATGAACAAATTAGTAAGGAGAAAGGTGTCAAAGAAACTCTATTGACAATTTGTATTTTTAGTCGGTACAGTGTGGAGCTGGAGGAACACAGCAGGTCAGGCAGCATCAGAGGAGCAGGAGAGTTGACTTTTCGGGTCGGGACCCTGCTGCGTACCTCCAGCTCCACACTGTATCGACTCTGACTCCAGTATCTGCAGTTCTTGCTATCTCCTTGGATTTATACAGCGTCTTGAATATAGTAAAACCTCCCAGGGTGTAACATTGTCAATAAAAATATTGACAAATAAGTAGAATCCTGTTTCAATACATATACCTCATTGTGCAATGGGTCCTGTACATTATAAATTGCTCTTAAATATCTAGTCCTCACTTTATGACACAATCGAGGATTGGATCAGGTCAAAGGGCTAGAGACTGACTTGCATCCAACAGATTAACCAGAGGAATGAATGTGAACCTGGTGTTGAAGTTAGAGTAGAGACTCTAGCATCAGTCTTCCTGATGATTCAGCACAATCTCTGAGTGGAAGGAGCTAGGGGCGGAAATGAAAAGATGCTAATGTGAATCCAAACTGCTTCCAATACGTTATTGACAGTAATGTCAGCTTTCCAAATAGCTGTCTTTGTGTGAAAGACGGGGAAGTCCCGGAATAAGTGTGAAACCCGTACCACTGGCCCAACCTGATGTGAAGGTTAACTTGTTTGCAGGCCTTTTATGTTGCAGCATTGTAGCTGGTGAAAGTACTTGTACCGTTGCAAATCTGAACACATGTTTGTTTCTGAACAGGAAGGGCAGCTTGGAGCACTGCCTGTGACCTGTTTTGCCTGGCCACAGGCAGGCTAAAGTGTGACAGTAATGGGGCCTAGCCTGTAGTCAGCAAGGAAGATGCCCGAACAGAAACAGTTTAAAAATAAAATCCCAGTCGTGAACTCAGAACTGTTTTGCTTTGATAGTCATGGGCAATTTTTGACTTTGCCATAATGCATTGATGGTAACTTTGTGATAGAGATGGATTGGTTCACCTCCTAAAAAGACCAGACCTGGTCCATGACCAGTCAAGACCACACTGGTATCTGTGAGCTAGAGAGAGACAACAGTTTTACTCTTCAACATTTAGCCCAAATGGAACGTTTTCCATGAAAATCACAAACCAGCATTTCCAGCTGAAGTAAAACACAGAGTTTTTTAAATTCATTTCTGGGACATGGACATCACTGGCTGAGCCAGCATTTAGTGGCCATCCCTAGTTTCCCCTTGAGAAGGTGTATTTTTGAACCGCTGCAGTTGATGTGTTGTATGTTGACCCACAATGCTGTTAGGGAGGCTAATCGCTAGGTGCAAATCAGTAATTGAAAGAAAAGAGAGGAAGTGCATTTGTAAGGTGCCTTTCACAATCCTGGAAGTCCAAAAAAGTTCATGTGGACTTCTAAAGCGGAGTTATAGTTGTAATGTCGGCAGCCGTAGAAACCAAACCAATGACGACAAGATCCCTTGATCAGCAATACCAGTTGATTTAATTGGTTGAGGGATAAATATTGGCCAAGTAAATGGGAAGGCCCTCCTGCCCTTTTAAATGGTGTGACGGCATTACTTATATCTACCTGAGCAATGGTATTTCTGACAGTACAGCACTTCCTCTGTGCTCAAGAGTGGGAATTGAACCCAGACCTTTCTGACTCAGAGGTGCAGGTGATACCCACTGAGCCACAACTTGCATCAAAATAAGGATGATGTGGTTGACTCTCAACTGCCCTCTGAAATGGCCTAGCAAGCAATTCAGTTGCTACAAAGTCTCAAAGAAATGAAACTGGACAGATCACCTGGCATCGACCTAGGCACTGGAAAAGACAACAGCGGAAACAGCCCTGTCGACCCTGCAAAGTCCTCCTCACTAACATCTGGAGGCTAGTGTCAAAATCGGGAGAGCTGTCTCACAGACTAGTTAAGCAACAGCCTGACATAGTCATACCCACAGAATCATATTTTCCAGACAATGTCCCAGACACCAACATTATCATCCCTGGATATGTCCTGTCCCAACTTGCAGCTCCCCTAGCCAAGCTGATCCAGTACAGTTACAACACTGGTATCTACCCGACAATGTGGAAAATTTCCCAAGTATGTCCTGTACACAAAAAGCAGGACAAACCCAAACCGGCCAATTACCGCCCCGTAAGTCTACTCTCGATCATCAGGAAAGTGATGGAAGGTGTCATCAAGAGTGCTATCAAGCAGCACCTGCTCAGCAATAACCTGCTCAGTGACGCCCAGTTTGGGTTCCTCCAGGGCACCACATCCACAAGCATCCGCTCCCTCCACCACTGACGCTCAGTAGCAGCAGTGTGTACTATCTACAAGATGCACTGCAGAAATTCACCAAAGATCCTCAGGCAGCACCTTCCAAACCCAGAACCACTTCTATTTAGAAGGACAAGGGCAGCAGATACACTGTGACAGCACCACTTGCAAGTTCCCCTGACTAGGAAATATATCGCTGTCCTTCAATGTCACTGGGTCAAAATCCTGGAATTTCCTCCCTAAGGGCATTGTGGGTCCAGCTACAGCACATGGACTTCAGCAGTTGAAGAAAGCAGCTCACCGCCACCTTCTTAAGGGCGGTTTGGGATGGGAAACAAATACTGGCACAGAAATGCCTGAATCCCACTGAAATGGGGGCAAAATGAATTGTTGCCAATGGACATAGGTGTTCTTGGTGATGGCACAGATATGAGATCAGAAGCACCTCTCAGTGTCAATGATGATGCTGAGGATGCAAGCAAATAAGCTTAATGCCAGTCTGATGCCAAGGAGAGAAATGAAGTTAGTCAGAAAGTCTCCAGCATCAAATCCCAATTCGAGCTCTAGGTCCTCAGTGACATGAGACCTCTAACCCGCAAATAATAAACCACTTCAGTGCTTGGTCCACGAACGTTGCAGCTAACCAAACACTGACATGTTTGATAGTGATGTCCCTGAATAGAAGGAGCTATCTGAAGCAGTGATTGGACAGTTTTTGTTTGTATTTGCTGATTTGGGAAAAAGAGGAATCACTGGATCACTTGTTTTACTGCTAGTGAATCTTTGATGATCAGGTCATCAATTATCTGAGATAATCCTGGTAGTTTGTTTCACAATGTGTCATACACTGGGAGTGACAGGTTTGAATGGTTTAACATGACAGACACCCGGATGCTAAATATTTGACGCTATTTATTCACAAAGGATCTTTTATAATATTTATATGGTAGAAATAGAATTTCTATAATGGGTTCCACCTCATGCTCAAAGTCTCTTTTGACATGGAACAGTCAAATAACTCCCTTTTCTCAATGTCTGAGTTGGGAACTCAGGTGGTGTGTGGGAACCTGGGGTAAGGGAGGGGGCAGAGGCCTCTGCTACTGTCGACTGCAAATGCACCTTCACTGCTCCATGGGCACGTTGGGATTCCTACAGTTCCCTGGCTTTAGAATTGGCCTTATTTGCAACCTTGTCAATACGGTCCAAGCTATTAGTTCATTGTACTTGATAGGGCACATCAAAGCAATCCTGGTTAGATTATTTCTCATACAAGAACAGGCCTAAGGCCATCATTTTTCAACCTGATAATTGTCCCCTTTATTTCAAATGACCCTGCCATTAAACCAAACAGGTGTTCTGCCTATCACACAACTGCAGAATGAGGTCTATGAATTTAAGATCCCATATGATGGCAGATGTGTAGACTGTACACCTCACAGCCTGGCGGATCATATCATACAGCATGTTCCTCCGATTGTTCACAGCAAACAAGGCATTGAATGTGCCACAACCAGCCTGAGCTTACAGATCTCCTCTACATTTGGGAAATGAAGCGTAGACTGACTGACTGCTTCGCGGAAATCCTAAATTCTGTTTGCAAAAAAGACCCTGAGATTCTAGTTACCTGCCACTTCAACACCACCATGTTCCCTGGCCAACATCTCTATCTCAGGCTTGCTGCAGTGCTCCAGCGAAGCTCAGCGTAAGTTGGGAGAACAGCACCTCGTTTTCCACTTGGGGACCTTGCAGCCTTCTGGACTCAATATCAAGATCAATAATTTTAGAGCTTGAGCTCTCCCACATTCTTACCCCAATCCCCACACCCCAGGCCTTGTTATCACCCAGTCTGCTATTACACACAACCCATTGTGAGTTTCCATTAACAACTAATAGCCCTCATGGTTGGATCATGATCCACTCCTTTGTTTGTCCAAATGTTCTTCTCTCTCTTTGGGCTCTATCCCCACCTATCATTTACTCCTTACCCCTCCCCCCACTAATTTTCTGCATATAAACTGACATTTTCTGAGCTACCGTTAGTTCTGAGGAAGCTCAAAATGTTAACTCTGCTTTCTCTCCACAGATGCTGCCAGACCTGCTGAGCTTTTCCAGCAATTTCTGTTTTGGTTTCCGCGCTTACGGAGCTCAAAACGCAGTGTCCAACATTACGGTAAAAACAAAACACTGCAAATGCAGGAAATCTGAAGTAAAAACCGAAAATGCTGGAGAAAGTTAGCAGATATGGCAGCATCTGCTCAGAGAGAAATAGAGCTGATGTTTGAGTTCAATATGACTCTTCTTTAGAACTGAGTGGAGCTGGAAAACGATGGTTTTGTTGAAATTGACAAAGGGAAGAAGGAGGAAGTGGAACAGGTGATGAGCGTGCGAAAATCAAAGGTAGTTCTAATATCATTAGAGGGGGCATAGAGTAGGGGTAAATGTGTTAATGGTCTGTTAGTAGCAGAAAATCGATTTCCTCTAATTTCTCCAGCTGCTAAGCAGACATTCAAGTTCCGTGCAGGCAGAGGCTGGAGAAAACAGAAGGGAATGCATTGCTTGCTAATAATTATGCATGAATTGTTGGGTTCATGCATCAAAGGATACATTATGAGAAATTATTTGGAGGTTGGACCAGGGTGTGGCAGAAGGAACGGTACCTGCAGTTTATTGAGTGTGGAGGGGAAGATGCATTTGTATGTGTCATCCTGGCTGGAGGTGATGAAAATAGCACAGGATGATCCTTCGAACGTGGAGACTGGTGGGTGGGAAGTGAATATGAGGGGAACCCTGTTGTTATTCTAGGAGGGAGGGGATGAGATGAGGGCAAAAGTGCAGGAGATGGTTTGGCTGAATGCCCTGTCAATCGTCGTGGGGAGAGGTGGCAGTTTTGTTTGAGGGAAAAAGAAAGCATGTTGGAAGGACATTGGCAGCATCAGAACAGATGTGTCAGAGAAAGTGGGAGAATGGAATGGTGTCCTTACAGGAAGCAGGGTGTGAGGAAGTGTAATTGAGGTAACTGTCCAATTCGATGGATATTGGTGGGCAGACTACCCCCAGAAATGGGAACAAAGAAGTCAAGGCATGGAAGAGTCAGAGATGAACCAGGTAAAGGTGAGAGAATGATGGAAACTGAAAGGAAAACTTACGAATTTTTCCAATTCCAGATGAGAGCAGGAAGCAGCACCAATCATGTAACTGATGTGCTGAAAAATGGGTTGTGGGATGGGAGAATAGAGATTTTAAAAATTCATTCATATGGATGTTACTGACTGTGCTAACATTTATTGCCTGTCCCTCGCAGGCCTTGAAAAGTTGGTGGGCAGCTGTCCTCTTGAACTGCTGCAGTCCATGTGCTGTGAGTTGACCCATGATGCCCTTAGAGAGGGAATTCCAGGACTTTGACCCAGCAACAGAGAAGGAACGGCAATGTATTTCCCAGTCAGGATAGTGAGTGGCTTAGAGGGGAGCTTGCAGATGGTGCTGTTCCCATGTATCTGCTGCCGTTGTCCATCTAGATGGAAGTGGTCTTGGGTTTGTAAGATGCTGACTAAGACGCCTTGGTGAACTTCTGCAGTGCATCTTGTAGATTGTACACACTGCTGCTACTGAGTGTCAGCGCTGGAGGGAGTGAATGCTTGTGGATGTGGTCCCAATCAATCAGATTGCTTTGTCCTGGATGATGCCAAGCTTCTGGAGTGTTGCTGGAGTTGAAATCATCCAGGAAAATGGGGAGTGTTCCGTCACACTTGTGCTTTGTAGACAATGGACAGACTCAGGAGGTGAGTTACTTGCTGCAGGATTCCTAGCCTGACCTGGTCTTGTAGCTACAGCACGTTTATTGCAAGTCCAGTTTAATTTCTGGTCTATGGTGACCCCCAGGATATTGATAGTGGGGGATTCAGCAATGCCAATGCCATTGAAATGGCAATGGTTAGATTTTCTTTGGAGATGGTCATTGCCTGCCACTTGTATAGCATAAATGTTGCATATCACTCAAAACTGGATATTATCCAGGCGCTGCTGCATTTGAACAGTGTCTATTTCTGTGTCTGAGGAGTCGATGTGTGAGTAGAGCTGGAATAATGTTCAATGTTACATGTGAATTCACATTTGGACAATATTTGCAATGTAATCCATAGTGAAGAATTACATTGACAAATTGGGATCGCCAGTTATACTCACACTTGTGTGTATGAAGTTACATACATGAATACAAAGAAACCTGCTCTTTGCAGTCAGAATGAACATGTACACACACATTTAGCACTGTGTGCAGCTGGAGGAACACAGCAGGCCAGGCAGCATCAGAGGAGCAGGAAAGTTGATGTTTTGGGTCAGAAATGGGGAGGGGGAGGGGAGCTGAGAAATAAGTAGAGAGAAGAGGGATGGGGCTGGGGAAGGTAGGTGGGATGGTGATAGGTGAGTGCAGGTAGAGAGTGGTGAGGATTGGTCAGTGGAATGGGTGGGGCAGATAAGTGTGAGAGAAGATTGGCAGGTTGTATCAGGTCAAGGAGGTGGGGATGGGGGTGGGGTGGGGTGGGGGGGAGGCTTGAACGTGTAATAAGGCCAGGGGGTGGGGAGATTTTGGAACTGGTAAAGCCCACATTTAGGCCATTGGGCTGTAGGCTCCCGAAGTGGAACATGAGGTGCTGCTCCTCCAGTTTCCAGGTGGCATCATTGTGACGCTGGAGGAGGCCCAAGATGGACATGTTGCCCAGGGAGTGGGATGGGGAGTTAAAATGGTTCGCAACTGGAAGGTTGTCTTTTGTTGCATACAGAGCGCAGGTGCTCCACAAAATTGTCTCCGAGCCTCCGCTTGGTCTCACTGATGTAGAGGAGGCAACATCGGGAGCAGCGGATGCAGTAGACCACATTGACAGATGTACAGGTGAACCCCTGACTGATATGTTTTGGGCCTTGAAAGGAGGTGAGGGGGGAGGTGTAGGTGCAGGTGTCGCGCTTCCTGCAGTTGCAGGGAAAGGTGCCGGGGGTGGTGGGGCTAGTTGGGAATGTGGAACGGACAAGGGAGTCACAGAGAGAGCAGTCCCTACGAAAGGGAGATAGGGTCGGGGAGGGAAATATATCTTTGGTTGTGGGGTTAGATTGTAGGTGGCGGAAGTGGCCGAGAATGATATGCTGGATACAGAGGCTGGTGGGGTGGCATGTGAGGACAAGAGGGATTCTGTCTTTATTGCTGCCTGTCCTGCTGTGTTCCTCCAGCTCCAAACTGTGTTATCTCTGACTCCAGCATCTGCAGTTCTTGCTATCTCTCAATATACACACACAGTGCCTGTTTTGAACAAAACAGGCCACGACCCATTCACCGGTTACTACCCAGGTCAATGCCCAAAGATTTCAAGTAAATCCTGTTTGGTTTAAAAGTTTAAGCTTGGGAGGTAATATCTAACTAGTGTATTCTCCATGGAAACACTTCAATCAAACAGATTCCACATGCTAACTAATCAGCATTCTCTTCATACATTACAAATGTCGCTTTCACCTTACATCAGCATTCCTTGCAAATTGTCCTGATGAGTGCAAGACAAAAAGCCTTGACAGAGTGTGCCTCTTATTCATCAGGATTTTTAATAATATCGTATGTCATAGTGTCATACAGAGTCATAGAGCAGTACAACATAAAAACAGACCCTTTGGTCCAACTCGCCCATGCCGACCAGGTACCCTAAATAAACCAAGTCTCATCTGCCAGTATTTGGCCTGTATCCCTCTAAGCCCTTCTAATTCATATACCCATCCAGAAGCCTTTTAAATGTTGTAATTGTACCATCCTCCAACACTTCCTCTGGCAGCTCATTCCATACATGCACCACCTTTTGCGTGAAAAAGTGAAAAAATGACCCTTCAGAATTCTTTCCCGGCTCACCTTAAACCTATGACTTCCCTACCCTGAAGAAAAGAATTTGGCTATTCAAGAAAATAGCCCCAGCCTATTCAGCTTCTATTTATTGCTTAAACTCTCCAACCCTGGCAGCATCCTTGTAAATGTGATTAATAACATGTCCCGAGTAGCTTATTTGATAGATAATGCAACTCTTAAAACATGATCTTTGAGTCTCATATTGGGTAATAAATCTTTCGCTCCTTTAGAGAGTCGGTGCAGGCATGACAGGCCAAATGGCCTATATCCATGATGTAATCATTCTGCAATGTGATTTTTTTTTTCTATTCATTTGTGGGATGTGGGTCTGGAGTTACATGGAGGCCAGACCAGGGGAGGGTGGTAGATTTCCTTCCCTGAAATGAACCAGATGGGTTTTTCTGACAATCAACAATGGCTTCATGGTGATCAACAGATTCTTAATTCCTCTTTTTTTAATTATTGAATTCAAATTCGCCATCTGCCATGGTGGGATTCGAACCCGGCTCCCCAGAACATTAGCTGGGTCTCTGGACTAATATTCCCCGGATTCCCATTGATTCCAGTTTTGCGAGGGCTGCTCACACTCCGACAAATGATAGAAATTCTCATCAAGATAGAGAATGATAAAGTTGATTCTGAGATTAGGGTCCTGAATTTAAATAGAAAAATTTACAATGGTCTGAGGTGGAAGTTGGCTATGATAGATTGGGGGACCTTGCTTAAAGAGATGATGGTGGAAAGGCAATGACAAACATTCAAGGAGCACATGGGTGAACTGCTGTCAGGTAAATAAAATTGGGAAAACTAGCCAAACCCTGGTTTACAAGGGAAATTAGAGATAGTATTAGGTCCAAATAACAGGCGCAAAAATTGACCAAAAAGACGACAGATCTCTGGAGTATGAACAGTTTAGAGTTTGGCAAAGAAGGATAAAGGGATCGATTAAGAATGGGAAAAAACAGAGTAACTTGCGGGGAACCTAAAAACCGACAGTAATAGCTCCCTGATTTCAGGGAATATATAAACTAATTTTGAAGAGAAAAAAAGATTAATCAAGGCAAATGCGGGTCCCTTACAGTCAGAAACATGGGAACTTATAATGGGGAACAAAGATATGGCTGACCAATTGAATACAAACTTTGGTTTTGTGTTCACAAAGGAGGACACAAATAACATACCAGAAATGTTGGGAAACACAGGGTTTAGTGAGAGGGGGGAACTGAAGGAAATCAGTATTAGTAGGGAAACAGAGTTGGGAAAGTTGGTGGGATTGAAAGCTGATAAATCCCCAGGACCTGATAATCTACAGTGTTTAAGGAAGTGGCCCTGGAATTGTGGATGTATTAGTGGTCATCTTCCAAGGTTCTATAGACTCGCAAGCAGTTTCTGCAGATTGGAGAGTGGCTAATGTAATCCCCCTATTTAAAAGAAGAGGTAGAGAGAAAACCAGAACTATAGACAAGTGGGGAAAATGCTAGAGTCCATTATAAAAGATTTAACAGCTGGGTACTTGGAAAACAGAGGCAGATTCAGACAGAGTCAACATGGATTTACAAAAGGGAAACCATGCTTTACAAATCTGCTCAAATTCTTTGAGGATGTAACTACTAGAGTTGATCAGGGTCAGCCAGTGGAGGGCTTATTGGTTTATGGTTTATTCAGACTTGCAGAAAGCTTTCAACAAAGTCCCACATAAGAGATTAATGTGTAAAATTAAAGCACATAAGATTGAGGGTAGAGTAATGAGATGCATGGAGAATTGGTTAGCAAACAAGAAACAATGAGTGGAAATAAATGGGTCTTTTTCTGAATGCTAGAAAGTGACTAGTGGGATACCACACGGATCGGTACTAGGACCCCAGCTATTCACGATATATGTTAATGATTTAGATGACGGACCTGAATGTAATATCTCCAAGTTTGCAGACGACACAAAGCTGGGTGAAAAGGTGAGCTTTGAGCAGGATGCACAGATGCTTCAGTGTGATTTGGACAGTCTGAGTGAGTGGGCAGACACATGGAGATGAAGTACAATGTGGATAAGTGTGAGGTTACGCACTTTGGGAGCAAAATTGGAAGGCAGGTAATTATCTGAATGATGACAGTTTGGGAAAAAGGGTGCAATGAGACCTGGGTGTTCTTGTACACTTGTCACTGAAATTAAGCATGCAGGTGTAGCGGGTCATGAAGAAGGAACTGGTATATTGGCCTTCATTGCAAGAGGATTCGAAGATAGGAGTAGGGATGTCTTGCTGCAGTTGTACAGGGCTTTGGTGAAACCCCAGCTGGAGTATTGTGTGCAGTTTTGGTCTCTTTATCTGAGGAAGGGTATTCTGGCAATGGAGCGAGTGTAGTGAAGGTTTACCAGATTCCTGGGATGGCGTGACTGACATATGATGAGAGATTGAGTGGGTCAGGACTGTATTCACTGGAGTTCAGAAGAATGAAGGGGGAATTTCATAGCAACATTCTAACAGGATCAGACAGGGTACATGCAGGAAGGATGGTGCTGATGACAAGAGGTATCCAGAACCAGGAGTCACAGTCTAAGAAAATGGGGTAAACCATTTAGGACTGAGATGTGGAGAAATTTCTTCAGCCAGGGAATGGTGAGCCTGTGGAATTTGCTACAACAGAAGTATTTAAGGCCAAACATAGAATGTTTTCAAGAAAGAGTCAGGTATAGCACCTGGAGCTAAAGGGATCCAAGAATATGGGGTAGAAAGCAGGAACATGGTAGTGAGTTTGATGATCAGCCATGATTATATCGAATGTCACAGTAGGTTCAAAAGGCTGAATGGTCTACTCCTGTTCCTATTTTGCATGTTTCTTTGTAACATAAATTGGTGTGAGTGTCCAAAATTTGGTGTTTTTCCATCTGTTCTGATGAGTGCAACACGAAAAGTTTCAGCAAAATGTGTCTCTTTTCAGTTAGAGAACAGTCACTCCCTTGCTATATCTTTATGTTTCAGTGAGTTTCAATATTCGACTTACTGAGCATGCTCCATCTGACAGCAGTACTCCTTGGTAATGTTGTAATATCAGCTTCACTTCAAACACCATCCCTTTCCCAACAGTCCATACAGTTACTGCCAAAATGACAGAAGTTCATCTACACTGCTTTGATCTAAGATCTGACCCCTGCACGACTACATACTGGTTGGAATTTGGGAAGAATATTTGTAAGGTTTTTCTAATATAGCTGAATGGAGTACATTAAGAGTTTTGAACAGTTTTCACTGTAACACACCATCCCTTATCCACCTTTTACTGATCAAATGTACATTCCAAAATACAGAAAGAGTAAAGCACTACACAAAGTGCATTCAAACAATAGCTTGCGTTTCTAAAGCACTTTTAATATGGTGAAAGGAAATGTCCCCCAGTATGTCCGAGTGGAGTAACTCCAACAAGCAAAAAATGTCAGATGGTACAGGAATGGGCTAGAAGTGGGTCTCGAGTTGGATGCTCCTTCAACAGCACATTCCAAACCCTCCACATCTGCCACATGGAGGCACAAGGGCAAGATGTCAAGCTCTTGTCTAAACTCCACTTCCTCGCAACAGGACACAAGGGGTATTGCTGGATGGGAAGTCCTCTCCACACTGCCCCAGGGGACACTGCTGGGACCTTTAATTTTCTTGACAAGAACAAGCAAACTCCCCATCAAGAGACTATTTGTAGATGACTGCATCAGACAAAAGCTGAAGACCACATTAATTAATTGTAAGGTGACCTGCCGGAATTGCAAAACTGATTAAAACCAATAAGGGGTGGTTTTCAATGCCAGAGAAAGGAATTTGTGTACACTACCAACAAAAAGGATCCACCAACAGGCAGCTGCAGGTCCTGTGATCAGATTTACCAATAGGGAGCAATATAATCCCACCCAGTGGTCCATCTTAAACCCAATCTCCAATGGGGTTTCCTCATTCAGTGGATAATATTCAAAACAAACTTGGTTCTTGGATTTCTGAGGAGGAATCTTTGGCATTGCAACAAAAATATCAGAATTACAGCTTAGGAACCATTTGTTCACCCGATCCCAGAGTATGCAAGCTGTGCGGTATCCTTACACAGCCGGCGATAGTGCTAAGGTTAAAGTGATCCCTGCACAATTCAGCACCATGCAGTGTGGGCGATCAAAGATTTGGAATGGGAATCACTGCAGCAAACGAGGGAGAGAATTAAATTGAATATGTTCCATAAAGTTTATCATGGACTGATAGAAATAGTTGGGAACCAAATACCCAGCACCCTTTGGCAATGATAAAATGTGAGATGGTCTCCATGCGGTGACCTAGAAAGACCATTTGTTTCAAGACAGTGTTTTAACAATCTTTCTTTGCAAGGACAATCCCACAGTTGAACAGGCTCCCAAAGGGCATAGTCACAACCCCATCACTTCAAATCTTCAAAAGCCACCTTTAAATGATTCCCATTTGTAAGTTTTCATGATTAGGATACCGATCTCAGCAGGTCCTCCATGGTTTAATGAATGTTACCCAAATGAAAGGTGATGGAATACGAATATTAGTCTGTGGTACTGACATGGTTAAAATGGAAGCAAGATGCTTAGTTTGGATTCTGCAAGGACCACTCAGCCCCTGACCTCATTACAGCCTTGGTTCAAACATGAATTCAGGCAATTCCAGAGGTGAGGTGAGAGTGACAGCCCGTAACATCAAGGCCACATTTGACGGGTTTTTTTTTATTCATTCAGGAGATGTGGCTATCCCTGGCAAGGCCAGCTTTTGTCCATCCCTAATTGCCCAGAGGGCAGTCACAAGTCAACCATATTGCTCTGGGTCTGGAGTCACATGTAGACCAGACCAGGTAAGGATGGCAGTTTCCTTCCCTGAAGGACATTGATGAACCAGATAGGTTTTTCCCAATAATCGGCAATGGATTCATGGACATCATAGGACTTTTAATTCCAGATTGGTGGAATTTGAATCTGGGTCCTCAGAACATGACCTGGGATTCTGAATTAACAGTCTAGCAATAATACCACTCGGCCATCACTTCCCCTGTGTGACCAAGGAGCCTGTGCATACCCCAACTCAAGCCCCACTGTTGAAAACACTGAGTATGTGTGCCCTTTAGTCCTTACTTACCTACTGTTTGAGGCTTTTGCTAATTAATTCTTGAGTTCACATAACCACAGAATCCCTACAGTGTGGAATCAGGCCATTTGGCCCATCAAGTCTACACTGACCCTCTGAAGAGCATCCCATCCCTGTAACCCTACATTTCCCATGGCTAATCCACCTAACCTACACATCTTTGGATTGTGGGAGGAAACCAGAGCACCCAGAGGGGACCCAAGCAGACATGGAGAAGCATATGCAAACTTCACACAGACAATTACTCAAGGGTGGAATTGAACCCAGGTTCCTGGTGCTGTGAAGCAGCAGTGCTAACCACTGAGCCACCCAGTTAAGTGCTGATGCACAGAGTGTTAATTGATGAAATGAGGAAAATTGCATGAAAAATTAGTGTTGAGAGTGAGACACCATGCGCTTGTTTTCCATGGACATGGAGTGGCATTTTATACTATATTTTGTTAGATCAACAGCAGTACAGGTTTCCAACCAGGAGAGGTCACAATACTTTATAGAAATAATAAGAATTAAAGTCTTGTTCCTGATCAGCTGGAAGTTTGTTGCAGACGAAATCGCTGAGAGAATACACGGAACTACAAGAACTCGAGCTGGAGATTATGATTACTTTGAGTAGGATATTTATACAGCCTCAGCTGGAGTATTCTGTCCAATTCTGCACTTTAGAAAGGATATGAAGGCATTGGAGACAGTGCAGAAAAGATTCACGAGAACAGAATCAGCACGGTGGCTGAGTGGTTAGCACTGCTGCCTCACAGTGCCAGGGACCCGGGTTTGATTCCATCCACGGGCAACTGTGTGGAGTTAACACATTCTCCCCACGTCTGCATGGGTTTCCTCCGGGTGCTCCGGTTTCCTCCCGCAGTCCAAAGATGTGCAGGTTAGGTGGATTGGCCATACTAAATTGCCTGTAGTGTTCAGGGATGTGTAGATTAGGTGGGTTATAGGGGGATGGGTCTGGGTGGGATGCTCCAAGGGTCGGTGTGGACTTGTTGGGCCAAAGGCCCTGTTTTCACACTGCAGGGATTCTATGGTTCTATGGTAGAACAGTTCCAGGGAACTTCATTGAAGAAGTTGGTACTATTTCCAAAGACATTTACAACAAGAGGCCATTTGGCCCCATCGTCTTTGTGCTGGTCAACAAAGATTTGATCATGCTAATCCTATTCCAAGCTCTTGGCCCCATTGTCCTCGAGGGTATAGCAACATAAGTGAATATCTGATTAATGTTTAAATGTTAGAAGAGTTTCTGACTCAACCATGCCTTTCAGGCAGTGAGTCCAGACTCCCACCACACTGAGTGAAAAACAAATCCTCAATTCTTTGCCCTAGCATTCCATCTCTAAACTTTAATCCATGCTGCTGGTCTTCGACCACACTAATAATGGAACAAGTGCGTACTAATCCACCCCATCTCCGGCCCTTATGGGCTTATGCACCTCTCTCAGGTCCTGACAAAACCTTCACTGCTCCAAGGAAAAATCTCTGAGTCTATCCATTCCTCCTCATAGCACAGACTCTCCAGCCCAGGCAGCATCCTAGTGAGTCTCCTCTGTACCATCTCTCATGCAGTCACATTCATCCAATAATGTGGTGACCAGAACTACATGCAACTCCAGTTGTGTCTGCTCTGTTATTTGATCAGGGCTGATATGTTTCTCAGCCCCTTTCTCCTGCCTTGTCCTGTAACCCTTGATCCCTTTACTACTCTTAATTACACTCAATGGTTTGGCTTCCACAGCCCTCTGTGGCAGTGAGTTCCACAGATTTACCACCCTCTGGCTAAAGAAGTTGTTCCTCATCTCAGCTTTCTTTTCAAATTAAATGCATTACCCTCATCAAAACCCCTGGTTTTGTCCTCAAAACATTTGATCAAATTTGTCAAACCTGACTTTTACTTAACAAATCCACGCTGATTAATCAGTGCCTTTCCAGTGCAGGCATATTCTGTCCGTCAGACTTCTTTTTAATAACTTCAGAACACATGGAGAGAGGTTAGGCTGACTGGCCTGTAATTTCCTGGTCTATTCTTCCCTTCCATTTTTAATAATGGAATAACGTTAGCAGTCCTCCAGTCCTTTGGTACATCAACTGTGACCAGAGAGGATTTGAAAATCATGACCAAGGCTCCTGATATCTCCTCCTTTGCATCCCTCAATTGCCTGGGATACATCTCAACCAAGCATGTAGAATTATCCACTTTTTAAGTTGCTAAACCCGTTTGCCTTGAAGAAGAGAAGGCTAAGAGGAGAAGTGATGGCGATATTCAAAACCATGACAGGCCCAGACTGAGCAAGCAGGGAGAAATTTCCCACTTGTGAAAGAAAGCAGATAGCACAGATTTAAAGTAATTGGTAAATGAGAATAGAAGTGACACCAGGAAAAACTTTTCCATGCAGCAAGTGAAGTTGAGCACCCTCCCACCAGAGAGTGTAATAGGGGTAGGTTCAATCAAAGCACTGAATAAGGAATTAGACTGCTATCCGAAATGGAAGAATGTGCATGATTACAGGAAGGAGACGGTATATTGGCATGAAGGAAATTACTCATTTGGAGAGCTGGTGCTGACAGGATGGACTGATAGGCCTCTGACTGTGCTGTACCAATTCTGTGATCGGAACCTTCATGCAACAAAATTCTTTATTTTACATTATCATGTATTTTAAAAGGCCTCACCTAATTGACTGGCAGGAATGGGGCCTGTATATTGAAACTGGCTGTTAATTGACTTGTCACCCAGCTCCTACTTGATTCCCCACTCGCCAACATCTCTTTGATTTAGGTGGCCATGGTATTCTCCTGACTCAGGCAAAAGCCTCACTGGGATAAATTGTTTGGTGCCCTATGAAGCTAGAGGACCCCAGTAACATTTTGCTGGGCAACCATGCAGGGAGGTAAGTCCACAGATGTCTTTCCTGGGTCCAGGAGCTGGTCTGGCCTTCCAGGTCTCTGCTTCCCTGGGCTGCTTTAGGCTCCCCCGCCCTTCCTCTACCATTTACCTTGTTGCTGTGGGCTCAGGGTCAAAGTTTAGGTCCATCTTCTTTCGCATTTTCGTTCTACAGCGTAGGAGGATACAAAGAGTAGCTGATAAATTCAAACAGGATGTCCCACAGAGACTCCTGAGTGGAAATGTGGTTTTTGTTGCTGATAATCCCTCCTACGTCACACCCCTCATTACCCCCTCACCGCATAATCCATTCTTTCTCCCTACAGACTCTGACTGGGCTGCTAGATGTATCCAATGTTTGCTGTTATGTATGGAATCCATTATTATCCACGATCTGACAATTCCAATTGCTAACTTCCTGTTTAATTCCATGAATTTGAAATGATTCAGATCCTTGTTTCCCTTAAAATTAACTTAAAGCTCAATTTTTAAAACTTAACTCATTCTGGGAACCTGTTTATGGGGAACAAGATTCTTATCGGCCATGAGAAGTTTGTGATGGGCCCTCCCATTGCAGCACTGGAGCCTGTGTGTCTTTTAGTGTGTGGTTTGTTATCGCACTGAGTTTGAGTTCTTTACAGACCAGTTGATGTGAAGGCAAACTCAAGAACTGTTAAAGTTTAGTCTTCAAAGTAACACTTCAGTATACTTTGAGCTGTAACAAGGTAATCATAGAAATACCAGTCACTGAGTTACAGGATGAATCATAAGTGTGTCTGTCTCTGCATGAGTTATGTTGGAGAGCTTTTTGCTGCAAAATCTTCTCACCATATTTCACCAAAGTTATGGACTTTTGTGGTGTGATGGTAATGTCTCTCCCTCTGAGCCAGGTTCAAGACGCACCTGCTCCAGAGGTGTGTAATAATATCTCCAAACAGGTTGATTAGAAAACATCTATCTTACCAAACTTGACTCATTAACTACTTACCCATCCCTCATGTCAGATTCTATGCCAACCTTACCAAGTCCTGTTCCTGGAATTACTCACCACTCACTGGATACCTGCCAAAAGATTGGCGTCTCTTGTTCCCATGCCATTTTCAAATCATGTTGTTAGCCTGCACAAGCACTGTCAGTCCATTCTGTCCCACATAGCTCCTGGTATTTGCCCTAAACATGGCAGACAAGGGAAAATTTGTACCCACTATTTGGTAAGGACCAAATTCTTCTGGATGTAATGGTGCAGAGATGGAAGCTGCAAAACCAGACCAATTCCCAGCCTGGACTAGGATTGCCACCCATGTTGATGAAGTCTCAACGTCTGGAGGAATGCCCAGCATTGTAGCAAGAAGCGCGATGTCTTTCTTCACTTCGCCAATGTAAGTCACACCACCTTCTCTCCGATACCTCATCCTCACTCTCTCTCTCTGTGACTGCACCCACCTCCCACCAAGGCTCATGCTCTACCACTCTCACTACTACCTGCAGCATCTTCCCTCACTCGGTCTCACCCACTCCAACCCCTGACATCACTAATCCTGCACCAACAATAATAGCTGTGCCACCAACTTTCATCTCCCAAAATCCCCGCCTCTTGCTCTCATTCCTGGAGGAAAAGAGTCCACAACAGGGCAGAAAGAGCCACGATTTTTGGGGGGCTGCAGGACATTCGGCTCCTCACCCATTTACGAGGGGACAACCCAGAGTCTAACTGCTCCGAGTGGCTGACTGATTGTGTCCAAGGCTGGCATCAGAGTCTGCCCTTGATTTACTGTCTGAGTGAATGCTATCGCCCTTGACTTGACTGAGACTTGCTAACAACCACGACAAACTTCCTGGCTTTGTGTCTGCACTAAACAGCAAAACAAGACAGAAGTAATATAAACTTAGTGTCTCTGGCTGAGGGAGTAACGCAATGCAGGGTGCTATGACCATCCACACAGGCTCAGAGTGAGTCAATGCTGTGACAGTGAGCAAAGAGCCTGTAGATACAGCCTGGTGTAGTCCAGGAGCTCGGTGTGTGTCCCTGAGCACACAGAGTCCTTACTGCAACATTACAATGAGAGTTACCGGAGCAGCCCGAGGTACAGCCAGGAAGGGCAGAACCACCTTGTAGTTGGATTGGAGATGTGCCATGGGGGTTCTTAGAGGCTGGCACATGTTAGAGGCCAGTCTCCATGGGAATGTGGCTGGTGTTCAAGGAGCATGTCCTGATGCATTAGCACCTGGTGTCCAACATGAAGGTCCTTTGGAGCAAGCAGTGGGCTGGAGTCACAAGTTACCTGCTCTGACCTCCATCAAGAATTCTTGCTTGTTTGGCTTATTTGGAATGATTAAAAGCTGACTATTATTGAGTGAGCAGTGCCGTTAATAAGGTCATTAAAAAGCTATAGTTCCCTCTGAACATAAAGGGAGCAGTGAATTGTTCCTGACGTCAAGGTGGGCAAGGCTGGACTTCTGAAATGATTTTCCATAGACCATGTCACTCAGACCCCGATACAATTCCACCCTTCATGATTTTAGGTAAGGACTAACCTGTCTAATTTGTGTATTCAAGTTCATGTGCTTCCTGCGTACTTTCCAGAGAGTGTCTCTCTAGTGTGTCTTCCAGAGTGATCCCTCTAATCTCAAGTTACAGATTGTTCTAACTTTGCTCACACTGTGGTATTTATGTTCAGTGATGTGCAGCTTTGTGACATTATTGTGTGGTTGCTCCAGCATCTCAGTGCAACAGTGTGCTAAAGATCCTCCAAAAATACTGGGACCAACAGTTTGACTGGTGTTTTTTATTTGTAGTAGTTTTGATATGATTGTTGATTGAAGGGGAGACACTGGAACTGCTGGAATTTAACGTGAATCATTCACATGGGCTAATGGAGGATAGAAATTGTGATGGCATTGGCCACAATCTTTCATTCCTCTTTAGATAAACAGATGCTGCCACAGCACAGGAGGATTGTACTAACACCCAAAAAGAAGTAGCAATAGGCCATGCTTGATCCTGCTCCATTATTCAATAGGATTGCATCTAAAGATGTTATTGAGCTGGAGAGGGTGCAAAAAAGATTTACAAGGATGTTACAGAGGTTTTGAGTTATAAGGAGAGGCTGCATGCATAGGCTGGGACTTCTTTCCCTGGAGCATAGGAGGCTGAGGGGTGACCTTATAGAGGTTTATAAAAGCAGGAGGGGCGAACACAAGGTCAATGGTCAAGATCTTTTCCTTGGGGTGAGAGATTCCGAAACTACAGGACATAGGTTTAAGGTGAGAGGGGAAAGATTTAAAAGGGACGTGAGGGGCAACATTTTCATGCAGAGGGTGGTGTATATAAGGTGCAAGCTACCAGAGGAAGTGGTAGAGGCGGGGACAGGTATATGAGTAGGAAAGGTTGGGAGGGATATGGGCCAAACACTGACAAATGGGACTGATTCAGTTTAGGAAACTTGGCCTGCATGGACAAGTTGGACCAAAGGGTCTGTTTTGATGATGTACAACTCTACGACTGTATGTTGGTTTGAGCAAAACTCCCCACTGTGCTGACAGAAAACACTGTGTTGTGTCCTCCCACTTTGTTCTGCACTCAGTCAGTGACTGGATCCACTTACTGGCGTCTGCCTTCACCAAGATAGCGGAAACCATGCTGGGTCCCCTCAAATTTGAGGGTATTTCTCATTGTATAAAGGTCTGAAAGGGTTAATGCTGAGGAGCCCCGTAACCACCACCCACTGTGATGATTTTCTGATGATGCAGATCCCAATTTAGGATTGTGAAGGAGTGAGATCCAACATCTCAGCTTGGAAGTCTTTTCAACAATGTCTATTGTATCAGTGAAACCTGGAGCTAGTTGCTAATGTTAATTTTCTTGTTAATGAAGAAAGGTGGCACGGTGGCTCAGTGGTTAGCACTGCTGCCTCACAGCACCAGGGACCCAGGTTCGATTCCAGCCTTGGGTGACTGTCTGTGTGGAGTTTGTACATTTTCCCTGTGTCTGCTTGGGTTTCCTCCGGGTGCTCTGGTTTCCTCCCACAATCTAAAGATGCGCTGGTTAGGTGGATTGGCCGTGCTAAATTGCCTGTAGTGTTCAGGGATGCCTAGATTAGGTGGGTTACAAGGGGACGGGTGTGGTTGGGATACTTCGAGGTTCGGTGTGGACTTGTTGGGCCGAAGAGCCTGTTTCCACACTGTAGGGATTCTAATTAGCAAATGATTTCCTTCTATGACATGGGACCAAGCTGCCCCCTGCTGGCTGGAACAATATTGTTCATATCCCAGTGCAGCAAAGTGACTGCCTGTGGAGAAATACAAATTCAGACTGGTAGCTTGAAGATAAAAGAAGATATGGACACAAACTCCTAAAGATTTCCCTCATCAACTAGGAAACAAAGCAGTAAGGAGGGCTGGTGAGGTGGACTAAGGATCAAGTTGGTCACTTTTGAAAGTTACACTTAAAGAGGATGGGGATATTGTGAGCGGTCCCTGATACCGCACAGTGAGCTGGCATTACCATAAAACGTAGTTACTCATAAAACACATGGTGAGTGGCAGTGCGAGATCTTCAGAGCCAGGTCTGAGTTACTGCTGAGACAGCACAGTCAGTGACAGGGAAGAGCCGAAGATTTCAGAATCCAAATCCTCAACAGGGAAGAATACACCAATGAACAGGAAACGTGTTTCAAAGCTGGAGAGTTAGTCAACCCCCTGGAGAGGGAACATTTAGTAACTCCATGTCGTAAGCCATGTTGCAAGGTGGTGATACCGAGTCAGGGATCAGAGTCTTCAGAGACTCCGTGTGGAAAGATTAAATATTAACCCAAGATCACAGACCCCTGGCACATCACAAAGCTAGCAATTAAAGTGATGACTTCTGACAGATGTAAAAATGTAGCAGACCTGCTCGAACAGGAACTGAACGTTTTGGAGACTTTATTCAGTTTGCGGGGAAAGTACGTATCCCTCATAAGAGCCATGATAAAGGTGGGAATAATTTATTTGAACCACAAGAAGCAGGAATCATTCAGTAAAACTGTGATTTACAGTGGGATTTATTTGATAGAACCACAGAAAAGGCAGGAATCCTTCAATTTAGATCCAAAATGATACAATTCTTTTTAACAAAGAGAAGGCAAGGTTTGGTGCTAATTTAGGTGCAAAATGTAGGGAAACCCTCCAATATGGCAGCAAAGAGTAACAGAAGTGCAAATAATGCGAAAGAAACGTTTTTTTAATCGAGCTGAATATAGAATCACTTTAGGAATACATGGAGTCAGAAATAATCTGGACAGGAATGCTTAATTTAAGAGATGGGCTAAAATAGAGGATTGAATCTGACATCTTGGAGAAAACAATTTCCAAGATACAGAAAAGCTTCTAAATTAGACATTAAATAAGCAGCTGAACAAGTAAGTACATTTCCATACACAATACACCATGCCTTGTGGGTGGCACGGTGGCTCAGTGGTTAGCACTGCTGCCTCACAGCGCTAGGGACCCAGGTTCGATTCCAGCCTCAGGTGACTGTCTCTGTGGAGTTTGCACGTTCTCCCTGTGTCTGCGTGGGTTTCCTCCAGGTGCTCCGGTTTCCTCCCACAATCCAAAGATGTGCAGGTTAGGTGGATTGGCCATGTTAAAATTGCCCGTAGTGTTCAGGGGCGTGTAGATTGGGTGGGTTACAAGGGGACGGGTGTGGGTGGGATGCTCCAAGGTTCGGTGTGAACTTGTTGGGCCGAAGGACCTGTTTCCACACTGTAGGATTCTAGAAAAAGAGTATAAACTGCATTGCAGCTTACCAAGAAATTAAAAAAAGATACATCTGAAGAAGTACTGAAAGCCTTTGACACCTGCTTCAACATTAGACCCAATAAAATACTTGGAAAAAGCAGGATTTAATAGTAGAGTTCAGCATGCAGGGAATCCTTTTGTAATGTCTTAATGATCTTTATAGAGTGGAGAAATGCTACTATGGTGACTTCCTGCGTAAGTGGACAATCTCACGTTTTCCCACATTACATCTGTCATATGTTAGCCCACTCATTTAACCTCGCTATAAATCTTTGCAGATTCCTGATGTTGTCCTCATACCTTCCTACTTATCTTTGTGTCTTCAGCAAGTTTAGCATCATATCCATCGGTCTTTTTATCTAAGTCATCTAATATAAATTATTAATAGTTGAGGCCCCCAGCACTAATTTCTGTGGTACACCACTTGTCACTCACTGTGAATCTGAAAATGACCCATTTATTCCTACTTTCTGTTTCCAATTAGCTAACTAAACTTCTATCCATCTATTATGTTATGTCACCATGAACTATTACTTTTCATGGTAATGTTTGATGTGACACATTGTTAAATGTCTTCTGAAATTTGAAATGTACCACATCCACAGGTTCTCCTTTATTCACACTGCTTGAAACCTTCTCAAAACCTCCAGTAAGTTAGTCAACCATTCCCTTTCATAAAACTATGTTTACTCTCCTTGATTACTATACTCATTGTAATAAAACAGGGTGGCACAGTGGTTAGCACTGCTGCCTCACAGCACCAGGGACCTTGGTCTGATGCCAACTTCAGGCAACTGTCTGTGTGGAGTTTGCACATTTTCCCTGTGTCCATGTAGGTTTCCTCTGGGTGTTCTGGTTTCCTCGCACAGTCCAAAGATGTGCAGGCTATGTGGATTGGCCTGGGTAAATTGGCAGAGCCGTGGTGAGCATAGTTGCCTTCCAAGCAGTTAACTTGGGTACATTTCCCAGCTATCGTACCATGCGGCACGGTGGCTCAGTGGTTAACACTGCTGCCTCACAGCACCAGGGACCCAGGTTCAATTCTGCGCTTAGGTGACTGTGCGGAGTTTGCACATTCTCCCAGTGTCTGCGTGGGTTTCCTCCAGGTGCTCTGGTTTCCTCCTACAGTCCAAAGATGTGTAGGCCAGGTGGATTGGCTGTGCTAAATTGCCTGTAGTGTCCAGGGATATGTACACTAGGTGGTTTATAGGGGGATGGGTCTGGGTGGGATGTCTGAGGTTCGGTGTGGACTTGTTGGGCCAAAGGGCCTGTTTCCACACTGTAGGGATTCTGTGATGATGATGATGATGGTAAATTGCCTCTTAGTGTGCAGGTTAGATGGATTAGTCATGGTAAATGTGGAGTTATGGGGGCTGGGTCAGGCTGGGATGCTGTTTGGAGGGTTGGTGTAGGGTCATATGGTGTAGGGTCATTTGATGGGCCATATGGCCTCTTTCTGCACTGTAGGAAATATGTACCAAAGTACAGTGAAAAGTTTTGTTTTGCAAGCAGTACAGGCAGATCGGTACAAATAAGGATATACAGATCATAGGGTGCTTGACAAAGTGAGGCATACAAGGTTACAACTGCGCAGGAAGTGCATGAATCAAGATTAACATTAGATTTGAAATTAGACAGGTCCATTCAGCAGTCTAATAACAGCAGGGGAGAAGCTGTTCTTGAACCTGTTAGTGCCTGTGTTCAAGCTTCTGTATTTTCTGCCTGACGGAAGAGGTTGGGAGAGAGTGTTACCGGGGTGGGTGGGGTCTTTGATGGCGTTGGCAGCCTTAACACAGCAACAAGAAATATAAGTGGAGTCCATGGATGGGAAGTTGGCTTCTGTGAATGTCTGGGCTGTGCACACAACCTTCTGTACTTTCTTAAATATTGCAGCATTTTCCCATGACAGACATTAAACTAACTAAATCTCAGCTTCCCGCTACTCCCCCTTTTCCTGTTTTTGCTGAATGTCAGGTACTGTTAAATATTCAGGTGCTCATTCATGTAAATCTTACTGAACACCTTTCACCTTTCATGCGTGCTTATCTGTATTTGGAAAGAAAAATAAATTAAAAGGAAACTTGTAATTGAAAGGAAATGTATGCCTTCTCCTCGCATGGCCAGCCAAGTTCATAGTTTGCAAAAACCATCATTCGTGACTTTCTGCCCGTGACTGTGTTGATGTCCCTCTCCCAGGAAGTCGTGGAGATTGCATTGCTGAATGTGATTAAGGCTGGGTTAGACAGATTGCTGACTGACAAAGCAGTCATAGGTCACAGGAACGAACAGGTAAGTGAAGTTGAGGCCATAATCAGATCGGCCATGATCTTATTGAATGGTAGAAGAGACTTGAGGGGGTGAATGGCCTATACATAATTCTGATGTTCTGACAATGCACACCCTCTGAAGACTGCACTGGAGTGTCAGTCTAAGATTTTGTGCTCACGTCTCCAGATTGAGACACATATCTTCCTGCGTTGATCGGAGGTGAGGGTGCCACCAACTAAGCAGACAATGAATGGAGAAAGACAGAGATAGGAGGAACAATGAGGGGTGGGAGGGTAAGTTGTTTGTGTTTCACATTGGTCATGCCAGATCTTGTTTTATAAACAACACAGTGAATTGCAACTTTTTTTGTCGCTATTTCAGAAGTGAAGAAAACGAAAGAAGTTGAGGAACAGGATGAATCAAGCAAAATGAGCCATTCTCATGGTACGGAAACCTTCTTTCCATTATAGTATTAGAGAATCCCTACAGTGTGTAAGCAGGCCATTTGGCCCATCAAGTCCACACCGACCCTTCAAAGTGTATCCGATCCAGACCCAGCCCCTCTACCCTGCATTTTCCACAACTATTCCACCTAACCTGCACGTCTTTGGGCTGTGGGAGGAAACGGGAATACCTGGATGAAACTCACACGGACATGGGACAACGTGCAGACTCCACACAGACAGTCACCCGAGGCTGGAATCAAACTCGGGTCCCTGGCGCTGTGAGGCAGCAGTGCTATCAGAGAGTCTTGCTGTTAAAAGAGAAAACAAGGTGTAGAGCTGGATGAACACAACAGGCCAAGTAGCATCAGAGGAGCCGGAAAGCTGACGTTTCGGGTCTGGACCCTTCTTCAGAAAAAAGACCTGAAACGTCAGCTTTCCCGCTCCTCTGATGCTGCTTGGCCTGTCGTGTTCATTCAGCTCTACACCTTGGTATCTCAGATTCTCCAGCATCGGCAGTTCCTACTGTCTCGCTGTTAAGCTGTGTTCTGGCAATCTGTTTGGTAATTTCACATATACACAGCCTTTGCATTTATACAGAAATCATAACAATAGATAATCAATGAAATATTTCAGTGCTGTGAAATATAAGCAGGTGTTGTGCACACTGTCAAATTTCTTTAACTAGAAATTAGATGATAGACCCATTGAGTGTTTTATTCAGTGTTTGAGTTGAGGAAGCAACGCCCAAGACACCAGCAGTGTTGCTGTTGCTGTGTTTTTAACATCCACCTGAACAGTCAGGCAAGGCAGAAGGGTCTTAACATCTCTTTTTGCCTTCAGGCAATAGATCCCTAGGTACAAATATATGGAGCTTCCATCATTTGTTTTGTCACCGTTTCCTGGCTGCATCCAGGCAAAATGAGAGTTTGGTTGATTGTTGGGTAGGGTGGGCAGCCAACAACTGGTGAGTGAAGAGAAGGGAGGAGCGAGAGAGATGGGAAAGGCTTGGATGATGGGAGAGAGTGGGGTCGGGGGGTGTGGTGTTGAGGCCAGGGGGAGGTCAGAGACCAGGACACATGGGAGACATGGAGTGGATGGTGCCATTTCTGGGAGTTGGTGAAGTGCATAAAATGGATCCATCTGAAAAATGGAAAGCTGGATGTGACAGTCCTTTGGTTTTTGGTTTTGCTGAAGACCTGGGCAGCTATGGTTACATTTAAAATACTATTCAGGATTAAAATAGCCCAAATTTCAGGTCAATCACCTTTCATCAGATCCACCTGTCTCAGACTTGAACCTTTCCATTGTTCCTCAGCCTTTTGGGGGAGAAGGTTCTGAAATTCCACTATGTTTTAGGTGTCTAGTATTTCCGGATCTGACTCCTGTGTTACCTCTTTTTAAGTTTAAGGCTTTGCTTCCTTGTTCTCATGAATAAGTAGCAGTAAGGTACATGCACTGATAATCCAGAAGGCACTGGGTTTGAAATTTTGCTTGTGTTTAATTTCTAGGGTACACAATAAATTTCTCAGTCTCATCGAAAGCCTGCCAGGACCAAGGTAAGGCACCCTTTGTTAAGGGTAGAGAAAACTCGCAGACTATTTTATCTTTGAGTTCTGAGTCAATGAAGCAGAATAAGCAATAACCAGCTGCATCAGTGCCTGAGAATGATTCTTTAATATTTACTGTCACAGCATTAATTGCCTTCCTTTGGTTGTTTGCTAGGGTGGATTATCAAACCATATGATGAAACCATTGCAAAACTGAACTGGAGGGAGATCTACACCCTGATGTTGGAGAAACTTCAAGTCGAAAATACAAAGATGTAATTATTTAAAATAGAATCATTTCCTCATGTTTTAATGCGCTCAGGGTAATCAAGACCCTTGCAGAAGATGCAGAGGAATTTAACAGGACGACACCACTGATGAGTGTCTTTTGGAGAAATCTGCTTGGAATGCAGATGATTATAAGCACATTTAATAGAAGCATTTGCTTCTATTACAATTGGCCTTGATAGAGTTAGCAAGGAGAAACTTGCGTTTTGCTGAAAGAAGACACATTTGGTCAAAGCTTTTAGTCTTGCACTCGTCAAAACAATTCACAAAAGACAGATTTCAGGGTAAAAACTCACATTTACATGAGATGAGAGGACAGCACCGATTTATTAATGAATTGTATTTTTATCCAGCAGTACACAAGGAGAAGCTGGTTTCCTCAATGACTGTACAGTCATTAACTAGAGACACAGATTTCAGACAATTAACAATACAACCAGAGTGCAAATAAGGTGGAATGTTCCAACTTGGGTTTGGTGGGGGGGAAGCACGATGTGGGGAGTGTTGCTGGGGTTGGAGGTGGCAGGGGGATGTGGGTTTGAGGATGTGCCATTAAAGTCACTGTATGAGAAATCAGGCCAGAATCCCAGCACCATCCTGCCCCACTGCCAGATTTCATCAGGGCAAGGCTGAAGACTGCGGACAAATGCATTTAGATTTCCACAGAGGTCTCTAACTGCTGTTTGAACAGCCCAATCTGGCTTTAACAGATAGTGCAGGAACTCACCCGAGAGTGTGGTTTCTCCAGTGAAGCTGACAGTCTTTGATCAGTGAGATTCAAGAGCTTTAGTCAGGGGCCAGGCATTATAGGCTGCTCCCCACACACGGAGCCTTCTGAGGGAACGCTGCCAGCACTTGGCAGGGAATTGCCAACTTCTTGGAAGTGGCTTCATTTGCCTTGCACTTCACTCACCTTCAATTCCTCCTCTATGGTGCAAGCCTTCACCCTGGCATCAGAACAGCCTACACAGTTCAACACACAGACCTCTAGTGAGGAAAATGGAGGGAGAGCATTAACACCAATTCCAACACCAGGTGCCCTTTCCTGAGTCACCTGCCCCTCTTTGGGGCAGGAGGAATGGGAATTGAGTTCCTGTTGGAAGAAGGGGATACACCCAGCATAAATCAGCATGTTGAGAGGTCACTTTACTCTGTTTATGAGCTTCAGGAGGTTCGGGTTTCATTCTTGTGGAGCTGGTTAGCACCAGTGACCATCCAGTTTTCTGTCACTTGAGGAGGTCACCTCCACCTGTCTCACCCTTGGGTTACGTACTGTCTTCACCTGAGAGAGGATGAAGGAAAGAGTCAGAGAGTTATACAGCATGGAAAAAGATGCTTCAGTCCAACTCACCCATGCCGACCAGACATCCCAATCTGACCAGTTTGTCCCGTTTGTCAGCATTTGGCCCATATCCCTCCAAACCCTTCCTATTCATGTACCCATCCAGATTCCTTTTAAATGTTGTAATTGTACCAGCCTCCACCATTTCCTCTGGCAGCTCATTCCACATGCACAACACCCTCTGCGTGGAAAGGTTGCCCTTCAGGACCCTTTTAAATCTTTCCCCTCTCACCTTAAACCTAAGCCCTCTAGTTTTGGACTCCCCTGCCCTGAGGAAAAGACCTTGTCTATTCATCCTATTCATGCCCCTCATGGTTTCATAAACCTCTATAAAGTCTCGCCTCAGCCTCCGACATTCCAGGGAAGAAAGCCCCAGCCTACTCAGCCTGTCCCTATAGCTCAAACCCTTCAATCTTGGCAACATCCTTGTAAATCTTTTCCGAACTTCTTCAAGTTTAACAACATCTTTCCCATAGCAGTGAGACCAGAACTGAACACAGTAAACCAAAAGTGGCCTAACTAAAGCCCTGTACAGCTGCAACATGACATCCCAACTCCTATACTGCACTGACCAATAAAGGCAAGCGTACCACATGCCTTCTTCACTGTCTTATATACCTGCAACTCTACTGTCATGAGCTATGAACCTGCACCTCCAGGTCTCTTTGCTCAGTAATACTCCACAGGAGCCTTCCTGCCCTGATTTGCCTTACCAAAATGCAACACCTCACATATATCTAAACTCCATCTGACACTCCTTGGCCCATCTGATCAAAGTCCCATTGTACTCCAAGATAACCATCTTCCCTGTCCACTGCACCACCAATTTTGGTATTATCTGCAAACTTACTAACCGTACCTCCTATATTCACATCCAAATCTTTTATATAAATGACAAAAAGCTGTGGACCCAGCACGGATCCTTGCGGCACACTGTTGGTCACAGGCCTCCAGTCTGAAAAGCAACCCTCCACTACCACCCTCTGTATTCTACCCTCAAGCCAATTTTGTATCCAAATCCCTGTATTCCATGTTATTTAAATACAAACCGAAAGAACTGTGATTGCCGGAAATCAGAAACAAAACTAGAAATTGCTGAAAAAGCTCAATAGATCTGGCAGCATCTGTGGAGATAAATCAGAGTTAATGTTCTGGGTCCTTCCTCAGAACTGATGGCAGCTAGGAAAATGTTGGATTTTATGTGGAAGATAGGGTGAGAGGAAGGGTTAGGAATAAACGATAGGTGGAGATAAAGCCCAAAAAGAGAGAAGACCAGTCCACAAAAAAAGACCCTGAGTTTCCAGTTGCCTGCCATTTCAACATTCCAACCTGTTCCCTGGCCAACATCCCTCCCTCAGGCTTGCTGCAGTGCTCCAGCAAAGATCAGCACAAACTCAGGAACTCTACAGCCTTCTGGACTCAATATTGAGTTCAACAATTTTTAGGCTTTGCTCTCCCACGTCCTTACCCCAACCCCCTCACATCAGGCCTTGTTATCACATGGTCTGCTATTACACACAACCCATTGTTAGCCACTAACAGTTCCCATTAGTAGCTATTCACCCCCATAGGCTGATCATTATCCACTCCCTTCTCTGTCCTTTCATTCTTCTCTCTCTTTGGGTTCTATCTCCACTTATCATTTACTCCTTACCTGCTCCCCTCACCCCACCTTCTGCATAAAAACCAACATTTCCCTAGTTGTCATCAGTTCTGAGGAAGGCTCACTGGACCTGAAACGTTAACTCTGATTTCTCTCCACAGAAGCTTCCAGACTTGCTGAGCTTTTCCAGCAATCTATGTGATCTAACCTTTCTAACCAATCTACCATGTGGAACCTGTCAAACACCATGCTGAAGCCCATGTAGACAATATCCACTGCTCTGCCTTCATAAACCTTATGTGTCACTTCTTCAAAAAACCCAATCAAGTTAGTGAGATATGATTTCCCATGCACAGAACCATTTTAACCATCCCTAATTAGTCGCTGTTTTTCCAAATACAAATAAATCCTGTCCCTCAGAATCCCCTCCAACAACTTACCCAGCACTGACATCGGGCTCACTGGTCTGTGGTTCCCTGGCTCTTCCTTACCACCTTCCTTCAATAATGGCACCACATCAGACAACCTCCAGTCTTCTTCAGCACTTCACCCTTGGCCATTGATGATATGAATATCTCAGCAAGGGGCCCAGAAGTCATTTCCAAAACTTCCCACAAAGCTCTAGGATACACTTGTTCTGGTCTCAGGGATTTATCCACCTTTATGCGTTTTAAGATGTACAGCTCCTCCTCCTCTAATATGGACGATTCAGGATATCACTATTTATTTCCCCACATTCTCTAGCTTCCATATCCTTCTCCACAGTAAAAACTGACGTGAAATATTCATTTAGTATCTCACCCATCTTGTGTGGCTCCACACATAGGTGGCCATGTTGATCTTGAAGAGGGCCTATTTACTCCCTAATTTCTCTTTTGTCCTTAATATATTTGTAGAATCTTTTTGGATTCTCCTTAACCCCACTTGTCAAAGCTATTTCATGTCACCTTTTTGCCCTCCTGATTTCCCTCTTGAGTATACCACCCTGGGGATTCTGGAATAATGTCATGAAGGCCGGTATCCTGTCTCTAAATCACCTTTTATTTGCATGTGTACAGTAAATGGATTCTGACCAGCTAGCTCAGAGCCAGTCCCTTGAGTGAGGAGGCTCTGAGACTCCTGTCTATATCTGTCAGCCAGGGCTCCCTGATTAGTCCAGGTTGACAGCCTCCATCAGGGAAGTCATATTCAATGAAATCGACCTGGCCACCCTCGTCCAATCACTATATCCCTCACTCCCTAATTCTGGGCATATAGGCCTGTTCTTTATCTTGTAGTTCTCCTGGGACATTTTGCCCCGTGTCCAGTTCCTCCGATTCTGACTTGGACACAGGCAATGTGTATCAGCCTTGGTGTTCCTGAAGCTCAGTTAGACAGGTGGAAGTGTCCACTTCTAATGGGATACCCTGTAGATCCCTTGCTCCACTTGCTGCATTTTCTAATGACAGAGCCAGTTGTAGTGCCAGTTTGAAGTCCAGTTGAGCTTCACTTTTGCATGGTTATTAATCCCACATACCAAACGGTCTCTCGGCGTCTCATTCAGGGTTAAACCAAAATCAAATAACTGCCAGCCGTCTTTACTTTGTCAAAAATCCCAATATGTATTCACCTGGTTCTTGAACAGCCAAATAAAACCAATGATGTCTCAGAAATAGTGGAGCCTTGGGGTCGTAACATTCCTCAACTAAATCTGTCAACTCTTGAAAGGTTTTAGTATCTGGTGCCTCAGGAAAATAAAGTCTCCAAATAGCTGAAAATGCTGCGGGCCCGCAAGCAGTCAGAAGAATTACTTGTTGCTTTTCATTTGCCCCAGTGTCATTTGCCCGGAAAAAGTTACACGTTTTTTCCATATCCTCGGCCCAGTTTTTGACAGCAGGATCAAACAAGTCAAGCTTGCCAAATAAAGGCATGTTGCCAGAAATGCTTACCCCAACACAAAGACAGTTGTTGCAAGCACATTTTCTTTAGGACTGTACTGTTTTCTGTCATCGCCATTGAAGTAACAGCATGGAGGCCGGTATCCTGTCTCCAAATCACCCTTTTTTTTAACTTGTGCACAGTAAATGGACTCTGACCAGCCATCTCAGAGCCAGCCCCCAGAGTAAGGAGTCTCAGAGACTCCTGTTTATATCTGTCGGCCAGGGCTCCCTGATTGGTACAGGTTAGCAGCCCCAATCAGGGATCTCATACTCAACAAAATCCACCTGGCCAACCTTGTTCCAATCACTACAGATTCACTCGATCCCAGCTGTCTCTACCTGACATATGCTTCTTTCATTTTCTTGACCAGAGCCTCAATTCTTCCAGTCATCCAGCATTCTCTACACCTACCAGCCTTGCCATTTATACTAACAGGAACATACTGTCTCTGGACTCTCATCATCTCATATTTGAAGGCATCCCACTTTCCAGCCGTCCCTTTACCTGAAAATAGCTTCCCACTTTTGAAACTTCTTGCCATACCATCAACATTGGCCTTACTCCAATTTAGAACTTTAACTTTTAGATCAAGTCTATTCTTCTCCATAACTATTTTAAAAATAATTGAATTATGATCACTGGCCCCAAAGTTCTCCCCTACTGACACCTCAGTCACTTGCTTTGCCTTATTTCCCAAGAGTAGGTCAAGTTTTGCTTGTTTTCTAGCAGGTACATCCACATACTGAATAAGAAAATGTTCTTGTACGCACTTAACAAAAACCTCACCATTCAAGTCCTTAACACTATGGCAGTCCACGTATGGACAGTTAAAATCCTCTACCATTACAACCCTATTATTCTTACAGTTAACTGAGTTGTTGTGATCTGGAATGCGCTGCATGAAAGGATGGTGGAAGGAGTTTCAGTGATAACTTGCAAAATGGAATTAGATAAATACTTCAAAAGGAAAACATGCTTGTCTGTAGGGAAAGAACAAGGAAGTGGGACTCAATAGAAAACTTCTTGAAAGAGATAGGACAAGCACAATTGGGCTGAATGGCCTCTTCAGGTACTGGATTATTCTACAATACAATATTTTTGGAGCCAGTCATTCTGTGTCTCTTCATCTGGCTGATCAGTCCCTCCCAGGATAACTGCAAATCAGCCTGTAGTTTACTGGCTGCTCAATGGTGGAGCCTTCTAGCATAACAAGCTCATTGTCATAGACATGAACATTTGCCACAGTTTGAAGTTAAACCTATTTTCCCTGGTTCATAGTGCACTGTGTGACGAGTGCTTCATATTCCACACTTACCCCCAGCAACTACCCCCCCACCCACTCCCACCAATATGCCTTCTGAGGAATCAAATGCCAAAGGAGCGTATCTACTGAATGACCCCCAAGTGTTGAAATTATGAACAAGATCACACTTTTTGTAACCTTCCCTTTAACACAAATCAGTACCAATAGAAATGAAACACAAATTAAGAGACAAATGTCACTTCAAATAGATACACTTCATGGTAAATAGTCAGAGATATCTAGTGCAGGCATGTCCATCATTCCTCCCGGACATACGACACTGCATAGCTGACATTACCGTAGCATTCTGTCTGTCATTCAGGAAGGCTAGATTAGGAGTCCTATCCAACTAGCTTTCCCAGGCACACTTCCACAAACCACTCTCCCTTGAGTCATGACAGTTCTGATTTCCATAGTTCTTTTCCAACCAATGAATCAATAACCCCAGATTTGCGGTTTGGCCACTGCTACTCAACACCCAGCTCTTTAGCATTATTCACACAGCTTTTCAGGTTTTATACTTTTTTTTCAGCCAGCTCGCAAAAAAGAGTTCATGTCTACTTTTCTTGAACCAAATAACTGACGTTTTCCGAAGAGAGATTTACTTCTTCTTCTGTCAAGAATTCTTTCTGTTCGTCTTTTCATCTCTGTCGGCTTTCTGTTTTGTCCAAGCAATTCTTTTCTTGTCCCCACTGCTCTGTTGGTCATAGCAAATTTTAAATTTAATCAGAGCGATGATGTGGCTAATTATATAGATTTTAGAAACAATTCAGGCAGGTTTCTTACAGTAACTAAGAATAACTAATTCATTGCAGATAAAATTCACTCAAACAAACATGAAAAAGTTATTGGCAAAAAGCAGTTTCGGCTATGCAAAGGTAGATATGATTTATGTTCTAACATCCTGAACTTAGTATGAGGCAAATATGGGTATTTATCTTACGATGAACAAGGAATTCACATCACATATTAAATAGCAAGTTTAATGATCAAAAAGATCTCTCTGTGGTCACCAAGAACACTCCCCAATCCCCAAACACACACACGTTGGGATGCTGCGGGACACCAACTCTCATTAATGCATCATAAGGGATTACAATTCTTTATTTTAGATGATCTTGCCTTTAAAGTTTCTCAAGAACTGCTCTGTCATAGATTGCCTCAATAATAGTCATGCTCTAGTGTTCCACTTTGTTTTCCTGGGACTAGGCTCTCTTGGTTTCTTGGATCCTGCACTCACAGACACAATGGTAACCTTACACAAACAGAGAACTTCACCAAATACATATTGCCTCAGGTTTGGTCCCTGAGCTCTACTTTAGTTCAGTTGTGCAGAATAAATTCGATGCATTGGCTTTCAAACGTCACTCCCTGCTGCTGTGAATTCTTATTGCACAAAGCTTCTTCTGAGCCCCATGGCTCCCAGGACTTCTCTGAGCCCGCTCTATGCAGAGATATACAGGGGCCATTCTAAGATTCTTCTGAGCCTCAATTATACTTAATCCATGTGGTTCAGTTACACTGTTAGTTGTTGGACATGGGCATCTTTTGAGCTCTTTATTGAACCTGACACCTCCCTGAGCCCTCACTAAATACAGATCTTCAAGAGCTCTAGGACTTTATTTGCCCTTTATTAGTGGCGTTTAGTAGCAAAACTAACAGCAGCACTGCCTATCATAGAATCTGCTTCTCTCTGTGTCTCACACACACCATGTCATATTGAATGTCATATTGCTCACCAAATACTGGCTTCTGCTGTATGCCTTATTACAACAAAAAAAATCATTTCTGCTCATGTATGCATCTCTAACATGATTGTTTTCACCCTCCAGCACCTTAGCATGTAGTTGTCCTTTGAATCTGCCAGTTACATAATTTTTTTCTGAATATCCATCCTATCGGTACTGCTTCCAGGAAAAGGGGTTGCCAAGTCATATGAATCAGTATTTGTCATTATCCTAAAAAATTATAATCGATCTCTTCACAGCTGAAGCAAATTGTTAAAAGTCATTTTTCAAACTATCTTAAAAACAATTATAGATTCCATGGAGTTTTCAGAGAGACTAGACATTTTCATTTCTTGTACTGCTTCTTAGGTTAAAGGTCATCTCAGTACCAGGATCCGGGTTTCTGCACCTGGTCTAAAGGTGTTTAGAGAACCTGTTCCAATACTTACTAATTATTCAAACCCTTCGACCACGATACCTAACCAATTTTCTCCTCTGTTTTCTATTCAGCAATTTTGAAAAGTCAATGATGATGAAATATGGATTTGACAAGCCAGTGATTCTGCTGCATTATGAAGAGGCCAAAATTGAACCTAGATTCAGGAAGTACATGACAATGCCAGAGATGCCACTTGTAAAGGATGGGATACCTCTCATTCCAAATTTAAAAGTGGAGAACCCTGCTTTAAGTAAGCTGCATTACGCATTGAATGATGGGTCGGCCATCATTTAGTATCCTTCAAACATTGAGACTGACATCTTTATCCATGACACAGTGACACGGACCTGTGTGTTTTGAGAAAAGAGATGTTTGGAGTTAATAGGGGAAGGAACAAGGTAATATGATTGACACATTGGCCAAAATGAGTTTTTGATCAGCTACAGCTCAACACTCTCCTGTCTTGAATTGTATGTTGAGAGGGATCTGTGTGCAAGAAAGGGATCTGTCTGTTGTAAGGGATCTATTGTAAAGGATCTATCTGTTGGATCTGTCTGCTGGAAGGAGTCTGTCTGTGAAGGGATCTGTCTGTTGTAAGGGGCTCCCAAGATGTAAGATTGAAACCTCAACCAAATGATTTGCCGTGAGGATAAAATTGTTTGGAATCTCAAATCTTCGGCAGGGCATTAGTTCAGACTGAAATGGTCGGAGAATGGAAATTTGAGGCCTATTTTACTTGTATTTGTCCTGTAGGTTATTCAGTAAAATTGTGCAGGTAGTGTGGGTGGGGAGAGTAATGGTAAGGGCGGGGAGGGGTGTGGTGAAAGTGACAGGCAGAAATGGGGGAGGGTGGCTGGAAGGGAATTGCACTGAAACTTCTGATTATCTTCTACCCCTCCTGCCTGAACTCTCCCTCTGTCCCTACACTGTCGACAGCCAGTGCTAGCTCATGCCACATCCCTCGGCACCACCCCTGGCCCAGGCAGGTCACATTGTCTGACATCCAGCACCGGATAAAAACACAAATGTTATAGAGTCATAGAGGTAAACAGCTTGGAAACTGGCCCTTTGGCTCAACTCTTCCATGCTGACCAGGTTCCCAAAACTGTATTAGCCCCATTGGCCTACATTGGCCCATATCCCTTCAAACATAAATGTTCTCCAGTTAAATATTGGACAGACTGAAGTCACTATCTCATCTCAATCATAAATTACATTCACTAATCACTGACTCCATCCCTTTCACTGACCCCATCCTGAAGCTAAATCAGACAGTTCACAACATATGAAATAGGAGGGGAGATAGACAATTCAGCACACCCCAATATCCAATAAGATTGTGGCCTATCTGTTTGTGTTTGAATTCCACATTCCCGTCTATCCCTGATAACCTCTGATCCCCTGCCTAACAAGAAAATATCCACCTCCACCTTAACAATTCTCAATGGCCCCGATTTCACTGCCTTCTGAGGCAGAGAGTTGCAAAGTCACATAGCCCTCTGAGAAGAGATCTCCTCACTAATTGCCCTCACTAATTTTGGGCTCATGCACAAGAAGAAACATCCTTTCCACATCCTCGTTGTCTAGCATCTTATAAACTTCAATCAGTTATCCTTCCCTTCCCTGATCTCCAGTGGAAATAAGCCCATCATTATAACACAACCCGTTCAAACCAGGTATCAATCTATTAAACCTTTGAAACACCTCAAACACATTTACATCCGTTCTTAAATAAGGAGACTAAAACTGGACAGTTTTTGAGATGTGGACTCACCAAGCCATGTATAACAAAAGCATGACTCCTCACCTTTAAATTCAAAGCATTTCAATAAAAGATAGCATTGCATTAGACTTCCTGATTCGATGCAGCACTTAAATACTAACACTTTGTGAATTATGAACTGGAACACCTAAGTTCCTCTGCACATTGGAATTCCACTGTGTGCCAATAAAATATTATTCTGCTTCTTCACTCTTCCTGGCAAAGTGAATAACTTCACATTTTCCTACATTATTTAGCATCTGCCAGATATTTGCTCATTCGCTCAACTTACCTACATCCTTCCTTCCTTCCTTTTCACTGCATTTTGTTTTATTTACGGGACAATAACTCACTTTTTGGCTTCTTAAAATTATTCCCTGTGAGTTACTCACTGTGGAATTCCCAACCTCTGCCCTGCTCTTATGGCCTATGTATTTATCACAGTGAGTCCAGTTGAAGTTCTGGTCAATGGTAACCCTCAGGGTGTCGATAGTGGAGAATTCAGTGATGGCAACACCATTGAATGTCATTTTTTATGCACTTGTGAGTTGTGGGCATCATTGGTTGGACCAGCATTTGTTGCCTGTCTGTGGTTGCCTGTGAGTAGGTGATAATGAGATGCCTTCTTGAACAAGTGCTGTCCACGTGCTGGAAGGAAGGAGGGAGTTCCAGGTTTTTGACCCAGCGACGTTGAAGGAATGGCAATATATTTCCAAGGCTGGATAGTGAGTGGCTTGGAGGGAAACTTGAAGGTGGTGGTATTTACATTATCTGCTGACCTCGTGCTTCCAGATTGAAGTCGTTCATGGGTTTTGAATGTGCTATCTGAGGATCTTTGGTGAGTTTCTGCAGTGCATCTTGTAGATAGTAGACACTGCTGCTACTGAGGGTCAATGGAGGAGGGAGTGGATGCTTGTGGATGCTGTGCCAATCAAACAGGCTGCTTTGTCCTGGATGGTGTCAAGCTTCTTCAGTTTTGTTGGAGCTGCACCATCCAGGCAAGTGTGGGTATTCCAACATATCACTGACTTGTGCCTTGTAGATAATGGACACACTTTGGGGGGTCATTACCACTGAGCAGGTTATTGCTGAGCAGGTGCTGCTTGATAGCATTGTTGCTGACACCTTCCATCACTTTTCTGATGATTAAGAGTAGACTGATGGGACGGTAATTGGCCGGGTTGGATTTGTCATTCCTTACAATGTCCTAAACGCCACCATCACCATCCCTAGATATTACCTGTCACACCAGCAGGACAGACCCAGCAGAAGTGGTGGTAAGAGCAATACAGTCAGGAGGTAGTTGCCCTGGGAGTCCTCAACATTGACTTGGGACCACATGAAGTCTCATGGCTTCAAGTTAAAAATGGGCAAGAAAACCTTCTGTTGATTACCACATACCATTCTCCCTCAGCTGATGAACCAGTACTCCTCCATTTTGAATAACACTTGAATAATAGCATTGAGGGTGGCAAGGATGCAAAATGTACTCTGGGTGGTGGATTTCAATGTCCACCACCAACAGTGGCTCAGCAGCAGTACTACTGATCGAGCTGGTTGAGTCCTAAAGGACATAGCTGCTAGACTGGGTCTGCAACAGGAGATGAGGGAACCAACAAGGGGGGAAAACAAACTCGTCCTCATCCTTACCAATCTGCCAGCTGCAGATACATCTGTCCATGACAGTACCGGTAAGAGTGACCATTGCACAGTCCTTGTGGAGATGAAGTCCTACCTTCATTGAGAATACTCTCCATCATTTTGTGTGGCACAACCACCGTGCTAAATGGTGCAGACATCCTGCAGATCTAGCAACTCAAGGTTGGCCATCCAAGAGGTGCAGTGGGCATCAACTGCAGCAGAATTGTACTCAAGTACAATCTGTAACCTCATGGCTCAGCATATGCCCCACTCAACCATTACCATCAAGCCAAGGAAGTGCAGAAGGGCACACCAGGCTCAACACCAGGCATACCTGTGGATGATGTATCAACCTGGTGAATCCACCAAACGGGACTACTTGCATGCCAAACAGCAAAGCAGCAAGTGATAGACAGAGATATGGACCCAATACACCATTACAAAAGATAAGGCTGAAACATTTACAACAATCTTCAGTCGGAATTGCTAAGTGGATGATCCATCTTGGCCTCCACCAGTGGTCTCCAGCATTACAGATACCAGCCTTTGTCCAATCCAGTTCACTCCACGTGATATCAAGAAACATTTGGAGACATTGGATATTGCAAAGGCTCTGACAACATTCTGGCAATAGTACTGAAGGCTTGTGCTCCAGAACATTCTGCTCCCCCAGCCAAGTTGTTCCAGTACAGATACAACACTGGCATCTACCCAACAATGTGGAAAATTGTCCAAGCGTGTCCTGTACATAAAAAGCAGGACAAATCCTACCCGGTCAATTACCACCCCCTTAGTCTACTCTCGATCATCAGTAAAGTGATGGAAGGTGTCATCAACAATGCTATCAAGCAGCACCTGCTCAGCAATAACCTGCTCAGTGACCCCCAGTTTGGGTTCCTCCAGGGCCACTCAGCTCCTGACCTCACAACAGCCTTGGTTCAAACATGGACAAAAAAGCTGAATTCCATTAGAGTGACAGCCTCTGACATCAAGGCCCCATTTGCTTGAGTGTCACATCAAGAAGCCCAAGCAAAACTGGAATCAGTAGGTATCAGGGAGCAAACTGTCCATTTGTTAGAGTCATACCTGAGACTTAGGAAGATGGTCATGGTTGTTGGAGGTCATTCATTTCAGCTCCAGGGCATCACGACAGGAGTTCCTCAGGGTAGTGACTTACACCCAACCATCTTCAGCTGCTTCATTTATGATCTTCCCTCCATCATAAGGTCTGAAGAGTCTGACTATGTCAGGCTGTTGTTTGAATAATCTGTGAGACAGCTGTTCTAACCTGAAAGACATTTGTGAACCTGCTGGATTTTTCCGACAATCACAATGATTTCATGGTCATCAGTACGTTCATAATTCCAGAATTTTTTTAATTGAACTCCAATTCTACTGTCTGCCATGGAGGGATTCAAACCCGGGTACCCAGATCATGAGCGGAGTTTCTGGATTAATTGTCGAATGATAATACCACTTGACCATCACCTACAAAATACTTTCCTACCTTTCTTAGTGTTATCTGTGCACTAAGGACGTTGCTAATTAGAGCACCAATGCTATCCTTGATTAACACTGCTACCCCTCCATCTTTATTCCCCCTCAGTGTCTGTGAGTGTGACCCATGTCTATGAGTGTGTCACCTGTGTGTGTGTGTGTGTGTGTGTGAGTGCGTGTGTGTGAGAGAGACCCGTGTCTGTGAGAGTGTGACCCCTGTGTGTGTCTGTGACCTGTGTAGGGTGGTGGTAGAATTGTTGCTGAGGGCTTAGGCTGAAAGTGATAGGGAGGAGTCTGTGGGAGTGATGGGGCAGTGGAGGTGAGTGAGGTGGGAATGATGGGCAGTAGAGGTGAGTGAGATGGGAATGGTGGGGCAGTGGAGGTGAGTGAGATGGGAGTGATGGGCAGTAGAGGTGACTGAGATGGGAATGACGGGGCAGTGGAGGTGAGTGAGATGGGAGTGATGGGGCAGTGGAGGTGAGTGAGGTGGGAGTGATGGGGCAGTGGAGGTGAGTGAGGTGGGAGTGATGGGGCAGTGGAGGTGAGTGAGGTGGGGAGTGATGGGGCAGTGGAGGTGAGTGAGGTGGGAATGATGGGGCAGTGAAGGTGAGTGAGGTGGGAATGATGGGCAGTGGAGGTGAATGAGGTGGGAATGACGGGGCAGTGGAGGTGAGTGAGGTGGGAGTGATGGAGCAGTGGAGGTGAGTGAGATGGGAGTGATGGGGCAGTGGAGGTGAGTGAGATGGGAGTGATGGGGTAGTGGAGGTGAGTGAGATGGGAATGATGGGGCAGTGGAGGTGAGTGAGATGGGAGTGATGGGGCAGTGGAGGTGAGTGATGTGGGAATGATGGGGCAGTGGAGGTGAGTGAGGTGGGAATGATGGGGCAGTGGAGGTGAGTGAGGTGGGAATGATGGGCAGTGGAGGTGAATGAGGTGGGAATGGTGGGGCAGTGGAGGTGAGTGAGGTGGGAGTGATGGGGCAGTGGAGGTGAGTGAGGTGGGAATGATGGGGCAGTGGAGGTGAGTGAGGTGGGAGTGATGGGGCAGTGAAGGTGAGTGAGGTGGGAATGATGGGCAGTGGAG
>JAHRHZ010000091.1:12476362-12490385 GCA_024137785.1 Ginglymostoma cirratum | reverse complement strand
TCAGTACTGAGGGAGTGCTGCACTGTCAGAGGGTCAGTACTGAGGGAGTGCTGCACTGTTGGAGGGTCAGCACTGAGGGAGCGCTGCACTGATGGAGGGTCAGTGTTGAAGGAGTGCTGCACTGTCAGACATATTGTTTTGCAGATGAGATGTTAAATTGGTCTTGTGTGGTATATGTAAATATTTCTAAGGTACTATTTTCAAGAAATGCATGGGTGTCACTCTGTAATCTGGCCAATAGTCATCCATGAACTAACATCACAAACCAGATTAACTGTGCAAATTGGTCACTGCACTTTCAAAACTACCAGATTGACTGTATTTTGTGATATTAAGTGGTCAGGAATTCTTTAAAAACACTGCTGCTATCCCATTGTCAAAGTGGGTGTGAGATCCTGGTAGTTGCTCTTTGAAGAAGCTCTGAGGCAGAAGGGATCCTGTCCAAGATTGATCCTCCACTGAACATCTCCAAAAAGCTGATCTGACAATTTGCACATTGCTGGTTGTGGAAATTTACCATGTAGGTATTGGCTGTCACAATTTCCAACAAAACTAGGCTTTAAAACAATTCATCGGTTGTTTGGGAGATCCTGAAGATGTGGAGGATATTGTGTAAATGTAAGCCCTTGCTCTTGATAAGTTGCCATTGTCCCTTCTCGATTGCTCACCGGCTCTTCCTCACTTTCAATGGAGTCAGTGGGACTAACAGCTAGCACCAAGTTTCCCTGTCCACACATAGATTTATCCATTTGATAAAGAGTGTCATCAAATGTTACTGTGAAAAATAGAACCTCAGGATCTAGGAGGTCGTACGTTGGCCTGGATCGAAGATTGGCTGGCTAACAGAAAGCAGAGAGTAGGTATGACAGTAGGTCTTTTTCAGTTTGGATAGAGCAGAGTTCCACATTTGATGACATGAAGATCAGTGGGAAAGTAAGCTAGGCCAGCCTTTATTGCCCTCCCCTAGGTACCCTTGAAGGAAGGGGCTTTCTGGGCTCCTTGAGAGGTTGGTTAAGAGTCAACCACATTGCGGTGGGTCTGGATCACCTGTAGGCCTGACCAGGTAAGAACAACCCCCTGTCAGGGATCAGAGAGACTTTTTTTATGACAATCAATTAATAGTTGCCATTATGCTCCAGGTTCAGTAATTGAATTTAAATCTCGCCAGCTCCTATGGTAGGTATTGACCCCATGTTCCTACACCATTACTTGGGGTCATTGTTGTGATCACTGTGCCACCATTCCCTTTTAATGCAGTCAATGTAAATTGTCCTCGTCATTTAACCCTTTCACCCTGGCTTGAGCTCCAACTCAATTTTCGTGAAGACTTTTGCCCTCTGCCTCCCTCTTTCCTGATTAAATGCCCCACCCCATTATTAGACTCAACCCCCCAAGTAGTGAGCACAAGAGTCCATCAGTATTTGACCTTACACTCTCCCTTCCTTAGCGCCATCCTATCCCCCTTCCAGCAATGGGCAGAGCGGCCTGTGCTATCTGATTCTAAGGTAGAAGACTGATTGTGTCTGATTGCACCTCATGATGTTGTTATCAGGAGGAAAATCGTGTTGCAGTTCAATGAGGAGGGCGGACTGATGATTGATGAAGACAAAACGACACTGAAGAGTTGGCAGTGGCCAAGGAGGGGGAAGCTGCCTGAACCAGTTTGGATTAAGGTTAGTGCCCACAGGATCTGAGCTCTGAAACACTAATCCTGCAGCCTGTGGGGAGGTCAGTGCTTCTCCCAACAGCTCGTGTGGCACATATGGCCATCAGCAAGTCAACAACTCCCCTTGAAGGCATGGAGGCTTGTTCATGTGACAACTAATCACATGACCTTTTGTCGCATGGGCTCTACAACTGTTACTATGTTCACATTTATAAAGATTGAGGGTAAGGGGGAGCTGAGGGGATAAAAGGAAACTGGGAGGAAGGGGGGGAGGAGGAGGAGATGGGGGTGCGGAGGAGGATGAGGATGAGGATGAGGAGGAGGCAAATGGAATGTTGGCCTCTCTTGCAAAAGAGGATAAAACATAAATGTTGTGGAGTCTTGCTGCAACTGGACAGGGCACAGACTATTGTACACAGCCTCTTTAAGAAGGGATAGTAAGAACTGAAGAAGGGTCCTGACCCAAAACATCAACTTTCCTGCTTCTCTGATGCTGCTTGGCCTGCTGTGTTCCTCCAGCTCCACACTGTCTTACCTCATTAAGAAGGGATGTATTTTTCCTAGAGAATTTACAGAACGTTCATTCCTGGCATAAAGGGGGTCAATCTTCTGAGGGAAGGTTGAGCAGTTTTTTCTTTCCTGTATTCATTGGAGTTTAGGAGAATGAGGGATGATCTCATTGAAGCTTTAAAACCCTGTGGGGATTTGACAGGGTAGATTCTGAGAGAACATTTCCCCTTGTGGACGGAGTCGACCGGCACAACTTCAAAGTAAGGTGTCTCTCACTTTAAACAGAATAAGAAGCATTTCCTCCCTCAGAGAATTCTTAATCTTTGGAAATCTTTATCCTAGGGAGGGAGCAGTGGAGACTGGGTCATTGACTGTATTCAGTATTGGATTAGACAGAATATTGATTAACATGGGAGTCCAGGAAGATAGAGTTAAGGCCCAATCAGATTAGTTGTCATTTTATTGACTGGCAGAGCAGACTCAAGGAGCTAAATGGTCTACTCCTATTTCCTTGGTCCTTTTGTAACTTTACTTACAGGTTTCCAATTTGAAAATCCTCCTCCTGCTCACTTTTCATGCCAGGCAAACATTGAGTATTCTTATTAAATGCCCTGAAATCATCTGAAGGCTTAGATGAGATCTCTTCTCACCTCTCTGAAAAGCAAACACGCCAGTTGATGTGATCTGACCTCTGACCCTAACTGAACTTGTTATAAATATCAGTTGTACTGTGTGACCTGGTGTTCCATGTCTGCAGGTTAATGACTGCATTGCCATCCGGATTATTGCACAGTTTTCCATCCACTTCATCTTCAAATGGCAGTATGAGACCATTCGCTTCTCTCTCTCTCCCTTGCCAGATGTCATTCCCCCTCGGCCCGAGGAATTGGTAAGTGCTGATTAGTAATGTCCCAGACCAACTCCTCTGCTCCTCAACGAACAGCTTCACCAACCGTCAAATAAACAGTCAGCATTATTAAAGGAGCACCAGAGGACAGGGAGGCTATTTGGCCCCTCTAGACTGTGCACCATTGCATGAGATCATGGCCAATCTGTAACTTGATTCCAGACACTTTTAATTGGAAGAAAACATTATTGACGGATGCAGGAATGTCAATTCTGATGCAGTTAGGCTTTTCCTTTTGTAAGACTTGTGAATGAGACACATTGGTCTATCTTGCCTTGTTTACTACAAAATGTACGTTCTTTTCCAATTATTCCTTTTTTTAAAAAATGGGTTTTTTTTCTGTCTCAGTGATGGTTCCATCATGTGGTCCTCAATGCCCAACAGCCTAAACCATCCAATGAGCCTCTCTTCCAGTGTAGAATGAATAAACAACAGCGTTTAAGGGAGAAACATATCTACATTTATGTTTTAACATCTCCGCCATTGATTTTCTCTGACTGATTGGTTTAAGTAGGCTCTGATTTCTGTTGTCCCAGGGAAACCTGCAGGGGTGACAATCTGAGGGGTGAGAGGTTAATAAGTAAGTTTTGCTCACCCACTCTCAGGCATTGTCCTGATAGGGGTCAATGTGTTGCAATCCACTCCACAAAAACACAGGTCGATGTTACTGCGTAGTGCTGTGGGAGTGCTGCACTATCAGCACCCAACCTCCCTTCAGCCCTCCCAGCTGTGTGTAAAAGATCCGATGCCATCAGAAGATACAAAAGCTTAAATACACATACCAACAGATTCAAGAACAGCTTCTTCCCTGCTGTCATTAGACTTCTGAATGGACTTCGTAAATTTTAAATTTAATGTTGATCCCATTCTCTGTGCACCTTCTCTGCAGCTATAACATTGTATTCCTCGCCCTGTTCTACTACCCTAATGCACTTTGTATGGAATGATCTGCCTGTACCGTGCGCAAAGCAAAACTTTTCACTCTACCTAGGTAAAAGTGACAATAATAAATCAAATCAAATCAAAAATTTTAGAGAAGGGCAGAGGCGTCTTCCCCACTGTCCTGGTCAGTTAATACCCCAGAGCCGCTATAATCAAGACATTATGGGATCCTCCCATGCTCGAATTAGCCACTACATTTCCTGTATTTCAACAGTGATGACACTTCATTGGCTGCAAAACATTCTGGGATCTCTCTCATGATCTGAATATTTTTCCAACATTACTTTCATAGGATGTGGCTGGGCCAGCACTTATTGCCAGTCCCTAATTTCCCTTGAATTGAGTGGCTCACTCAGCCATTTCGTAGGGCACTTGAGAGTCAGCCACATTGCTGTGAGTCTGGACTCACATGTAGGCCAGACCAGATAAGGATGGGAGATTTCCCTCCCTAAAGGACATTAGTGAACCAGATAGGTCTTTTCTTATGACATTTGAAGACAGTTCATGTCCAGGTTTGTGAACTGAACTGAAATTCTGCCAGCAGACCTGCTAGAATTTGAACCAGAGCATTAGGCAGGACATCTGGAACACTAGACCAATGACAATGCCACTACATTACCATCTCCCATGATCCACATTGTAAAAGTGTTAAAGCCACCAAATGTGGATTGTGTTCAGTACAGCAAAGATTGAGGCATTGGCCGTACTGTGTGTCAGTCATTACCATTTGTGTGCTATTGTTAAACTACACCTTTCATTCACAGAATAAAAGGATGCATTATCTAACAGTTCACTAATATCCTTTAGAGAAGGAAATAGCCATCCTTACCAGGGCAGTCAGGGATGGGCAGTAAATGCAGGCCTAACCAGTGACACCTCTATCCTGTGAATGAATAAATAAAATCCAAACGTGGAACAAAAGCAAGAAATAGATGTAGCCATTTGCCCAGTCTCCTTTAGTTTAAGGCTGACCCATTTTAATCTGATTAGTTCAACAACTCAGTGTAATAAATACTCTGCTGTGAAGGACCAGCAGTTTCTGAACAAGGGGGTAATAGACGTTGAACAATTATCGCACAGAGTCAGTGAGGTGGCTGAAGTAAATTCTCTGTCCACTCAACCTGTTTCTGTCCAAAACATTAATACAAAATCTGCAGATAATTATCCTGCTAACGTCATAATTTATGTTTCAGCAACCTCTCCAATTATGTGTTTTAATCGTTTACTGTTGTCCAGTAAAAAATAACTGACAATGTCACTGTGGGTGAGTTATTATATGCAGTAACTTTAATCAAAAATATCTCACACAACACTGGGAAAACATGATGTGGAGGTGCCGTTGTTGGACTGGGGTGGACAAGGTTAGAAATCACACAACGCCAGGATATAGTCCAAGAGGTTGATTTGAAAACACAAGCTATCAGAGGGTAGCCCCTTCATCTGGTGTCATGTGATTTCTAACACTGGGAAATGGTTGTAAGAATTTGAATATTGCTCAAATGAGGGACATGATGAGTCAGGACAAATGCAAGAAAATTAAATTTCAAACAATAACAATGTATACTGTAGGAGCAAAGGGCTCTCCACCATTGTCTATCACAAACTGATATTTACTGATCACATTGGGATTAATTTGGATCCACACACTGCAATGAATGGTTTCAACTGCAGTTGTGCAAATAGATTTGTGCAAGATTGCAGCCATCTTGCAGAAACAGAATGCATCAAAGCTGTCCTTTGGGACAATGGCTAGCCTGATCAGATCATTGCTCACAATGTACCACTGCAAACTCACCAATATGCTAAAGACTCCACTTTAGAATGTTGAAATTACCCGATCAGCCTTAAATACCCTTTAAAGGAAGCATCTGACAAGTTGAAAAGCAAACTGCTTCACACTGTTACTAATATGAGGCTGCTTCTAATCCAAGACAATGGTGTGCCAATTCAACAACAACATGTAAGGATTTCACATCTGGTAGGCCTATTGTGTTAGCGATCACCCGACCAAGTAATGAGAGCATTCCTTTGGCACTTCATAATAACCTGAATACAAGCTATACTCAAAACAGCCCATGCTGGCAAAGCAAGACATCTATGTTAGATGTGATGCCATGATTTTGCAGTGCTTGACAAACAATCCTGAGTGTGAGAATAGCTACACTAACAACCAATTTACAATAATCCGTTCAACTCAAATTGTGACTGGTTTATGTTTGTTACGAGTGATTTACATCTATGCACAGGGACCCACTACCTGCAGGCAAAAGAAATCCATTCAAACAGACAGCATCTTTTATTAATTACCTAGGGCCTTTGGGAGCGTATAGTTTCTTGTTGCTTTCCCCGTGGCAACACTTCAGCCAATCAGAGTCAACCTGTCAACCAGGCAGCACCCTTTTCTCCTGCAGTATAAGTTGTTTGGTTGAAGTTTGACGTTCTTGCCCGATGAGTTACAATGAAATGCCTCAGCATCATGTCTCTCTTTCCAGCATCGTTTCTCAACAACCTGTTCCGAGATGTTAATACACACCTTGGGAGCAGGCGGGACCTGAACCCAGATCTCCTGGCTCAGAGATAGGGACATGACCCCTGCATCAGAGAGCCCCTGTGTCTCTCTATTCAGCAGTATACAAGCACAGTGAGTAGCATCCCTGCCTCTGAGTGGGGATTCAATAGCTAAGGATGGCATTTTCATAATGCAGACATACAGACTGAGGGTCATCTTCTAAATCTCAGTTCATTGGTGGGTGGTAAGAGCTGGAGAGACCCCACTATCACTGTCTGTAGCTCTGGAGTATGATATGTAAGTGATGTACATGTTGCCACAGCAACCTAGACTTCCTGAAGATAACACAACACTCATGCACACATTTACTTAAATAGGTATCTCCACCATCCACTTATCAAGGAAATAAAACACACTCTCACCTTTTCGTCTCACCAAGAATTGCACATACAGGTTAAAGTTCACTTGCAATTGCCACGTAAGTATGAATATTGAGAGCCCATGATCAACAATGGTTACTATTACTCATTTCCTATTTACTAATCAGAAATGCAGTGGTTTACATCTGATTTCCAATCAGCTAGTGGAATATCCAGTGAATGTTGACTCTCTCTTAATTGTCAGAGGTCACCAGGAGACCGGGAAACAGATCGGGAGAGCAATTCTTGGCTTATGCTCTCATTTAGCTGGAAGTAGTCCAATTGTTTGCCATTAGCACTCATTACATCCTAGCTGATATCACAGTATCTGACAGGGTCAACCGTTCTGTGACCCCTTAAAACAACACAGTCCTTTTACTGCTAGGCATTACTTTAGTGTTTTTGACCAATGCCCAACTGCTAAAGTATGATAAACAATGAGAGTAGATCCACACTGAGATGTATGTGAGAAGTGTCTTTCAATATCTTAGATCCAATGAATTCCATATTTATTATGCAATATTATAGGGAGAGCTACAGACAGATACGACATTTTCATCAACAGCTGCCAAGTTACTTATGAGAATGAGAGGATCGAAGCATAGGAGTAGAGATTCTTTCAGAAGGTTCACCAGAACAGGATCAGTAAGTGATGACCGACTGGAGCAGGAAGAGAGAGAATGGGGAGATCAGCATGTGTGAAATCTCCCACTGAGCAGGAAGCACGTACCTTCCTTCCACGATTGTAACAGAGGGGTGGCTATTGGTCTTGCTTGGTAGCAGATATCACCACTTGTTTCTCACTGGGCATCGCCCATTTCCCACTGGGCTCCCTTCCTCACTAACCCATCCCCTTTCTCATTGCACCAACACCCCCTCCTGTTTTGCCCTATCTTCAAAGACCAATTGCATTCAGACAATATTTTAACATCCGTCTTATTGTGAATGGGTTAGTTCAGTATTTCCATTGAGGATGTCATTCTCAGGCTCTCATGTGACTTGGAGCCAAAATATTGCAGGCAGCAGGAACTGAAGGAGGCCATTCAACCTCTTGATGCTATCCATTCCAAGGACCTTATAACAGTTTGTTATGTGTGATTCATAATTCTTCTCCCAGTGAATAGTCTGATGATTCTCTTTCAAACATTTGAAAGCGAGACCTCATTGTAGCAGCAATAGACCAGGAGTTATCAACATTGTGCCTTGTTCAGCCTCCCTCTCACTCTCACAATCCCTTCCCTAAATATTCACTCACACTCACTCACATACACTCACTCAGACACTCATTGACAGAGTCTTGCATTCTCTCACACAAGCTCACTAACACTAAAACACACATTCCAACCCTCAGCTTCCTCACCCACTCCCTCCCTCTTTCTCTTGCACACTCTCTCTCTCCCACGCTGTCTCTCTTTTGTTGCACTCTCTCTTTCTTGCACTCTCATACACGTTCTTTCTCACGCATTTTCTTGAGTGCGCTCTCTTTCTAACACTCTCTCATTCTCTTTATTGCACTCTCTCTCCTTTCTGTTACACTCTATCACACACACTCTCTCTCACATTATCTCTCTCTTTCTCCCTCACTCTGTCTCTCTTTCTCACAGTCTCTCACACACTTTCTCTCATACCCTTTCACACACTCTCTCTCTCACATGTACACACACACACACACAAACACAAACACACACACAATCTCTCTCACACTTTTTCCTTCACACACACACTCTTCTCTCTCTCTGATTCTCTCTCTCACACACTGAACTGTCTCTCACACTGTTTCTCATGCCCATGACAGCAACTCACTCTGGTGACATCATCCTGTGCAGTGATATCACACGGGACTCGGTCGGGGGAGGGGCAGAGGGACAAATGGGGAGAGGGAGTTTAGGGTTTAGAGGGATGGAGTAAGGACTGGAGGTTGGGAAGGAGAGGAAGGGAGGGGGTATAGGGAGGTTCAGCTGGTGGGGCTGGGGAAGGGGAAGAGGGTAATGGGGTTGAGGTGAGAGGAGAGGGGGAATAGTGAGGGAGAATGGGGGTAAAGGTGGGAGGCAGAGGGGAGGAGGGGGCAGAGAAGAGGGGGAAGAAATGGGAGGGGAAGGGAGGGGTAGAAGGAGGAATGGGGAATGGGAAGGGGAGGGGGAAGATAGGTAGAGGGAGAAAAGGGAAGGGGGAAAGGGTGGAGGGGTATAGTGACGGGTATATGGATGGAGATGTGGGGGGAAAGAGGGAAAAAGGAGAGCGAGAGGGAGAGGAAGGAGAAAGAGGAAGGAAGAAGAGAGGGGGAAGGTGAGGGGGGAGGGGGAGAATGTGAGGGGGAGGGGGGAAGGTGAGGGTGGAGAGGCGGAAGGTGAAGGGGAGAGGGAGAAGGTGAGGGGGGAGAGGGGGAAGGTGAGGGGATACATGAAGGGGAGAGGGAAAGTGTTTGGACAAATAAAAGCTCTTCCTACTTTCTGCCTGAATAGCTTCTGAGGAAGCGGTCCAGTGTGCAGAGAACAATCAGTGCTGCACGTGGTGTTCCAGAAGTCACAATCCACTACCTGAGGCAGCTGCATAGAAAGATCAAGAACATTATCAATGATTGGATGGAGTACTACAGAGCTGAAACGGGTGAGTTACAACAGCCCTGGGCAGAATTGATTAACCTTTAATGTTCCTGAATTGTTACCAGTTACCTTTATGAGAGTTAGTGGCTGGGATCTTGACTTTGTAAGGTGCAATGGGTGACATTCTGTTTCACTAATCCCTGTTACAGCTGGAATAAAAATGAGGATTATAGGTTCATATGAAATAGAAGTAGGCCATTCCGCCCATCATGTCTGCTAAACCAATGAGGTCATGGCTGATCTGATAATCCTCAACTCCATTTTCCTGCCTTTTGCCTATCATCCTTGATTCCCTTGCTTACTTAGCTGAATGCAGCATTGATATCAAGGGCTGTCACTCTCACCTCACCTCTGGAATTCAGTTCTTTTGCCCGTGTTTGAACCAAGGCTGTAATGAGATCAGGAGCTGAGTGGCCCTGGAGGAACCCAAACTGGGCGTCACTGAGCAGGTTATTGCTGAGCAGGTGCTGCTTGATAGCACTGTTGATGACACCTTCCATCACTTTCCTGATGATCAAGAGAAGACTGATGGGGCGGTAATTGACCGGGTAGGATTTGTCCCACTTTTTATGTACAGGACATGCTTGGGCAATTTTCCACATTGTCGGGTAGATACCACAGTTGTAACTGTACTGGAACAGCATGGCTAGGGGAGCAGAAAGTTCTGGAGCACAAGCCTTCAGTGCTATTGCTTGAATATTGTCAGGGCCCATAGCCTTTGCAGTATCCAGTGTCTCCAAACATTTCTTGATATCGCCTGGAGTGAATTGAATTGGCTGAACATTGGTATCTGTAATTCTGGGGACCACTGGATGAGGTCAAGATGGATCATCGACTCAGCACTTCTGGCAGAAGATTGCTGCAAAAGCTTCAGCCTTATCTTTTGCACTAATGTGCTGGGCTCTTCCATCATTGAGGATGGGGATATTTGCAGACCCTCCTCCCACTTTGAGTTATTTAATTGTCCACCAGCATTCACGACTGGATGAGGCAGGACTGCAGAGCTCAGGTCTGATCAGTTGGTTGTGAGATCACTTAGCTCTGTCTATCATTTGCCGGTTATGCTGTTTGACGTGCAAATGGTCCTGTTTGGCGGCTTCACCAGGTTGATACCTCATCTTCAGGTATGCCTGGTGCTGCTCCTAGCATGACCTCCTGCACTCTCCATTGAACCAGTGTTGATCCCCTGGCTTGATGGTAATGGTTGAGTTGCGGATATGCTGAGCCATGAGGTTACAGATTGTGCTGGAGTACAATTCTGTTGCTGCCCACAGCATTTCCCAAATACCCAGTTGTGTAATGATAGATCTGTTTGAAGTGTGTCAGTTCAGTCACAGTGATAGTGCCACACAACACGCTGAAGGTTTCTGTCAATGTGAAGGCGGGACTTTGACTCAATAAGGACTGTGTGGTGGCCACTCTTACCAATACTATCATGGACAGATGTATCTTCAGCTGGCAGATTAGCAAGGGTGAGGTCAAATATGTTTTCCCCTCTTGTTGGTTCCCTCATCACCTGCTGCAGACCCAGTCTAGCAGCTTTGTCCTTTAGGACCTGACCAGCTTGATTAATAGTGCTGCTGCCAAGCGACATTGAAATCTCCCACCCAGAGTACATTCTGTACTTCCTCCAAATGTTGTTCAACATGGAGACGTACTGATTCATAAACTGAGGGGCGGAGTGACCATACATGGGAATGTCACTGGAATTATATTCCACAGTTTCAATGTTCTGGGGATGTGGGTTAGAAATCATCCATGGCTGGTGGAGGGATTTTGATTTTAATAAAATGTAGAATTAAAAACTAGTCTAATGCAGCCATTAAAAATCCATCTGGTTCACTAGTGCCCTTTGAGAACAGAAAATGTAATTATGGGAAGCAGCCCATTTACAAAAAGGTGAATTCTCTGACCATGCTGAATTATGGCTCTCATTCTGTACTCTCTCCCTATCCCTTGGATAAATATAATGGCAACATAACGTCAATAGATATCAATAACATGTCAACACAGCACTTCACACAATCTAGTCTACTGTATTCGCTGCTCAAAATGTGGTTTCCTCTACAGTTAGGAGACGAAACACAGACTGGGTGACCGTTTTGCAGAACACCTATGTTCTGTTTGCTAAAAAGACCCCGAGCTTCCTGTTGCTTGTGACTTCAACACCGCACAGTGTTCCCTGGCCTACAATACTGTCTCAGGCTTGCTGGAGTGCTCTAGCAAAGCTCAGCAGAAGCAGGAAGACCAACACTTTGTTTTATGCTTAGGAAACCTGCAACTTTCTGGACTTAGTATCCAGTTCAACAATTTTAAGGCCTGACCACCTTCTCCCATGTCCTTACCTCAATCCCCACACACCAGGCCTTGTCATCACATGTGCTGCTATCAAGCACCATCCTTTGCCAGCTACTAATTACCCATTAACAACTATTCACTCTCCCAGAAGGACCATTACCCATTCCTTTGTCTGCCCAAACTGTTTTGTACTCTATCCAGGACATGCACACGCACATGCACATACACACACACAATTTCTAGCCACCCTTGGTTCACTGGACCAAAACATTAACCCTGCCTTCTCCCCACAGATCCTGCCAGACCTCCAAGTGTCTCCAGCAGTCTCTGGGTTTGTATGGACAGTGTGATTGGTTACATTGATGAGATCCACAGCCCTGAGAATGAATACAACATGTTTGTCACTGACAGTTCCTCCCGTTTGTGCTTTGGTGACACACTGTCACTGGTGACCCAGTCCCAGGAGCTCAGCATCTGTGCACCTCCCCCCACCCCACCCCCCCCCCGGCCCCACCACCTTCACATAGAACCCAGCCCATCTATTCTCTAACCCTAACCCTTCAATTACTAACAGACTGAAATGGTGTGTGAAAGGAGGATTTTAAAAGAAAAAACTTAATTTCTTGTTTTGTGGAAACGGAATTGACTCAATAAACACTGGCAAGAATTGATAGATTAATTAAAAGACATTCTGCTAACACTCTCCCCACACACTCCTGATCTGGTTATCTGTTTGCACAGGTCTCAGCAAACTTCCATTTGTCAGACATACCGAGAGTGACAAGTACATCTTCAAAGTTCAATCGAAGAAACAACCATTCAAACCCTACATGCCTCCACTCAAAGGTTTCTCACCGCAGGCAGACTATGTTCGCTTTCTGTCTGCTCCAAGCCAGGAACAGAATAGGTGTCTACCCCGGAGCTGCTCCTTTTCCAGGTTAGCGAGTGGGAAGCTGTTCGCAATCTTGGAGTGTGATGTGGGAAAATTGGAAGTTGTTCACTTTCGAAAGGAGAACAAAGAACAGAGTATTATTTAAATGGAGAAAAACTGCAGAATGCTGCAACAGAAAGGGACTTGGGGACACTTGTACATGAAACTCAGAAAGTAGGCACACAGCTACAGCCAGTAATCAAGAAGGCTAATGGAATGTTGGCCCTTATTTCAAGGGGATTGGAGTATAAGAGTAGGAAAGTCTTACTGTAACTGTACAAGGTGCTGGTGAGACCACATCCGGGATACTGTGAGCAGTTTCCATCCCCTTATTTGAGAAAAGGTACTATTTCATTGGAGGCAGTTCGGAGAAGGTCATGAGGATGATCCCTGGATTGGAGTGCTTGTCTTATGAGCAAAGATTAAACAGGTTGCAACTCTACTCACTGGAGTTTAGAAGAATGAGAGGCAGTGTCATTGAAACATATTGGATTCTTAAGGGGCTTAATGGGGCAAATACTGAAAGGATGTTTCTCATGGGAGAGTTTAGGACCAGAGGGCCTAGACTCAGATTAAAGACCCATCAATTTAAGACTGAGATAAGGAGGAATTTTCTTCTCTCAGAGGGTTGTGAGTCTTTGGAACTCCTTGTCACAGAGAGCTGTGGGGCAGGGTCCTTGTGTATATTTAAGGCTGTGAGATAGATTCTTGATCAGTCAGAGAATCAAGGGATACAGGGAAAGAGCAGGAAAGTGGATGTGAGGAATGTTGGATCATCCATGATCCTATTGAATGGTGGAACAGGCTTGATTGGACAAACAGCCTACTCCCTTTCTTATTTGTTACGGTCATCTGGTCTTATCTTGAAAGCAGTAGACAATGATTAAAAGGAACGAGAGCGTAAGAACCTAAGAACTAGGAGCAGGCCATTCAGCCTCTCGAGCCTGCTATGCCATTTAATACAATCATGGCTGATCTCCTTTCAGATTCAACTCCAGCTCACTGTCCTCTCTCTATTACGCTTTAACTCATTGCTAATTAAAAATCTGTCTACCTCCTCCTCAAATGTATTCAGTGTCCACTGCACTCTGAGCTATTCCACAGATTCACAACCCAAGGAGAGAAATAATTCCTCCTCATTTCTGTTTTAAACCTGCTGACCCTTAGACTAACCCTCGTTCTAGATTAAAAACCAAATGAACTGTGGATGCTGTAAATCAGGAACAAAAACAAAGTTG
>JAHRHZ010000091.1:12432373-12475962 GCA_024137785.1 Ginglymostoma cirratum | reverse complement strand
TTAACTCTGTTTTCTCCTCCACAGATGCTGCCAGACCTGCTGAGCTTTTCCAGCAACTTTGTTTTTGTTCCTCATCCTAGAATGCCCCGCAAGGACAAACATCTACTCTACATCTACTCTGTCAATCCCCTCTGGTATCTTATATACCTCAATTAGATCTCCTCTCATCCGTCTAAACTCAGCAATCGGCCTAAACTGCTCAATCTCTCCTCCTAAGACAAACCTTCCAACCGGGGAATTAATCAAGTGAATACTCCCTGCAATGCCTCCAATACAATTTCATCCATTCTCAAGTGAGGGGAGTCAAACCTGTACTTTAAATGCAATGCACTACGATTGGGGATGTCTAATGGAGAGCTTCCCAAAGTAGGGCTCAGGACCCCAAGTGAAAGCTAAAATGTTGGTGTCATCTTTTCTGTGGCAGCAATAGCTGCCCTGGTTCCTGTTTGTCCCTTGAACTTGGGAACCCATGAGCCATGGATTGAACAAAGATGGACTTTGTCTTAATTTTTTAAAATATGATTTCTGTTATTAATATAGGTACAGATAATGATGGCTTAAACACTTTTCACTGTATTTTTTGTAAAAATACAAGTGACAAACAGTTACCAATCCATTCTATTCTGTTTTCTCCCCTCTCACAGGTCTTCTGTTCCCTCCAAGTGTTAGAAATGCATGTCAATTGGAGGTGAACCAGACCATTTCCAGAGTTGATTGAGAGTAGGCAGTGCTCATGGACTCTGTATTAAAGAGCTGAGTTCTACACTGAAACCCTTAAAGCATTCTGGGATCAATCAGCACCATAGGGGCTGGATTGCATCATTTCCTCCTCCCAGGAGATTTTGACTTAGTTCTCACCCAACTCTTATTTCCTCCTTTTTTAGGTGTGGGTTTGCCTCATATTACAGTGCCCTTGGTGTGCTATTTTTGTCATTTTTATTATTTTATGTAAAAATGAAGAGCTGAGACTAGGCTGCAGGCAGATTGGAGGGGGCCTCCTTGTGGGCCTATCCCTGTGCCTAGGTAAAGGAGCCATCACCAGATCCTGGCAGCGGTCTGTGGAGGTGTATGTCATTCCTGGCTGCCTGCCCCTCTTTCCCATTAATGTCCACTCCTGGCTATTTGTGGAGAAGGAGCTTGTGGCAACTTCACAACACTTCACCTTGCCCAAATAAACATCGAGACATTGACAAAAGAGTTCATAAAAAGAACAATTTATTGTATTCTCTTAAAGATGTCAATCAAGCAAAATCAACAATTCAACTTGTCAAAACAGAATCTCTACTGAGCTCACGCTTTGACTGGTCTTGGCTGTTAGCCAAGTATGGATAATGAGGACATGGCAGTATGGATAATGAGGACATGGTTGTATGGATAAAGAGGACAAGGCCGTATGGATAACGAGGACATGGTCATACAGATTTCCATCTTTTGTTTTATTCACTCATGAGCATCACTGGCTCTGCCAGCATTTATCGCCCGAACTTAGTTGCCCTTGAGAAGGTGGTGGTGAGCTGCCATCTTGAACCGCTGCAGTCCATGTGCTGTCGGTTGGCCCACAAAGTCCTTAGGGAGGGAATTCCAGGATTTTGACCCAACAACACTGAAGGATCAGCGATATATTTCCAAGGACGACAAGTGGCTTGGAAGGGAACTTTCAGGTGTGGTGTTTACGTGTCCATTTAATGTATCATCAAATATAGATAGAGCCTTAATGTGATAAAACTTCTCAAGGTGCATCACAGTGGCATTAAAACAAAGTATGACATCAAGACATACAAGGAGGTGCTGGGTCTGATGACCAACAACCTGGTGAAAGAGTTTTAAGGAGCGTCTTAAAAAGGAAAGTGAGTTTGCGAGGGGAATAAGTGGAGTGAAGGAAATTGAGAGCCTGGGAGCATATGTAACTGAAGGCACAGCCACCAAGCTTGAAGCAACTATCACTGAGAATGCACAAGAGGCCAGAATTATAGGAGGGTTGTAGGGTTGGAAAATTTCAGCTCTGAAGAGAGATTGCACAGACTGGGTTTGTTTTCCTTGAAGCAAAGGAGACTGAGAGGCAACACGACTGAGGTGTGTAAAATGATGAGATACAGTAGACAGAAATTTTTCCACTTGATAGAGGGATCAATGAGCCGGGGCATAGATTTAAGGTAATGGTCAGGATTTTTAGAGGAGATGTGAGGAAAAACCTTTTTCACCCAGAGGGTGGTGGGAATCTGGAACTCGCTGCTTGCTAGGTGGTAGAGGTAGAGGCATTCTTGCCTTCATTGGTCAGAACAGTGCGAATAAGAGTTGGGATGTCATATTGTGGTTGTACAGAAGATTGGTGAGGCCACCTTTGGCATACTGTGTACAATTCTGGTTGCCCTTCTATAGGAAGGTTGTTGTTAATCCTGAGAGGGTGCAGAAAAAATTTACTTGGATGTAGCCGGGACTGGAGGTTTTGAGCTATAGGGAGAGGCTGAATAGGCTGGGGCTATTTTCCCTGGAGGATCAGAGGATGAGTTGTGACCTTTTGGAAGTTTATAAAATCATGAGGGGCATGTTTTGGGTGAATAGCCAAGGTCTTTTGCCTGCGGAGGTGGTGGGTTGGGGGTGGGGTGGGGGGGTGGTACGCAGCCCAAACCTAGAGGGCGTAGGTGTAAGATGAAAGGGGAAAGATTTATAAAGGATCTGTGGGCAACTTTTTCACACAGAGGGTGGTGTGTGTATGGAATGAGCTGCCGGAGGAAGTGGTGGAGGCTGGTACAATTACAACATTTAAAAGGCATCCGGATGGGTACATGAATAGGAAGGATTTAGAGGGATATGGGCCAAATGCTGGGAAGTAGTTATATTATTAATTTAGGGTATCTGGTCAGTATGAACGAGTTGCACCAAAGGGTCTGTTTCTGTGCTGTATGACTCTATGACCTTACCTATAACACTGAGCAATTCAAAGCTATTTTAACAATTGAGTGTCAAAAAGGTGCGTTCTTTTTTCAGAAGTCTCTCTGACGTGAGCTCAAGTGATTTACACATCACCTTTCCCCCCTGCCCACTCTCCACTTCGCTCCATGCCTCACTCACTGCGCCAATATCCGTACAACTCTAGCCCCCCCTCCCTATTAGAACTGAATAGCCTTTATTGTCACATGCAGTCGAGTGCAGTGAAAAGTTTGTCACCTTTCCATGCCACATTAGGTACAGAGGACCTAGGTACAGATACTTTTCAAGTGTAGTTGCAGTGTGTTAAAAAAAAGTCATTACAGAGTTTAAAAATATATAGATTAGCATGGGAACAATTGAAAAAAGTTCAGAATGATAATAAGTGACAAGTGACAGTCCATGCCCGCTGGCCCCAGAGCATGAGGCCATGCTGTCTCCACGTGCTGACCTCTATCGAGGCCGCGCTCACTCTGCCGTGGGAATTGGCCTGTGCTCGATCTGTTCTTTGACTCCAGTCTCCAGGTAGGGCAGAAGCTTGGGGGTAAGGAAAGAAAAGCTACGAAGAGGAGGAAACAAAGGAAGAAAAGGGAAAGGGACTGGTGAGCAGAGGAGCTCTGACTGAAGCATCCTACTCTGTTGCCGTCTTGCTGGTCTTGCTTGTCCTTCCACTCACCACCCAGCAATGGCACCTTCCCTCCGATCCAATGCATTGACGCGTGATTTTAGAATGAGGTTATTTACAGCCAGATTTCACGGTCTAGCGCACAGATTCCATAAATACTTCCTACAATATACTTCACTTGCTTTTCTCAGCAACTGAAATTCTAATCCACCTAATAAAGGTTGAAACAAATCTAGTGCAAAAATCAGTTTGTTTAATAACATGACATATTGATTGAATTTAATGTCCTTTAAATGCTGCAATATCTTTATACTTGACACTGCACATTCTAATCATGTAAAGTGTGTTTTCTCTGTTTGAGATATTTGAATGAAGGGGATACTCACACTAGTTGCCCCGTAATTATTCTGAAAATTATCGGGAAGACAGTTGGAGAGGTAGATATGTACTGAGTTTAAAAATGGGAAGTTATTTCATGACTTATGTGTACTCCTGGTAGAGCAGTCCTCCATCTCTGTTGCTGCCATGTAATTGTCTTTTCAAGTCTCCTCATGTCTTTGTATTTTCTCATACCTGAGAACCTGCAAACAGGTTTTATACTGAACAAACTTGTCTTTATCCAGTCTGTCCACTGCCTGGTGCCAGATGCCGTAATGTCTGGTGCACTTAAGGGGGTGGGGCAACAGCAGACTCATTTAAAGAGGTGAGTAATTTGTAATTTGAAAGTGATTTCCCAAAATACATACAATAACCAGCCAGGAATAGATCTTCCCATCAACGTTTCGTCACTTGAACTTTGACATAATTGGTTCGGGTAAATGTTTTAAATGTGGGATGGTGGATAGGGAAGTCTGTGATGACTTTGTCAACATGCATGGTGGCAGTTTTCCCTCAGCCCTGTGTATCTGCCTGGTCTGGTGTCCAGTATTACTGATCTCTGGCAGTGTGTGTGGACTCTAAGCCAGGTGACGTGTGAAAGCAGCCTTCCAAAACATTGTTCACCTCTACTAAAGGCAGGAAGCCAGGAATGAGGGCACTTTTGTTATTTGATCCTTGATATAAGCATGTCTCCATTAACGAAGGCAAAAGGCTAACTTAGCTTTGAATGTGGGAATAACTTCATAATATGAGAGAAAACAAAGGGTCCTTAAGAATAAAAACCAGATAATGAATTGTTAAACCTCATCCTAGCTAATGATTTAGAATAAAACATTCAAACAGAAATACTCAAGCCACACGAATGAACATCTCCAACAAGAGGGAACCTAATCATTGCCTCTTAACACCTAGTGGTGTTACCATCACTGTATCCCCTACTATCAACACCTTGGGAATGACCATTGACCAGAAAATGACTGGACAGCCATTTCAATACAGTCACTACCACAGTGAGTCAGAGGCTAGGAATTAGGTGGATAACCTACCTACTGACTCCCTAAAGCCTGTCCACCATCTACAAGGCACAAGTCAGGAGTGTGATAGAATACTCTCCACTTGCCTGGATGACTGCAGCTCTAACAACACTCAAGAAACTTGACACAAATCAGGGCAAAGCAGCCTGCTTGTTTGCGGTGTTTGCCATCTAGAAGATGCACTGCAGTAACTCACTAAGTACCTTCTAAACCTATAGCCCCCAGCATGTAGTAGGACAAGGGCAACAGATACATGGGACCATCACCATCATCTGCAAGTTCCACTCAACATCCTAACTTGGAAATATTTTGCCATTTCTTCACCGTCATTGGGTCAAAATCCTGTACCCAGACCCTGCAAAAACATCTTTGACTCTGAGTTAGACTTCAGCTAGTTTGGACTTACTTACTGGGGCATCACGGTGGCTCAGTGATTAGCACTGCTGCCTCACAGCATCAAGGACCTGAGTTCAATTCCATTCCTTGGGTGACTGACTGTGTGGAGTTTGCACATTCTCCCTGTTTCTGCGTGGGTTTCCTCTGGGTGCTGCAGTTTCCTCCCACAGTCCAAAGATGTGCAGGCTAGGTTGCTGAGCCATGGGAAATGCGGGATTATGGGGATATGTGGGCCCACAGAATGTTAGAAACCATGTCCAACTCTGGGTATTTATACAACTGACACAACTCCTCCCAGAACTAGCCCTCAATCTGACTGATCACACCTCACCACTGTCTCCCGAATTTCCCGACTCCTCCCCACCAACAACTCACCGACTTCCTGCCAACTGTCCGGTATCACCCTGACCACACAACTATTCTCCAAGCCCCTGACAGCCCGTCCTGCCAACCTACCCAGGTGGCCTCTCATCCATCTTCTATTCAAGTTTATCCATCGGATGTAGGCATCACTGGTCGTCCATCCCCAATTGCCCTTGGGAAGGTGTTGGTGAGCTGCCTTCTTGAATGGTTGCAGTCTCTACAGTGCCATTAGGAGACAAATTCCTGCTGACCTATCCATTCACCAACTTGTCAGTCACTCTGACCCACTGCCATCTGACTCTTTCAATCACATACCTCACTCATACTCATTCATTCAGACACTGGACAAGATGTTCCAAGGTTTTACAGTGTGTTAATGAATGAACTGAATAAGAATACAGTGTTTTGTCTCCCCCAACAAACTCAGATTTAAACTCCGTGTTTCCAAAGAGGCCAGGTTCAGAAGACCTGGCTAGAAATACAGAAAAAAGTAGGAGAGGACCAATAACTGATTAGTTCTCAGATAATTCGGGCCTTGATATTGTGTGAAGAATACTTACACAGAATGTTGTGTGGAGTGAAACACTCGTTCTATTGGACATGTCTTACCGAGGCTGCACCCTAACACAAAGCTGCAAAAGAGAGAATCATGATCTAGTGACACTGCATCTCTTCCTGCAATGATGTAGACTCTATCTGATTGACAAATTACCAGATAGGATTAACCCCCTGTGCTACAGGTTGCTATGGTTATAGAGTCAAAGAACCGTACAGCATGGAAACAGATCCTTCGGGCCCAACTTGTCCATGCCAACCAGATATCCTAAATTAATTTAGTCCCATTTGCTAGTATTTGGCCCCTATCTCTCTAAACCCTTCCTATTCATACGCCCATCCAGATGCCTTTTAAATGTTGTAATTGTACCAGCCTCCACCACTTCCTCTGGTAGCTCATTCCATACACGCACCACCCTCTGCGTCATAAAATTGCCCCTCGAATCCCTTTTAAATTTTTTCCCTCTCACATTAAACCTATGCCGTCTAGTTTTGGACTCCCCTACTCTGGGTGAAAAGAACTTAGCTATTCACCTATCCGTGACCCTCATGATTTTACATACTTCTGTAAGGTCACCCTTCATCTCCGATGCTCCAGAGAAAATAGCCCCCAGCCTATTCAGCCCCTCCCTATAGCTCAGACCCTCCAACCCTGGCAACATCCTTGTAAATCTTTTTTGAACCCTTGTAAGTTTCACACCATTCTTCCTATAGCAGGGAGACCAGAATTTAAACCAGAATTCAAAAGTGGCCTAACCAATGTCCTGTACAGCCATAACATGACCCTCCCAACTCCTCTACTCAATGCACTGACCAATAAAGGTAAGCTCACCACTGCCTTCTCAAGAGCAAATAGGGGTGTGTAATAAATACTACCCCAAACAGTGATGCCCACACCTTGTGGAAGAATAAGAAATAGGCCCCAATAGTATCATTTTGAAAAAAGATTTTTGAACTATGTTGTAGGATTGTGTGCCTGACACACTCATCTTTGATGTCTGAAGCTTTTGCAGTTTGAGACCTTTGTAAATTCATTGTGTTTATTAAATATAATTTGATTTTGAAACGCCTTTGATCAAGGGAAGTAAATAGGTAATAATTTTCCAATGGGAAATGTGGTAACTTGTTACAAAGCAGATCCCTTACACTTTGCTTTTTATGATCATTAATGATCCAACTTCTCATTTGACCAGGAATTTGGCTGCAATGATTAGCGGAGAAGGCAATATCGGCTTAATGACATCTAACAGACATGGATCTTCAACTCCTGCTATTACCGAACAGGGGTAAGTGAGGACTAATCACATACCCAATCTGGAAGTACATTATTTGATGTTGTAAACTTTTAAACACCAGTCCAGAGAAATTACTTGAACTATAAGTGACATGGTTGCAACTGAACAAAAGCACTGGGATCCAACATATCCATAGATCAGGTATCTCAAGGACTGTGTGTATACATAAAAAGCTATGATGTGGAGATGCCATGATGTGGGCAGGGGTGAACAAGGTCAAAAAATCACATGACACGGGGTTATAGTCCAACGGGTTTATTTGAAAAGGCGCGCTTTTGTAGTTCAGCTTGTTTTAATATAACCTAGTGTCGTGTGATTTTTGCCCCTACATAAAAGGCTACCATTGGGATGGGAGGAAGTGCTGCAGTTTCTCTGCAGACCAGAAGTACAGGGGGTTAGCCTTTTGTGGTTGGTTTCAACCTTGGGGCCAGAGTTGAAGGGTTTTCCTGTACAAATTGGAGAGGGCCAGCTCTCAACTGATAATTCACTTTCTTGTGACTGACTTGCAAAGGAGTGATGGTCTGTGTGTGGTCTCTCAGTCCTGAGAATTCACTTGTTCCAGTGAAACACCAGCTCACTGGCAGAAAGTGACTGTATGGGGAAGGTTGTAGAATCTTAGAATCCCTACAGTGTGGAAACAGGCCCTTTGGCCCAACAAGTCCACACCGAACCTCAGAGCGTCCCACCCAGACACATCCCCCTACAACCCACCTAATCTACACTTCCCTGAACACAACGGGCAATTTAGCATAGCCAATCAACCTAAGCTGCATATCTTTGGACTGTGGGGGAAACTGGAGCACCCAGAGGAAACCCACGCAGACACAGGGAGAATGTGCAAACTCCACACAGACAGTCACCCGAGGCTGGAATCGAACCCGGGTCTCTGATGCTGTGAGGCAGCAGTGCTAACCACTGTGCCACTGTGCCACCCCATGAGGATGGTGTGAGATGGGAGGAGGTTCCCATTGGAAGAGCAGCTTCCTTGAAGAATAAAACTTTGAATTCTGAGAAAGTATGCTACATTTTCTGGAATGTGCTAGTCAATTGTTTGAATTGTCAGGAGCACGGCGCCAAGTATTATTCTGGATAAAGAAAAGGATGTTGCACAAGTCTCTAATGGAGCGGGAAAAGAAACTATTCCCGGTAATAACGCACTTGCTACAACTTGTCGCAAATAAAACTCTAAAGAATCTTCCTCATCATTGATTTACAGGTGATGTTGAGAGTCACAATCCTTCCTCTAGAGTGGGATGCCAGCACATGGTTAGCCTGACATTCATGAAGCAGGAATTCTTAATTCCACTGGCACTAGATCTTTACAATCATGACAGGAAAAAAATGCCAACCCAAGAAAACAAAGTGTTTACATCATAGTAAGCCTATAGTTCACATCTGATTGAGGAAATCATTTCACTCTTTCACTTTCTCTCTCTCACTCTCTGAGGCGTCTTTCTGCCTGGAAGAATGCTGAAGGCAGGGACAATCTATTTAAATAATCAGCAGTCAGGTTTACGGAGACAAGGCAAAAGGTTGGCACTGATTCAAAATGTTCAGACAGTGGGTGCAGACACGATGGGCCAAATGGCCTCTTCTGCACCATAAAATTCTGCAATTCTATGGGTCCACTCAATGGCTGAAGCTCCCCTGCTCGGTTCATTCCCACACCATCGCCACTTACTGCTGGAGGCCCTGTTCCAAAAGTCTCATTGATCTCTGCAGGACAATGTTTCCTAAATATCAAGGCAGCTTCAGTCCTTGTGTCTTGCTAGACATCAGGGACGTGAAACATTTGTAGTCTCCATTCTGTTCCCTGTTCTTGGCCTCCTATTTGCACTTTAGAAGTTTTAAGTTTATTCGTGAGATGTGGGATGTAGCCTTAATTGTTCATCCCTTGGGATCCATTGACCATTGAATATTTACAGCATTGATAGAGGTCATCAAGTCCACTATATCTGTTTTAGCTGAATAATCTAGCCACCCATTCTAAATCCACTTTCCCACCCACCCCGGTCTGTAACCTTGCAGGTTCTAATGCTTCAGAGACAGGCTCCTGTTAAATGAATTGAGGTTTTCCACCCCAACCACCAAAGTGGCAGTCAATTCCAGACACTCACCACCCTCTGAGTGAAAATGTCTTTCCCCATGTCCCCTTTAATCCTTCTGCCTTAAGTCTGTGGCCCCCGATCATTGAATTCTCGACACAGGGAAACAGCTCTTCCCTGTCCACTCCATCCGAGTCCCTCAGTGTTTGATGCACCTCATTTAAAACACTCCTCGATCTTCTCTGTTCTAAGGAAAACAACCCCAACCTATCCAAAATTTCCTTTTGGCTGCAATTTTCAAGCCCTGGTAACATTCTTGTGAATCCCCTCTGTAGCAATTATGTCCTCCTGTAATGTGGTGACCAGAAATGCACTGTAGCCTAACCAGCGGCTTTTGTAGTTCCAACATTATATCGCTGCTCTTGGATACAATCCCTCACAACATCCTTCTCATCACAAACCACAACCCTGGCAATATTCCAGTGAATGTCTGTGGATTGATACACTTTCTCCTTTAGTAAAGTGGCAATGAAGAGGAAATTGGCAAATGGAGAGAGACAATAACCAACAGATTTGAGGGTTCCACTCCTCAATTGTTAAGCCGGAGGGTTAGTTAAAAGGCTTGACTCTCAAGGAGGCCATTTGGACCATTAAGAGGCTGTTTCAACCCCAGGCCATTGTACTTCATATTCCATCATGGCAGCAGTTTGACTGGGAGAAGTAGCAATGAGTTAAATGCTTGGAAATATTACCCAGGGCTTTCCAATTGAGGTGGCTCAGGAGGAACCTGGCAGTGGAATACGTTGATTGGCCCTAGGTCTGGTTTGAAGTTAGAGTAACCAGGAAACTTGTATGGACCACAGGAGAATGAGGCAGCAGGCTGGAATTGTTGCTGTCAGAATGAGAGGTCAGAGTCTTAGGAGAAGGGGAAACCAATTTAAAACAGAGGTGAGCAGAAATTACTTCTCTCAAAAGGGTAGTGAATCTGTGGAACTCAGTACCGCAGAGAGTGATGGGTCCTGGGACATTGAGTCAATTTAACAAGGAGGTCGACAGATTTTTGATGAGTAATGGGTTGATAGGTTGTGGAGAGTGGGCAGGAAAGAGGAGCGGAGGCCAAGATGAGATCAGCCATGATCGTTTTCAATGGTGGAGCAGCCTTGAGGGGCTGAATGGCCTACTCCTGCTCTGAGCTCTTATACCTCAAAATCAGGATGGCCTTAGCGAGGATTCAGTCCTGAAGCCACTGGTCTTTGGGCAGAGAGGGCGAGAATTTCCCAGAGGTAGGGTGGCTGTCAGAGCCAGGGGTCTTTTTTAATGATGTGGAGGTGCCGGTATTGGACTGGGGTGGACAAAGTCAGAAGTCACATGACACCAGGTTATAGTCCAACAGGTTTATTTGAAATCACAAACCTTTAAGTGTTGCTCCTTCACCTGATGAAGGAGCCATACTCCAAAAGCTTGTGATTTCAAATAAACCTGTTGGACTATAGCCTGGTGTCATGTGACTTCTGTCTTTTTTTAAATTCACTCATGGGATGAGGGCATCACTGTCTAGGCCAACATTTATTGCCCACCCCTAATACCCCAGAAGGCATTAAGAGTCAACAACATTGCTGTGGGTCTGGAGTCACATGTAGGCTAGGATGTCACATGTAAGGATGACAATTTCCTTCCCTAAAGGACATTAGTGAACCAGATGGGTTTCTCTGACAATCAGAAAAATTGTGTTCTCTCTGTCTCTCTCATTGCTTTCTTATCACTTTCCCACCACAGAGTCTATACTATCAGTGTTCGGCTGTGTCGTGATTTGTTAGACAAGGGACTGCCGCATGCAACAAATACCTCCCATGCACCAATATCGATTTGTCCCCTTTTCAATGAGACTTTCAAAGTGTCGCTAAAACATTTTCTCTGTCCCCCTTGAGGTCCATTGCATTGTTTAAAGTTGTTGTCCAGGAAGGTGGTGTTGTGACGTTGTTAGTGGCCTACTAATCCAGAGGCTTACGTTAATGTTCTGGGGACATAGATTCGTACCCCACTATGGCAACTCACAATATTTAAGGTCACTTAATAAATGAAATGTGAAGTTTCTTATTTCAGTTTCCTTGGAGAGAAGGAGGTTACAAAGAGATTTGATAAATGTTTTCAAAATCAAATGCTAGATGGAGAGAGTAGACAGGGAGAAATTGTTCCCGCTCATAAAAGAACCAAGAATGAGAGGGAATAGACTTGAAGGGATTTGCAAAAGAGGCAAATCTGATATCAGGAAAATCTTTTCTCACTCAGCATGTAGTTAGGGTCTGGAATACACTGTCTGGAAGTGTGGAGGAGGCAGATTCAGTTGAGGCATTCAAAAGGATGATTATTTTATGTGCCATTTTAGGCTGAATGACCTCCTTGTGGATCATAACATTTCTGTAATTGTGTGACAAGTGCATTTGTTTTGAAAGCTGATTATTTGCCATGTGAAAGCAGTGTCCAGCACTGCAGAGGATGCATGAACATGTGTGCAACGCGACAGGCATGGGTGTTGTGAGGATAATGGGTTTTTTTTTCACTTGTCTCCTCCCCTGACTCTGAGTGAATTATCAAGGCATTGCCTATGGAAATTGTCCAGTCCCTTTTTGTAGATAACCCAAATCTCATTACAGGCTTCATTAGAATGGAGGAGCTTGGAAGAGAATGTTATTTGGAATGTACCTAGCAGGAATTAGAAATTCAAATGACAAAGCAGAGTAGGGTTAAGAGGAATAATGACCATAAAATGGGGAAAAGCTCAAGTCTTCAGGACCAGTGCGTAGACAGACACCACTAGACCTCTTTATTCTGGATTTAACCATTAGTAATCTGGACACACTGTTGTTGAGTGAAGATAGTGATCAATGGAAACTGGTTAAGTCTCCATTCAAGAAAGAAGCTGAGAGTTCCTCTGACTACTCTGGGCATGAGGGGTTGGAAATAAAGAGGAATTGAACACCTACGGTGAAGAGGAGATGGTTAGGGCCAGGGAATTGGAAACTTCTTCAATGATAGAGTGCACAGAAAAGGGACAGATGTAGATGGGGACAGACGAGGAGAGAAATAAATTCATTCGGGCCGAATCAGGCTGAAATGATGGACCAACCAGGGCAGTCCTGTTTGTGGATCTTGGGAAAGAGGTGGTTGTGGGTTCTTGAGGGTGGGAGACAGTGAGGTGGGAAGTTGCTGAGGGAGGACCTCCAGAGGAGAGGAGGTTGGGAACAGACCTGGAGATGGCAGCTTGATTTGCAGTGCTAGGTTTCAGGGATCAATGGGTAGTTGGGGAGGAACTCTCAGAGTTGGCATTCAGCCTCCACTAGCTAGGTAGGTACACAAGACAACAATACACCAATGACCCCTTTCAGCTGATGTGATAACAATATTAGTCTTGCACTCTAAAATGACTCTACAGTTTGACTGTGTGTCGACTCTATCCTGGAATGTGGGCTGGTATCTGAGATGAGAAATTTTAAGGACCAAGTCAATTACTAAACCAAGGGCAGTGGGAATGGGGAAGATGCTGCAAGAAGCTCTATGAGCTGGACTCTGTGTACACAAAGATAGAAACATGGTTCCCAATTCATTTTGAGAGAAGCCCAGATCGTAACTACATTCCTGAAAGGATTGACTCTGAGAATATTGAGCCCCCATGAGGTGGACATCTGGGTCAGATGACCCTGATGAGGTTGGGGGTGTTGTGAGATAGTCAGCAGAGAGTGATTGACTCAAAACAAGCCACCTCGCACTTAGGAAGTAGATGATATTCGATGAGCCTGGTGAAATGTTTTAGAGAGCGAATTTGGTTTTTGGATGGCCAGAAGTGCTACATATTGTTTCTGTGGAAGGTCAGTGCGTTTTCAGATCTGGTACTGTATAGGACGACTGCGATAAGGAAGCAGGTCCTCAAGTGTCTTAGTCACACAGTGTAATAGAAACAGGCCCTTCGGCCCACCATGTCTATGCTGAACAACAAACTGTAGTAATCCTATTTACCTGCACTTGGTCCATAGCCTAGTATGCCTTGGCATTTAAAGTATTCGTCCAGATGCTTCTTAAATACCTGCCTCCACCACCTTCTCAGGCAGCATGTTCCATATTTCTATCACCCTCTGGGTGAATTTTTTTCGCAGATCTCTTCTAAATCACTTACTCCCCACCTTAAATCAATGCCCTCAGGTCTTAGACAGGTCTGCCATGGGAAAGAGCTTCTTAAAATCTACTCTGACTATGCCTCTTATAATTTTGTATACCTCAATCAGATACCCCTCAGCCTCCTCTGCTCCAGGGAAAACAAACCCAGTCTATTGAGTCTGTCCTCATAACTGAGACTTTTCATTACAGGCAACATCCTGGTGAATCCCCTCTTCACCCTCTCCAGTGCAATCACATCCTTCTGATCGTGAGGTGACCAGAGCTGCATACAGTATTCCATCTGTGGTCTAATCAATGTTTTATAAGACTTCCTTTCTCCTATATTCTACACCCTGGCCAATGAAGGCAAGCATCCCATTTGCCTTCTTCACCACCTTGTCTACCTATGCTGACACCTCAGTGATCTATGGATATGTACACTAAGGTCCCTTTGTTCCTCAGTACTCCCTAGGGACCTGCCATTCATTGTATATACCCTTCTATTATTACATCTACCAAAATGATTCACCTCACACTTACCAGGATTAAATTCCACCTGCCATTGCTCTGTCTAATTTACCAGCTGATCAATATCAGACTAACCTGAGACCATCCTCCTCACTATCAACAACACCGCAAATTTTTATGTCATGTGCAAACTTACTTCTGCATTTTACATTCGCATACCTTCTATATTGGCATCCAAGTCGCCAACGTATCAGGCAATGGTCCCAGCACCAATCCCTGTGGTACACCACTGGTCACAGGCTTCCAATCACAAAACAATGCTCCATCTTCATCCTTTGCCACTTATTTCCAATTTTGGAACCAATTTGCTTACTTGCCTTGGACCCCATGGCCTCTTACCTGCATCATCTCAGGATTCTCTTGTTTTGACAGTTTGACAGAGTCAACAGTTTTCTGACTCTTCCCAACTTCAGAGACATTGATGCACAATTGAACAAGTGACATAATATCTGCAGTCAGAGATGTGCCTGCCTGATATCCTAATTGGCAGCTGTATATTCAGCAGGAAATACAGCATGGCTCCTTTATCAAATCCGATCAAGTCGAAATGTAAATCCAGCCAATTTGTTTTTATTCACTCATGGTCAGTGTTTATTGCCTGTTCCTAGTTACCCATGAGTGCTGTGGGTTGACCCACAATGTCCTTGGGGAGGGAATTCTAGGATCTTGACCCAGTGACAGTGAAGGAACTGATATATGCTTCCAAGTCAGGATGGTGAGTGGCTTGGAGGGGAACTTGCAGGAGGTGATGTTCCCATGTATGGAAGTAGTTGTGGGTTTGGAAGGTGGTGCCTGAGGATCTTTGGTAAATTTTTGCAGTGTATCTTGTAGATAGTACACACTGCTGCTACTGACCGTTGGTCGTGGAGGTAATGGATGCTTGTGGATGTGGGGCCAATCAAGTGGGCTGCTTTGTGGTGGATGGTGTCAAGTTTCTTGAGTGTTGTTAGAGCTGCACTCATCCTGGCAAGTGGGGAGTATTCTATCACACTCTTGAATTGCGCCTTGTAGATGGTGGACAGGCTTTGGGACGTCAGGAGATGAATTACTCGCTGTATTATTCCTAGTTTCTGACCTGTTTGGGACGTCAGGAGGTGAATTACTCGCTGTATTATTCCTAGTTTCTGACCTGTTCTTGTAGCCACTGTGTTAATGTGGTGAGTTCAGTTGAGTTCCAGGTCAATGATAACCCTCAGCATGTGGATAATGGAGCAATCGGTGACAGTCACACCATTGAATGTCATGGGACAGAGGTTAGATTTTCTCTCATTGGAGTTGGTCATAGATGTCATAGGTTGGCATTTGTATGGTGCAATTGTTACTTGCCATGTATCAGTCCAAGCCTGGATGTAGTCCAGATCTTGTTGTATTTGAACACGGTGTCTGAGGAGTCGTGAATGGTGCTGAACATTGTGCAACCATCAGCAAACACCTCCACTTCTGACCTTCTGATGGAGGGAAGGTCATTGATGAAGCAGCTGAAGATGGTTGGGCCTCGGACACTACCATGAGGAACTCCTGCAGAGATGTCCTGGAGCTGATATGACTGACCTGCAATGACCACAACCACCTTCCTATGTGCTAGGTATGTCTCCACCCAGCTGAGAGTTTTCCCTTGATACCCATCAACTCTAGTTTTGCTCAGACTTCTTGATGTCACACTCAGTCGACTAAGGTCTTGACACCAAGGACAGTCATTCTCACCAAGAATGTAATGCGGTCAGAAGCTGATACTCATTCTAATCATGACCGTTGCTCCATAATTAGACTGTGCTGGTCACTCATCCACCCCTTTGACAATGCCATGCATTAATGCCCCTGACACTGTTCCTCTGCATTACTGTACGCTGGCATTGCTTTATCATTGACAGCCCTAATATATCTCCATGCATCATTGACAACCCCCCTCCCCGCGCGTGCGCGCGCACACACACACACACAGTCCCAAGCATTGTCATCCACACTGCTGCCTCGTGAAAGCCTCCCCCAGTGGAACAATTAGAAAGTCCTCACAGTTTATGTTCACACTGAAGGATGGGAGCTTGTCTGCGGTACAGACAAGCTGAGCGGTGTGGAATTGATGATGAAGGGTAGAAGTGATTGGAGTGGGTTCAAATGAAAGGGGAAAATAGGTATAGATAGAAAGATGTCGATGGTCTAATGTGATAAAATCACATCTTTAGTTTTGTCTCCATCTCTGGAAGTGCTGATATTGTGTGGGTATATATAGAGAGCTCAGTGACATTCTGCCCATGGTCCTGATCACTACCCCTTCCTTTAGGCTTCGGTTTCCTCAGGTTCCTAAGGAAGAAGAGGCGTGGTTGCTGTCACCCAGTCCATGTCCGGTCGTATTGCGAGCTGCGATGATGGGCACAGTCAAGAAAGGTTGTCATTGCAGCACCAGCAAGGTTCCCAAGATCACCGACCTGGAGTTTGACACCTTCATCAAGAAATCGACAGCAGGGAGCGAGCAGCTCATCATTGTCTGCATTGTCTCATTGCAACAGCTCAAGTCTGCGCCCTACGAGCAGATGATCCAGTATTTGTATGAGGAAAACAACCGAAATCGAAACCAGCCCTGTGTGGAGGTACAGTCCCTACGGCAACCCCCTCCCAACCTGGGTAATGGCAGAGCCCTCTCCTCCCAGTTAAAGATACGGCCCCCTGCTATTCCCCTCCCCCCAAGGGGGTGGTTTTGCCCGCCCTCTCTAATCCCCTGTTGCTGACAGTATCAGAATTGAACGCAGTATTCCAGAAGTGGCCTAACCAAGGTCCTGTACAGCCACAACATGACGTCCCAACTCTTATTCCCAATGGGGAGGCACCCTTGAGGAACTGAGTGACCTATACATTCTCCTATTTTATAGTTCAACTTTGTATTGTAGATATGTGCGACCCATTTTGTCCAAAACTAGCTGCATAGGGCTGATGTTTTATCATCCCAGCACCAATGTGTGCATCATTTACCCAGGGGCAACATCCCTGGCCAAGCTTAAAGGTGCCACCTTTTTGAGAGTTCTCTGACTTGTGCCCCAGTCAGTGAAGGAGGGGTTCGGGTCTGATATCACAGCAGCGGAGGATGGGTTTGCATTCCTCTTGGGGCTTAGGCTTTTACTTTGGCCTCCAGTAGTCAAAGAGATGAAAGCAACCATTGTCCCTACACCACCATCCTCTTCCTGGGTCATCTTAGACAGAATCTCTCAGCTTCTTCCCATGCATGCCACCCAATGGTATACGAGTCAGATAGGAATGATTGGTGCACCCACACAGTCAGGAGGGACCCCACCAGCATTTGGTAGGTTCCCTTGCTGCCCACCATGCTCAGCAGGTGGAGATTGATGTTTGCCTCAGCTCCCAGGTAGGCCACATGACCCAGGAAATTCTAAAGCTGCACACCGGGCTACAAAGGGGTTTCCGTCACCCATCATGGTGTTGGGACATTGAACAGGAATAGGGGCGCGACAGTTTCTCTGTGAAGGGTGAAATTGTAGGAGGCTTCAGGTGGCCTGTCCCACTCCTATATGATACTCAACTTTCTCCTGCCGAGACAGCACATCAAGCTTACAAAACGTGGGCAATTATCTGTTAAAACGCAGACAAGAGTTAGAGCACAGAAAAATCCCAACCAATCTAAGTTAGAGTTTCTGTTTCACATGAAGTTTCCCCCAGTCCAAACGATAAACTTTCTATTCCTTTCTGCCTAATTAATTCATCTAACAGCCCCTTAAATTTCCTTCTGAAGTGGCAAAGTGATATGTTGGATGTTGAAAATTCATAAAGCCGAAGTACAAAGGGATCTGGGAGTGCTAGTACAGGATTCTCTAAAGGTTAACTTGCGGGTTGAGTCTGTGATTAAGAAAGCAAATGGAATGTTGTCATTTATCTCAAGAGGGTTGGAATATAAAAGCAGTGATGTGCTTCTGAGACTTTATAAAGCTCTAGTTAGACCCCATTTAGAATACTGTGTCCAATTTTGAGCCCCACACCTCAGGAAGGACATACTGGCACTGGAGCATGTCCAGCGGAGATTCACACGGATGATCCCTGGAATGGTAGGCCTAACATACGATGAACAGCTGAGGATCCTGGGATTGTATTCATTAGAGTTTAGAAGGTTGAGGGGAGATCTAATAGAAACTTACAAGATAATGCATGGCTTAGAAAGGGTGGACGCTGGGAAGTTGTTTCCGTTAGGTGGGGAGACTAGGACCCGTGGGCACAGCCTTAGAATTAGAGGGGGTCAATTTAGAACGGAAATAAGGAGACATTTCTTCAGCCAGAGAGTGGTGGGCCTGTGGAATTCATTGCCACGGAGCGCAGTGGAGGCCGGGACGTTGAATGTCTTCAAGGCAGAGATTGATAAATTCTTGATCTCGCAAGGAATCAAGGGCTACGGGGAGAGTGCAGGTAAGTGGAGTTGAAATGCCCATCAGCCATGATTAAATGGCGGAGTGGACTCGATGGGCCGAGTGGCCTTGCTTCCACTCCTAAGTCTTATGGTCTTATGTGGAGGTTGGTGGGGGTGATATACTGTGTTCCTTCAGCTCCAAACTGTGTTGTCTCTGACTCCAGCATCTGCAGTTCTTGCTATCTCTAAGGAAGATAACTACTTTTGTGTGTTTTGTAAGAAGAGCCTTCAGCATTCCAAAGTGCCCCTTCCCCCTTCCATTCTCGTTAGATGGTAACCAGTCAACGCAAAGAAGGATCACATGACATCATGAAGCCGTCATAGTAGTTAATGAGTTCAGTGAAGGAGCTCCTGTTTTTAATGCAATGCATTTCAAATTCCTTGACTTGGTCCCATAATTGTTTACTCATGAGTTATCAAACAGAATGGGATTGGTTGAAAGAAAGGCTAAAGGTCAGGGAGAACATGAATCAGACGTTAGGGAAGGTAGGAAGGAAGGAAGGGAGGGTACAGTGAGATGGTTCAGAAGAAAGGGGCAGGTGAGGAGTCAGTGAAAGGAGGTGAGTGATGGAAAGGGCAGGGGAGTAGAGGAGGGCTGGGGAAGTAGCAGGGGCAATGGGAAGGGGAGAGGAGGGAGAAATGTGGAGAAGTGAGGGGGGTTTTGGGGGGAAACTGGACTGGGGATAAGGAAGGCTTGGAGAAAGGGGATTGGGGAATGAAAGACATTCTGGGAGGAACCGCTGTCTTTGTTCTCCCTTCACAGAAATCCCACCTTCTTTCAGCCCAAACCCCATTATTTTAGTCAGTCAAAGACTGACCACTCTTTTCATGAATCCACTGATATTGTGCACCCATACTTCAGCAGGAAGCTGCGCTGTGAAATTATATGAATGAAAGCTGGTTTTCCCTTCTTACACAGTGACCGTGTCCAACATCATGTTTTGGTATTCTCTACAGTTTAAAGTGAGCAATGATCTCATTGAAACATACAGCAAGGATTCTTTCCCCCACAATCTCCCCCCCACCCCCCCGGTGGCTGGGTATCTAGCAACACAGCTCACAGTTTCAGGATAAGGTGGGGGGAAAGTGTTTAAGACTGAAACGTGGAGGAATTTCTTCCCTTAGAGGGGACTGAATCTTTGGAATCAAGAGGTTGTGAAGGTTCAATCACTGAGTAAGTTTGAGACAGAAACTCATTGATTTGTAATCATAATGATGTCAAGGGATATGGGGATGGTAGTTTAAGAGGGACAGCACAGTCAGACTCCACCAACAGGCTTACCACGAGTTTTAAAGATGGTGGATTAGTTTCCTGCTATTGTAGGCTGTGAATCTTACCAATACCATGCCCATACACCCCTCTGCAAAAGATATATTCCTCCTCCAGAAATGGGGCTCAGGGATGGCCTGGTCTGGTAAACCAACAGCCATGGCAAGCGGACTGAAATTCTTTGCCAGCTGTGTGATCCCCCTCATCACAGCCGAAAGATCCAGACGATACCCCTCATGCCTTCCCTCATCCCTCACCCGCCTACACCCCTCCCCCTCACCCCCTTCCCTTCCCTTCCCCCCACTTCACTCTGCTTGCCCTTGCTCCCGTCCCTCCTCTTCACACCCTTTCCCCTCGCCCCCTTCCCCTCATGTCCCTTCCCCTCACCCACTTCCCTCGCCCTCACATGCCTCCACCTTGCTCCCCCCAATACTCACCCCCTCGCACATCTCCCCTTCACCCCTCAACCCTCAACCCTTTTCACACCCCCACACCACTTCCCCTCATTCCCTTCCTCCCACTCCCCTCGCGCCGATCCGTCTCACATCTTCTCAACTCTTCCTTTCTCCTCCTGCGCACCCACTCCCCTCCCTTACTCTCCTGACCCCTCCTGCTCTCCACTTTTCCTCACCCTGACCCTTTCCTTCCCAATCACCCCATCCCCTCCCCTACCCTGCCCTGCCCATCAACTCCTCACTGCACTCCCACTCAGCCTGTTCTTTCCTCCACTCTCCTCCCCTCCCTCACTCCTTGTCCTTCTTTCCCCCTCCCTCACAGTTCTCTGTTGATTCAAGTTTCTATTCCAAATCTTCTCCTGACATTTGTGGAGCTGCCATAACTCCGCCATCTTTTCCAGCTGGTTAAACACTCTCCATGCTTCCTTATTGTTTATGTCTGATCGGAGGACACAGCTGATGCTGTTTCTAATGAAGTGTCAATTAGGTCATGTGTGTTTGGAGTCACCTGTGGGCTGGACCAGGTAGTTTATGGTCAGCCCCCTTTGCTGTCATACAGATCACCAACATTTCCACTCAGTGTGGGTAGGATTTGAACTCCACAAGCTCTGTGTAACTGGGTGATGTGTCACGGCTCAGGTAACCTGCAACCCTGCTCCCCTCACTTTACCATCGGTTGCTTGGCCAGGTGGGCATCTTTGGAGACTCATCCCTCCTGTTTCCTTCTCTGTCTTTAGTGACATTCTCAAAGCGTATCTCTTTAAACAATCACGTTTCCGAAGTTTTGGCGCCCCATTTCCTGTAGCTGTTTGGAAAGGTGCTACGTAAATGCACATTGCTGTTGAGAACATTATCAGGCCGGGATGTCCAGTTATCTAACTCATGCAGGTAACCGTGCAGATGTAGAGTGAAGCTAATGGTATTTCCTGTTTCCAATCAGTGTCAAAAAGATCCGTTCCGATTAATAAAGTACAATATCAGCACGGCCCACGAGTACACAGGACAAAGCCCAGCGTTACTGGTCAAACGGCATAACGTAACTCCTGGCATGTTCCTGGTAAGAGAGGACATTGAATGTATGGGAAGGCAAAGGATGATGTTTTGTCTTTAGAAAATGTTTTCTATTTGTTCCAGTTATCATGAAACTAAAAATGCAAATTCTGCTCTGAGAATGTTTTCCAGCACCTCTAATCTGCACTGCAATTGGACGGAACATCACATACAACCCTCAACGCTGGTTGTGGAGGGGAGTTCCAAACTTCTGACACCGAGTTAGTGGAGTGTTCTCCTCACATGAATGGAAGTGGGATAGTGACCTACCTAAACCCCACCCTCCACCACTGTTAAGTTCTGGGGCAGCAAGGGCTGTGGTCACCTGTCCTAGCCACTGCCTGTAAGTGGCCAATTAAAGGTGTCCACCCTCTAGCCCTGGGATACAACCAGCTGCAAGTATTGCTGTTGCTGTGCAGACTGTGGGACAGGTCAATCTGTGCGGGGTCCTTGTCACCTCAGGAGAGTTGGGAAGAGGAAGCCCCTTAATCAAAGCCCCTCAGTGTCTGATCGAGGGTCTTCCTTTTCCTGTGTACATTGGATGTGGCCGTCACTGTTTGGGCCAGTTTTTATTGCCCTTATCTCAGAGGGTGGTTAGAGTCAGCCATATTTCTGTGGGCCTAGAGTCACATGTAGGCCAGACCAGATAAGGACGCCACATGTCCTCCCCTAAAGACTATTAGCAAAATGGATGATTTTTTTTCATGGCATGTTATTGTTGTCATAATTATACCAGCTTTTTTATACAATCCGTACAGTGTGGAAGTAGTCCATTAAGCCCATCCAGTCCACACAGACCTTCCAGAGAGCATCCTACCCAGACCCCTCCCTCACCCCCACCACCTTATCTCTGTAACCCTGCATTTCCCGTGTCTAACCCAGCTAGCCTGCAAATCCCTGGACACTATGGGCAATTTAGCTTGGCCAATCCCACCTAACCTGCACATCTTTGGACTGTGGGAGCAAACCCATGCAGACACAGGGAGAATGCACAAACTCCTCACATACAGTTGCCTGAGACTGGAATTGAACCCAGGTCCCTGATGCTGTGAAGCAGCAGTGCTAACCACTGAGCCACCGTGCCGCCCCAACCCAGATTTTTATTGAATTTGAATTTCACCATCTGCCATGGTGGTATTTGAACCTGTGTCTCCAGGTTATTTTCGTGGGGTACCAGATTCTTAATGCAGTGACATTACCACTTCACCACTATTAGCCCATCAGGTGAGGAGATACCTGCCACCATCTCCTGCATATGTTTCTGACTCCTCTACCACCATCTGTCCGCAACCCTCAGCCTGACAACCATCTGCCCCCAGTCCCACAAATCTCTTCCCTTTATCCTGCACCAACAACAGCCAGGACCCCCATCCCACAGCCTCTGAGCCCAGGAGACTCTGGCCTCTGATTAAAAGAATTCTGCCCTGGGGTCTTAATTCTAAAGCATGACCCATAGGCGTCCCAGCACTGCCTGATTGATTGGTTTGTAGCTCAGTCAACTCTCCCAAAAAGAGGTCTCCAGTGGCTCCCCAGCTACCTTGGGTAAGATTCCACGCTCTGTGTGTTAAATTATTTCCTAATTTCATTCCTGAAATATCTGGTTTTAATTGTTGGACCACAGTCATGTTAGGTTGACCCATCAGTCATTGGGAAAATGTTAGAATCTAGGTGTGATAATGGATATTTAGAAAAGAAAGGTAATATCAGGTAATTTCATTTCTTTCTGTTATCTCTCTTCAAATAATTTATCCTCCTTGCTCATGTTAAGGCACTGTTGACAGTGCCACAATTTATTTACATGATTTAAACACAAGATGCTGAAAACAGTCAACGTTTGGGCAGCTTCAGTGAAAGGGGAGTTAACATTTTAGTCTGGCCCTAAAAAGCTCTAGTTTCTCCATTATTTCCTCAGAACTAAATTTTCTGATCTGATTCAATCCTGTCGGTCCTTCTCTGGATGTGGTTTCTAGGGTTTGAATGTGTGGGAAGAGTTGGACCATATCTTGGGTGTGATTTGACCAGAGTCCTGTATAGTTAACCTATTAAAAATTGTCCATTTGTGTAGATTTATTGTTTTGACCCCACTTACCCTGGTGGGCCGCACCATCTTGCTTATCATAAATGTCTCTTCTTTTGGAATATTGCAATTTACAGTCAGTTTGATTCTTTTGTCATCACTAAATTGTTTTCTCCGGGAAGTGTTAAGCAGATGAATGTTTAAGGAGGTGGTTTTACGTTGTTCATCCTCCTGTGATTTGTTGGTGTTTACTTAGGCATTTTGTATTTTCTTTAACTGTCTAAAATAGAATAATTAACTGAAATCTTTTGATAAATGTATAATGCATTCCAGTTGTATGCTGTTAAATTGCAATGTATGATGCTCCTCTCTTGTAACCCTGGTGACATTCAAAATGTACCATGGAATTATTGTTTTAACACCTTCACTGGCCCTTTCAGTCTTGATTCTCTAGTCTGTAGTTCCTTGGGAGAAACTGCCTTGAGCTAGCGATGGTTGTTATGTGCACCTAGGGATCATCCAACTTCAAAACCACTTCAGCTGCACTTCCAAATGAACAAAATAAAACAAAATCAGAGTGGGGCCACCTCCTTGGACATGCATCTGTTTGGTGTTTCTAAGAGAAAGCGATTTGGCAATAACAAGAGAATCAAACATTTAAATGACATTTGGAGAGGTATGTGAATAAGAAATGTTTGGATGGTTATGGGCCAAGTGCAGGCAGGTGGAACTAGTTTAGTTTGGGATGATGGTCAGTATGGACTAAAGGATCTGTTTCTATGCTGTATGACTGTATGAGGTCGGATCAACAAGATTTATGAAAAGGAAATCGTGTTTGACAAACCTGCTGGAGTTTTGTTTGCTCCTTCTAGCATTGATAGAGGTGAACTAGTGGAAGTAGATGAGGTAAGTAAGTAAAATTAAAGCAGATGGGGCAGCAAATTACTGCAGATGCTGGAATCTGCACTGAGAACAACAAATGCTGGAGATCACAGCAGGTCAGAAAGCATCCATGGAGAGACAGTAAGCATGCTCTCTTGCCATGGATGCTGTCTAACCTGCTGTGATCTCCAGCATTTGTTGTTTTCTGTTTAAAGCGGATGGGATTGGGTGTAATATACTAACATACATTGAGAATTGGTCAATAGCCAGGGAGAAAAGGTAGGAATAAACAGGTCACTCAGTCACTAGCATGATGACGTGCTCTTACTAATGGGGTACCACCAGGCTTAGTATGAGATTCAAAACTGTTTACAATCTGTATCAATGATTTAAATGTTGGGAACTATTGTAAGTTTCCTAAGTTTGCTGAGGACACTAAACTTTTTGGAAGTGTAAGCTGTGAGGACGATATAAGAAGGTTTCAAGAGGAGTTGGGTGTATGTGAAGAGAATTTGGCTCGAGCATGGAAGTGAATAAGTGGGATGTTATATTTGTAGACAAAAACAGAAAGACAGAATATTGCTTAAATAGTGAGCATTTTGGAAGTGTTCCTTGTGCATGCGTTACTAAAAGCTAGTGTAGCAAGCAATTAGGAACGTAAATGGTATGTTAGCCTTCATCACAAGGGAGTTTAGCCAAAACATGTCTTGCTGCAGTTATATAGAGATTTGGTGAGATCTCATCTGGAATACTATGTACAGCTTTGATCCCCTTACAAAGAAGGATATGTTTGCAATGTGGTTCAGTGAAGGTTCACTAGATTACCTCTGGGATAATAAGATTTTCTTATGAGGGAGGGGTTGAGGAAACTGGGTCTGTATTCTTTAGAATGTCAACGAATGAAGGGTGACCTCATCGAAACTGATAAAATTCTCAAGGAAATTACATGGTGGATATAGATGGGATGTTTCCCGTGGCTGGTGACTCTGGAACCAGGAGAAATAATCTCAAGATAAGGTTGGCTATTTAAGACTGGAATGAGTCGGGAATATCTCTTCACTGAGTTTCAGAGCTATGGCAGCTCAATCATTGAGTAAGTTTGAAGGCAGAAATAAATAGATTTCTGGAGACTAATGACATCAGGGACATGGAAATACTATGGGGAAGACACATGAGGTAGATCAGTCAGGATCTAATTGAATGGTGCAGCGGGTTTGAGGAACTGAATGGCCTACTCCTGCTCCTATGTTCCTAGGCTCCACAAACAGCGCAAACGTTTCTCTCTACCTATCAGTGATCTCGAATATTTGAGCTTTGAACAAATCACCCCATCACTTTCTAATTTACAAGGAATATAATCTTGTATCATCTCCCCTATAGCTTAATCCTTGAAGACCAGATATCATTCTAATCCAGTACATCTGCCGTGCAGACCTTCCAATATATCCTTTCTATGTGTGATGTTTAGAACGATTCATAGTGCTCAAGGTGTGATCTAACTAGGGCTTATTGCTGAAGAATGACTTCTACCTACCATTTCCTAATGTAAATGCCGGCATTCCAAAAGGTCCTTCTGATTATTTGCTGGTCTTGACATTTTAACAAATTGTGTACATGGACACTGCACCCCTATCTCACACCCTGCTCGGAGTCTCTTTGAACTTTAACTTTTTATTTTGGAAAGTCCGAGCCTTTTAAGGTCTTGGATGGATGACTTCACCTTTGCAAATATTTGCCATGGTTTTGACCGTTTGCTTAATCTTTCAATACCACTTTGTGATGTTACAATTCCATCTCCACCTCTGACAGTACTGCCCATCTTTCTGGCATCAGCAAATTTGGATACAAGTCTTTGGACCCCATAATTGGAATTATTACAAGGTATAGAAACTTGTACCTGCTTTGTTTACTGTGATCTGTAGGTGATCCTGGAATTTAGTTTTGAAAGTCAGACTTTGCATGGAAAATGCCTAGAAACCTCCAGAGTGAATATATGGAGTACAGTGAGAATGCTGGTTTCAAATTCAGCAGCACCAGGTTCAAATTTCTAGTGACAGAATTTTAATGTTTAAGAAACAAAGATTTTCATTGCTGTTGTACATTTCAAAATCTTAAAGCATCCCAAAGCTGACATTCAATGATATTACCGTAACTGATTCCTCCACTGTTAACATTCTGGGGGTTAACAATTACCACAAACTGAACTCGCCTCTCCACATAGAACACAGAACAGTGCAGCACAGGAACGAGCCCTTTGGCCCACGATGTTGTGCCAAACATGATGCCAAATTAAACTAATCCCTTCTGCCTGCCCTTAGTTCACATTCCCTCCATTCAGTGTATTTTTATGGGTTCATCTAAAAGACCCTGAAATGCCCCTATTGTATCAGCCTCCATCACCACACCTGGCAGGGCATTCCAGGCACCTAGCACACGCTGTGTAAAAAAACTTGCTCCTGATATCTCCTTTGAACTCTACCCCTTTCACCTTAAATGCATGCCCCTTAATATTAGACATTACGACTCTGGGAAAAAGATTCTCACCATCAACCCTATCCATGCATCTCATTTCTATCATATCTCCCCACAGCCTCTGCAACTTCAGAGAAAACAACCAGAGTTTTTCTAGTCTCACCTTATAGCTCAGACCTTCTAATCCAGGCAGGTAAACCTCTTCTGCAATCCCGCCAACACCTCCACATCCTTCCTGCAATGTGGCGACCAGAATAGAACGCGATACTCTAAGTGTGGCCTAAGCAAATTGTTATAAAGCTGCAATATGACATCCTGACTCTTGTACCCAATTCTCCAACCAATAAAAGTAAGCATGCCTTACGCCTTCTTTACTGACTGATCTACTTGCGTGGCTACTTTTAGGGAGCTATGGACTTGAACCCCAAGATCCCTCTGTACATTAATACTGTTCAGAATCCTGCCATTAACTGTATACTTTTCCTTAACATTTGATCTCCTGTGCAGCACCTCACACTTACCCGGATTAAACTCCATGTGCCACTTCTCCACCCATATCTGCAACTGATCTATATCCCACGTATCCTTTAACAACCTTCTTCATTATCCAAACTCCACCCAATCTTTGTGTCATCTACAAACTTACTAACCTACTCATCTACATTTTCATCCAAGCCATTTACATATATCACAAACAAAGGTCCCATTATGGATCCTTGTGAAACACCACTAGTCACAGACCTCCAGCCAAAAGAACAGCCTCCCACCACTACCCTCGGCCTTTTGTGCGCAAACCAATTCTGAATCTAAGCGGCCAAATCACTGAATTCCATGCATCTTAATTTTCTGGATGAGCCTACCATGAGGGACCTTGTCGAAAGCCTTACTAAATTCCATGTAGACAGCATCCACTGCTCTACCCTGACCAACCATCTTTGTCATGTTTTTGAAAAACTTAATCAAGTTAGTAAGACATAACCTGCCCAGCTCAAAGCCATGCTGACTGGCCCTAATTAGGCCATGCTTTTCCAAATGAGCATAAATCCTATCCCTAAGAATTCTCTCCAATAGCTTCCCAGCCACCAATATGAGACTCACCAGTCTGTAGTTTCGTAGATTATCCCTATTTCCTTCTTTGAACAGAGGAACAACATTAGCTACTCACCAGTTCTTTGGGACCTGTCCAGTAGCTATTGAGGATATAAAGATCTCAGTCAAGGTCCCAGCAATCCCCTGTCTTGCCTCCCTCAGTAACCTGGGATAGATAGCATCCATCCCTGTGGAGTTACCCACCTTAATGCTCTTCAAGAGACCTAACACCAATTCTTTCTTGATCTCAAAATGCCCTAGCATATTAGCATGCTCCACACTAATCTCACTATCCTCCATATCCTTCTCCTGGGTGAATACCGATGCAAAGTACACATTTAGGATCTCATCCACATCCTCTGTCTCTAAACACAAGTTCCCTCCTTTATCCTTAAGTGATCCTACTTTCTCCCTAGTTCCCCTCTTGTTTTTAATATATGTATAGAATATAGTAGGATTCTCTTTAACCCTACTTGCTATGGTTATTTCATGGCCCCTTCTTGCTCTTCTAATTCCCTGCTTGAATACTTTTCTGCTTTCATTATATTCCTCACAGGCCCTGTCTGATTCTAGCTTCCTAAACCTTACATATACTTATTTTTTCCTTTTGATTTAACTCACAACCACCCTCATTATCCAAGGTGCCATCCTTGTCCTTCCTCCTTACTGGAACATGTCGGTCTTGAACTCTGATCAGTAAGTCTTTAAACAATTCCCACATGTCAAATGTGGACTTGCCTGATAACAGCTCTATAAATAACAGCTATATAAATATAGTGGCTACAAGTACAGGTCAGAGGCTGGGAATACTGAAGCGAGTAACTCACTTCCTGATTTCCCAAAGCCTGTCCCACCATCTACAAGGCACAAGTCAGGAGTGTGATGGAATACTCCCCAGTTGCCTGGATGAGTTCAGCCCCAAAAACACTTGAGAAGTTTGACACCATCCAGGACAAAGCAGCCCGCTTGATTGATACTACATCCACTTCCTCCACCACCGACGCTCAGTAGCAGCAGTGTGTATCACCTACGAGATGCACTGCAGAAATTCACCAAAGATCCTCAGACAGCACCTTCCAAACACACTTCCATCTCGAAGGGCAAGAGCAGCAGATACATGGGAACACCATTACTTACACTTTCCCCTCCGAGCCACTCATCATCCTGACTTGGAAATATGTCACCATTCCTTCCATGTCGCTGGGTCAAAATCCTGGCATTCCTTCCCCAATGGCATTGTGGTCTACCCATAGCAGGTGGACTGATGGGGTAGTAATTGGCCAGGTTGGATTTGTCCTGCTTTTTATGTACAGGACATACCTGGGCAAATTTACACATTGTTGGGTACATGCCAGTGTGTAATTATATTGGAACAGCTTGACTAGGTGTGTGGCAAGTTCTGGACCACAAATCTTCAGTATTATTGCCAGAACATTGTCAGGGCCCACAGCCTTTGCAGTATTCAATGTCTCCAACTGTATCTTGATATCATGTGGAGTGAATGTAATTAGTTGAAGAATAGGATCTGTAATGCTGAGTACCTCTGAAGGAGGCCAAGATGGATCTTCCGCTTGGCTCATCTGACTGAAGATTGCTGTGAATGTTGCAGCCTTTTCTTTGCACTGATGTACTGGGCAGTTCCATCATTGACAATGGGAATATTGTCAGTACCCTCCTCCAGTGAGTTGTTTAATTGTCCACCACCATTCACAACTGGATGTGGCAGGACTGCAGAGCTTAGATCTGATCAGTTGGTTGTGAGATCACTTAGCTCTGTCTATCATTTGCTGGTTATACTGTTTGGCATGCAAGTAGTCCTGTTTGGTGGCTTCACCAGGTTGACAGGTCATCTTTAGGTATGCCTGGTGCTGCTCCTGGCATGACCTTTTGTGCTTTCCATTGAACCAGGGTTGATCCCCTGACTTGATGGTAGTGGTTGAGTGGGGGATATGCTGGGCCATGAGGTTACAGATTGTACTGGAGTACAATTCTGCTGCTGTTGATGGCCCACAGTGCCTCATGGACACCCAGTCTTGAGCTTCTAGATCTGTTTGAAGTCTGCCCCATTTAACACAGTGACAGTGCCACACAACACAATGGAGGATATTGTCAATGTGAAGGCGGGACTTTGTCTCCACAAGGACTATGTGGTGGTCTGTCTTACTGTTACTGTCATGGAGAGATGCATCTGTAGCTGACAGATTGGTAAGATGAGGTCAAGTATATTTTTCCCTCTTGTTGGTTCCCTCACCATCTACTGCAGACCAAGTCTAGCTGGTATATCCTTTAGGACCTGACCAGCTCGATCAGTAGTGCTGCTGCCAAGCCACTCTTGACGGTAGACATTGAAATCCCCCACCCAGAGCACATATGGTGTCCTTGCCACTCTCAGTGCTTCCTCTAATACTAGTTCATCAGCTGAGGGAGGACGGTAGGTGGTAATCAGCAGGAGGTTTCCTTGCGCATGTTTAACCTGAAGTCATGAAAGTTCAAGGGGTTCCCAGTCAATGTTGAGGACTCCCAGGACAACTGACTCCCGAGTGAATAGCACTTTGCCGCCATCTGTGCAGGGTCTGTCCTGCTGGTGATGGTGATGGTGATGTCTGGGACATTGTTGTACTCATGCAGTTATACCTTACAGACAATGTCAGGCTTTTGCAGTATTGGTGTAGGAGGATTTTGCAGGGTTGACAGATTTGTTTTGCCATAATTAAACTGATGCCTTGGTGGATGCCAAGTAACTGTCCAGTCTCATTCCTTTCTGTAGATTTCTTCCAGATTTGATACAACTAAGTGCATTTCTAGGGCCATTTCAGAGGGCACTTAAGAGTCAATCACATTGCTGTGGGTCTGGTCCCACATGTAGGCCAGACCAGGTGAGATCAGTAGATATCTTTCCCTAAAGAATGCCAGTGATCAAGATGAGTTTATATAACAACTAACAATGTGTGCCATTAGACTAGCTTTTTATAAAAATCTGGGTTTAATAACCAAGTTAACCATTGTACTGGCTTGAGGGAATTATGCTTGGTAGTGGATGTTTTAGAGATTCCTGTACTAGTTAGTGGATATAGTTTGGGTGTAAACCTGCTAAAGTCCGTTAAAGAAGATGTAATAGCAGAGCATTTTGAAGATAGTTACAATATAGCACATGGATTTACGATGGGGAATCATGCTTGACAAATTGCTGGAATTTTTGTCGATGTAACTAATAGAGTTGACAAGGGAAAGCCTGGGGAGGTAGTAACTTGGAGATTCAGAAGACTTTCACTAAGGTCCCACATGAGACATTACCGTGTAGAAGTAAAGCACATGGGATTGGGGGTGGTGTACTGACATGGACGGAGAACTGGTTGATAGTCAGGAAACAGAGAGTTTGAACAACTGGGTCTTTTCCCAAGTTGCAGGGAATGACTAGTGGGGTACCACAGAGATCAGTGCTTGGACCCCAACGAATCACAGTATATATTAATGATTTGGATGAGGGAACTAAATGTAATATTTCCAGCACAAAGCTGGGTGGGAGGGTGAGCTGTGAGGAGGATACACAGGTGCTTCAGTGTGATTTGAACAGCTTGAGTAAGTGGGCTAATACATGGCAGATGCAGTATGATGTGGATAAATGTGACGGTATTCACTTTGGTTGTAAAAGCAAGAGGGCAGATTACTATTTGAATGATGATAGACCAGGTAAGGGGGAGGTGCGACAAGGTCCGGGTGTCCTTGTACACCAGTCGCTGAAGGTAAGCATGCAGGTGTAGCAGGCGGTAAAGAAGGCAAACGGTATGTTGGCCTTCATTGTGAGAGATTTCGAGTACAGGAGCAGGGGTGTTCTGCTCCATTTACACAGGGCCTGTGTGAGACCACACCTGGAATATCATGTGCAATTTTGGCCTCCTTATCTGAGGAAGAGTGTTCTGGCTATGGAAAGAATGAGGAGGTATCTAAGGAAACTTGTAAAATTCTAACAGGATTAGACAGTTTAGGTGCAGAAGGGATGTTCCCGATGACCAGGGAACACAGAACCAACTGTCATAGACTAAGGATATGGGCTAGGTTGTTTTGGACTGAGATGAGGAGAAATGTCTTCATCCAGAGAGTGGCGACCCTATGGAATTCTCTGCCACAGAAAGTGGTTGAGGCCAAAACATTGAATGTTTTCAAGAAGGAGATAAGGGATTGAAGGATATGGGGAGAAAGCGGGAACAGGGAGAAGCCATGATCATTTTGAATGGTGGAGCAGGCTCAAAGTGTTGTATGACTTCCTCCTTATCCAGTATCATATGTTTCTATGCACTGCACCAATTAGTGGGAGTCATATTAGTTGGAGGGGGGGGTTAGTCATCAGAGAGAAAGGAATAGACAGGTAGAAGAGAAAAAGGTAATTGGAGGTGTCTACGAGTAGTAATCCCCGGAAGTGTCAAACCCAGTGTAGGTGAGGGAGTGTGACAACAAGCCTTAATTCAGTCCAGTCGGACAGGTTTCATACAATCATACAGTATAGACCAGACCCTTTAGGCTATGGAGTCTGTGTTGCCAAAAATATACTACCACTTACACTAGTCCTACTTTCCCGCACTAGGCTCTTGGCCTTGAATGTTATGACCCTTCAAGTGTTTATCCCAGGATTTTTTTAAGGTTATGAAGTTATTCTCCCATTCCATACCCCCACCACCCTTTGGGTGAAAAAGCTTTTCTTTAAATCCTCTGTAAACCTCCTGCCTTTCACATTCCCCCTTGTTCTGGACCTTTTGACTAAGGGGAACTGCTGCTTTCTATCCAACCTGTCCATGCCCCTCATAATCTAATAAAGCCCAATCAGGTCCCCCTCAACCTTCTCCCCTCCAGAAAAACAACCCGAGCTTATTCAGCCTCTCTTAATCCTGAGATGCTCTATCCCAAGCAACATCCTCTCCTCTGCACCCACTCCAGGTTTGTAATGTGAATTCGGTCACTCCTTATGCCTCACCTGAGATCCAAGATTGAGCTGCTCAGGGCTGAGAGGAACTAGCAATGGGAGGGGAACAATCCGGCTGTTGTGGTCCATTTTGGCACCAATGACACTGATAAAACTGGAAAAGAGGTTGTACATAACTGGTGTGAGGAGCTAGGCCCCAAATCGAGAAGCAGAAACAGCAAGGAATTAATAAAAGATGACTAAAAGGAATGTGAGAGAAAGTTGGCCAAAAATATAAACCAAGTTTTTCCAGATATTTACGAAAGAAAAGAGTTAATAAAGAAGATGCTGGTCCTGTAGAAAATGAGTCTGGAGAATTAGTAAAGGAAGACAAAGAAATGGTAGATGAATTGAACAGATATTTTGAATTGGTTTTCACTAGTGAGGATACAAATAGTATCCTGGAAATGGCAGTGAATCAGAAATTGAGAGGGAGAGAAGAGCTCAAGAAAATTACAATTATCAGGGAAATGGTACTGAGTAAATTGTTGCAATTGTGAGTTGACAAGTCCCCAGATTCTGATGGTTTTCACCCTAAAGTCTTAAAAGAAGTAGCTAGAGAGATCGTTGAAGCACTGGTTTTAATTTTGTAAAACTCATTCAGTTTGGGGAAGGTTCCTTTAGATTGGAAAACAGCTCATTTATTCAGGGAGGCAAAAGCAGGAAACTATAGGCCAGTTAGCTTAACCTCTGTCACAGGGAAAATGTTAGAAGCTATTATCAAAGGCATGATAACAGGACAAGTTGAACGTAATCAGACAGAGCTAACATGGGTTTGTCTAAAGGAAGCCGTGGTTAACTAATTTGTGGAGGTCCTTTGAAGAAGTACCTTGTGCTGTAAATACAGGGGAACCAGTAGATAACCTGTGCTGAGATTTTGAGAAAGCATTTGACAAGGTGCTGCAACAAGATTATGGCAGAAAATAAAAGCTCAAGTTGTAGGTGATAAGATATTGGCATGGATAGGAGATTGGCTGGTTATCAAGAAGCAGAGAGTAGGAATACATGGATATTTTTCAGGCTGGCAGCGTGTTTATGAGTGGTGTGTCACAGGCATCAGTGGTAGGGCCTCAGCTCTTCAAAATTTATATAACTGATTTGGAAGAAGGGACTGATGGTATGGTTTGTTCTTGACACAATGTACACAGGGGTGGCACAGTGGCTAGCACTACAGCCTCACAGTGTCAGGGATCTGGGTTCAATTGCAGCCTCAGGTGACTGTCTGTGTGGAGTTTGCATGTTCTCCCCGTGTTTGCGTGGGTTTCCTCTGGGTACTCCGGTTTCCTCCCACCGTCCAAAGACGTGCCAGTTAGGTGGATTGGCCATGCTAATTTGCCCTGTGGTGTCCAGGGATGTGCAGGATAGGGGGAAATGCAGAATTACAGGGATAGGCTGGGATAGTGGGTCTGGGTGAGATCTTCTTCGGAGGGTTGGTGTAGACTCAGTGGGCTGAATGGCCTCCTGCTGCACTGTAGGGATTCTATATTCAATGTACAAATGTGAGTTGTGAAGGGGACATAAGGAACCTACAGAATGTTATGTTTTATTGCAAGGGGAATTGAATGCAAGAATAAAGAGTTTCTGATTCAGTTACATAGGGCATTGGGGCTGCATCCAGAGTACTGTGTACAGTATTGGTCACTGTACTTACTGAAGGATGTTAATACATTGGAAGCAGTTCAGAGAAGGTTTACCAGACTAATATCTGGAATGAACAGATTGCCTCATGAGGAAAGGCTAGAGATGTTGGGCCTATATCTTCTGAAGTTTAGAGAATCAGAGATGACTTAAATGAAATCTATAAAATCCTGAGGGGACTTGACCAAGTTGATGTGGAAAGGATGTTTCCTCTTGTGGGAGAATTTAGAACAAGTGTCATGGTTTAAAACTAAAAGACACCAATTTAAAACAGATGAGGAAGCATTTTTATTCATCTGGGTGTTGGAATTTTGGAGTTCACTTCCTCAAAAAACAGTGGATACAGTGTCTTTTAATGCAGAAGTAGATAGATTCTTGGTTACCAAAGGGATGAAAGATTCTCGGGGGATATGCAGGAATGTAGACATGAGGTTAAAATCAACCCAGCCGTAATCTTAAATGGTGCAGCAGGCTCGAAGGGCCAAGTGGCCTCCTTTTGTTCCTTGTTTGTATATTTATATCAGCTGGTACTGTGCTGCTCTGAGCCTAGAATGGTACCTAGTACCCTGTTCCCCTGCACCCCCACCCACTTCCCCATCGGGTCTGGGAAATCAGCTCGAAAGCAGTGGAAGCACTTTCTCAGATTGCATTCCGTGCCCGGTCATCTTTCGCCTCGGGCTGCATTCAAATCACAGGATCTAAAGTTTGTAAATTTCACATTCTGATTAATCTCCCTTGTTGTCTGTCTCTGTTTTGGATCTGGTGAATTTCAGTCAGCTTGGGAACTCCATTGGCCATTAAAGCCAGAATCTGGGCTGGAAGCTGAAGTCAGCATTAGAATACGTTAATTGAAGGAATGCCTGTCCCACGGGGGTTTCTGGTGTGGGAACAAACACAAACAAAGTTAAACGGAGGCAAAATACTGTGGTTGCCGGAAATCTGAAAGCAGCACGGAGAATTGTGGAGAAACTCAGCAGGTCTGGTTGCGATGCTGGAGAGAATTAACATTTCGAGTGTGAAGTGATTTGAGTTGTGCAGGTTGTGGCTAGCTTCCAGACACACCAGAATTTTTCATTTCTCTGACAGCCCACGCACTTTGACATTTAACTATATTGCAGGTTCACACCACACCCCCTCCTCAAAACAACTCAGGCAATTTCTGATTTCTGGTTTCTGATGAAGGGTCTAGGCCCGAAACGTCAAGCTTTCCTGCTCCTATGATGCTGCTTGGCCTGCTGTGTTCATCCAGCCCCACAGCTTGTTATCTCGGATTCTCCAGCATCTGCAGTACCTATTACCTCTGATACAATTTTAAGCCCACTGCGAAGCCTCTTCTAAGGATGCCTACCCTGAAGAAGTTACCCTCCTCCCTCCGGACAAACCTCAGGGAATCTCTCTCCCACTGCAACTCTCTCATAATCTCTTCGGCCTTGAAACTGCTCGACCACGTCCTGAACCCCATTTCTGATGAAGGGTCTAGGCCCGAAACGTCAAGCTTTCCTGCTCCTATGATGCTGCTTGGCCTGCTGTGTTCATCCAGCCCCACAGCTTGTTATCTTAGGCAAACATCTTTCGTTCAAACCGAGGCTAAAAGGACCAATTTTCTTTATCTCGACAAATTTCTCGACAACCCACGTCCCTCACGGGATTTTATTTGAAGCAAAATTCTACCATACAAGGTTACACATAGACTTTATTCCAATCACTTTGAAAACTGCCCAGGTCAAAATCTGTGAACTCAATCGCATTGCTGTCTCTAATCTGTCCCACATAAACACACACACTCACTCATACACACGCATGTACCTTCTCTTTCACACACAACCCCTTTCTCACACAATCACAAACCTTCCTTCCACACAACTTTTCACATACCCCACCTCTTTCTGACACACGCAGACACAGACACATACAGACAGACGCGCACACACACACACACGCACACGCACACAATCATAGAGATGTACAGCATGGAAACAGACCCTTTGGTCTAACTTGTCCATGTCAACCTGATAGCCTATACAAATCTAATCCCATTTGCCAGCATTTGGCCCATATCCCTCTAAACTCTTCTATTCATGTACCCATTCAGCTGCCTTTTAAATGTTGTAATCGTACCAGCCTCCACCATTTCCTCTGGCAGCTGATTCCATACATGCACCACCTCTGCGTGAAAAAGTTGCCCCCTTAGATCCCTTTTAAACCTTTCCTCTCTCACTTTAAACCTATGCCCTCTAGCTTTGGACTCCCCCAACTCAGGGAAAGACCTTGTTTCTTTACCCTATCCATGCTCCTCATGATTTCATAATTCTCTATAAGGTCACCCCTCAACCTCCGACACTCCAGGGAAAATAGCCCCAGCCTATTCAGTCTCTCCCCTTAGCTCAAACCCCTCAACCCTGGTAACATCCTTGTAAATCTTTTCTGCACCCTTTCTAGTTTCAGCCTTACTGAAATCCATATAGATCACACCCACCATTCTCCCCTCATCAATCCTCTTTGTTATTTCTTTAAAAAACTCAATCAAGTTTGTAAGAATCGATTTCTCACGCACAAACCTATGTTGACTATCTCTAATCAGTCCTTGCCTTTCCAAATACACGTAAATCCTGTTCCCTCAGGATTCCATCCAACAACTTGCCCACCAACGATGTCAGGCTGACTGGTCTACAGCACCCTGGCTTTTCCTTAATACCTTTCTTAAATAGTGGCACAACATTAGCCAACCTCCAGTCTTTCACACCTTACCTGTGGCCCTCGATGATATAAATATCTCAGCAAGGGTCCCAGCAATCTCTTCTCTCACTTCCCACAGAGCTCTAGGGTACATCTGATTGGGTCCCAGGGATTTACCCACCTTTATGTGTTTTGAGACATTCAGCACCTCATCCTCTGTAATATGGACATTTTTCAAGATGTTGCTGTTTATTTCACCACATTCTATACCTTCCATATCCTTCTTCACAGTAAACATTGATGCAAAATACCCATTTATTATCTCCCCCATCTCATGTGGTTCCACACATCGGTGGCCTTGCTGATCTTTAAAGGGGCCCTATTCTCTCCCTAGTTACCCTTTTGTTCTTAATGTATTCATAGGATCCCTTTGGATACTCCTTAACCAAAGCTATCTCATGTCCCCTTTTTGCCCTCCTGATTTCCTTCTTAAATGTGCTCCTTATGCCTTTATATTTTTATAGGGTTTCACTTGATCTCTGCTGTCCATACCTGACAAATGCTTCCTTCTTATTCTTGACCAAAGCTTCAATCTCTCCAGTCATCCAGCATTGTCAGTACCTATCAGCCTTGCCCTTCACCCTAACAGGAACATACTGTCTCTGGACTCTCATCATCTAATTTTTGAAGGCTTTCCTTCACACTATGGCAGTCCCAGTCTATGTTTGGAAAATTAAAATCCCCTCCCATAACCATTCTATTATTCTTGCTGATAACTGAGACCTCCTAGCAAATTTGTTTCTCAATTTCCCGCTGACTACTGGGGTGTCTTTAGTACAATCCCAATAAGATGATCATCCCTTTCTTATTTCTCAGTTCTACCCAAATAACCTCCCTGGATGCATTCCCAGGAATATCCTCCCTAAGTACAGCAGTAATGTTATCCTTAATCGAAAATGCCATTCCCCCGCCTCTTGCCCCCACCCCTATATCCTTCCTATAGCATCTATACCCTAGAATATTAAGCTGCCAGTCCTGTCCATCCCTGAGCCACGTCTCTGTAATTGCTATGATATTCCAGTCCCATGTTACCAACAAGCCCTGAGTTCATCTGCCTTACCTGTTAGGCTTCTTGCATTGAAATAAATTCAGTTTAATTTATCAGTCCTACCTCATTGTCTGCTTTGTTCTTGCCTGCCCTGACTGTTTGACTTACTCATTTCCCCAACTGTACCAGTCTCAGACTGATCTCTTTCCTCACTATCTCCTTGGGTCCCGCCCTCCCCTTCCTAGCTTAAATCCTCCTGAGCTGCTGTAATAAATCTCCTGGCCATTATATTAGTCCCCTTCCAATCCAGGTGCAATCAGTCCCTCTTATACAGGTCAATTCTACCCCAGAAGAGATTCCAATGACCCAAAAATGTGAATCCTTCTCCCCTGCACCAGCTCCTCAGCCACGCATTCATCTGCTCTATCCTCCTATTCCTACCCTCACTGACTCGTGGCTCTGGGAGTAATCCAGATCTGACTACCCTTGAAGTCCTTTTTAAATTCCTGCCAAACTTCCTATATTCTCTCAGATTCTCGATTATCTCCTCCTATGTGATTAGTTCCAATGTGTACAACAACCTCCTGCTGGTTCCTCTCACCTTTGAGAATATTCTGAACCCTCTCCAAGATATCTTTGACCCTGGCACCAGGGAGGCAACATCTCATTCTGGTGTCTCGCTGTCGGCCGCAAACCTGTCTGTGCCTCTGACTAGAGAGTCCTCGACACAATTGACTGCTTGTAACCTGACATACCCCTAATTACATTAGAGCCAGCCTTAATACCAGAAGCCTGGCTGTCAGTGCTACATTCATCTGAGAGTCCATTACCCCTACAATTTCCAAAACTAGAAATTTGTTAGAGATGGGGATAGCGACAAGAAACTCCTACATGACCTGCCTCCCTCTCCTACCTTTCCTGGAAGTCCCCCATCTACCTGACTGTATGTTCAGTTTATCTCCCTCCCTGCAACTGCCATCCATCACATCCCCAGTTCCTGTAAATCCCTTATTGCCTCTAACTTCAGATCCACCCAATCCATGCAATCCGATAGGATTCACAACCAAACACACTTCCTGCAGACGTAATCATCAGTAACATGAAAACTCTCCCTAATGTCCCACGTCCAATAGGAAGAGCACATCACTCTACTAAAAGCCATCTTTGCATCTTAACAATCTACAGACCCAGAAAATAGCACGAACTTACTGCTCTAAAAGACACTGCCCCAGGTTAACTTAGTACCTATGCTTTATATTTTTAAAGTTTAATCAAGAGACAGATCTCAATAAAAACACATAATAAAAATAGAACACATCTACTCACCAATGTAGATTTACAAACAAAAACTAGCCACTTAGCTGCTCCCCTGCTGTGATCTCCCCACACAGGTTTCTCCAAGATCAGCTGTGAATTTTGCTGTTTGTCTATTTTTCTTAGACGAACTCAGTTATCCAGAGGTACTTGAAATCAAACAGCAGGGACAGTAGCTGTGAAGGTTCATTGCTGGGTCAGACAGCAGTGTAGGTTTTTTTCTCCATTCATTCACCTCCCAGTAAGTGGTCACTGCCTTTGTCTCCCTTCCTCCTTTTTAAAAGTGCCGTTGTTTTGATCTTTTTCTCCAGAGTTCCAAAACAATGCAACACCTTATAAAACAGTAATTACCCCTCCTAGATTTGAGGAAATCAGCTCCAACACTGAAAATACCTCAAAAAGGAGCAGCTCGTACAGCCACAATTTTTTTTCCTGTCCTCCACCTTAGATTACCCATAATCCTACTTCATACACACCTCTCAAGAGCATGCGTGCGCACACATACACACATACAATCTCATTCACTTACACTATTTTTCACATCTGTCTCACACACAAACACACTCTTTCTCATGCTGTCTCACCCTTTCTCTCACACTGTCCGTCACCATAGATTCCCTCTCTCTCACACATACACATTCACACTCTTACATAATCTCTCTTTTTCACTCACACACACTTAAACACACTCTCTCACACACTCCAACACACTCTCACTCACACACACTCTCTCTCAACACTCACAGACATTCTCACACACACATTTCTCTCACTCTCAAACTCTCTCACACACATAAACACTCTCTTGCACACATAAACACTCACTCACGCACACATACTCTCTCACACACGCACACTGTCTCACTGAAATGAGGCGTTGGGTAAACATTGCCTCCTTTATTAAGTATCATCTGGTTAAGGGGAATGGTTTGCGTGGGAGTCAGCCTGTCTGACCCAGCTGGTTAACAGGGCCAGCTGCTATCTCCATCATTGTGAATGCTTGCTGCCATATATGATGTCCACTCTCTCTCATGGGTTGGCAGCCCTTCAGCTAGTGCGCAAGCAAAACTTCAGCTTCAAACCAAGAAAACAAGTTTCACGTGACAGCCCTGCACATGTGTTTCCGTTCTGTGTGAGAATGATCAGAAGGGAGTAGGTTTATATTCTGCAGCTCACCAACAACTCTCAGGACTGCAATAAAACCCCTGCAAGTGGCAAAGGTCAGGGCACAGCACAGTTCCAGAGAGTTGAACAGAGCTGACTGCCATTCATACTTCATAATACAATTATCATCTTACAAAGCCCTGTCATGCATTACAGAACAGCATTGGTAGAACAACACAAAGCATAGAACAGAAATAATACAACAGATTAATTTAGTAAGCAGCAAGTTATTGACAAACAGTTTATTTATATTGATCTGGTTCAATAGTAATTCAGCAAAGCTATAGTGTGTTGATCTGTCTATAAGTGAGTATGTGTGTGTGATTGTCAGTGTATACTTGTATAAATGTGAATATAAGGTATATGTGTAGGTGTGTACATGTGATGGGGTGTGGAGATCACAAGCAATAGCATATAACATAGTTAATTTGGCATAACACTCATAGGGGGTTTATCAAACACTGTCTGATCTACTGTATGTATCTGATTCTCAAAATTCAGAAACATCAATTTACCATCAACAAGAGGTTCCATGATGAATCCTGATTTGCTATTAGAACTGTTGGATATATATCTGCTGTCCACAACATTTGTGAATCTCATTTAGTTTTGGACAATAATTAGATTATTTAGTCCGTTACACTGTGTGTGGTTATGTGTTTAGGATTTTACATTACTTCCTTAGGCTTTGTGAAAGAATTGAATATTTAAGCAGTTGTTCAATCACAGGATACCTGGATTGATTTATGTTACACAGTGTTGTATTGTCTATAAGGAGTTAGGAGTTCATTATTAGGCAGGATCACCGATTCTATATGGGAGTGTTCCAGTGGGACCACATTCATAGCTGCACTGGAGAGTCAGATCACATAATACTGGCCTAAGCAAGTCTTCTCTAGGCAGTGTGGGAAGTTAGAACTAAAACAAATGCTCTAAGCTTCCAAGCTTAAGGTATGAAAATGACAGTCACAAAACAATCAGCACTTGTAACAATTATCTAACAGCTTTTAACTTTTCATTACGTTAATCATTTATGAAATCCATTCTTACTGGTATATGGTTAAATTCAGCTCTGTTGAGGTCCCACAGCATCCCTTGAATCTGACATTGAACATTTGAAGGCAGTTTTGTTGTTCATTGAACACCTAATTAGTGGTAAAGCAGTTTGGAATGTTCCACAGTCATATAAGTCTCTATATAAATGTAAGTCTGTCTCCCCTTAAAGAAGTCTCTCTACAATTGAGGTTGAGTAGTCAAACTGATGCTTTACAAAGCTGCTTTAGAAGGAGGGTGTAATTACGCTGTGACTCACTTATATGGGCAGTTTCCATTATAAATTTAGACATTGGGATTTACAATGGAAAACAGTTGACAGTATGAAGTAAAACCTCGCAGAAAGGTAGTGACACTGACACATGATTTTCAATATACATTCAAAATATCTGAGTTCCTCCCAGTGTCGTTCCCATGTGTTAGTTACAGGCAACTTCCAGAATGCACACTTTCAATTACAATATTCTTGAATTATGAATGTCATAGATCAATTTTGTGATTGCTACAATGCAAATATGAAAAACTAATTGTGAGCAGAGTATTGAATTTAAATCCAAATCCCTGGGTGTAATGGAAATGAATCATTAATACACTATTAAACTTTGAAATTTACTTGCATTCCCTGCTGTAGAACTAATTCATGAAGAAATCATTCTCTAAGTCGAAGAACTTTCTCATTGTGTGACTGCTTGTATTCCTCGTTATTAAAAACAGAAGGAAATTCTGCAGGATTCCAAACCGTACTATTAGGGGAACATAGGCCATAACATGCAAGAGAATTAATATATCAGCTAAAGTACCGTGAAACATATATTTTAAAATATCTTTGCATCTTTTCAACCAGCTTTGATCAGGTTACATTGAGTGGCTGGGAATGAATTTGGGAGGTTAATGAGTATGGCACATTAGGGGAGATGGTGGGGTAGTGGTAATTTCACTGGACTAGCAACCTTGCGGCACAGACTAATGCTCTGGGACCTTGGTTCAAATTCCACCAAGGAATTTAAATTCAATGAAAGGACCTGGGAGTCAAATCTAACAGCAGTAATTGTCACTAAAATCCATCAGGTTCCCTGACACTTTCTAGGGAAGTAAATCAGCTGTCCTTAAACTGTTTTGATCTACATGTGACTCCAGACCATTGATAATTTCCCAGATAACATTCAGGGACATTGTGGTATTTGCCACCTCTACCAGTGTGTGGCACTGGGTAAGGGTTGTTTGAGGGAGTTCACTGCCAGCATTCGTCCTTTGTTTAAGTTATGTCTGTAGTGATTAGTGATAGAGGATACAGCACCATACAGTATCTACAGCAGAAGCCGTGTCTTTAGATAAAAAGGTTCATTGTATGATAGCAATAATGTTCAGGCATAATTGTCAGGATCTTTAAAAGTTCTGTCTAGTTATGTGTGTTTGTCTTCCTCAGGCCCTTGCTGCTGATTGACTGATAATCCTTTTCCTTGTTACCAACAGATGTACATCGGAGGGAAGTTGCTGTTTGCTGACTACATTTTTAATGGGTACAGTAACAGCATGAAGGATCTGATGAAGCAGGTTACCAAAACGTATGATGACTACGCCAATGGCCGCCACCTACTGTATGACTTCAGGTTCAGGTATTTTATCAAATGTCTTTTTGTCAGCAGAATCGATGTTAACTTCAGTCAGCCAGCCGTTTGGTAATACTCCGACAGCACAGGAATTTCACGAAGGTTTGAAGAGGCAACATAACAAATGCAGTAATTTCTGTATCAGAGATAAAAGGTACTGCAGATGCTGGAGAATCCGAGATAACAA
>JAHRHZ010000091.1:12408365-12431973 GCA_024137785.1 Ginglymostoma cirratum | reverse complement strand
GTCAAGTTTTCCTGCTCCTATGATGCTGCTTGACCTGCTGTGTTCATCCAGCCCCATGCTTGTTATATCAGTAATTTCTGTAGTTGGCTTAGCAGATCCTGAAGATGCAGCGATACAGCAATGCTCATGAACGTACTCACTGGCTGTTCTAGTGGACCCAGTGATAGCGCAGTGCTCTCTAATGCACACACTGCTGATGCAGTGGACCCAGTGATACTGCAGTGCTCTCCAATGCACTCACTGGCTGTTCTTGAGACCGAATTTCTCACTTTAGTTTTTCATCTTGAGTTGGAACTGTTATTTAAGACTTCCCCAGGGAGCAGTGGGAAAACAATCAGCCTTTCCCATTCTTTCCCGCCTACTCACATCCACAGCTCATTTTGGCTGTTCCTGGGCAAAGTCTGACTGTGGGAACTTAAAGAAAAGGGCCTCAGTTTACAAACTTTACGTCAGCAAAGAGAGGGTGGCCTCAATTCTAAACCCCTCCCCCCCCCCCAGAATGATTGAGGTTTCTGGTAGCTGGAGCAGTCTATAATAAGTCTAGGTTGACGTCACTTGCTGTCCCTGCTCGGCTCCATTCCATGTGCTGAGCCAAGCCTTGTGGGAAAGCTGGGATATGCTGTCAGCAATGTCAGCACAGCACAGGATGGAATCTAACCCTGAGCAGAACCCAAGATTTCCAAAACCCAATGGTCAGTTTTACACAATAATGTTTAATCTAATTTACTACCTATCTGCAAGTACATGTGCCATACTAAATTCCCTCTGTCATACCATTGCCCAATAATCAACTCTTCCTCTCTGGCAGACCCTCGGGATTGCTACCAGTCTAATTCAATGGTTTCAGAGACGGCTGATGAGTTCAATGTACAATCTACAGACTTTTTTTATTCACTGATGGGATGTGGGTCTCATGGGCTTTATTACCCATCCCTAGCTGCCCTTGGGAAGGTGGTGGTGAGCTGCCTTCTTGAACTGCTGCAGTCCATGTACCGTAGCGCTGTCAGATATGGAGCAGATGGTGCTTGATGGTTGAATAGGTAAGGTGTTGGGAGGTTTATGTGTTCCCTCCAATGTCTCCACTTCACCTGTGTGTGTGTTCCCAATGAATTCTCTCAATGTGTTCAGTATCTTCCTGAACAAGCATCTCCCTTTGAATAGTCACAAGCCAGAGAGTCAGAGTCTGTTTCGACCTCTTTGATTTGATTTTGATTTTGATTTGATTTATTATTGTCACATGTACCTAGGTACAGTGAAAAGTTTTGTCTTGCGCACAGTACAGGCAGATCATACCATACAAAGTGCATAAGGGTAATAGAACAGAGCGAAGAATACAATTTTAGAGCTGCAGAGAAGGTGCACAATCAGTGAAATCAATATTAGATTTGAAATTTGAGAGGTCCATTTAGAAGTCTAAAAACAGTGGGGGAAAAGGCTGTCCTTGAAACTGTTGGTATGTGTGTTTAAGCTTTTGTATCTTCTGTCCTATGGAAGAATTTGGAAGAAATTATAACTAGGGTAGGAGGGGTCTTTTGATTATGTTGGTTGTTTTCCTGAGGCAATGGAAGGTGTAGATGGAGTCAATGGATGAAAAACTGGTTTGTGTGATGGACTGTACTGTGTTCACAACTCTAGTTTCTTGCAGTCTTGGGAAGAGCAATTGCTATACCAAGTCATGATGCATTAAGGTCAGATGCTTTCTATGGTGCATCTATAAAAATTGGTAAAAATCATAATGGATGTAGGGAGGCAATGGTCCAGTGGTATTATTGCTGGACTGCTAATCCAGAGACCCAGATAACATTCTGGGGACCCAGGTTCGAATCCCACCATGGCAGACAGTGGAATTTGGAATTCAATAAAAATCTGGAATTAAGAATCTAATGATGAGCGTGAATCCATTGTTGATTGTTGGGAAAAACCCATCTGGTTCACTAATGTCCTTTAGGGAAGGAAACTGCCATCCTCACCTGGTCTGGCCTACATATGACTCCAGATCCACAGCAATGTGGTTGACTCTGAACTGCCCTCTGGGCAATTAGGGATGGGCAATAAATGCTGCCTAGCCAGTAACACCTTCATCTCCTTAATGAATAAAGAGGATATGTTGAATTTCCTTACCCTCCTGAGGAAGTAGAGATATTGCTGTGCTTTCTTGACCATAGCATTAACATGGATGGACCAGGACAGATTGTTGGTGATCATCACTCCCAGGAACTTGACACTCTTGACCATCTCCATCTCAGCTTCACTGATGTAGACAGGGGCATGTCCTCCACCTTCCTTCCTGAAGCCAATGACCAGCTCTTTCGTTTTGTTGGCATTGAGGGAGAGTTTGTTATCTTTACACCATGCCACCAAGCATACTATCTCTTCATGGAGGCTTTGGATATATATCTGAAGTGTTGGTGTTGTCCTCCTGCAGGTACTGAGTTTCATGTCAAGCAGTTTCTTTGGGAATCTGGTGTCACAAGCACAACTGACAGGTCTTGCTAGTGGAGCTGGTTTGGACCGATTAACTTGGGAAAGGATGCTGCTGTTAGACTGCATTTAAACAAAATTTTAAAATCCAGTTATTACCATCATTCAAAAACTATCCAATGCCTTTCACTATGGAAAAATCACAAGGAAAATCTTTTTTGCCCAGAGGTGGTGGGAACCTGGAGTATACTTGGAGGGTAGTTGAGGTGGGAAACCTCAGAACCTTTACAAAAGATGAGCACTTGAAATGTCAGAACATTCAAGGCTATGGGCCTAGTGCTGGAAAGTGGGACTAGTGTAGTTCTGGCAGTACAGACTTAATGGGCCAAAGGGCGGTTCTGTACTGTCTGATTCTATGAGAACAATCTAGGTTCTTTAATCTCTCCTCCTAACTCAGATTCCTCATTCCTGGGATGACTCCCGTATATCAACACTGACACCACTTCAATATTTCACATCCTTCCCAAAGTATGGTGCCTAGAATTGGACACTTTATTCCAGTTAGGACAAATGATTCACAATATTTTCCTTCCTTTGTACTCCATGTCTCTGTTTATAAACTTGAAGATCCCATGTGCCTTTTTTTATTGTTAAACAGCCTTCACATTTTGCCCTGTCAAGTTCAAAGATTTGTGTAAGTTCTGGTCTGGTACCTCCGCCCCTCATTTTAAACTCATACTGATTGCATTTATATTGCACCTCCCCACTCTTCCTTTCAGAACAAATGCTTAATTTCGCCACTACATGCTCTTGAAGTTTGTTAATATCCATAGCAAAATCAGGATATTTGTTCAGCCCCTTTAACATTTAAAAGACCTGACTGGAAGAGAGCCAATAAGAATGGTTCAAGAAAGTATTAGTGTCGCTACCCCTGGACTGGGAGGCCTGGGTTCAAGTCCTACCTGCTCCAGAGATGTGTAGTAACATCTCGGAACAGATTGATTAGAAAAAAATTGGTAAAACGTTCAGGCAGATGACCAGAAACCTGGCCAAAAAGAGATTATTAAGGACATGAAGGAAGAAAGTAGAACAGAAATTAAAGGCTGGAAGATTTTGGGAGGGAATTCCAGAATTTCAGGTCCCTGCAGATGAAGGCACAATAACCATTGGTGACTAAAGACTGAGATGCACCAACTTCTCAGTCATTGTGGTATTCTGTATGTGGAATTCTATCAAAATGTCAGGCAAATTTTGTTAACCATGGAGGACTTTGCTTGAATCATTTGTGATGCTGTATCCTGAATTATTCAAAAGTTAAATGAGTACAATGGCTACATCATGAAGAGGTTCCTTTCCATGGTGAGAAACTGTTCCAGATTAGAATCATAGAATCTTTACAGTGTGGAAACAGGCCATCCAGCCCATCAAGTCAGCACTGAACCTCTGAAGAGCATCCTAGTCAGACCCACCCTCCCTACCCTATCTCTGTAACCCTGATATCCCATGGCTAATCCACCTAGCCTGCGCATCCCTGGATGATGTGAGCAATATAGCATGGCCATTCCACCTAACTTGGACTTATTTGGGCTTGGTTTCTGTTTGCCCAGTTTGGGGAATTTCCCTACCCTGTAATAGTCGATAATGTACCACAACTAAGAAACAATCACTGTGGCTCAACAGTAGAAGTCAATCAACTCTTGACAGCTCCATGACCGTGTTCTTAATGTTGTGTCACTATTGAATGCTCGTAAAGTTACTGGTGCTCAGAGTATCACTTCTACCAGCCTTTGAGATAATAGTAAGTGTCAAGTCCCAGATGATTCTGGGTGGAGTTGAGAGGAAGACAAAACAGGAACAAAGCAATGTTCCAATCCAGACACTTAAGAAGGAACTTGGGATTGATCAAACTGAAGAACACTGGAAAAATAGTTTAGAGTTTGTACAGTGTTGACCAGACAACCAATAGAGATAAATGTCTCAGGTAGCAGCAAAGAACGGGAAAGGGCAAAACAGGAATAAATCAAAAACAAAAAGAAGAACTGGGGGACACAGTTTGAAAATTAGAGGTCTCCCATTTGAATTAGAGATGAGGAGAAATAGCTCCTCTGAGGGTCTTGAGTCTGTGGAATGCTCTTCCTCAGAGAGACGATATCATTGAATAGTTTTTAATGTTCTTTTTTCTCTATTCATTTATGGGATGTGGGTGTCGCTGGCTGGCCAGCATTTATTGCCCATCCCTAGTTGCCCTTGAGAAGGTGGTGGTGAGCTGCCTTCTTGAACCGCTGCAGTCTTCCTGCTGTGGGTTGACCCACGATGCCATTAGGAGGGGAATTCCAGGATTTTGACCCAGCGACAGTGAAGGAACGGCGATATATTTCCAAGTCAGGGAGTCACATTTTTAACAAGGGAGTCAAAGGGTTTCAGGGAATATGGAGTCAAGGACAAAATCATGGCAGCCTTGACCGTGTCAAGTGGTGGAGAAGGTCACAGGGGTCAAATGGCCTAATTCTGCTCCTAATACAAACGTAACTCAGCAGAGACGGAGGGGGACCTATTTAGCAGAAGGTTAGATATTGGAGAGTACACATCATCAAGATCTCTAACACAAGGGACGGTCACACAGTCACTGACAGTACAATACAGTCCATGTCTCCTATTGATTACTTCCAACGTGGTTTACTTAAAAAATAGATTGGCTGAGAAGGTAGGCACGGTCACCTCCAGCAGCACTGAGCTTCTTGGGTACTGCCCTGGAGCATCAGCATAGACTCTCTGAGGCCAGGCCTGGAAACTGAACCAGCTCAGGGCTGAGATTGTCACTTGATTGAGACACAGTTGACTCTCTCTAATACACTATCTATGAGGAAACTGTTGTGTGATATACTGTGAAACTGCCATTAAGTGGATGAAATAAACAATCTATAAATTACGTGACTGGTCAGAATTGCTGCCAGTTTGTTAAGGTTAGCTTTTATGTGGGTGTTGCTATATAATGAATCAGGCTTCTGTTTTCCCACTGCTGATGATAACTAAGTATTTTGATGCTTACGTTGGTGTTTAAAAACCCTTCTGTAATTTCTTTTCACTTAACAAAGTATAATACGTCATGTGGCAGTAACTAGATGTCCAATCATTCCTAACTCCACTGTGGAAGACGACTGTTTATTGTAAGATCTTTTCAAAGACTTGCTGAATCAAATCATTAATCTGAAACATGTTATCGACAAGTCTTATCTCCTTTCCCCAGTTCTGTTGGACCCGCGTTGCCAAGTACCACAGAGGATGACACATCGCTGCAACGTCAGTCTGATCAGAGTGCAAGACCCAAATCAGAAACCTCTATTAAGCCAGCCATATGCATCTTTCACTCTGCTAACAGGTAAAAAGCATGGATTCTGGATGCCATGGGAATGGGAATGGGGGTGGGTGCCCACTATGCAAACATATCAGCTGTTACGGTACTGAGGCAAAGTCTCAGCCATTGTTCCTGGTATCCCGAGTTACATAATCTTGAGCCAGTAAAGTGACGATGAGTTTAATGTAATTAACCAAGAGAAAGGTAGTGTAGTTTTCCGACAGCTGTACGTCTAATGACTTACATCTTAGATGAACAATAACACCAGAACTGGACAGCCGGGGAGAGACCATTCAGCCCATTTTGCCCTTACCAACACTTTGCTATTACAGCCCAATCACTGAACCAATCATTGTCCACTCTTCTTGTGATCTTGCTTTTTTTGTTTCAAATATTTGCCCAACATTTCCTTAGAAAGGTGAATGGTCACTGCCTGATCACTTTCAGCAACAGTTCCCAGGTGCATGAAGCCTGTTCATGAAGACTGTAACTCCTGATGGACTCACAGTCACTATCATAACCTGATGCCCCTGTGTTAATGAGATCCCAACCACATTTCATAGAATCGTATAGTCCCTACAGTGTGGAAACAGGCCCTTTGGCCCAACAAGTCTACACCGACCCTCCGAGCATCCCACCCAGACCCCTTCCCCTATAACCCACCTAATCCACACATCCCTGAACACTATGGGCAATTTAGCATGGCCAATCCACCCAGCCTGCACATCTTTGGACTGTGGGAGGAAACAGGAGCACCTGGAGGAAAATTTCCTACACACTTAGTCTGAATCATTGTAATATATGTGTTCATTTTTCTCGGCACTTACTGTGCTCCTTGGGAAACAAATCCAATATCTCACAAAGAAGTCTTCCTCCTGGTATTATCATCTTGTGATTTTTTTTTACCGTCTCATTAGCTTCAATGCTTTTTCTACAGTCACATGCCCTAAATGCACACTCCTTTATGGTGGTCTAACTTAAACTTTGCATTAATTTCTGAATATTTATATTTTTGTATATTCCCCCCATTTTATTAAAACTTGCTGCCTTGTCATTTTGATGGTTGTCACCATTTGGGAGGGTTTAGACCTGCCCATACCTGGCTGTTGAAAATCAACAGTGCTCCTTGTCCAGACCCTACAATGATGCCGACTCCCTTGTCCATTTGCTCATCGTTTGCCTTCCCAGTTGTCATGTTCCTGTGGTTGTGTTTTACCAGTTTTGCCAGTTCAATAGCCTGTCCTCACTCTATAGGCAGGTCGGGGTTCGCTGTAAGCAAATCTGGAGATGGACCAGTGATTCCGATGGGTGTCAATGTCTATGGGATAGGGAAGGAGGGGGAAAGTGGGAGGGTAGGTGATTACAGAAATAGCAGCACTCCCCACAGTCCAAACCCTTTATAAACACTTAACTGTCCCCATCAATGCCCAGCAAGTCAGAGCAGTATCTGTGCTGTGAAGAGCCAGCAGCAAGAGTGGAGGACGGGCAGAAAATAGGAGAATGCAGTCATGTCCCAGAATCAGATGCAATCTTTCTTTTCTTTTCCAGGGCTGTAACCATCCAGGATTTCATCGCTTTTAGCTTGACCCAGAGAAATATTTGTTGCGATGCAGAGAGAATTCCAGTGGAAACAATGGAAAGCATGCTGGAAAGCTGTTTCCGAAGACCCAACTGAGAGCTGTCTGAGGCATAAGCAGAGAACTATTGCTTGTACATTGTAGATAGAATACGTCAGCTAGTGTACTTTCTACAGTTCCTACCTGATAACAATCACTGTTAAACTGTTGTTAGTTCTGACCAAATATAGCAGGAAGAAATGTTGTACTGCTCAAGAGTTCCATGTTATCCTTAATCTTAGCCAACAAACATTTTTAAGATTACCACAATCACATTCAAAACTCAGGATCTGAGGGGGCAGAAGATGTTGCCTTTCCTGAGAAGAATGCCTCAGGTTGATCAGTAAAGGCACATTACCCCAGGGATCACCACTAATGACACATTCACTGAGGGGCCATCACTAAAGTCACATTTGCCCAGGGACCATCATTCAATACACATTCACTGAGGGACCATCACAAAATGCACGTTCGCTGAGGGACTGTTAATGGACATACATTCACCCAGGGTCCATCACTGAAGACACATTTGGACTTCCGCAGCTGCGATTCCATATATTTTGGCCTTTGGCACAAATCATCAGTTGACATTCCAGGACTCAGTGCTCCAGCCTGTTTCATGACTGTGTATACCATTTCATTCTACATTAGCAAAAGCCAACTCCCTCCCACATTCCTAATGAAGTCTGCTTTAATCTAATGTTCCCTAAACCAGTCCTGGAACACAGCTATGCTTCCACTATTCGGTCCAGACTCCTCACCACAGCACTGAAACCAGATTGTGCAAATGCACAGATTTTTTTCTAATTCACTCATGAGATGTAGGCATTGTTGGCTGGGTCAGCATTTATTGCCTGTCCCTAGTTACCCTTAAGTAGGAGGTGGTGAGCTGCCTTCTTGAACCGCTGCAGTCCATGTGCATGCTGTAGGTTGACCTACAATGTCCCTAGGGAGGGAAGTCCAGGAATTTGACCCAGCGACGCTGAATGAGCAGTGATGTATTTCCAAGTCAGGATGGTGAGTGACGTGGAGGGGAACTTGCAGGTGGTGATGAATCTACATTTGTGTCCAGAGTTAATACTGAGGACTCCCAGCACTATTGCCTCCCAACTGAATATCACTGTGCTGCCACCTCTGCTGAGTCTGTCCTCCTGGTGGGATAGGGAAATGTGTTGGTCGTGTCTGGGACATTGTCTGTAAGTTATGAGATGTAAGTATGACTATTTCAAGCTGTTGCTTGACTAGTCTGTGAGACAGCTCTCACAATTTTGGCACCAGCCTCCAGGGTATTAGTAAGGAGGACTTTTGCAGTGTTGACAGGGCTGTTTCTGCCATTAACTTTTCCATTGTCTAGGTCAATGCCAGATGATCCATCTGGTTTCATTTTTTATTTTGTTGAGATTTTGTAGTGATTGATACAACTGAGTGGCTTTCTGGGCTATGTCAGAGGGCAGCTGAGAGACAACCACATTGCTATAGGTCTGGAGTCACAAGTAGGCCAGACCAGGTAAGGATGGCAGATTTCCTTCACTATATTAGGAAGCCAGATGAGTTTTTTTCCCTAACAATTGGCAGTGATGTCATAGTCATCATTAGATCCTTAATTCCAGACACTTTGAATTAAAATTCCACCATCAACTATGGCAGGATTTAAACCCAGGTGTCCAGAACATTAGGTGAGTTTCTGGATTAACAGTCTAGTGATAATGCCACTAGGCCATCGCTTCCCCAGATACTGAGCCTCTTCCATTTTAGTGCCATCTTTGACATTGTCAACCACACTCTCTTCTAGTTTGCCTTCTACATATTCCATTATAAATGCCTTGTCCTCCGATACTATTTGGTAATACTTTCAATTTAGTCTACAATATTCGCTCATCGACATTATCAGACCAAAGGCAGATAGAGTGGCCACTTTGTTGACAACCTCAGTTCAGTTCACCTTGTGACCTTTAATCTCGAGTTACCTGATATGTTAATTTTCCATCTCCTCTACTGAGATCCCTTTGTCCTCAGCTTTGTGCAGTTTTCCGGTGAAGCTCAAAGTACAAGACCTCACCTTGAGACTAAGCACCATACAACCTACCACACTCAACACTGAATTCAACATTTTCAAACCTTTCCACCTCCCCATCTGTTGCCTTTTCCTTTGGTGTTGATTTTACTTTGTCTCACTCTTTTGGACGGTAACTGTTAATTGTTCTGCCATTCACATCTCCTCTAGATATTTCTTCCCCTATTTTTTATTCCTTCCTGATACGTGTGAGTGGTTAGGTGGGCCAGCATTTATTGCCTGTCCCTAATTGCTCTGAAGAAAGTTGTGATGAACTCCCTTGCTCTATTACCACTCTCACTGGTCTTGCACCATTAACCATTTAAAAAAAAATTAATGTCTCAATGTTCCTTTTACAACTGTCACCCCCTTCCTCTAATTTAAAACCTGTTAAATCCCTAACTCTTCTCTCACTGTCAATTCTGTTTCTGTCTCTCCACAGAGACCTGCAGAGTTTCTCCAGCACTATGTTTTTATTTCAGATTTCCAGCATCTGCAGTATTTTGCTTTTGCATCAGCCTTGGCCTCATCCTGTGTATTAATAACACGCTAACCCTTAGCAATGTTTGAAAGAAGCACATAGAAGGGAAGGAATGAATTTGCATTCACCATGACCTTGGGCCACAAAGACTGAGTTCCACCTGTGTAACTTCACCCAATTCTAACCTCCCTCCGTTCCTTAGCTGCTGAAACCCTCATCAATGTTTTTGTTACCCCTAAACTTGACTATTCAAATTCTGTGGAGTCCCATCTTCCAGCCTCCAGCATCTTGAAGCCATTTGAAACCCTACTGCCTAAATCCTAACTCTCACTAAATCCTGTACACTTGTAACCTTGCTGGCTGACATTGGGTCCCAGTTAAGCAATGCCTCAATTTTAAAACTTTTGTTGTCATTTTCAAATTCCTCCCTGCTCAACCCCTCTCTGTTTCCGTAACCTCTTCCAGTTCTAATGACCCACTGAGATCTTTTGCATTCCTCCAATTCTGGCCTCTTGAGAATCACCATTGACAAGAATTTCTTTAGCTGCCAAGTTTTGGAATTCCTGACCTATGTGGCTCGACAACACGAACTCCTCTTGTCAATGATGTGTAAACTTACACCGTCCCATCTCCCTCAGTTTAAAACTTTGATTGATTTTACCTTGTTAAATCAAAATGTATCATTTCACACCTCCCTGTGTTAATTTCCTGACCATTTTGCTAGGGAATTGAACAGTCTCCCTCTGTTCTTTTCCAATGTGTTCCTTTCTGCTTCAGTGTTTGCTGCATTTCTGGGTTCAGTATCATCTGCCAAATGTAGTACAATGGACTTTGAACCCAGGTCTAAGTCATTATGCAGAAGCTGCAGTCTGAGAGATGAATGGTGGGTGGGTGAGCTTAATCAGCTGAGAGTCTAAAGAAACCAGGTTCTTGCTGCAGCAGCATTCAGCTCTTCAGTTTCAAAGGGCAGCTCAATTTTCTTGACTACAAGTGTCTGAGAGCTCATATGCATGCATTTCCATCTCATTAAAACTGAAATTAAAGTTGTCCTTCTCAATTAACTTCTATCCAATTGAGAGATCCCTCCTTTCAGATATGACTGCATATAACAGGTATGTATCTGTGATAATAAGGTGTAGAGCTGGATGAACACAGGAGGCTAAGCAGCATCAGAGGAGCAGGAAGGCTGACGTTTCAGGCCTAGACCCTTCTTCCACTGCGAAGTGCAGTTCCTACTATCTCTGTATCTGTGACCTTCAGGTTTTCTTGGACTATGGGGTAAATATTTGCTGCTTTCCCCACATTGTGATACGTGATGTTTGTAACATGTTGCAGCATTAGGTGTTCAGGTACAAAATGGTGAAGGGGAGGAGTCTGGCTGTGTTTGTGGGCCATCTTAAAGCCTCAAGGGCTAAGAGGAGGGAGATTGAAAGACATGTTAAAGCTCAGACTGCTAAAGGGAGGGAGGATCAGTGGGGCAAGGATGGAACATGATCTAAATGGGGGTGATATCAGGCAAGGTTGGGACATGGTCTATCCAGGATGGGGTACTCATTAGCAAGGAAGAGTCACAGGGTGCCTAGGATGTGTACCTTGCTGCAGGAAACTCATTGGAGATATTGGATCTGGTAGGGTAAGAGTTTGAAGGTCAGGGAGTGTAAGGTCTTGTAGAGGGCTTCATGCAAGGTGATGGCGCAGGTGGCCTTATTGATAGGGGAGCAGAAGGCCCAGAGAGGCATTGGGACTTGGATCATTATGGATTCAGGGGACAAAATGGGGAAGTTAGTGAAAATGTGGATGGGGCCATTAGGGAACACAGGTGCTCGGGAGGGAATTTAATGGATGATGGGGAGGGTTGCAGTAAACATTTTCTTTCTGACAACAAATGTACTCTCACCTTCTTCAACTACTCAGGAATCTTGTTCGTTTTTAGAAAGGCAGAATCTGAGTGGGAAGAGATGTTTTGTTTTGGGTGAAGTTAAAAATTAGAATTTGGACTGAACAGGTATCTGTTGTAGAAGACAGTCAGGATCTGACAGAGTTAACTGACATCACAAGATAAGCTCTGATCCTTCAGGACATAAAGGACTGTTCCTGGGAGGAGAAAACCAGCAAACCAGTCTCCTGCATGCTTCAGTAATTGTTCTTAATGTTAAAAGCAGTAGTTAGTCATAATGTGTATTCACTCTAAGGTCAAGCTTGATGTTTCATAAAACACAAATATGTATACGTCAGATACAATGTAACTAGTTACTCAGGGATACATAATAAACCTATTTATTGTTCTTATCTTCTCCCTATCATATCAAGGGGTCATCCTTTCCTACAGTATTAGTAACTTAAGAATTTTATGAAAATTCAGCTAAGTGTCAATTTCGGGAGTTTCATGAATGGTTTCACTGCGTGAGCTGTCGTTAGTTTCCATATGCAATTCTCTACAGCCTGCCTCATTATGTATCACGCTCCTACATAGCTTGGAGATGTGGACTGTCTACAGCAGACACCTTAAGGCCCTGGAGCAGTACCGCCAATGCTGTCTCTGCAAGATCCTGCAAATCCACTGGGATGAAAGGCATACCAACACTAGTTGTCCTCAACCAGGCCAACGTTCACAGCATCAAGGCACTGACTACCCTTGATCAGCTACGACGGACTGGGCACATCATCCATGTGACTGACATGAGACTTCCCAGGCAGGTGCTCTACTCCCGGCTTCAAAATGGCAGGCGAGCCCCAGGTGGTCAGAGGAAGCGCTTCAATGATACCCTCAAGGCCTCACTAGCGAGGTGCGACATTCCCACAGACACTGGGAATTACTGGCCCAAGACCGTTCAAAGTGGAGGAGGAGCATCTGGGAAAGAGTCAAGCACCAAGACTTGCCATTGGGAAAAAGTGGAAGCCTGGTCAAAATGGCAAAAGGGGTGCACTGCCACATGCACCCCCTTCCTACAACCACCTTCTGCCACAAGTGTAACAGAGCCTGTGGCAGCCGCATTGGTCTGTACAGCCGCCTACGGACTCACCCTGAGAGTGGAAGAGAGTCATCCTCATCTGCGAAGGACACTGATGAATTAATGCCTCTCTCAATATCGTGAGCTCAGCAATGACAGAAGTACTTGCTGTTACCAGGATCTCTTGGCAATCCCAGTGCCAAGCCATTTTTAAAGCACAGCCACGAGCCAGATCAAATGCTGTCAGTAGGCACTGCCCTTCAACTTGGAAGAGGGTAATGTAAAAAGCCTCTGAGGGTACATAGGTGACACATGACTGCAAATGCAAGTTTACATTAGTAAATGTAATGCTACTTTACATCATTACTTGCTGACTGTCACTTAGTTGCAGCTACAAGAATAAGGCTACGCAGGTTAACCATCTTTAGTGCCACACCATCGTAGAACCCTGTCTAGAGAAGTGCTACTGTTTCCCTAAGGCCCAAGGTAGCCTAACCAAGGAGCCTGGTTGTTCAATGTGGGAGCATCACATGCTGGGAAGTCATCAAATGGTTGAAAACGTTAATCTTCATTCAACAACAGCAGAAATGAAGATCAAACAAACAAACAGACAAAAAAATTGGATTTGCTTCTGGAAATAGACAGAGGCTGCTCGCCTTTGGAGCAACAACCAATTTATAGTTAATGAATGATCAGTGCTACCTGCTGGCATTTATTGGAAGCAAGTGTCAATTAGCATGTGTCCAGGCTATAGTCCCATATGCTGCACCACTCTATCAACCATACAAGCTGTAGGGCAGTTAACTCAACTCCTTATTCCTGTGAAACAGCAGTATTTAAGTTTGCTTTGTAAAAGATATTGTCAATGTATATTTTTATCAAAAAATCTGAGAATGAGATGAAGGTCATGGGGTAGAGATTCCATCAATTATGCAATAATTTCAATGCAAATTTAACCCAAAATTGCACCCACTTTCAAAAGTCTCTTCCACAGCTGGCCTGTTCAAACTTATTTTTCATGTCTCTAAGCACAGAACCTGCTTTGAATTAGCACAACTGGGCAGGGATTTTAACAAGATAACAAGCATGGAGCTGGATGAACACAGCAGGTCAAGCAGCATCATAGGAGCAGGAAAACTTGACGTTTCAGGCCTAAACCCTTCATCAGAAATGGGGGAGGGGAAGAGGGTTCTGAAATAAATAGGGAGAGAGGGGGAGGCGGATAGAGGAGAGGATAGGAGGAGAGGAGGCAGACAAGTCGAAGAGGCGGGGATGGAGCCAGTAAAGGTGAGTGTAGGTGGGGGGGGGGGTAGGGAGGAAATAGGTCAGTCCAGGGAGGATGGACAGGTCAAGGAGGCGGGATGATGTTAGTAGATAGGAGATGGGGGTGTGGCTTGAGGTGAGAGGAAAAACAGGTTAGGGAGGTGGAGATGAGCTGGGCTGGTTTTGGGATGCGGTTGAGGGAGAGGAGATTTTGAAGCTTGTGAAATCCACATTGATGCCATTGGGCCGCAGGGTTCCCAGGCTGAATATGATTTGCTGTTCCTGCAGCCTTCGGGTGGCATCACTGTGGCATTACAGGAGGCCCAGGATGGACATGTCATCTGAGGAATGGGAGGGGGAGTTGAAATGGTTCGCGACTGGGAGGTGCAGTTGTTTGTTGCGAACTGAGCGCAAGTGTTCTGCAAAGCGGTCCCCAAGCCTCCGCTTGGTTTCCCCAATGTAGAGGAAGCCACAACGGGTACAGCGGATGCAGTATACCACATTGGCAGATGTGCAGGTGAACATCTGCCTGATGTGGAAAGTCTTCTTGGGGTCTGGGATTGGGGTGAGGGAGGAGGTGTGGGGGCAGGTGTAGCACTTCCTGCGGTTACAAGGAAAAGTGCCGGGTGTGGTGGGGCTGGAGGGGAGTGTGGAGCAGACAAGGGAGTCACGGAGGGAGTGGTCCCTCTGGAAGGCAGATAAGGGTGGGGAGGGAAAGATGTCTTTGGTGGTGGGGTCTGATTGCAGATGGCGGAAGTGTCGGAGGATGATGTGTTGGATCCGAAGGTTGGTGGGGTGGTATGTGAGGACGAGGGGGATTCTTTTTTGGTTATTATTGCAGGGACGGGGCGTGAGGGATGTGTTGCGGGAAATGCAGGAGACACGGTCGAGGGCGTTCTCGACCACTGTGGGGGGGAAGTTGCGGTCCTTGAAGAATAAGGACACTTGAGATGTACAGGAGTGGAATGTCTCATCCTGGGAGCAGATGCGGCAGAGGCGAAGGAATTGGGAATAGGGGATGGCATTTTTGCAGGAGGGTGGGTGGGAGGAGGTGTATTCCAGGTAGCTGTGGGAGTCAGTGGGCTTGAAATGGACATCTGTTTCTAGGTGGTTGCCCGAGATGGAGATAGAGAGGTCCAGGAAGGAGAGAGAAGTGTTGGAGATGGTCCAGGTGAACTTCAGGTTGGGGTGGAAGGTGTTGGTGAAGCGGATGAACTGTTCGAGCTCCTCGTGGGAGCACGAGGCGGTGCCGATACAGTCCTCAATGTAACGGAGGAAGAGGTGGGGTTTAGGGCCAGTGTAGGTACGGAAGAGGGATTGTTCCACGTAACCTACAAAGAGGCAGGCATAGCTTGGGCCCATGCAGGTACCCATGGCCACCCCCTTTGTCTGTAGGATGTGGGAGGAATTGAAAGAAAAGTTGTTGAGGGTGAGGACGAGTTCGGCTAAGCGGATGAGGGTGTCGGTGGAGGGGGATTGGTCAGTTCTGCAGGACAGGAAGAAGCGGAGGGCCTTTAGGCCATCAGCATGGGGAATACAGGTGTATAGGGACTGGACGTCCATAGTAAAAATGAGATGTTGGGGACCGGGGAATTGGAAGTTCTGGAGGAGGTGGAGGGCGTGGGTGGTGTCACGGACATAGGTAGGGAGTTCCTGGACCAAGGGGGTAAAAATAGAGTCTAGGTAGGTGGAGATGAGTTCGGTGGGGCAGGAGCAGGCGGAGACAATGGGTCGACCAGGGCATTCAGGTTTGTGGACAAGTTATTTTTGTGGATGTTAGTTTTAAAAACATTCCTCAATGTTCAAGGAGTAACTTCCTGCTGTTTGATTATGTGGGTTCGAGTAAGATTTCTGGAGAAGTCCCAGAGGATTAGAAAACTGCCAATGTAACACCTGTATTTAGAAAGGCAGGGAGACAAAAATAGTTAACTGTAAGTCAGTTAGCTTAACATCTATTGTTAGATTGTTACCTATATACTGGATGTAATAACAGAGACACATATATGATCAAGTAGCATGGCTTCATGAAAGCGAAATCACACCTGACATATTTATTAGTTCTTTGAGAAGTGACTGAGCAAGGTACATAAAGGCAAACCAGTAGATTTTAATATATTTGGATTTCCAGAAGGCATAAGGTTTCACACAAGGCTACTTAACAAGATAAGATTCCATGGTCTGGGTTTCTGTAGAAGTCATGTCAGCCTCAACATAGACTCATAGAGATGTATAGGACAGTTCAACTTGTCCATGCCAACCAGATATCCTAAATTAATCTAGTCCCATTTGCCAGTATTTGGCCCATATCCTTCTAAACCAATTCAAATACCCATACAGATGCCTTTTAAATGTTGTAATTATGCCAGCCTCCACCATTTCCCCTGGCAGCTCATTCCATACACACACCACCTTCTGCATGAAAACGTTGCCCCTTAGGTTCATTTTAAACCTTTCCCTTCTCACCCTAAACCAATGCTGTCTAGTTTTGGATTCCCGTACCCAGGGAAAAAAATCTTTGGCTATTCACCTTATCCATGTCCCTTTTGATTTTATAAACCTCTATAAGGTCAATCTTCAGCTTCCGATGCTCCAGATTAAATAGTCCCAGCATATTCAGCCTCTCTGTCCAGCTCAAACCGTCCAAACCCTGGCAACATCCTTGTAAATCTTTCCTGAACCTTTTCAAGTTTCACACCCTCCGTTTCTATTGCAGGGAGATCAGAATTGAACACAATATTCCGTAAGTGGCCTAACCAATGTCCTGTACAGTGGCAACATGACCTCCCAACACCTATACTTAATGAACTGAGCAATAAGGGCAAGCATACCAAACGTCTTCTTTACTACTTTGTCTACCTGTGACTCCACTTTCAAAGAACAATGAACCTCCACTGCAAGTTCTCTGTTCGGCAACACTCCCCAGGTCCTTACCATTAAGGTATGTAAGTCCTGCCCTGATTTGCCTTTCCAAAATGTAGTACCTCACACTTATCTAGATGTTATGTCGCCTCCCAGGTGCCAGGGTTAGGGATGTCTTGGATCGAGTCTTCAGGGGGAGGTTGACCAGCCAGAAGTCATGGTACACAGAAGTACCAATGACGTAGCTAGGAAAAGGGATGAGGTCCTGAAAAGTGAATAAAGGAAGTTAGGTTGGAAGCCAAAAGGCAGGACGAGCAGAGTAGTAATCTCAGGATTACTGCCAGTGCCACGGGCTAGTGAGGATGGGAATAGACAATGAGTGCAGCTGAACACATGGCTACAGAGCTGGTGTAGGAGAGAGGGTTTCAGATATGTGGATCATTGGGATACCTTCTGGGGAAGCTGGGACCTGTACAGGAAGGATGGGTTGCACCTGAACTGGAGGGGTACCAATATCCTGGGCAGGAGGTTTGCTAGAGCTCTTCGGGATGGTTTAAATTAATTTGGCAGGGGAATGGGAGCTACAGATCAGAAGATGGGGTAGCTGGTGTACAGGCAGATACACTATGCAGAGAGTCTGTGAGGAAGGATAGACAGTTGATAGAGAAAAGTTGCAGTCAGTGCGATGGGTTGAAGTGTGTCTATTTTAATGCAAGAAATGTCAGGAATAAGGGTGATGAACTTAAGAGCATGGATCAGTACTTGGAACTACGATGTTGTGGCCATTGCAGAGATTTGGTTAACACGGGGACAGGAATGGTTGTTGGATGTTCTGGAATTGAAATGTTTCAAAAGAGATAGGGAGGGAGGTAAAAGAGATGGGGGAGTGGCATTGCTATTCAGGGATGGTATCACAGCTGCAGAAAGGGAGGTTGTCGAGAAGGGTTTGTCTATTGAGTCAGTATGGGTGGAAGTCAGAAACAGGAAAGGAGCAGTCACTTTATTGGGAGTTTTCTATAGACCCCCAAATAGCAACAGAGACACTGAGGAACAGATTGGGAGGCAGATTTTGGAAAGGTGCAGAAGTAATTGGGTTGTTGTCATGGGTGACTTCAACTTCCCTAATATCGACTGGAACCTCCTAAGTGCAAATAGTTTGGATGGAGCAGATTTTGTCAGGTGTGTCCAGGAAGGATTTCTGACTCAATATGTAGATAGGCCGACTAGAGAGGAGGCCATATTGGATTTGGTGATTGGCAACGAACCAGGCCAGGTGTCAGATCTCTTGGTGGGAGAGCATTTCAGTGACAGTGATCACCACTCCCTGACCTTTACTATAGTCATGGAGAAGGAAAGGAGCAGATGGTATGGGAAAGTACTTGAGGGGGAGGGTGAATTATCATGCTATTAGGCAAGAACTGCGGAGCAAAAATTGGGATCAGATGTTCTTAGGGAAATGCATGACAGAAATGTGGAGGTTGTTTAGGGAGCAGTTGCTACAAGTGCTGGATGGGTTTGTCTCACTGAGGCAAGGAAAAGATGGTAAGGTGAAGAAACCTTGGATGGCAAGACATGTGGAACATCTAGTCAAGAGGAAGAAGGAAGCTTACTCAGGTTGAGGAAGCAAGGATCGGACAGGGCTCTAGAGGGTTACAAGGTAGCCAGGAAGGAACCGAAGAACGGACTTAGGAGAGCTAGAAGGAGATGTGAAAAAGCCTTGGCGTGTAGAGGATGGCCAGATTGAGGATAGGGCCGATCAGGGATAGTGGAGGGAACTTGTGCTTGGAATCGGAGGAGGTGGGGGGGTGGTCCTTAATGAGAACTTTGCTTTAGCATTCACCAGTGAGAGGGTCCTTGACATTTGTGAGGACAGTGTGAAACAGGCTGATATGCTGAACAGGTTGATGTTAGGAAGGAGGAAGTGCTAGAAATTTTGAAAAACATGAGGATAGATAAGTCCCCTAGGCTAGGCGGGATATACCCAAGGTTACTACAGGAAGCGAGGGATGAGATTGCTGCCCCTTTGGCGATGATCTTTGCATCCTCACTGTCCACTGGAGTACCAGATGATTGGGGGGGTGGCAAATGTTATTCCATTGTTCAAGAAAGAGAATAGGGATTATCCTGGGAATTACAGACCAGTCAGTCTTACTTCTGTGGTGGGTAAATTATTGGAGAGGATTCTGAGAGATAGTATTTATGATTATTTGGAAAAGCACAGTTTGATTAGAAATAGTCAGCATGGCTTTGTGAGGGCAGGTCATGCCTCACAATCCTTATTGAATTCTTTGAGGATGTGACAAAACACATTGATGAAAGTCAAGCAGTGGATGTGATGTATATATAGATTTTAGCAAGGCATTTGACAAGGTTCCCCATGGTACGCTCATTCAGAAAGTAAGGAGGCATGGGATTCAGGGAAATTTGGCTGGCTGGATAAAGACTAGGCTGTCCAATAGAAGACAGAGGTTGGTAGTAGATAGAAAGTATTCAGCCTGGAGCTCGGTGACCAGTGGTGTTCTGCAGGGATCTGTTCTGGGACCTCTGCTCTTTGTGATCTTTATAAATGATTTGAATGAGGAAGTGGAAGGGTGGGTTAGTAAGTTTGCTGATGACACGAAGGTTGGTGGAGTTGTGGATAGTGTGGAGGGCTGTTGTAGGTTGCAACGGGGCATTGACAAGATGCAGAGCTGGACAAAGAAGTGGCAGATGGAATTCAATCCAGAAAAGTGTGAAGTGATTTGTTTTGGAAGGTCAAATTTGAATGCTGAATGAAGGGTTAATGGCAGGATTCTTGGCAGTGTGGAGGAACAAATGGATCTTGGGGTCCACATCCATAGATCCCCCAAAGTTGCTACCCAAGTTGATAGGGTTGTTAAGAAGGCATATGGTGTGTTGGCTTTCATTGGCGCGGGAATTGAGTTTAAGAGCCGTGGTTATGTTGCAGCTCTGTAGGACCCTAGTTATACCAGACTTGGAATATTGTGTTCAGTTCTGGTCCCCTCATTGTAGGAAGGATATGGAAGCTTTAGAGAGGGTGCAGAGGAGATTTACCAGGATGCTGCCTGGATTGGAGTGCAGGTCTTATGAGGAAAGGTTGAGGGAGCTAGGGCTTTTCTCAATGGAGCGAAGAAGCATGAGAGGTGACTTGATAGAGGTGTACAAGATGATGAGAGATAGAGTGGACAGCCAGAGACTGTTTCCCAGGGCGGAAATGACTATTACAAGGGACATAATTTTAAGGTAATTGGAGGAAGGTCATGATGTCAGAGATGTCAGAGGTAGGTTCTTTGCACAGAGAGTGGTGGGTGCATGGAATGCACTGCTGGTGGAGGTAGTGGAATCAGATACGTTAGGGACATTCAAGTGAGTCTTGGATAGGCACAAGGATGATAGTAAAATGTAGGGTATGCAGGGTAGATTGACCTGCGAGTGTATAATAGGTCGGCACAACATCGTGGGCCAAAGAGCCTGTGCTGTTCTACATTCTAAACTCCATCTGCCACTCCTCGGTTCATCGCCCCTATCTGATCAAGGTCCTGTTCTATTTTGAGGTAATCTTCTTCGCTTTCTACTATACAACCAATTTTGGTATCACCTGCAAATTTACTAACCATACCTCCTATATTTACATCCAAATCATTTATATAAGTGACAAAAATTAGTGGACCCAGCACTGATCCCTGTGGCACACCGCTGGTCACAGGTCTCCAGTCTGAAAACCAACCATCCACTACCACCCTCTGTTTCCTATCTTCCAGCCAATTTTGTATCCAAATGGATAGTTCTCCTTGTATTCCATGGGATCTAACCTTGTTAACCTATCTACCATGTGGAACCTTGTCAAATACCTTACTGAAGTCCATAGCTCTGCCTTCATCTGCCTTCTTTGTTACTTCAAAAACTCAATCATTAGTGAGACATGATTTCCCAGGCACAAAGCTATGTTGACAATCACTAATCAATCCTTGCCTTTCCAAATACATGTCAGTCCTGTCCCTCAGAAACCCCTCCAACAAATTGCCCAACACTTATGTCAGGCTCACCAGTCTATAATTCCCTGGCTTTTTCTTACCAATTTTCTTAAATAATGGCACAACATTAGCCAACCTCCAGTCTTCTGGCACCTCACCCATGGCTATTGATGATACAAATATCTCAGCAAGGAGCCCAGCAATCACTTCCCTAGCTTCCCACAAAGTTCTAGGGATCTGGTCCTGGGGATTTATCCATCTTTGTGTGTTTTAAAATGCTCAGCACTACCTCCTCTGTAATGTGGACACTTTTCAAGATATTGCTATTTATTTCTCCAAGTTCTCTAGTTCCCATTTCCTTCTCCACAATGAACACTGATTCAAAATACTCGTTCAGTATCTCCTCCATCTTCTGTGGTTCCACTCATAGGCGGTTTTGCTGATTTTTAAGGGGCCCTTTGGCCCTCCCAAAGCTATCTCATGTCCCCATTATGCCCAGCTGATTTCCCTCTTAAGTATACTCCTACTGCCCTTATACTCCTCAAGCTATTCACTTGATCCCAGCTGTTTATACCTGACATATGCTTCCTTCTTTTTCTTGACCAGAACCTCAATTTCTCTAGTCATCCAGCATTCCCTACACCTACCAGCCTTTCCCTTCATCCTAACAGGAAAATACTCTGTCTGGACTCTCATCTCATTTTTGAAGGTTTCCCGCTTTCCAGCCATCCCTTTACCTGTGAAAATCTGCTCCCCAATCAACTTTTGAAAGTTCTTGCTGAATACCATCAAATTTGCCCCTCCTCCAATTTAGAACTTTAACTTTTAGGTCAGATCTATCCTTTACTATAACTGTTTTGAAACTAATAGAATTATGATCACTTGCTCCAAAGTGCTTCCCCACTGACACCTCAGTCACCTGCCCTGCCCTATTTCCCAAGAGTAGGTCAAGTTTTGCTCCTTCTTGAGTAGGTACATCCACATACTAAATAAGAAAATTTTCTTGTACACACTTTGTTACCACTTTTTTCCTCTCCACAGATGCTGTGAGATTTGTTGAGTTTCTCCAGTTTTCTCTGGTCTTGTTATAGATTTCCAGCATCTGCAGTGTTTTGCCTTTATTATGAAATCCCATAGTATTGGAGGCAACATACTACATGGATAAAGGATTAGCTAACTAATAGCAGGTTGGAATAATGGGGACATTTTCAGGATGGCAACCTGTAACTTTGGATTGCCACAGGGATCAGTGCTGGGGCCACAATTATTTATAACATACATTAATGATGCAGATGAGGGGTGTGAATGTACTATAACCAAGTTTGCAGAGGTGGAAATGTAAATAATGAGGATGAGACAAAGGGTCTGCACATATAGACAGGTTAGAGAGTCATGAATCACAGAAACAGACCCTTCAGTCCAACTTGTCCATGCCGACCAGACATCCCAATCTGACCTAGTCTCATCTGCCAGCATTTGGCCAATATCCTTCTAAACCCTTCCTATTCATATACTCATTTTAAATGTTGTAATTGTACCTTGTTTCTTAATATCATGTGAAGTGGATGGAACCGGCTGAAGACTAGCATCTGCAATACTTGGGACCTCTGGATCAGGGAAGAGATGAATCATTCACTTAGCATTCTGATTGAAGATGGTTGGAAATACTTCCGTCTATCTTTTCCAACAATCCAATGATAGGGCTTCCCTAGCAGAGGATGGGTATATTTGCGGAGGCCTCTCCTCCAGTGAGTTGTTTAATTCTGCACCACCATTCATGACTGCATGTGGCAGGACTGCAGGACTTAAATCTACTAAGTATGTAAGAACTAGGAGCAGGAGTTGGCAATTCAGCCCCTCAGGCTTGCTCTGCCATTTAATGCAATCATGGTTACTCTCATTTCTTCTCAACTCTACTTTTTTGATCTCTTCCCATAATCTTTTAACTAATTAAAGATCTGTCTATCTCCTCCTCAAATTTATTCAGTGCCCCAGCATCCACCACATTTTGGGGTGGTGAATTTCACAGATTCAGAGAAGTAATTTCTCATCATTGCTGCTTTAAATCTGTGACTTTTTATCCTAAAACTATGACCTCTCATTCTAGATTGCCCCATGAGGAAACATGTGCGCTTTGTCAATCACCTTTAGCATCTTATATACCTCAATTAAATCTCGTTTCATTCTTCTCAGCTCAAGTGAGTATAGGCCTAAATGGCTCAACCTCTCCTCACAAGACAAACCTTTCATCTTTCGAATTTATCTCGTGAACGTTCTCTGGACTGTCACCAATGCAATTACATCATGCCTCAAGTAAGGGGACCAAAACTCTACACAGTACACAGTTTTAGGAAGACCTCCCTATTTTTGTACTCCAATCCCTTTGAGACAATGGCCATCGTTCCATTTGCTTTCCCTATTACCCACTGAACTTGGATGCTGATTTTTTTGTGATTCATGGACAAGGAAGTCAAAATCCATCAGAGCTGCAGCTTTCTGCAGTCTTTTGCAGTTTAAATTGTATTCACCTAGGTTTTCCTGCCACAGTGCCTAACCTTACATTTCCCCACAATAGATAGTAGGAACTGCCGATGCTGGAGAATCTGCGATAACAAGGTGTAGAGCTGGATGAACA